>JAAAKM020073195.1:137932635-138167254 GCA_010016025.2 Alatinidae sp. Z8VKAUB7J3
CAAGATACGACGCCGTCGGCCGGCATCCACATCGGAGGGATTGTTGAGGAACAGAACCGGTTCCCCCTCACTTCGGAACTCAATGCCTTGATGCACGCTGGGCAAGAAACCGTTTCCCCACAGCGCACTGCCACCCCCGGGGAGGACTCCGGAAAGAAACACCACATACCCCGGCAGATTCTCATCCGCCGATCCCAGACCATAGTCCACCCAAGAACCCAAGCTCGGATTCCCACGCCGATTGACTCCGGTGTGCAACAGCATCTGTGCGGGACCGTGATTGAATTCACGAGTCTGCATACTCCGGATGAAGCACAGGTCGTCCGCCACGGCTCCCATTCGAGGAAGCAACTCTGAGAACGGCGCCCCGCTTTGGCCGTGTCGACGAAACTCGTAGGGTGAACCTAAGAGCTTGGGATGCCCCCGAAGAAATTGATCCCGAATTGGGAAATGCCGTCGAAACAAATGTCTATTCGCGGTCTGATTTGGAGCCTGGCGCTTTTCTGTCCGGACCGGCGATTGTTGGCGAGCGTGAAACTTCGACAATTGTCGGGGCGGGGTTCGATGTGAAGGTCAACGCACTGGGGTACTTGATCCTAGAGCGGCGACCTAGGGAGGACGAAGGATGAAGGGCGGCGCAGCGGCGGCAATTCGCCTGCAGGTCATGTGGGACCGCCTGATCGCGGTGGTCGAAGAACAGGCCCAATCGTTGCTTCGGACGGCCTTTGGCGCCGTCGCACGCGAAGCCGGCGACCTTTCGGCAGGCGTCTATTCCCTGGATGGGCGCATGCTAGCGCAGGCTGTCACGGGCACGCCCGGCCACGTGAACACTATGGCCAGCGCCGTGGCGCACTTCCTCGAAAGATTCCCAGTCGCCACAATGCAGGCAGGTGACGTTTTCGTCACGAACGACCCGTGGATGGGGACAGGCCACCTTTTTGACTATGTCGTCGTCACGCCTGCTTTTTTGAACGGAAGACCGGTCGGCCTGTTTGCCTGCACCTGTCACTTGATCGATGTCGGCGGTGTCGGTTTTTCCGCAGAGGCCAATTCGGTTTTCGAAGAAGGGACTCTGGTCCCGCACATCAGGCTGCGAAACGCCGGGTCGCTCAACGAAGACGTGCTCACAATCATCACCGCAAACACCCGCAACCCGATTGAGGTGCGCGGCGACATACTGTCCTTGGTCAGCGCAAACGACACCGGGGTAGCGCGGCTGGCCGATATGATGACGGAATTCGAACTAGAGAGCATCGATGGGCTTGCCGAGCACATCCTCAGTACATCCCGTCGGGCGACGATGGCTGCTATCGGTGAGGTTCCGGATGGAACCTATCGCTATGACCTGCCTTTGGACGGGTTCGAAGCACCGATCGTGATCAGAACGGCCCTGAGGGTCGAGGATGACATCATCACTATCGACTATTCCGGTAGTTCGCCCGCATCGAACTTCGGCATCAATTCACCGCGCACATACAGCCATGCTTACACCGTGGACCCTGATGAGGGGTTTTGGTTTTGTGAGGTCTTGGAGATGCTTTAAGAGACTACCCATGTCTTTCCTTTTTGTTGCTAGTCCGATTCCATCAGCTTTCTTTGTAACGAACTGGGTTTGCTACTGGTAAATGAGCTTGCTCCACGCTCCGTTAAGTCTTCAATGGGTGGCCATGTCCCCAAAGAGTCTTGTCTTCTCTCGTTGCTCTTCGATCTGGAGTATTTCATTGGGTTCACCAAGCTTTTGTCGGGAAACTCCTCTTGCTCAACACTAGCTGCGTTGCAACCCTGGTTTTCGTTTTGAAACCCTTTCAAGCGGCCTCGCTGCTACTAAGTGCCAAGGAGCCCGAAGTCATTTGATGACTTGACAGCATACTTCGGGTGAGTATTTGGCTCCTTTGATTTTCCAACTTCTGCAACGGCGTTTTTTTTTCTCGGTCGGATGCTTTTACGTTGAAAATAGGTGTTCGCGATGACAAGATAATGAGGTCAGTTTAGGTCACGTAGGAAAATCATTAGGGGGAGGGGGTGTTGCTACAAGATATCTGGACAGACCTGAATAGAATTCTTCCTTAGTTGCACCATTATAATCATTTGTCGAGTCATCTTCTATGCTTTTGTTAAAACCTTGTTTGTCTATCAGATAGAGTTTTTTGCAGGAATAAGACTTTGAAAGTGGACTGTGTGCTAAGTAGCTGTTTCAAAGCACTGAGTCCTCAGCATATCCGTGGACGGGTGATTGTTGAGATCTTGAAAGGGTGTCTGCATCTGAGGCTGAATTGTCATTTTTTGTACTGTTGATTTTCAGGTTAAGGACCCTTATCCCAGGTAACCTAGATACCGAGATTCCCCTGGGTGGGCTCCTCCTGTCTCGTAAGGTTGTGGCCCCCCTGGTCAGAGTGTTTAATAAGGGAAAAGCCATCGTATCCAAAGGTACTTGCCCAGCATACAGATATTTCTGACCAATTTCAAGTACTTTCAAATGGTTTAGGTAAGCACACGTTCAATGATTTCTATTCTAATATTCTGACTTTTTATGTATTATTCTTATTTTAAAATTTGATATTTTCAACTAATTTCATTATTTCTCAAACTTGTTTAGTCAAAATTTAGTCATTATTTTGCAGTCACTCCCTGTATATTTAAATGTACCAAAGTAGGTCAGATCTTAATCGAAATTTACCCTGAATTATATTTGTACGTTTCTGTTGACGTAGAGTTGAGCAACTTTCAACTCTGTTTCATGTGTAATTTTTTTACGTTACGGAGTGCGTAATTTGCTTAAGTTTGACCGTAGACTCTGTAGCAATCCGTAAGATGGCCAGTCTCAAGAGAAGTGTAAGCCAAATTGTTGGTCTGAAAGGCTCTTCAAGCTATTCTAGAGTTAAAGATTTTAAGGCGTAGACTGAAAGAATTATTAGGATATTTTTTTTGTTCTTGCGAAAGTAATTTTTCGTTTGGCTCAGTAACCATCGCCACGTTACAAGGGCAATTAGGGAGCTTTAACAATGATTCTTAAGCACCGAATGTTTTCTTCCTTTATTTTGGGTGTCATCTGGATAAAATAAATAAACGAGTCAAAATTTCAGTAAACTAAATAAAGATAAAATTAACAATTTGCACATTCTTAGTGTTCCTGAATATTATTATTTATTTATAACCCACAAAATACATTAAACTGTAGAGTAAACAAACATAAAAAGAAAAAACAAGAAAAAAACATAACAACATAAATAAAATTACAACATTCAAAAATTACCTCAATTCAAAAAATGGCCAAAGAGGGTCAAAAACACCTATCATTTGCTGAGTTTTAAGAGATACATCTCTTAAATACTTATTTATATTTACAAGAAATATGCATGGTTGATAGGCACGGGTTATATAATAATTTTTCCCTCTAAATTATTGGAGGGAAACTCGCCCTTTCCTCAAACGACGGCCTGTTGTCAATCAACCTTCTGAAATTTCTACGCATATTGTAATGGCGAAGTCTTCACATCTGTAAAATTCTGAATTTAGTTCTTTCTTTCGTCTGGGTTCATAATTGCGAGTTTTTTTTATCACCATCAATTTAAGTAGATACACATAGGCGATCTTGAGGTAAAGTTGTAGATTCATCTCCTGCTCAAAGACATAATTTCCGGACCTTTCAACTACGTTGAACAAAATAAATATCTCGAAATTTTGATTGGATGTGTTGCGGAAATGGTGGGCGTAGTAAGGGGGATTAGTTGCCCTCCAATCCCTTTCGAGTATCAGAAAGGGCTCTAGCCCTTTCAATTTCCGATCGAATGAGCTGTTTTCAAATTTCTTTACGACAACTCCTTTGATACGAAGTGCCTGTTACCAAACAAACCAAAAAATAAATAAATAATACATTACGCCAACATCGTTCTTCATTTAGGTAGCGCTATTGCGCTGCCTATGATGGATCATCGCTAGATAATCTGGTTTAGATCAACGGCATAGGTGAAGTTTGAGACGGGTTTGCCCATTTCCACACAAGAATCCGAGAAGGGAGGATCCGTTTGAAAATACGCAATGTCTGATCCATGAGAATATGTGTAAACGAACGAAATGTTTACCGAGCGTAAACTATCCAAAGATGAGGGAAGTTTCGCTCAATCAAGAACACCTTGCTAAAGTTTAACTTCAGTTTATCCATGGCCACAGTAGAGGTAATATTACAGTAGTAAAAAGGGTACTTGTATGATAAAATTCCTACCGCTCAAGTTGTTCATTCGATGACGCATTTTAGAACCGTATTTTTCTTTCGTTAGTTTCTTTCAGCTTAGCGTGAGACAAGACGAAGAGATGAGTCAAAATGGACGGAAAATATATAATTTGGGCTAAATATTTTTGCATACTAGGGGGTGGAGAGCGGGGCTAAAGTATTTGGATAGTGTGAAGTTAGAAAACAATTCTTACTACATAATATGCAGAATAAAATTACCTGAAACACTAGGCATGCAACCCGCTATAGTTTACCCCACCATCCCCATGATGTGCAAACATATAGCCCACATTTGTTTCTAAGTATTATATTTTTATCTTACTTTGGTATATTTCATTAGGATTGAACGTCAGAGATAAATATTAGAAGAATAATAGGTAGGGAATATATCATACAAGTACTGCAAAAAGTCCTACACTCTCCATTGAAGATTTTTTACCACATCATAACCACGCGACGAAAACGGCCGCATGGTGGACTATCCCGAGCAGGCGCTGACGTCGGAGACTGCACTTTTCCTTCTTGGCGACGCCGGCCGTTATCCGGAAATCAGCACGCTTCGCCATGTGATCGGCCAGTGGCGCTTCTATCACGGCTTTCGATCGGACGCGGGATCACCGTTGCGGCGCCCCTGCCTGCCGATAACAGCGCCAATGCTCGACGAGGACGGTAGCAATCTGGCTGCCGTGTTCGCCACACTCGCCCACACCAAACAGGATACGATCGATCTCGATCGTGCCGTTCCAGTGGATCGGGACCTTCAGGTCGGCGAGCTTTTCGCAGAACGCACGCGTGCGCTTCTCGGCCACGCCCCAGTTCGCGTCCTGGAACCGCAGCACGTCGAACTTGAAGCGGTCCTGGAGCTCGGCGATCTCCTCGGCGAGGGCTTCGCCGGGGATCGCCTTCCAGCGCTGGTTCGTGATGCCCGGTGAGCAGCAGAAGGTGCACGGCTCGGGGCAGCCGTAGCTCGAGAAGTGGCTGAACGCCCGCGGCGGGTTCGACGGCGTCCACTTGCCCGGCAGGGGGAAGCGGTGGCGCACCTTGAGGTGCGTGGGCTTGGTCTGGAGTTCGGCGTACTTCTCGTACTCGAGCAGGTGCCAGGGCGTGGGTTCGAACTTGTCGAACCCGACCACGGCGCGGTGATCGGTGTAGCGCACCTTCCCGTCGCGCAGGATCGCGAGGCCCGGCACGTTGGCGAGGTCCTCGCCGGAGTCGACGGCCTGAACGATCTCGCGGAAGAGCACCTCGCCCTGGCCGATGCCGACCGCGTCGGCGATGCCGCCCTCGAGGTACATCTCGGGGATCACCGACGGGAACCAGCCGCCCCAGATGATCGGGAGGTTCGGGTACTTCTCGCGCACGGCCTTGGCGGCGACGTAGCCGTCGTAGACCTGGTAGCCGAGGATGCACGAGCTCGCGAACAGCAGCGCCCCGTCGCACGCCTCGAGCAGCCGACCCATGTAGTCGGGCTCGATCATCGCGTCGATCATCACGACCTCGTACCCGTCGGCGACCGGGTCGTGATCGGAGTGGTCATTTTCGGAGGTGGGAAATTTTTTCAAGATAAGTTGGTCTATGTCCTCTACTTCGAAGATAATCTGAAAGGATTAAGCGTTGGAGCCCCCGTTACATTCCGAGGCACAAGAGTAGGAAGAGTATCGGACATCAAAGTCGTCATTGATGCGCAAGGGGAATCCATCCGGATCCCTGTTTTTATGGCACTGGAAGAAGGAGCAGTGGAAGTCGTGAACACTGGGCCTGATACGATTATGAATCAAATTAATGAAGAGAAAGATCGCCCCTTCATACAACGGATGATCGATGAACGTGGTCTGCGAGCGCAATTGCAGATGCAAAGTTTAGTGACCGGCAAGTTATTGGTCCAGCTTGATTTCTTTCCAGATAGTCCTATTAAGTTACATACGGGTCTTCAAGATCCCTATCCGGAATTTCCGACTATTCCCTCCAGCCTGAACCAATTAGCTCATAAACTAGAGGACATACCGGTGAAAGATCTCGTGAGTACGACATTGCGCGCGGTTCATGGGCTTGATCAGCTCATCAATTCACCTGACGTCAAAGGCCTGGGCATGGAGGCAAAGGTCTTATTGAAAGATTTGCGAGAATTGTCCCAAGGAATGAATCGAGAACTTGTTCCCCTGATTTCCGACCTTGATGATACTATTCGAGATACTCAAGACTTAGTCAAAAATCTTGATGATCAAGTCAATGCAGTGAGTTCAAATTTTGAAAATATTGCAGAATCTGCTCGTATGAGCTTGGAACAAACCCAGCGCATGATATCAACGATCCAAAATGTGGCAGGAGAAAGTTCGACGCTTCCGTATCAACTTTCTCAAACACTCAAGGAACTCAATGCGGCGGCACGAGCAATTCGAACGCTGGCGGATTATTTAGAACGACATCCTGAAGCGCTCATCCACGGGAAGGATGGCTAATGAAGATTGATCGACGAGGCTTTTGTTGTTGGGCGTTGCTGTTGGGCGGGTTCGTGGTTCTCTCAGGGTGTGGTAGCGCGCCCCCGATCCATTTTTATCAACTGAGTGCCTTGCCTTATTGATCCGGGGCGGCCGGGAGTTTCACGCGGCGACATTCCCGGGCCAGATCGCGTCCCAGGCCTGGGCGCCGTTGCTGATCGCCTATGTGGTCTTCGCCTGGGCCGACATGACGCGGCGGCTCATTCTCGGCGACCCGCTGGGGGTGCCCCTGATCGCGGGGGCCTATGCGATCCTGATGTCGGCGCTGGTGGTCTATGGGCTCATCAGCTTCGCGGTGGCCTATTTCTTCCGGCGCGCGCGGATGATCAAGGAGATGCAGGAGCACGCCAAGCAGGCCGAAATCGCCGACCCGGACGGCGATTTCACCCCGATGCCCGCCCATCTGCGCGGCAGCATGAACAGCATGGAGGATCTGGCCGGCCGGGTCGCGGCCGCGCTGGCGCTGGTGGCGGCCTTCTATGCGCTGTTCGCGATCTGGAATGTCGAGAGCATGCTGGTCAGCGACGCCTGGATCGGCCATGTCCAGGATATCCTGGTGGTGCTGTTCATCGGCTATGTCGCCTATCACGCCGTGCGGATCTGGATCGATCAGAAGATCGAGGAGGAGGGCGGCGCCGGGGTCGAGGTCGAACCGGGGGACGAGGGCGGGGGCGCGGGCTCCGCGTCGCGGCTGGCCACGCTGTTGCCGATGTTCCGCGGTTTCCTGCTGGTGACCATCGTCATCACCACGATCCTTATCGCGCTGACCGAGACCGGGGTGAACGTCACCGCGCTGTTCGCGGGCGCGGGCGTGGTCGGCATCGCGATCGGCTTTGGCGCCCAGACGCTGGTGCGCGATATCTTTTCGGGGGTGTTCTTCCTCGTGGACGACGCGTTCCGGCGCGGCGAGTATATCGAGGTCGGGTCGGTCAAGGGCACGGTCGAGAAGATATCGGTGCGCTCGTTCCAGTTGCGGCATCATCTGGGCTATCTGCATACGGTGCCCTTCGGCGAGGTGCAGCATCTGACCAATTATTCGCGCGACTGGGTGATGATGAAGCTGCCTTTGCGGGTCACCTACGACACGGATGTCGAGCGGGTGCGCAAGCTGATCAAGAAACTCGGACAGGAATTGCTGGAGCATAATTAATTCTCTATAAAACTGGCTAAAAGGCTAAGACCTGGCCTCGTCAGAGAAACAAAATAATGCCATGTGAGACTTAAAGATTCTATTTCAGCATATTCAGTCCCTAAACTCTATCTGAGATTGAGCCAAAAACTGAAAGTTCATCGATGTTGAAGTTCTTAATAGATCTCAAAATAACTCGTTGAAATTTTTTGTTTGGACTCTTTGAAATTACAATTTTAAACAATTAAACATTTACTCGCTGAAAATAAATTTGAAAATAACTAGCTGAAAGTCTTCTTATGTACAAATTGAAATTACAAGCTAAACAATTAAACAATCACTCGTTGAAAATACGATTAAAATAGCTAGTTTAAATTTTTACCTTGTACAATCTGAAATCACAATTCAAAAATAGAGAAAAATAAATACCATTAACAGCTCCCCAGACGGTTGTCTCATGGTTACAGAATTTGGTAAGGATCTGTTGATCACAGAGTTGATACGAGAAATTGCACGATGAAAACGGAGGTACTTCACTTCAGAAGGTTTTTCATCATCTTCTTCTAAACAAGGTTCCCATTTCGGGAATGGTGAGGAGGGAAGGGTCCATTCAAGCTCTGATTTCTGAGTCTTCTTTGACCTAGATTATAGTTATTAACAAAGCTGGTTTTCATGAGAATGTTATATAGAAAACTGACAGCACAGGGCCAGTAAAATTCAAAATTATACTTGAAATGCTGCTGAATTTTTATTTAAACTTAATTCCACTCCCGCATTGCACAGGGAGCGGCTGATTATAACTTTGATTTCAATTTCTTTTAGTCGTCCCAGCTGAGTGGTTAGCACGCAAGACTCGAAATGCTTTAACCGTGGGGGTGGGGGTTCGAGACTCAAAAGAAAACAGAAGTAACTGAATTCTGTTGACGTACATATAATTGAAGTTAACTCTCTTATCCGTCCCACAATTCGTTTAGTTAGAGTGTCAGTTGAACTTCCTTAAGTTACCACATTAAGGCCATCCAGTACCCTTAAAATAACTTTGCAACCTTCAGCATCGGCTGACCGTCTCCCAGACAAAGAAAAAAGAAATCACAAATGCAACAGCACAAACGCATAAAAAAAGAGACAGAAAAAAAAGACAGAAGGAGAAAAGGAAAATTGTTTTCCTGCATTAGTAATTAATATAGATCAGTACTTGAATGAGGCCTTAACCCTACTCATCCATACAATTATATAGTTCAAACAGCATAGCCATACACAATCAACCATAAAGAATAATCTATGGACAGGCTAAGTTGGACAAGATAAGTTGGATATAATTGGATATAAAAGAATATAATGGTAAATTTTGTTTGGAAAAATGGAAAATCTTAAGTATCTTAAAGCAAATGGATGTAGTGAAAAGGATGGACTGCTTTTCAAAAATATAACTTAACGATTTTCGTTTTTTTAACAGTTTAAAATTCTATAGAGGAGGATTAAAACCAATCAAGGTTTAAAAATACAGGATTATTGCAACTTTAAAAATAAGGAAAAACTGGTCTGCTTACGAAAATATACCACAGGTGTAAACAAATGAACTGAAAGTGCACTTTTATTATGGAATTATTGGAATTGGAAATTAATCTGTTTTTCTCATTGATACGGGTTGATGGATTACATTAGACTTGAGAGCGTGCTGAGTTTAATAATTTAAGTCAAGAATTTCAGCTTGACCAAAATTTTTATTACAATAAATTACCATGATTTAAATGGTGGAAAAGAATTTAATCTTTCTTTAAGCACAAAGGACCCAATAATGAACCCCTCCCCTGGACTAATGTTGGGTCTATTCATACCTGAAACTTCATCCATGTTTGAAACTTTACCTGAAACATACCTGAAACTTTTAGTTATTTCAAAATTAGGAAATTTTTCCGGGAGTATAATATTTTGGTCAGTGCTTCCAAGTTTAAGAGAGAAGAAAAATAAGCGAAACTGGTTAAATCTGACCACTTTTCGGTCAGTAAAAAAAAAAAAAAATCTACATTAGTAATTTGTTGATTTCCCCAGACAGTTTGATAGGAAAGCTATACTTTCTTAAGGTGTTTGGGTGGCATGAACTTTTAGTTATTTTGCTGATTTTTACTCATGTTTCTTTAAATCCTCCTGGCTTTGGATTTATTGAATTTGAAGATCCCAGGGATGCTGAGGAATCGTGTCGCCATCTTGATGGTTTGTAAGTATCCTTAAAGCAATTCTAACAATTTTATCTTTCCATGCCTGTAGGTACCTTTTATTTCAGCATGATATGTACAGTAAACTGTATGGTGTTGTTAAAGTACCGGTTCCTAATGGTTATGAGCTTTCTCAGGTTCGTATAAGACTGTGATATGTTTTTCGACAGGGTGGTATCTATAATTGTAGTGTACTGGGGGCCCAAATAAAGGTTGCAACTAGTTTTATTTTTAGAGATCTTGACCTGTCACTGGCTAACTATGCAGATGATATATTGAACCTTGGTAGGACTTATGCTGCTTTAGAAGAGAACTTTTGATACTCAAAGTTATGATTATAAGAAAAATGGCTTTAGTTCTAACCCAGAAAAGAGTGACATTGTTGTTGTAGTAGAAAAGTCGACTGCTCGTTATTCTTCAGAAAATATTCGGCTTGGATCGCATCTTTTAAAACTTTCGTCTATAGTATTACTTGCCTTAGACTGCTAATTGTTTCTAGCTTGACGTATACCGGATTCCTCCGGCTGAGTTTTTATGTGAAAGACTGCAAAGGACGTTGGGACGTCTTGTTTCGTGTAGGTCTAGGCATAAGCAGGCAATTCTAGAAAAGATATATAATGTACTTGGTGTGCCCAATTTATTAGCATTAGCACCCTTCTGGGAACTGTTTAGTCTAACTGAGAAAATAGCTATCCACCGACTAAATTTCCGTTATGCGAAGTTTCTATTAGGTATCCCTTTATGGAAGAGCTACCGACGGCTCGTGTCTAGTTTTGGTGTAACTCAAGCCTTTGTTGTTATTGTAAATCGACAGTCTCGGCTTATGAATATTCTAGGTCATGAAAATAGTTGATTGAATGTTTTTTTGTGAAATACAAATGTGTTTATTTTTCTTTCCTTTTTTTTTGTGATTACTCAATTTTAATACCTTGTTTTGTTTTTTATTGGGGAAATAAAATAATATATTCAAATGTACAGTCAGATCAACAAAGACGGAATACGCTGATCATCAAATATTACAGCAAGATACAAGCTATAGGTCACGAGCATGATATTTTTAAGCTCACTTTTGCCGAAGACGGTATCTCGCTTAGTTTGACATCTATAAGGTCAAAGAAAATATTTAACAAGCTTGTCCCATCTCGGGAACTTGACTCACCCTGTTTCAGTCTTTTTTTTTGTCCTCCCCCCCCAGGATTTCAAATGTCACCTCCAAGTGTTTCGCTAGACTTAATACCTTTGCAAAAGACAAATTACCTGCCAGTTCAGATTCAGGCGCTTTTTCATGAGAAATTGACTATTTTGTATCCAGATTCTCTCCAAACTTATACTGATGTCTCAGTTGAAGGCAGCAAATTTGACTCTGCATCTGTTATCCCAAGTTATTCACTGAATATGAAAACCAGACTTTCTGATATTACTTCCGTCCTCATGGCAGAGCTATTAGCAATAAAAGAGGCTTTGAAGGTCATCAATATAAATCCACTGGCTTCCAAATGAATAGCATGGCTAACAGAATCCAAAAACACCCTTCAGCTCATTAATAATATACATTGGCGTGCCGTGGATAGAGATCTGAGGACAATCAGAGATCAATTAATCAGTCTTGAAAATAGCCTTATTGAAGTTAAGTTCCAGCATATTCCCAGCCACCAAGGCATTAAATATAATGAAGTAGCAGACCAGCTAGTTAGTAGCTTCTTGCATAATCCAGTCAACCCCAATTTGAAGGTCTATACCTTCTGAGACATACTCATAAGAGTTTCTTCAAGAACAAAAATGCCCATTCCATCCTTATTTCCATCAAGGGCAGGTAATATTCTTTATTATAGAATCCAAAGAAACTCTTTGATCCTGATAAAAAGGGGGTTTACTTGGCATAATTGAGTCGATCCATATTGCGGGCTTTACAACTCTATTCCAGAATCCTTGAACCACCTGATTTTTAAATGTCAATGCATCTAGCAGGAAGTAATCAATATTAGAAGAATCTTCAGTTAGGTAAACCCTCAGCCTGACATCGACACGTTGCTGCTCTCAAGCCTAATAGCCCAGTCGGAAACGCTGCCTGGCTACGATGTGGCAATGTGGACTTGGTGCTGATCGCCATTCGAGAGCAGACCTATTCCCCCGATGTGTTTATCCAGCTTGGCATGGATCTAGCTCAATATCGCGCGATATTCGTCAAGTCGACTAATCACTTCAGAGCCACGTTTAAGGACTTATCGCACTCAATACAGAATGTGGCGACGCCGGGCGCGCTTAACTTTGAGCTTACTGAGCTTGTCTATCAGAACTTTCGAGGTGATTACCTGAGGGCGGATATCGCTAGAAGGCCTAAGCCGTGAAAACAGCGGTGATCGGAGGTGGGCTACTAGGTATTACATCAGCTTACGAATTGTTAGAACGAGGCCACGATGTGACGCTCTTTGAAGCGAAATCGGGTTTGGGTGAAGAAACCAGTTTTGCTAACGGTGGCATGTTGACGGCTTCGATGCCTGATCCGTGGAATGGCCCGGGTGTGCTCGGTCATTTAGTGACTTCTTTGATGGATCCCTATGCGCCCATGAAGCTGCGTGTGTCAGCAATTCCCTCGTTGACCTTCTGGGGTTTGCGATTCTTGCGCAACTCAACGCTGGACCAATACCAGTCCGCCAGCGTGAACAACTTTCTGTTGGCCGATTACTCCGTTAAATGCACCGAAGAGGTCAGTGCTAAGCACAACCTTCGATACGATCAGTCCGATAAAGGTACGCTGAAGATATTTGAGTCCGTTGAAAGCATGGCTGGGCCTTTGCAGTTAGCGACGTTGTTGGAGAAAAGCGGACTTCAATTTGCTCAATTGTCGACTCAGGAAGCCATCGCTAAAGAGCCTCAGCTTGAAGCGGTTCAGAGCAAGATTGCGAGTGCTTTGTACTTTCCGGATGACCGGTCCGGTGATGCGTACCTCTTTGTTCAAAGGTTAGCGAAGGAGTTTGTTGATGGAGGCGGTCGCGTGCAATTAAGCAGGCCTGTCCGTCGTATTAACCATGTCAATCACCATGTGACTGGGCTTGAGACTTCGGAGGGGACACAGGCATTCGATAGTGTCGTGCTTGCATCGGGTGCCGTGAGGGAACTCCGGTTTCGCCCTGAAGTTAAGCCAGGAAGAAGGCTCCGTTCAACAACCTGGCCGAACTAGTTTACCTGAAATTCGTCCACGTTTAAGTTTAACTGATGTTGGATTAGATGTGGTCTCTTCAATGCACTTTTTGGACAATTTAAAAGGAAACAAATCATCGGATATAAATCTAATTTCAGAAAAGAAAAGTCTTTCTCAAAACTCAACTTTAGATGCACATCGAGATGGCCACATGAAAGGAAAACTGTACCAGTGTGCTATATGCATGAAGCAATTTTTTCTGGTGAGTACAATGGCGAAACATATGAGAAGTCACAAGGGTGAAAACGGATATGAATGCAGAATATGCAAGACAGCCTTTACTCGAATGTATAAGTTGACTGCTCACATGGTGATCCATACCGGCGGAAAATTATACGAGTGTGAGACATGCAAGAAAAAATTTACTTTTAAGTCTAGTTTAACTCGACACATCAGTATTCATAATGGTGAGAAACCTTACAGTTGTGATATATGCATGAAAACTTTTTCCCGGAACAGCACACTGGAGAGACATATAAGAAGTCACAATGGTGTGAAGCCATACCGATGTAAAATATGCAATAAAAGTTTTGCTGAGAATTTTACGTTGACTGCTCACATGAAGATTCACACTGGTGAAAAACCATACCAGTGTCAGATCTGCAAGAAAACTTTCACGTTCAAGTCTAATTTGAGGGTGCATGTCAAAACCCATAATGGTGAGTGTAATGCCCTATATTATATGATAGGCGGGTAGAAAGGTCGTTCTAATAAGGAAACCCTTGCTAAAGCTTGCAATACAATGTTCGCGCCTCATATATTTCTAATCGTCCGATTTTTGAAGATTTTAATCAATATGAATAAAAAGGGTCAATGTATTTTTCCTGGTTTTGTTACTATTTTACGGTATAGAAACAAGTATATTGTCTGAAAATATGAAAAATTTGATATAATCCTGGAAGTCGATCAGTAAAACTGTCGATTTCTCAGACAATCGAGACATAATAGAAGCGATGTTCCCCTCAATTATCTTGTTATTCATCACCGTTACCCTCTATGACGAAAATCAAGCTCATGAATTAAATGTAGATCTTTTTTATTATTTTTTATATATAGGCTATTTTCCTCTCGTTTTTTGTATATAATTAAGTGTGATGATTTCCTATGCCACCTTGATAAACGGATATAACTAGATACGGTGGTTAAATGGCTTTCTAGAGCTAAGAGCTGTGGTGATAGCAAGGAGTAAATTGTAGTGCAGAAAACAAAAAACACCTTGGCATGATTAGGCACAATTTAGTTTTCTATTATTCTAGGTATTACTGGGTATCCGCTTTTCAATTCATTTTTGTTTCATTATCTATAAACGCTAATGCATAATCTAAATGCCACAGCTGATATTAAACTCGGGGCTCCTTGTTACCAAGAAAACGCTAATCCCGTTGCACCAACTCTGGCTTGCCTTTCAATTCATAAATGCTCTTTAATTGGTAATCTTTTGTAACCTTTCTCTTTCCGTGGGCTTTTAGCTCAGCTTTTAAGTTATTGGTATAAGTATTCAAGAATTTTTTGTTGTTCTGACTTAACTATTAAACATAGACTCATCACCCTTGTAAAGCGACCTCTCGGTTTTAGTAAGTGTTAAGGAAAAATTATTTAGTCTCTACACAATAAGGATGGGATGTTTAGAATCAGAATGACAACTGTAATAGCGGTGATGTTTGAACCGAAATAAGGATGGAAAAGATGAAGATCGAACTGATTAGTTGGTTCTCAAGAACAAAGCGCATCCAGTTGTTTCCTAGTAAAAGTTGTCCATGTATTTTAGTAAGGCTCTGTACTAATGTGCTAATTATGGTGCTAGTTTCAAAAGTATTTTCATTCAATTAGGTGTTTTACGGCCGAATTCAGCTGGGTGACAAGGCATTGTCTGTGGCACTAATATTTTTTTCTCATAAGAGCTGCAGTACAGAGCAATAGCTGTGATTCATTGCATTTTTTCATATTTTTCGTAGCTTTATTTGATTTTCGTGTTTACCCTCCTCTTTTCTGTATTTGAATGATTGTCCTTTTTTCTTTTCATTTTTTGTAGCGTTTAGGGGGAGAGCAGTTGATGTGCTCTGTTAGGAGATGACGAATGTTAGTAATTGTATTTCCAGTGGAATTACCAAGATAAACGTTTTGGTCAGAAGGAGCAGATTTTTGAATTTCCAAGTACAATTTTATATAGAAGTGGGTCTTTCCAGTTGAAAAGCAATACGTCGGACTTTTCAGCATGGTATTGAAGGCCACATTTTAAGCATTCTCTTGGCATTTTTTGGAAAGTTTCTGAAATGTTGCCCAAAGCGTGGCTGAAGTTAAAATGTCAGCATAAGTGACTAAGAAGATATTGAGGTCAGAGAGAACGCAAAAATTTTGACACTGGTCCGTAACTTTGAGGATATATTTAAGGAAATAAGTAGGTGAGGCAATGGCACCTTCCCCTGCTCCTTTCTTAACTGGTACAGTTCTATCCAGGGGCCTTGCCATTTCATCTTAACACGGTTTTTAAGTCTCACTCGTAGCTGAGCATATATATATCCCTTTGAGATTCTATAGTAGCCGGATTTACTCCTCTTTTTACAGCCCTTAAAATTATAGGGGTTGGACCAGGGAGTCAAAGGCACGACAAACTATTGTTCAATGTTTAATTATTGAGCAAAATTTTAATCTTTCTGTTAAAATATATGAACATATTCTAAAAAAAAAAATCAATTCGCTTTAGGCTGGGCATTATTTTGTTTTTCCCCGAGCTGCCCTAGTTTATTATTTCATATTTTAGTTAGCGACTTCAAAACTTTGTCATGTCGCAGAAGCTAAATTTTGTACTTTTTAGAGCCGAAATATGGTGACAATATACCACCGGAGTATATGGAAAAAGTTGAACGGGTTCACAGCACTGGAGGTTATGGTTCGATAGGGTACAGATACGATTGGAAAGTGGAAGAAGCTAGGAAAAATGTTTTAAGGACTCACACAACTGCTGTTAGCGCGAAAATGTTGTATAAACTAGCCCAGGTATTTGCTTTTATTGTGTCAATGCGTATTATAAAATTATTCATGCTGATACCCTAAATCTCAATAAAGGACGGAATAAGAACAAAGCAAGAAATGAGGCCAATCATTTTTTTGTTAATTTTTTTTGGATTTTAGTTATTCTATTAAAGAGTAAGACTGAGCAACATGAAAACCCTTAAATAAATTTTTAAAATGAGCTAGGTTTTTAGTGATAATTATATTAGTGCAGGATTAATCTTTCATCTAAGCAGAGAAAAAAAGAGCATTTTTAACATTCAGGACAGCGATACTGAATGGAATCTTTTTCAGACTTTTTGGGTTAGAGACACTAAAAACTTACCCTAGACTTCAGACTGAAATGTATGCAGTCCTGCTTTCAATGTCACATTCCTCCTCCATGGCAACATTGCCTAAAAGCTGTTCAAAATACTAGACAAATTAGACAAACTAATTTGACACCAGTAGATTTACTTTAAGAAAATTTCATAACATTTTAAACCATCGCTTATTGTTATACCAGGAGCATATTCTTAAGTGCTTCATGTCTCTGATGAATCGTCAGAATAGTATTCATTTTTTGCAATCAAAAAGTATGCACAAATGAGCAGCATTTCTCTTAAATGCACTACACTCCTCCTTTCCTCCACCCACCAACAAAAGTTGTTGAAATCTCTAGCAGAAAATGTGGTCAGAAATAATTCAAAGACAAATTTGTAAAGATAGGACACGACCAATAACCTGCTCCTATCTGTCTTCAGAAAAGTCGGTGTCAACTCTCTTGAAGCTAATCAGCCACTATCTTTAAATACTGAATGTTCTATTATGTAAGTAGGGGTGAAAAAATAATGTGAAGCTGCTGGAAAGGTACCTCAGTGAGGTATTTCTTTGATAACCTACAAAGATTAAAAACACAAGCAAAACTTACTTTGAGTAGCAATAGTGATGAGCTGCATCAATTTTTCACGGATCAATTGAGAATCCAATTCGATTGAATCCTCCTTTGGCTTCCAATCTTTCATCAGCTTTAAAACATTCCTGTAACAATTCAATAATTAATAGTATCCCTCCGCAGTGACCTGCTGTATCACAGTGGATTGATGCTCTACTTGGCAATACGGAGCACCAGGGTTCGATCCCCGCTGCAGCAAGGGTGGGCGACAAGCTTGCCAATATATGCATGCTACTAATGCTACTACAACTACCACCACTACTACTACCAGACCAATCATCAGATGGTCTCACTCCTCCACACAATTTACCAGTTGATTTAGCAATTGAAATAGCTGAACATAAGAACTTTAAAGCAAAACTATAAACTGCTTTGGATGGGTTGTGAGTGGGCAAGATAGTACACTGTAAAATGCTGAACAAAAAACCTAGGCTAGGCTATTAAAAATTTGATTGGTTCTCCAGAATGAAATTTTTAAGCGAGTTAGACGAAAGCCCATTTTAAGCCAGTTTATAAGTATTCCATTGGTTAATCTGCCATGGAATATAGAAAAATTAAATTTTAGTTTTAGAGTCTACCAAGAACAAGTGTCCAAAAAACTTCATTTATTTGGGAGTGTCTTAGAATACAAAGTATTTAAGACAGGCCAAAATGAGACACAAAAAGACTATGAAGGCAGGGGATGTCAATCACTTTTGCTGATTTTAATCTAAGATTTACTGGTAATGAATCAACGTAAAGCTGCACTACTGTAGCCAGCTTATGTTTCATAAATTATTGAAAAGTGAGATGTGATGACAAATGGTGATTTAGCTTGAAAAAAGTGATTTCGCACAATGTCTGCACTGGTGACCAAGAGGGATCAAGGACATTACTGGTCAGGGGTCAGAGATATATTCATTACTAGCCAAATGTGGCTAGAGTGGGATAATTCTCACTGTTTACGAGAAGAGGTCTGTGACAGAGCATGCACATCGTTTACCAAAGGGGCTGGAGACAGGTTATGCATTGCTGACAGAAAGAGTCAGAGATATCGTGTAAACATTGTTGACCGAAGGGATCCAACAGAGGACTGTATACACTGTTTATTGCAGGGGGTTAAATATGGGGCAGATGTACTGCTCACCACATGGGAATAGAGATAGAGCGTACGCGCTGTTTACCAGAGCAGGTTAGAGACCGAATTTTCACATCATTGACCGAATGGTCTCCACGGGATCAGGCAAGAAAAGAAGATACAAAAGGACCTCGTAATAAATTTGGGGATAGAGGGAAAGCTATTTATTAGGATTCACGCATGCAATTTTGGGTTGGAGGGGGACAAATTTTCTGCTGGGGTTCTTACACGGAGGAATTTTCAATGAGGAGGGAAGTTTCCGGGGAGAAAAATTGTGAGGGAAATTCTAAAAAATCAAAAAAGTTTTTTCTACTGAAAGTAAGAAGCGACATTAAAACTTAAAACGAACAGAAATTATTCCATAAATGAAAGAGGCTGTCCCCTCTTCAACAACTCACTCTTTACGCTAAAGTTTGACTCTTTCTCACTTCTCTGTTTTCTAAGACAATGAAAAGTTTAGCGTAAAGAGCGAGGCGTTAAGGAGGGGACAGCCCCTTTCATATACGGAATAATTTCTGTTAGTTTTAAGTTTTAATGTCGTTCCTTACTTTTAGTAGAAAAACTTGCTTTTTTTATTTAATGACATTAAGAAATTGATTTATTAAATTCTTTCAATTTATTGCTTATTGACAAAGTTGCAGATTCCTGTAATGCAACATCTAGCCTCAAAAAGGTGCAATCTCAATTTTTTCTCCAAAACTTTTTTAATTAGAGATATTAGGTAACATCGCTTATATTTCATTTGACCAAATATCTTCAATAGAAACATGAATTAAATTTCTATCTTCTTACCGTTTTCCTGAGATTAGATAAAGTTCTCTATAGAAAACCACTTGCCCTTAATTACAACAGAACTGTTCGAGGTTAGAGAAAATACTGGATAGACATGTCAACTCTTGTCGTCCACCTTTTGCACATGGAATAGAGAGCCAGAAAATTATTTCCCAAACTAAATCATCCTGGGAACCTTTACGAATCTCAGCTCTCTGAACATCCTTGATGTGGTTGGTTTATTTGTGTGCTCTTCAATATTATGATATTTAAGATGTCCGGTGTCGCCTTAATGAGACGACGCTCAGTCTAGATCATTGGTTTACAAAAACCAAACTAAGATAGGCCATCAGAATTCTCGCCAAAGGAATGAAAAGTGAAGATTAAACAGTATGAAATGTATGCATAGATTTAAACACATTTTATAAATTTATTGTTTGAACATATATAGTTGGATCCATTTCAAAAACCTTTTACTAGCGCATAATATTTTAGATTTTTTGCGTCACTCGTTAAATTCTTGGTTCAATTACTGTAATTTTTAAAATTTGACTTGAAATTTTTTCTAGCTTGTTTCTAAGGTGTCTTAAAGATAAAAACAATTCATATTGGTTTATATGAATTCTTTTTTCAGTTGTCGATGGTTTTGTGGAATTCAGCTACGAATTAGGATCTGGACCAGCTAGGATTGTGGCCCCTGTTAAAGTTAATGATGGAAAAAGACATCGAATAGTCGCCAGAAGAACAGCTAGAGATGGCTCACTTGAAGTGGATAGTTTTTATAATGAGCAAGGCCAAAGTGGTGGAACACTTCAAATGATGAACACACGTGGTAGCATCTACATAGGTAAGTGTTATATTCTGTCGTTTTCTTCTTTTTTTCTTT
Organism: Alatinidae sp. Z8VKAUB7J3; assembly: GCA_010016025.2. Taxonomy (NCBI): domain Eukaryota; kingdom Metazoa; phylum Cnidaria; class Cubozoa; order Carybdeida; family Alatinidae; species Alatinidae sp. Z8VKAUB7J3. The sequence continues at coordinate 137,952,632 of JAAAKM020073195.1, forward strand.
GAAAATTGCCTGTAACACCAGAAAAGCCGTCGCAACATGTATGTATGTTTCGCCACATTAGCGAGAGGAGGGAGGCGAAGCGATACTATATTTTTGTATTGGCATGGAGGGGCTGGCCATGAGTATCCTTAATACGTGTTAAAGCAAGTACCGAGATATCTTTGTTCAGTGCAACTTAGCAGCCCGATGAGTGCGGGTATGTGTGTATCTTGGGAGGCTATTAATTGCAAAAAAATAATGGAAAATCTCGAACAACGCATTTATATGAAGTTAGGGTGTAGACAGAGAACCAAGAAAATGTTTGTGAGAAAATGTTCTGTGGAAAACTCCTGTTTTGTTGAAAGAAAAGAATCAGTTTCTTTGCCAGGCAACGTACCCTGCATTTTGATATTTCAATATTCATTTATTTTTTGAAATATTGAATTATTGAAATATTGAATATTTCAATATTCTTATAGCTTCCCAACCACTTTATTCCCCTGATTTGGCTCCTGTAACAAGCCGTAGAATTTTTTAAATAATTTATTGGAATTACTTTATTATTCTATGATGGAAAGACAGTGCAGTCTTAGTAGATGGTTGAATAAATACTTTTTTTTCAATTCTAGGAGGAGCTCCCGATGTTCCACTGATCGTACGATCCCGGCAATGAGCGGGTGCGCGGATGACGATCGAGCCCTTCGACGGCGCCTTCACCCAACAGGAGCCGATCCCCGAAGACGCCATCGCGGCGGCGGTGGCGGTGCTGCGATCCGGGCGGCTGCATCGCTACAATCTCGGACCCGATGAGACGGGCGAGGTCGCCGCGCTGGAGGCCGAATACGCCGCGTGGCAGGGGGCGAAATACTGTCTCGCGGTCGCATCGGGCGGGCAGGCGCTGCAAATCGCGCTGCGGGCCTCGGGAACCGGACCCGGCGACGAAGTGATCGTTTCGGCCCTGGATTATCCCGGCAATTTTCGGTCGATCGAGTTGGTCGGAGCCAAGTCGGTGTTGGTCGATTTGGCGGCCGACAGCGTCCGAATGGATGCCAGCCAGCTATCCCAGGCGGCAGACGGCGGAAAGGTTCGAGCCGTGATCGTGTCGCATTTGTACGGCGTTGCCAGCGATGTTGTCCCAATTCGAGATTTGTGTGACCAGTGCGATTGGGTTTTGATCGAAGACGCCTGTCAGGTGCCGGGAATGTCAATCCATGGAAAACCGGCCGGCAGTTGGGGGCATTTTGGCACGCTTAGTTTTGGGGGCAGCAAGCCAGTGTCGGCTGGCAGCGGTGGTGCGATTCTTTCCAGTGACCAACGACTGACCGCGCGGCTGGGGCCCCTGCTGGATCGGCCGAGTGACTCGATGCCGATGAGTCCTCTGCAGGCCGCCGTGCTCCGACCACAGATCGAACGATTGGATGGACTAAATCGCCGACGTACCCAGACGGCTGAGTTTCTGGAATCGAGCGTGATCGGAAATCTGAAGCAGTGGCGCTGGCTCAGCCCGCTGGAATCGGGGGTCAAACCGGCGCATTACAAAGTGGCTTGGTCAGCCCGCTGCAGCGAACATCGTCAGCGTATTTTGCAGGCCGCAGGTGACTGGAACCTTCCGATCGGCGAAGGATTTCATGCGATGTCACGAAGCAGCGAGCGAAGATGTCGAAAACCCGTTCCGTTGGCCCACGCGGCCCATCTGGGACAGACCTTGTTCGTTTTGCTCTCTTCCAGCATCTCATAATGGCGCGCACCCGCCACTCGGTTAGCAATCACACCAGCAAACTGCAGGTTGGGACGGTAGGTCACCAGCCCGTGGGCCAGGGCGCCAAAGGTTTGCGCCATGGCGCTGCCGTCGATCACGGCGAGCACTGGAATGCCAAACAGTTGTGCCAGGTCGGCACTGGAACGCTCCCCGTCGAACAGACCCATCACGCCTTCAATGAGTATAAGGTCGGCGTTGCCGGCAGCCTCGTATAACAATTGGCGGCAGTGGGTTTCACCGCCCATCCACAGGTCCAGTTGATACACCGGTGCATCGCTGGCGCGTTCCAGAATCATCGGGTCCAGAAAGTCGGGCCCGGTCTTAAACACGCACACGCGCAGGCCCTTGTTTTTGTGGTAGCGCGCCAGGGCAGCGGTAACCGTTGTTTTACCCTGCCCGGAGGCAGGTGCGGAAATTAGTACGGCAGGGCAATGCCGCTGGTCGTCGCGGGTTAATTGATTCATACGGTTTTAGACGCCCCGTCAGCAGATTTGAAGTGGCTGACAGTGCGCGCAATCACATGCAGCAATACCGCCAGGACGATGTAGAAGGTGAGCGCGCGGAAGTAGAGCGGATAGTATCGAACAATGCGTTCGATAAACTCAGCTGCGGTCGGCTCAGTAAACCGTCCGGAGAAGAAGTAAAAGCCGCCGCTGGAAAACAGCTCGCAGACCGTGGCGCCCACCACCACGGCGATGGCAAGCTTTGGCAATGTTCCCCACGAAAATTCGTGATGTTGTGCATACCAGCGTCCCGCCAGCCACAGTGCACCATAAGCAGGCAATAGAAATCCATAAGCCGGTGTCAGACAGAAAACGGCGCCACCACGATACAGGTCCAGCAACTGCTGGCCGCTGAACAGATACGGTACAAAGTCCAGGGTCCACACCAACAATAGCATTGCGGCGAGAATCAGTTTTGGGCGGAGATACACTCCGGCGAGAAAAAATACCGCCCAGGACGCGCCCGCAAGTGCGGCAAGCGTCGGAAAATGATGGCCCCGTGTCGCCAGTAGCAACATATCCTTTTTGAGTTTTGATGTTCTGACTATGAACTTGTAGAGCCGTAATTATAAACAGATGGAAAGACACAGACAAACTAAAGTGTTTTTTCTTGTCAAAAGGGGTTAAACAGCTTACTTCATTTAGTCACAAGATTATTATATTCGTAAAGCAATAAGGTCAGATATAGCTATAAAAAAGGTGATAATTTCACCAAGATTATAATGAGTCAAGACAGTTAATATTTATTTGAACAAATCGGATGGGACCACATCTGTTTGAAAAATCCTAACCTTAAGAAATTATCATAAACTACTTGGTAGGAATCAAATCAAGGTCCTCAAATTCACTGTAACATTGTTTTCAAGAAAAAATTTACTGAGACTCTCATACAAAATATTTAACAAAACCCACATAACAACTAATTAAATCTCATTTTCGAATCAGACACCACCTGCAAAAGCAGTTTTCTCACATAGGTCATGTTAGAGTGAAATTCTCTTTGCATAATACTGTACAATTGTCCTTAATTTCCTGCTCTAGAATTAGAAAGGTTAACGGCTCTACAGAGGTTTCCTAGATGGAAAAGCTGTTAGCGATTATCATCAGTAAGTCAAGGATATTTGCCTCTTCAAATGTCCCTCTTGGTGCTCAGGTATCCTAAAATTAGATGGATGAAGAGGCAAAGACTATTTCATTTGGCTTATGCAAACAATTTTTTTGTCCCACCCCAATAAAAAAAGACTATTTATTTTTAAACATGAAGAAAAAACATGATTTCATTTATTTTGACTTCAACAAAAAACTTACTTTTACTTTTGTTCATTATTCTGATCAATTTCTTATTATTTTGTTTCCAGCCAAATTTTATGGATTTTCGAAACTTGTAAAGGTTTTTGAATTAGAAGTTTCTTTTCAATTAATTTGTAGGAGCCTTTCATTTTGGATTATAGGGGCCCAATCTTCAATCTATCTCTTCAATCTATCCCCAAGAAACGTTTGAATCGTTTTTAAACTTTAAGAAAATGTTAGCAAACTTATATAAACATGACATTTTTGTTTGGCAAGGCTCAAATATCGCTCCATTGTTGAAACGTCAGAATTTGACGCTAAATTGGTAACTTTCTTTACCTTTGAAAACAAGGATGCTTGAAGGCATAAATACTTGGGGACAGGGCCACCGAGAGTGATGACAAGACCAGGGATAAATATTGTCATCAAACTTCACTTCCACAAAAAAAAAACACTTAATTGTTAAATCAAAGCCACTTAAATAAAAACCCGTACCAATATTTGGCCAAATCTTGACAGTCTTCCCGAGTCCTCCTCAGCCATATAATGTTAGGATATTGAAAGAATGGTGGAATAGTGCAAAAAAGAGCCTTAAAAATTATTCTAGCAACCAAATATGTAACATTGTCACTTACCAATCTGCACTTGCAATTCTACAAACCCCAACCTTTAAATAACGCAAGTACCATCTGATGCGTAATTTTGGTCACTCCGTGCTTTTGAGTGATAAATACCGTTACCTGATACCCCTCACTGCACCCGCCACTGCGGTCAATCAAAACACACGCCACAAGAACAAGCTGCACTGCAGAACTAATCATTTCATGAATTCCTTCGTTACTTTTTTTAAGTTAAGTGGTAAATCGTACTTAGTGCTTAGTATGTTGTAAAAGGTAGTGTAAATTAGTGAATTCGCAAAATTAGTAAATTTGTAAAAGGTAGCGTAAATTCATAACCACGTAAGTTATTTTTATTCAATGATTTGTAGAAACTTAACTGCCACCGTTTTGCATCACGTTGCACTCCCAGGATCTGCCTCCTGCTCTGTAGCTATCACTTTTAGGATATGAGCCGGGATGACAAATTAAAATTTCAAGTGGGTGCCTTTTGTTCAAATAGAATTTTACTTATATTGCTAGTGCATTCAGAGTTAATATTGTTCTCTGACAAATGGAATATGTTTTATTTCTGCAATAATAACAAAACCAGGAAGTGTTAAAAGTATTTGACGGTTAGATTTCGTGATGATACAGGTAAGCCTAATTCTATCATATTTAATGCCAATCTGCCTCAATCCGACAAACATGTCAATTATAAGCCAGTTATTCAACCAAGAAAATTCGAGAAATCATAGCAGTTTTCTCACAATAATTTATTTTTTTCACTGACCGCTGGGGCTTTATGACAGTTTTTAGTTTCAGCTTAAACTTAGCAACAACAAGTTTGTTAGGTGAAATAAAACTATAGGTATTTTATAGGTGAAAAAAAAACTTATAGGGAATGAACCAAACCAGTAGTCTTAACAAATCTACCTAAAGGTTTGTGCTTAGTCACCTAGCCCAAGGAGGAGACATGTGGTGTCCCAAAACAGAATGCAATAAATGCCGTCTAACAACAAATTCTTACTACATTCCTCTCTTTTACATATTTTTACAATTAAAGATGATGTGAATTATGTCTTCATATGCTCCACATGTGTTGCAGTTGGGGAGTGGGGCCATTTTTTACTGGAATAGTGTTAAATTTTTTGGAGTTCTTTTCTTTTGGTTTGGTTGAATCCCCAGATATTTCACTGGAACACTGAAAGGGAGCTAGTCTTTGTTGTCTGAGGACCAAGGAACTTTGGTCTCTGTAGTGTATTACCACTACCTTCTGGGCTAGGTATAGCCTCATTTCCTTTAGGTTTTCTTTCAACTTTGCCAGGGCTGCTGGTGTTTGGAGGGATGTTACTTGTTTTAGAGCTTGATTCAATATCGCCCAAATTGTGCTTTTAGGGTACCATGTGGTACCATATGAAAGCTTTATTGAGTTAAATTAAAATTCTGTTTAGGTTTTTCTGCAATGTTGGTCATACCAACTGGCAGTATCTTTGGGACTAGTTGGCAAAGTGATGTTATTTTCATGGTCAGATCAGAGATTTGCCTTGGAACACCTTCAAACATGGTCATACACATCTTGTTCAGGTCCTCAACTGGAAGGTGGTTAGGTGTCAAAGGAGGGAAGGAGTCTTTATGAACTGAGGGGACATGTTTTATTTGAGTTGGAAGTCCTTTCATTAAGACCTCAGCAACAGTCCTAATGGGGACATTATTGATGAAAGAATATATTACAATGGATTTCTTCTCCGTGAATACTGGGCACTCCCTGGTTTTAGCAGCATGGTTACCATTGTAGTTATGGCTTTTGAGTACCTGATCAATTAAAGGATACGGCATTAGACTTTACAGTCCCTACCGGCGGTGCTGATCTCTATTTCTTGGCCCTTCAGCCAGGAAGTGCAATGGGGGGCTGGGGGCCAACCATCCTGTGCTTTCGCACACCCTTCCTATTTACCTTCCCCAGATTTCTTCAGGTACCCATTTAGAGCTGGGTCGACTCTGGCTAAGCTTACAGAGTCACGCCACTGACCCCCGTCTCAAACTAAACAATTGGGTACATTGGGATTCGAACCCGTGTCCTCTCAGACAAAGGATCCTGAATACAGCGCACCAATCCACTCGGCCAGAAGGGGTAAATTAGCCCCTTTAGAAAAATTTTTGTAAAATGCGAAAAAAATTGCGAGAAGCTGCTACTGAAAATCTGCTATTAAGCAAATGCTCGTATATCAAGTTTTTTCTTTAGTATGGTTTTCTGTATTTTTTTTTTTTTTTTAGTGTGCCACCGCAAAAATTGGTAACACCAAGCTCTCACTTAAAACGATTTTTCATTTTAGTATCTGACTAATTTTTAGCTTCTTGTAAGTTGACAATGCCATTTTTTTTAGAGAATTTTGGGAGCGATTTTTTGCTCCTTTGAAAAGAAAAATATGGAAGACATGGCCTACCTTGCAAATCTGAATAAAAGAGGTTGCCGTAGCTGTTTTTTCTTTTCTTTTTTTTAAATTCAGAGCTGAAGTTTTTTTTTTTTGACTTAGGTCATCTTCGCACGAGACCTCGCCACTGATTCTAGGTTTCTACCTGTTGGGAGAGTTGATATTTCAGGCGATATCTATTTTGTAAGTTTCTATTTAGGAATGGCCTTATTTTTCAGACCCCTGTGAACCCAAATACCTGTCACTGCACCAATAACCTATCTCTCGATACTCTTGGGTCCTTAGATTCCTTTTTAGTATGCACCAAAGCCATGAATCTGTTAAACTAGCTAGATTACCGACTCTGCTAGATTTCAGTTGATCCCTAGCGATTATGATCCCTAGACATAATGACTTATATAACAAACAGGATTTTTTTGCAAAGAAATAATAATTGAATATTATATTAAGTGGAAATGGGATACTAAGTAACTCAGCATCAAACTTCTACACGTTTTGCTCGTCAAATAGGTACTCTGCGGCTGACCAACTGTATCCAAAGGCTCATTTCACCAGAAAATTACTGCTGGCTTTTTTTCAGGAAATATTTTACCTCCGGAAGTTGAGATATCACCTTGTGTGTCGTAGGAATGATGAGAGTACTGTGCGCTTTTATTTATAGCATTGTTTCAATTAGAAATAGGAGCTGACAAGCTTTTCGAGTAATTTATTTATTGTCCCAAAATTACAATAACGCTATAGGACTGTCGTCAAAGTCATTGAAATAGTTTCACCAAGAAAATATGCATATAATGTTCCTGAAAAATATTATCGTTGCGACTGGAGTATAGCTGGATACAAGGGACTAGCAACTCCAATAGCACGTTCGGCTATGGCTGTCGTTAGACGAATTAGATGGATATCAGGGGTTAGCAACTCCAATAGTACATCGGGGTATGTGTCTCATTAAAGTGTATAACCCAATACCACTCTTATCTGTGAACATTCGGTTTATTTTTCCTTTGGATCAGGGTTGACAAATTTATCTTTATGGCCAAAAAACGCCTATACAATAAATAAAAGGCATAAGGCTTACTGGTAAATTTACAGTTTTTACACTTTTGTTTTAGCCATGTATGTAAAATAACCACCTAAAGGCATACCTTCTTTTCCAGATGAAAAAAATTAAAATCAACTTTATATATTTTCTGGGTCAATCACGCACAACAGCTGCATTTCCTAAGCCAGTGTCACTTAGTTGATTCTACGGTCCTCTGGCATAACTGAGCATTGCCATTGCTTAAATTTCAATTGAATTTAATATAATTGACAACCCCAAATTTTTTATTCCCCTCCCAATACTTAAAGGTGAGCACGAAAAAGGCGTACAAAATATAACAAAAACGTAACTATATCAAACAATAAATTAAATATTGGACCGAATAGTGTTCCAAAATAAAACAATATCTGCCAAATATGGCTAAGAGTTGCTGCATTTGAGGTATCCACCTGACAACAGTGAGGCACAAAAAACTTCGATCTGAATTTTTTTTTTTTTTTTTTTGCAGAGTTTTTTAGCTGTTAAAGATTGAAATTGAAGCTTTCAGCTAAGCCACAAACAACTTTCTTTGAATAATAATTCATGTAACTTTTTATAAAGTTTTTAATTAAACTAAGAACATTCAATCATCTAAAAAAGTAATTTTTCTTCTTTTTTAATGTGATAAAGGCAGCTGGAAATCACTGTCATGAACCTTCTTTTAAGCAAGATTAATTTTCAAAAACGTTTCCAAAAAAAGAGTCCTTCAAAGATAAGTCAAGGATAATATTACAACCTATTTCAGAGTACATGTTTACAGGAGGTCGTTGTCCAAGACAGTGAACTATAAAGTTCAATGTCTTGGGAAAAAAGTCCTCAATATTCTCCCTTCTGTATTTGTATTATGGAAAGGCAGTGTGGTCTTCGTCATCATAGTGATATCAGGAGACATTAAATATTGTTTGTTTTTTTTTTTACTTACTTTTTTTTAAGATACTACCACCTTTGGACACGGAGCCTAAAAATAAAAATTAAAACTTTTGTAAGAAAAGAGGTTTACGAGAAAATAGCGGTCAATACCTGAACAGCTACTTACTAGGCAGAGCAGCGAATTACAAAAGAATATTAAATTTCTTGGTAGGGTTTCGGCTTATGAATATAGATAAGTTAAGACAGAAAAACATATTGAGAGACAAAACTAGATCTACATTGCATGGGCAACGTGAGGTGTTTGGTTCACAAACACCTCAACAAAACACCTTGGTTTTGTTTCCTCGCTTCGATCAAATGCTGAATTTATTAATCTGTAAGAATCTTAAAATAAATACGAGGTACACCAACTCGCAAAAGTTGCAAACCCCTCGTTTCAACTAAAAAAAGTTGCAAACCCCTCGTTTCAACTAGAAAAAGTTGCAAACCCCTCATCGCTGAAGATGATTGTAGCCTAGCAGCGGATTATTACTTAAAAGTCCCCTACATGTCTTACCACTGGAGCCAAATTGGTCTTACCATTAAATACACCAGAAAAAATAATAGGTACACCAACTAGCAGAAGCTGTGTCTTATTTGTAAAGAGATTCTAAAGACATTGACAGAAACCCCAGTATCTTCAAGTTTTCCTTTTTCAACTTGAAAAAGGGAATTGGTGATGCCACTTTACCAAAGCATAAAAATATTTTTCTTTTGGGGACTTTAAAGGCGCTATCTTTATGCAATGTTTATAGGAAATCTAGATCTATAAACTTGGTCCGATAAACATCTTTACAAAAAAGGTCAAAGAATTTCTAAGAAAACAGTAAAAGGAGTAATTCCCAAATATAGGCGTGTCGCTTACTTTTGGTGTCGAAACAGTGCAGAAACTGAACCTAATCTCAAAATTATGTTTTTGATCGGAAATACTGCGCAGAAAGAAATTTTAAGTTTCCTGTTTACCCTTTGCATTTCGAAGCCAATGGGCTGTGCACTAAGTATACTGTGTACACCGAGAGCAGTACTGAAAGCTTGAACATAAATATTGGTGCAGACTTTCCTACAAAAGAGACTAACACAATAGCGCGATGGGCACCCCCTGTCACAGACATTTTGCTGGCACTTGGTGAAAGACCGATTATCAGCTTGTAAGCCAGTAATTGAGTAAGTTGTGAGTTTAATGGAAGGGGAGAGAGAATGAGCTTAGGAGGGGAGGAAGTAGAGCTTGGTTACCCAAAATTTAACTATGTTAAATTGTATTTACATTTTCAAAGTGTTTTGCTAGAATAAAAATTCCAACAGTCTTATATTGATCGGTGGAATATTCCAAAGCCTAAATGTTAATTTGTTTTTAAATTTTCCTAATTTCGAGCTTGTTTTTTTTTCTAGGAATGTTTACAACTTCACAAACAAGACGCTTGGGATCCAAATTTCAAAGTGGAAATTTGCATGAAAGAGGCGGTCCAGAGTGTATTCTGATGGGAGGCTGTCCATCAGAGCTTCCCTGGCTTACTTCTTCAAGACGAAAAATAGTTCTTTATTTAGATGCCTGACACAGATGAAAAGGCGGTCCATTGAAACAGTTCGTGGTAACGAACTTTAGTAAGAAGCGACCTGGCTCAATAGTAACCGAAACTCTAAAAAACGGATTTTCATGATCTTCAGTAACTTATTTTTAACCTCAAAGCCACCATGTTTAAGAAGCTTATTTACCACACTATCAGTACCTGGAGTCTTATTATTTTTAATCCTTTTAGTTCTATCGCTCCTAGCAAAAAAATTCCTTTACGTCCAAGATATCACAAATTTTCCATTTTCCTCCATATCTTTTCCTGTAACTCTGTCTCAGTTTAGCTCAATCTCAGAATGTTCTGCCAATCTCTAACTCTTTCCTTATCACTAATTGTGGCCCCGTTCTTATCTTTGTCTGGGACAAGTCTTGATTGGCTACTCCCTTTCAATTTATTAACATGTCAGTAAAATTTTTTTGCTATTATGGTGTCTAGATGCATCTTCCAGGTCCTTGACAGGCCAGAAATTCACACTCCTTTAGTTCCTGCTTTAATGCTTTCTCCACCTTCTTTACATCCCTTTTGTTTTCATTTGATCTATCACTCAGATAATTCTTGCACAAGCCACTTTACACAAAGGTTTTTCACTAATATTCCTATCTGTGCTTCTAAGTTTCTTCCCTAAGACACCATCAGCAACTACTAAAATCGTTTTGCTAAAATTATTCCATCTATCTTTCACATTATCAAATTTTAAATTTTGCATATCAGTGTTCATCTCTTCCTGAAAAGTTTCTCTCAAATTTTCATCCTGGAGTCTACCGACATCATAACTTTCCGGGAGGTAGTTACCCTTTCGAAATTTCAGCTTTAGATTAACCCCAGATTCCACTAGGTGGTGGTCTTTACTTTTAACATCAGTAATAGCGCTCTTATGTACCCTTGTATCTTGTATTATCCTGCCAGACTTTGATTTACAGTAGGATAATCAATTAGGTGTGCTGTCTTACAATCACGTGAATACCATGCTAACTTACGGGCCATTTTATGACCAAACACTGTATTGGTTATAACTAGATTGTTATACCTACAAAATTGCAAAAGCCTATAGCCAGTACTGTTTTCTTTTCCTACACCAAATTAACCTAGGCTAGGATACCATCTATCTTTATTTCTACCAGCCTGGGCATTAAAATCTCCTAGGAAACCTCATGCAAATGCTGACTTAGAGGAATTTTCCTTAGGAGTTAAGACATCACTAAACCTGTAATGACGATGCATGAAATTCTGGTCCTAACTCATAATTCTAGAATGAATACTAGGTGGATGCAAAGTTAATGATGCATCCTGAGCTTTTGGACAGACACTGCATCTGGGCTGTGTAGTAGTTAGCCAGTTCTTGTCTTCTTGATGCAAAACACAAACTAGCTTAACTTGTTACAATTCTTAGCCCAACTTGAATCCTAACTTAGCCTCAAAGGACCATGTAAAAAACAATATCTTTTTTTGTTTGTACAGTTCTTGATCACAGAATCACAGTCAAAACAGAACAAAAAAAGAAGTTTCATGGCTTGATTGGACCATTTTAAAAACAACTGGTGTTAAAGAAAGATATGCCATGGTCTCAGCCCAAAAATCTCAAAAAAGTCTGCAAATATTAGTCTACTTGCTTTTCCAGCAACTTCTCTCCTCTAAAATATCTGCAACATAACAAATACTACTCATCAACTTCAGTCTGAACTGAGCTGATACTTCAGCATCTTTCATCACAAAAAAAGTTCCCCCTCCCCTAAGGAAGTAATTCAAGGAGATTCACAAGGCAGAGACTGAAAAGAGCTAGAAGCTCATGTATAAAATGGGTATATCCATCTGGTAACCTTTATTGATACTTTGAAAAGTACATGTTTCATGCTTTGGCTTCATGCAATCCAAACTGACAGTATCATTTCATGCTGTTTAAAAACTACATTAAAAAGACAACAAAATAAAAATAAACGTATTACAACATCTCAATAGCTTATATTATACCACTATGTATGAAAAAGCAGAAAAGAAATGTTTTCAAGAAGCTGGTGAAAACCTGTTCATCTGCTAGTTGGTTAATGAAAAATTTTCTGGGAAAGTTACTTGCCAACTAAATGGTTAACAGAAGAGTTTCTGGGGCAATATTTGTTTCTAGCTAGTTGGAAAGAAATTACGTGTCAACTAGCTTATATCGGTCTCTATTCTATTTTTTTCTATTTGTCAACGGGTGGTGTCCCAGCATACAAAACGAGAAGAAATTACGATGAAAAACGATGTCAAACTTAAAACAAACAGAAATTATCACACGTGAGTGGGACTCTAATACCCTTCTCAAATGTTGCCAAAGATTCCATGTTGCTTCTTCTTTTAAGTATGCTTCTGTCTGTTTGTTTATTTACTTTCTCCTCATTTATAGACTGATTAATGGATTGCTCAAATCCAATTCGCTCGACACAGCAGAATATAACCAAAGCTCCCACATATTGTGCGAAGATGTGAATTCTGTTTTTTTTTTTTCTTTGTAGTTACTTCAATAAAATGCTTGAAAAGGCTGGTACTTGCTTGATGGGAATGAAAAAACTTCAGTAAAGTTGTCTAAGAGACAGAAATAGAAAAGTTTTAACAAAGCTATGTAAGAATCAAAATCTATATAAGAGGTAGTTAGTAAGAGGTGACTTGATCAAACAGTTCATGGCCGCGAACTGTACTTAAGGAGGAACTCGGCTCAATAGTAACCCAAACTATAAGAAACAGAAATTTGATGTTAAAAGATGTATCAAAAGAAATTGGCTTTATGCTGATTCCAAACAAGTACCCTTCATTGAGTTTAGTGTTACCAATCAAAAGCTACAAGCCTCAGAAAATTTGTCTGATTTTCAAAAAAGGAGGGAAACTTCCCTAAAAAGTCAAGGAATCTTTTTGAAAAATCCTACCATAAGATTCAGAGTATGGGAGAACCCTATTGTAGAGGTTTCAAGCTCCCATCTGCAAAGTTGTGGAACTTAGTAATTTTGTTTTGCCAGAAAAAAGATCAAGGATGCGTGTTTATTTATTTTTTTTCTAGGGGTGTTTGTATCCAACCAATGGTCCTAGAATATCGAGAAAGGACTCACTCGAACGGAAATCAAAAGTTCGTGTGCCCTTTTTAAGTGACCAAAAAGATTATAGGGTAACTAACTCCCTCCGGCGCTCCTTTTTCCTAAAGTCGCCTGATCAAAATTTTGAGGCATCAATTTTCTTCGGTATAATTGAAAGGTCTATTATCTATACCCAAGATACGAAAGGTCCAATATATGTCCTATAACGCCGGAAAAATTCAATCCTGTGAATCTGAAAAAAAAAAAAAAAAAAACAAAATTCAAATGCTGTTTCGACAGCCGAAAAAACTCGATTTCTGTGCACAGACGAGAACAGGCAGCTTCACCGTTCGAGGAGATAATGGCCAAAGAGTCACCAGAGCCGACACAAAACAATCAAGCACAAAAAAATTTACGCTTTACTGAAAACTAAATAAATAGTTTGAATTTAAAGCTCAATCAACCAATTGATTTTCTACACATTTCGGGGGTAGATTTAAAATCCACAAAACGTTGATGAAAATATATTACATATCTTATTTATAAAAATGCTAATATCGGTAACTCACAACCAATCACTAATCTAAAAAAGCCAGGTGATGCTATACAAGTTGTAGCTACCTAAGGCCTCTCCGAAGAGAAAAACGGTATTTGAAGTGTCAGTAAGCTTCCAATCACCAAAAAAGAGAATAAACTTTTTTTGTATGCCTGAAGTCTGAAGATAAGCAGATTTGTTTCAACATAGAGATTGTGTATATTCAGTAGCTTTCATTAATGTGACCAATTTTAACCGTAGTTTTTTTTTTTAGCATACTCCTTGTCCACCTTTTGTAAAATGTGTAATTAACGTGCATCAACTTTGTACTACTGTATTGCAGTACTGGCCTTATATTCGTAGCCAAAAATCTCAGAAAAGCCTTAAATATGACGTTTCATGGAAATGAGACACTATAAAATATACACTTAATGCGTTGTGATTTTGGACTTTGATTTATAGTCAGTTCGATTTATAGTCAATAAGTTAAAAAGATTTAATGATGCACAAAAATTCTGGTAAAAATAAACCACCATTTGAGAAATATACACTTAGAGTTTTTTTTATTTAAAGCAGTCATAGTACGATCTTCAAGATATGTAATGATTAAGAACCCGTCTCTAAGAATGTCTGAGTGGTTAATAAGTCAACGGAAATAACACATTTCTAGTCAGGAAAAAAATGGAGGGCACAAGGATCCCCTGAAATATTTACTTAACAAATTTCGATTTTGGAGGTTTTTATTTTAATATTGGCGCTCCTTTCTCGTGCAACATCGAATATTGATCATGTTAATAATGCTTACCCTAGTCATCGTTCCTTCGTCATTTTGTATTGGTGATGTCACGCCTATTCCCAAGAAAGACAAAAATGGCGCTTAATTCAATTCTTTTCAGTCTATTGCCGATTCAACGACTCTAAGCAAGCTATTGAATTAATTGTTATAATTAAATTTGGTAGTGAATGTTATGCTCCTCCACATCAGTTTGGCTTTCAGCGTGAATATGGTTGTCCCGAGGCCCTTTTTGCTGTTGCTAGCTTGCTCATTGAATGCATTTCAATGCTCTTCAGGGTTCCCCTTGTTTCTTGAAGGAATTAATGTCTATAGTCCCTTCGACTCTCTTATCCATTTCAAAATACTTCTTCTTGCTGCTGTTACCAAAACACCCTTTAAGGTACATTTGATTTAGACTCACATATCACTGAACTTAATCTCGGTAGCTGTCACCACTAGCTTCAGCTGTCAGCCTCTTATATTGATACTGGCCCCATCGCAACCTGCGTCATCATATAAGTTTTCTATAGCTTCCTATGGCCGAATCCTACGATTGTAACATATGATCTAGTATATGACGATGCAGTTTTTGTTTGTCAAAAAAGGAATTTATTTTGATTATTATATTTTGTTACTTACAAAAGACACAGTATATAGCAATTTTCTTTAAAGTGAGCCCTTAAACTGATCCCTATGATGTTCCAGTGCCCTGCTAATCGTAAGAGAGATAAGAAAAAGAAAAAGGACACATCAGAGCAACCCAAGCAAAAATGTGATTTTCCTTGTTGTTAAAGCCAGAAGGCTGTAAAATCCATGCATAGAGTTTCCGACCACTGTAATTACATTGGTGCAGTTTTTTTGGATCTA
This sequence comes from Alatinidae sp. Z8VKAUB7J3, assembly GCA_010016025.2. Classification (NCBI taxonomy): domain Eukaryota; kingdom Metazoa; phylum Cnidaria; class Cubozoa; order Carybdeida; family Alatinidae; species Alatinidae sp. Z8VKAUB7J3. Next base: position 137,967,970 of record JAAAKM020073195.1, read on the forward strand.
ACAGTATGTTTTAGGGGTTTCTGGCTATTTTCATAAACTCTCTTAAATTTGTGTCTAAAATTACATTTTACTATTAAGACCAATTTAGATAATAGTTACCATTCCTGAATTAGCTAGAAATGGTCACTCTGTCTCACTTGGCAGTTTAAAAAACCAGTTTGTTTTTAAATTTTTGGCGAACCGGCCACTGGCATCGGCGGTGACGGAACGGGGCATGGTCTCTCTCCGGATGGGCCTGGTTCCCGCTTGCATGGGGAGCGGCTCTGAGCCATCAACGGAACGGAACAATTAAGCGCCTAAGGCCCAAGTTTTCTAATGACTGAGACACGCACGCCCAAACGTCTGCCGCCGCTCGACTGGCTGCGGGTGTTCGAGGCTGCCGGGCGGCATGGCAATTTCACCGCGGCGGCGGAGGAGCTGGGCGCCTCGCAGGGCGCGGTGAGCCAGCGCATCCGCAATCTGGAGAGCTGGCTTGGCCGCAAGCTGTTCCTGCGTGCCGCCCGCGGCGTGACGCTCACCGTCGTCGGCACCGACCGCCGCTACCGCAAGGCGCCCCTGCCGCTCAAGCCCGGTCAGGTCCTGGACCTCGGCGTCGTCGAGCTGATCCACGGCATGCGCATCGCGGGCCGCGTGCTCGGCCCCGGCGGTCGTCCCGTGCCCGGGGCCCGCATCGGGGCGTACGGCAAGGGCTGGCAGCACGCCGAGTTCGATCCGGGCGAGGACCGCGCGCTGCTCTTCCGCACCGCCGAGACCGACGTCAACGGGCGCTTCACGCTCGAGGGGTTCGACCCGCGCAAGCCCGCCGACCTCGCGATCTGGGCGCGGGGGTTCGCGCCCACCGCCGTGCGCGTGGAGCTGCCGAAGTTCAGCGACGTCATCGACGCCGAGGTCGAGGTGACCCTCGTCGAGGGTGCCTACCTGCTGCTCGACCTGCACGAGGTCGGGACGCGCAACGACCCGGGCTCGCGCGTGCGCGGTGCCCTCGTGGACATCGAGCACGCGCACGACGGCACCGACTGGCTCGACCTGCTGCACCGCGGCATGCTCCGCGGCCCGGCGGCGTCGTCGGCCGACCTGCGCGCGATCTCCGAGCAGATGCTCTACGAGCGCCGCGGCGACTTCTCCAAGGCCGCCAACAACTACGCGCGGGCCCTCAAAACACCCATGGGCAAGCGCGACGCCGACCAACGGCTGCGCGCCTCCCGCTCACTCTTCCACGCCCTCTGGCGCTTCGTCGAGATCGCATTTCCATAGCACGTTCAGGAGAATCAACATCTCCATTTCCAAATACAGGAATGTGCATACGTTGGTTGTTCTTAACCTCAGCTATTGGTATCCAATTAGCATTGCCTTTATACATTTGTGCTCTGGTTCGCCCATGAATAGAAATAGCTTTACAACCAACATCCTGAAGGCGTTCAGCGACCTCTACAATTTTAATGGAATCATGATCCCACCCTAAACGTGTTTTTACAGTAATTGGTAGATGTGTACGTTTTACCATTTCTTTGGTGAGTTTCACCATAAGATCAATATCTTTTAAGATACCTGCTCCTGCACCCTGACTAACCACCTTTTTTACAGGGCAACCAAAATTTATGTCAATAATATCTGGTTTAGATCTTTCAACAATATCAACGGTTTGTAACATGCTGTCCAGATTAGCACCAAAAATCTGGATGCCAACCGGTCGCTCCTTTTCATAAATATCAAGCTTCATGGTGCTTTTAGCAGCATCACGAATCAAGCCTTCACTCGAAATAAACTCAGTATACACTACATCTGCTCCTTGCTCTTTGCATAACGCCCTAAAAGGAGGGTCACTAACATCTTCCATTGGTGCTAACAACAATGGGAAATCTGGGAGCTCTAAATCACCTATCTTAACCAATTCTATCTTCTTTAATTACTACTGAAACTGTTTAAAACTTAATTTCAGCTTCTATTTCTTTTCCTTCTCTTAGTACTATTACCTTAGTTGTATTACCGGCTTCAAAAGCAGACAATGCTCTCATATAGCACATCATATCTGTAATAGTACTATCACCTAATTTAATAACAATATCTCCTTTTTGAAGTCCTGCTTTAATAGCTGGTTTATCTTCACTAACACCATCAATTCGCATACCTTCTCCATCATACAAATAATCAGGAACTACACCCAAACCTACTTTAAATCTAGGAGTTTCTTCACTTTCATTTTTAGTTCGTTCTATTCCTTTTTGTCGCATGTGTTATAACGGCACATTTCTTTGATCTGCGCTTTTGTTTTGACTTGTTTGAATTCTTGCTGCTGATTATCTCGTATATGATGGGTTGCCACCTCCTCATTATCTTGCTCTCTATCGTACGATATTGCATCATACTTGTAAGACACTGAAAAACTGACTATGGGGGTAGAGTTGCACGAGGATTTAAAGGGGGCCCAGGTGCGCGAGGGTTCAGTTACACGAGGGTTCAGTTGCATGAGGCTTCAGTTGCATAAAAGTTCAGTTACACAGGTGTTCAGTTGCACGGTGGTTAAGTTGCACGAGAGTTATGTTACACAAAGGTTCAGTTGCTTAGGGTTCCGTTAGACGAGGGTTCAGTACCAATGCAACAACCGTTCTTGTATTTCGAACTTTGAGTGAAGTATGCTGTATGCTATGTAACATAACCATAACCAGTTAACGCACACCTTTACGGGATGGGGAATATAAAACACAAATTCCAAGATCCTCAAATGGTTAGCAATTCCAGCACCCCTACGATGTTCAAGTGACCGGCTAGTTCTGGGGAGAAAAAGAAAAAAATGAATATCAGGAACCCTGATATCCACTTCCTAATAAACATTAGATAACATATTTTTTTTAAATTGCCTTTATTAGGCAATTATACCTAATTTCATTTAATTGCCTTTATTTTTTTAATAGAGAATGGATTCATGTTCTAATTCCGAGAAGAGTGGTATTATATCCTTTTACCATCCATTTCAAATTTTGAATATCTTGACATAGGTTTAATCATTTAAGGAATCGATAAGTTTCTTTCTTTAATCAGAGGTATCTACAAGATTGCAATATAAGTTCTAGAGATCAATAAAAAAAACTAAGGCAGCCCCTGACCCAGAAGGTTTTGTTTTATGATGATCATGCGTGTCATTTTTAATTCATATTGGACTGGGGTCACTGGACGATAATATATAATCATAGTTTTCCATTGGAATGTTGTTTAACGAGTGGTGTGCCGTAAATAAAACAGAAAAATACGTTTATTTGGTAGTCGCACATTTATGCCCGATACATATGGCTCATGCTTGGCGGAACTATAAAATGCAAGCTGGTTAAAAGAATCTTACATTGATTGTATCTATAAGTGAAAGCATACAAATTGTATTTGTTTTTCCTCTCTCTTAAATCCTCTTAACATTCCTTTGAAATTTCCACAAAATTCCATCACCTGTTCCTGAGATATTTCAGATACGCATCACGGCTCTGAGTTAGTCCCTGAAGTAACCTTTAGAAAGGTTAACTTTCTAAAGGTTCGAAGCGCCTTCCAAGTCCCTTTTTATGCAGTATTGAATGTGGGTGTTGTGGGGGGGATGAGTAATCCCTTAAACTTTGCATTTAGCCCTTAAATAAAAGCATTTGAACAGTTTAAAAATATTTTCATATTTACCCACAAATAATCTCATTAAAAATGCATAGTTCTCAGAGAAGCCATTCAATCCTTGATTTGATGATTTTCAAATAGTGTACTGAATTATTATTCAGAAATCTGGGACACATGTCTTCAATTATTTTAGAAGGTCAGTCTGTCAAAACAGAAAATTAAAAAAATCCACATGGTACCAGCAAATTTTTTTTTTATGAGCAAATAAAATATAGTATATTTTCAGTACTGGGATTTTAGGTTTTTGAATCGTAAATAAACTCCCACAGCTTTTGTTTAGCCAAAAGTATTTCTTTTGACTGCTCTCCATTCAGCTACTTTCTTTTTTTCAGGCTGAAGAAAGATTATGCAAGACGGTCTCTGGTGACAAGAACGAAATTTTGTTTTCTCAGTTTGGTATCAATTACAATAATGAACCTGAGATGTTCCGGAAAGGAACTGTTGTATACAGACCTAAAGACAGGTCTAAACGTTCATCTAATGTCAATGTTGAACACATCGACATTATCAATGATGCTTTTTGGCTAGAACATCCTCATTTGTTGAATAAAATAAGAGAATAGTTGTATAAAAATTTTATACACAATAAAAATTTTAAATTTCCATCGAAAAAGGGAAAAGTTGTTTTTATATTTTTTATTTTATTTTTTTTAAATGGTCTGAAGCAACCACTACCCAAGGGGTTGGATTTGACGACTCTAGTATTGATTCGGACACCGTGATAAACTATTAGATTTAAAGGTCATCTTTTTCAAATGTGGATAAAGTTATAAAAGGTGTAACCTTTTTAAAATTCTATTTTAGAGTTTAATTTAGATAAAATACCTACTTTTCCAAAAACGGTACAAAAGGTCTATTTCAGTTCATTTGAATTCAATTTTTTTTTTCAGCGAACATGACTAAGACCAAGCAACATGCAGATAAAAATAACTCATCCAGAATATTTGTGTAGCTTTTCTTCTATAACTTTCCTACTTCATAATAATTAAATAAAAATACTGGTTTTTTCAACTGAAAGCAAGGAGCAACCTTAAAACTTAAAAATAATTTTTGCTCAACTCTTAAATGACTCTTTAAACTCTGTTAACCCCTTTAAGTGCCGTTTAATTTTTCAAAATTTACAAAAAAAAAATTTTAGTGTGAAGATTTTCAAAATAACGCAGGGAAAATACGGCTCCCCCTTCATGAAAAATAACCTTTCCCCATAAAAAATTGCTCCATGGAAAGATCCTCCCACGTAATTCCGCTCTCCCGCCAAAAATGTCTGTATACTCCCGAATAGCCAATGCTAAATGTAAACAATTAGAAAATGTCATAGCTTGCATCCCTTGCACTAAGGACTGTGGGGAAGGGAGTCATCCTTAAAGACATAGTTATCGGATCTTTCGACTATGAAGAAGCAAACATCTATCTCAAAATTTTGATCTGGTGGCTTTGGAGAAAAAGGGCGTGGGAGGGGGGCTAGCTGCCCTCCAATATTTTTGGTCACTTAAAAAAGGCATTATCTTTTGATTTTCGTCCAATTAAACCCTCTCCGGATCTTATAGAATCACTGGTTTGATACGATCATCCCTGGAGAAAAAACAACAACAAACAAATAAATAAACAAGCCTCCATGATATTTTTTCTGGCAAAAAATGCGAAATTTCAGCGTAACTTTGGATGGGAAACATTAAATTTTATATTTTCTGTGATGATTTTATATATTTTACGAGTAATTTTATATATTTTAAATAAGTATCAAAACTTGATTCTTTTGATTTATCTATTGTTATCAAAAGTCTGTTTCTTAGAGTTTCGGTTACTATTGAGCCGTATTGCTCCTTATCACTGTTTGATCCCGGCTAAATTACTCCCACTAAATTTCTGGTATATTCATTCCAGGCTATTTGTTTTTTTATTCAAGTCCCATTCATCCTTATAGGGCATTTTGAGGGCGCTCTTTTCGAAATTTAATATACCACATGCTGGTATGTTGTTCGATATTGCAGCTCGATATTCTACTCTGTCAAGTGCAGATCTGGATAGTTGGATGATATGGTGCCTGTCAACGTTGTGCGCCTCCTCAAAAATTGGACTTTCCACTGTACAAGGTGGGCGTATAGGAGTAGCGTCCAGCGTTATCAACGCAGTGCAATGGTGCCGTTTTTGGTACATATAAAGGTGGTGGTGTAATGCGGTACAATTGGAAATTGTTTGGTATAACACATTTTTTGGTACATTTCGGTTTTATTTGCTCCTTTTTGACTCGGATATCTATTCAAGTTTTATTTTAACGAAACTTTTCTCCATGTAATGACACATTTTTAACCTGCTGTTGAGATGGTAAAGATTAAGCACAATTTTAGTCGGAAAGATTGTAAGCGTTGGCAACGCTGGTGGAGATGTGCCATTTTTGAAACCGCATATCTTTGGAATCGCGTTAATGTTGACTTCATATCACCACTTACGGGCCTAAATTACTAATTCATTGTGCACTGGCTTAGGATTAATTCAGAAAAAAAAAACATTTTGTATCTGTCTCTTTCAAACACTAGTGGTGACCATAATGCTTATACAGAGCATTTGCCGATCCTTATGCAACCAATTCAGTTTGACAATGTGAAAAGTAGACATAAGAGTGGTTCTGCCATTCATAAATTTTTAGATTAATAACCAGTAAACATATGTCATACATCTGGTAGGTGTTTAGAACAAAACCTGAACAAAACTTTACTGAACAAATTTGAGTCTTCAACTGACGCTTGAACTGAAAGCGCATGTGTTTGATGTGCCAGAACTAATGCTCTGCTCAGGATCCTAATTTTAAACGAAATCCATTGGGTTAATCTGTTGGGTATTCATGGTGGAATGTAAAAATTAGGGTGTGCCCACTTTAGAATTCAAGTTTTAATTTAGTTGGACAACATCGATATTTTCTTGATTTAAACATTACACTTATTTTTCAGATGTGACAAATTCGAGGAAATCAGCTTGAAAAGCTTTTATGATTACTAATTTTTTCCTAACTATTCTTTGCTAATACTACGCCTAATGGTATACCCATGATTTCCGTTCGGGAGGGGGGTACAAAAAAGCTTTAAAAATGCTTAAAAAATTAGATTATATGCATTTTTGTTAGGTTTTTTCGAGTCGGACGAAAATTTTGGGCTGGGGGTTTTCCAAACCCTGACCCCCTCCCCTGGATACCAGACGTTTTTGTATCTTTTCCCAGATGCCCGCCACAGATAAGAAAACTGCTATTCCACACTTCCCTCTTTTTAGATTCGAGAAAATTATGCCATAATTTCTTACCCTGCTTTGTCAACCACGGATTTTATGCTTGAAAACTGACCAATCAGCTCGGGAAATTACGAACGGAATACCCAAGCCGTGTTTCATTAAAACGGAGGATCCGGAGGGTGGAGGATCATTTGCTAGATGACTTCCAGGTAAATTGTCTGCAGATCGTTTTGGGTACCCGTTTGACTGACCTTATTTAAAACAGTAAACTGTACAAAATATGTGGTTCTATTCCGCTTTCTATGGCTATATTAAGAGAAAGATTGAGATGGCTGGTGTATTTCTTCCGGGCAAAGGATGAGAGATTCTCAAATATTGTCCTTTTTGCCCATCCACATACGGCCAAGTAAAAAGACGGTTGTTTTCGAGTGAGGTGGGGAGAGATCGTAAGAAAAAGGGTTTAAAGGAAACTGGACCTTCTTGGGAAGGTGAAAAGAGGGGAGATTTAAATAGATTGGGATAGAGGAGGAGCGTGCGCAATTGTGTTGAATTAGCGCTGCAGTGAGTTGCTAGTTGTTCTATTAAGAAAGCCTCACTGCACTTAAATCCTCACTTTCAAAGCTTTATTTGGAAAGGATGTTAACTTTAGTTAATTATTAAATAAAAAAAACATGTTTTTTCAACTGAAAGTAAGGAGTGACATTAAAACTTAAAACGAACAGAAATTACTTCGTATATGAAAGGGCATGTGCATTTTTTGTAATGAAAATTCCCTAGAGCGGGTCCTTGGCACCAGCCTCCCCACACCCTCCTATCCCACACATTTAACTTTAGCTCGAGGACTATATCTACAGAAAAAAGCATGTTTAAAAATCTAATTCCCGTGTTGCACCGTTACTATACCTATTTGATGTTTTGGAGAAGAAACAGATGCATCCCCGGGTTGGAATATAGCAGCCCTAGTACAAATCCTTAGTAGTAAGTAGCAAAAAAAAATATGACAAAATGTGCAAAAGCTTAATGTAATATCGTATCAATGTTGTAAGTTAATACAATATTTAGTGTAACACAATGTTAAATGCTTAAATAATTTATAGATGTAGTTCACCTATTGGAAAATATAATGCATATTCAAAACCAATACAATAGACCTGTGGCTGTCATTACACCCTGAATAACTCCAGCATCCACCAGGGGGCTGTAGCAAATACTTCGGGCTACAATATCAGAGAAAAGGGCATTATTTAATAATTGTGTAATAGGTTCCTTTTTAAGAGGTAACAGTCGGATACCGTGTTTTTGATGGCCTCGATATCAAGTCCTTTTAATCTAAGATTTAATGTGTTGAACACCACAAGCTGACTTGTTTAAATATTGTGTTTTCACTTCCAACACCAGTATCATAAGATAAACGGCCCAGTTGTTAATTTTCTGTTTTCCATAACACTCACATACAGCTGCATATTGCGTTCTATGGTGAAACGCAAGCGTATCTCGTCGCATATTCGTGCGTTTATCTGCAAGACCTATACGTCTTACTGCATAGTCAAGATTAATGGAGAAAGCTGCAGATAATTGCTGCATAATGCGTTCTATGGCAAAGCGTAAGCATACCTCATTGTGTATTCATGTGTTTATCCGCAAGACCCATGCGCCTTGCTTCATAGTCAAAATGACTGGAAAGAACTGAGGAAAACTGCTGCACATTGCGTTCTATGGGGAAACGCAAGCGTACCTCATCGCACATTCGTACGTTTATCTGCAAGACCTATACGTCTTGCTGCACAGCCGAGATTACTGGAAAGCGCACTACCTTTTAAGGCAGCTAAAATAGCTCAAGTACAGACAAATATTAAACTGATTTTGTCATTTTTAGTTGTGTAAGGTTATGGTGTATAGACCATTTAAGGAGTCCCCTATTGAAATGTTTGCTGTTTTGGAAGCTATATAATTGAAGACTTCAAAATTTTTAACTGAAACTAACTTTCTCGCAAATAACCATATTTCAATCTATTAATTACCTTGGGTCGCCTTTAGGTCCGTCAATTAAAGCTACACGGGAGTTGGTGTTATCGTCTCTATTGGGAAAACTTGTAGCCTGCTAGTCAGGGTGAAAGGTCGTTTTGATAAACAAACACTTGCTATAATTTTGTTATTCAATGTTTGCACCTCATGTATTTTTTATTGTTCCATTTTTGAACTTTTTAAGTAAAAGTGATAAAAAGTGTATCCGCCTATACTTTTTCCGGTTTTGCAAATATTTTCTTGGAATTCCATTATCGTTCTAAAATAAGTATATTATACAAAAATTCGGAATGCCTGATTTTACTGTTAAAATGGATCAACAATACGATCGATTTCTTAGAAGCTCAAGAGAAAATAAAATAAAATTTTCCCTTAATTGTCTTTTTTAATGGAAAAATACTTTTGTCGCCATAGCTTTAAAAACAGCTATTTCTGCATTATGTATTATGAGAGTTTATGCGTTATGTCTTGTCAGTGTTTTTAGTGTTATGCACTAATGAGCTATCATAAGCTATTTATTATATATTTATGAGTTATTATGAGTATTATGAGTTACTTACAGTCGTCCTTTCCGTTAGGAATGTGATTTTATATTTTTCAGTTTTCTTTTCATTTTTTTCCTATACTCCTCTGTGCAAATCCATGCACGTATAGAGGGAACAAATAAATTATAATTATTATTTTAGTGTGAATTCAGGATCCTTTGTATGAGGGCAAGGGTTCGAATCCCAGTGTCCACAATTGTTTAGTTTGGGACGGGGGTCTGTGGCTCTGTAAGCTTAGCCAGAGTCGATCCAGCTCTAAATGGGTACCTGGAGAAATCTGGGGAAGGTAAACAGGAAGGGTGAGGGGAAAATCTACTTAGATAAAAAATAACATTTTTTGGAGGCGGATGATAGTTTTGCTTATACTATTCGCAATAAAATATTAAAGTAAAAATAGCGGATTTATTTATAAAATGATCGAAGGATGATAACAAATAAGAATTTTTGTGTATGGTGGTACTAAATTGGAACGTTGCCAATAGCAAACTCTTCATTACAAATGAAAAATGTCTAGAATCTTCGAACACAGCGAAGCTGTGTTAATAGGACAAGTGTTAACTGTGTTAACAGATGGTATGTCTAGTTAGCTACTTTAAATGACGAAACAGGCTTATCTAAAAATAGACAGTCAAATGTCCGTCTTATATGTAAGTGAAAAGGCTTAGTAAACAGTTATGTCGTTTATTTAAAACTTTCATACTAAAAGACTGAAGAAATAATTGTGAATGGGAATTGCGATATTACATTTAATACAGACAGGGCTGCTTCCACGATTTTTGTTCAGAGGCAGAAGGGTTAATTTCTTTATTGGGGGGGGGGAGGTAAAAAAAAGCCTGGTATTTTGGTAGGAAGTGCCCATAAATCCAAGAAAATCAAGGATTTCAGAGCGTCTTGGCAGTGAGGCCCCTTACCGCCATAAGTAAATCCCTAAAATATGGCATCAGGCACAAACTGAAGCTTTTCAATCAAATAAATGGTTGAGTGTTTTCCTAAAAAAAAAGCCTCAAATCTTGAAGGCATAAGATCATAATGATTTGCAAATCTTTATTCAGAAGAAAAAAAAAATTCCATTTGTAGACCATGTGTGTAAAAAATTTCTCTCGTATCCTTTCCGTACCCAAAATGTTCATAAACCTTTTTCTATTCTCTTAGATTTAACATTCGAATTTCATCTTCCTAATTTGCAAACTACTCAGAACTTTGGAGCACTCAAAATTAAAATCCCTTAATATCTTATGCATGTTCTTTCCCAATTTGAACTCCGCTAAATAAATAAGCAAAACTAAATAGCAATTCCAAAATGAGCCTTATTACCAATTACCCTCAACTTCCCTTAAATTGGAATGTCACTTTTCTGTTACAATCGCTTCGCCCGCGCATCCGCGCGCCGGCCATGCGGCCGGTCCAATGACCATGGGTCGAACCCCATGGTCATTGGTATGATAAATTATTATTCGATCTCCGCACTGCCGGCGGGCGAATGCCTGCTCATCCGCGCGATGCGGAGGCGCCGTCACTCAAGTTTCGCGCGAAACCCGACCGTCGTTTCGGCCCCCGGCGGCACCGCCACCATCGACCTGCGCATCGACTACATGCGCCCGGCCACGCCCGGGCAGACCATCACCACCCGTGCCAACTGCCACCACATCAACCGCTCCGTCGCCTTCGTGCGCGCCACCGCCACGGTCGAGGACACGGGCCGCCCCGTCGCCACCGCCGCGGGCGCCTTCACCGTGGAGAAGAAGTTTTGAGCCGCCCCCGTCCCGAACCGGTGCAGACCGTCAAGCAGCGCCGCGATGCGGCCTTGAATGCGCTGGTGGATTCCGTCCCCTACATCCGCTTTCTGAACGTGACCTTTGACCGCCGCGGAGACGAGCTCACGGCGCAGCTCAACTTCGACGACAAGCTGATCGGCAACCCCTTCCTGCCCGCGATCCACGGCGGGGTGACGGCGGCCTTCCTCGAGATCACCGCGATGATCACCCTCAACTGGGCGCACCTCTGGCCGCGGATTGAATCCGGCGATCTCGACCCGGCAGAAATGGCCGCGGGCAAGCTGCCGCGCCAGCCCAAGACCATCGACTTCACCGTCGACTACTTGCGCTCGGGCCTGCCGCGCGACGCCTATGCCCGCGCCCGGGTGAACCGCTCCGGGCGGCGCTATGCCTCGGTGCATGTGGAGGCCTGGCAGGACCACAAGGACAAGCTCTTTGCCCAGGCCACCGGCCATTTCCTGATGCCGCAGGACGCGAACGGCAAGGACTGACCCCATGACCAGCGCGGCTTCGGACATCACCCACAAACGGGTGCTCAGCATCGCGTTGCCGATTGTCCTGTCCAATGTCACCGTGCCGATCCTGGGGGCTGTGGACACCGGCGTGGTCGGCCAGATGGGCGAGGCCGCGCCGATTGGCGCGGTCGGCATCGCAACTAGTTAACATATATTCAAGCTTTTACCAGAAATAAGCCCAAAAGTCACACTTGTCTAATCCTGTTAGATGCTCCACCGATGATAGAAATGTTCTCCAAAATGTCATTTAGAAATAGGGAGAGTCAAGAATGGTTGTTCCCAACTAGAACAGACTTATTGGGACATATAAACAGAGTTTAGAACCTATTTCTATAAGTTTCTTTTCAAGTTTGTTTCTTAGCAACATTCAACAGAACTCGCCCATCATTAAAACAGGCAACTTCCCGGACTATTGCTAATATTTATTTATCATACCCTAAAAGAAAAGTCTTCCCTGCTGAACAGTAATAGGATCAATGATTACAGTAAATGATTAAAGAGTTTGAAGCGTGCAAATTGTAGACTGGTGTGGCAACCTAAAAAAAAGTTGTATGTGGCATGGTCTTCATTCTTACCTTTAAATCTGGCTTCTGACACTTTGAAAACTTTTTAACTTTCCTAAGCTTCCTAAGTTTGTCCTAACTTTCTTATCTGGTACGTCTGCCGGAATTAAAAAAAGGGGGAGGGCAAACACAGGCTACTGAAAAAGGACTAGGAAAAATGAAAAAAAAGACCGCTAATATGTTACGGTGCGTCAAACGAGGTATGTTCAGTGCCGATAAAAACCAGAAGAGAACAAGAACATCTAAAAGCAAGAAAACAGGAATGATATTTAACCAAGTAAAGAAGATATTAATTCTGATTACAAGTAAATCAGAATTACTCTCTATAGAATTAAAATCTAACATGCTTTAGGCTGGATTCTTATTACCTGGATGGGGTCGGAGTAGCTTAAATACATTCAGTTTGCATTTTTTGTGTGGGAGGGGGAGGGGGGTGTCAATTGTTTTTGGTTTTCCTTAAAAAATTTTGTTTCTAGTTTTCTAATCTCTTCTTGTACTGTTCTTATTGTTCCATTCTTCTGGTTTTGTATTGCTTTCGTTTTTATGGCACTTGGTATTAACCAAGTGACATATAGCAGTCGCCAATTCTGTCGGTCTGTCTGTCAGTCTGTCGGTCTGTCGGTCTGTCGGTCCCGGTGGATTTCGTCCAGGCCACGGAACGCGCCGCCCGCGCCGGTTTCGACATGCTGGAGCTGCACTGCGCCCACGGCTACCTGCTCGCGTCCTTCCTGTCGCCGCTGACCAACCAGCGCACCGACGAATATGGCGGCTCGGCCGAGAACCGGGTGCGTTTCCCGCTCGAAGTCTTCAATGCCATGCGCGACGTCTGGCCGCGTGAAAAGCCGATGTCGGTGCGCGTATCGGCGACCGACTGGAAAGAAGGCGGCTTGAGCGAGGAAGACCTGTTCGCCATCGCCAACGCATTCCACGAAGCAGGCTGCGATCTCATCGACGTGTCGGCCGGCCAGACCGTGCCCGACCAGCAGCCGATTTACGGCCGCATGTTCCAGACGCCGTTTGCTGAAGCGGTGCGCAACGTGCCGAAGATTGCCACCATGGCCGTCGGCAACATCACGGAAGCGGCACAGGTCAACACGATCCTGCACACACGGCGTGCCGACCTGGTGGCGCTCGCCCGGCCGCATCTGTGGGATCCCTATTTCACCCGTCGCGCCGCGGCCAATTACGGCGCGATGGTCGGCCACTGGCCGCCGCAATATCTCAGCGGCCGCGACCAGGCCTATCGCGAGCAGGCCAAGGTGCGCGAGGCGTCGATGGAAATGGCGCGCAAGGCGCGACCGACACGGCATGCCAAGCCCACGCAACAGGCGGCCGAGTGATAGACGTGTCGCATGTCTTCAAGGTCACGCGCCCCGTGCGATTTGCTGATTGTGATCCGGCGGGCATCGCCTTCTATCCGCGGCTGATGGAGCATCTCAACGGCGTCGTCGAAGACTGGTTCAACGGCCCGCTCGATTACTCCTTCGATGACCTGCACCAGCGCGACGGTAAGAGCATGCCGACGGTGCATTTGAATGTCGAGTTTCTGCGACCCGGCAAACTCGGCGATGTCATCGACTGGTTTCTTTCGGTCAAGAAACTCGGCCGTTCCTCCATGACCCTGTCGGTGACCGCCCGTCGTCCGGACGGGCAGGACATGCTGCAGGCGGAACCAACGCTGGTTCACAGTGACTTCGAAGTTTTTTACCAGACTTTCACAAGCGAACGGTTCTTGATGGCAGATCAAGCAAAACTAGAAAGAAACTCGATAACAGAACCACAATAAAAGCTGGTCAACCAAATTTTGAAATCGCCTTACGGGTCAAAAGGCTAATTGTAAACTTATATTGACTATTTTGACTATTGTAAACTATAACTAAATCATGCGTAAAATTTGTCTATATGGAATCAATTCTTCTTCGCGCCTCTCCTAGGGCACGTATCTCGATCGGATTCGATCCTGTTATATGAGAAAGCTGGGTTCGACTGTTTGTTCAAACTATTTCCAAATGGATAGACCTTTTGTATAGGCTCTTTTAACACTGCTGGAACAACTTTCAAGGATCCGAAATAGGACCTTAAGGGTGATTTGTACTATTGATTGGTTAAGTTTCCAGTGTCTCATTGAAACGCTTAATGTGGCATCAGTAGCTGCTTTCTACATGTTTATCTAAGGGGCATCTACACTAAATGTAAGTCTACTCTCCACTGAGCTATTCCTGCTTATGCTACCTTTCTCTAAGCCAGCACGGCAAACATGCAGAAAGACAGCAAGGCTTGGATTACCCACAGAAGGAGAAACCTTCTGTGGAGAAGGAGGAGAAACCTCCTTCTCCACAGAAGGAGAAACACCAAACACTTGCAGCACAGCTTTGTAAAATTCTGCGCCTCCCTCTGGAATGGTCGCCCCGGGAAATTATTCCTAAGAACCCATCTGATGAAGGAGGCTCAAGAGACATAATTCTAAGGAGAAAACCTAAGTTGTTAGCGGCCTGTTGTGATGAATTTTATCATAAGAAAAATTTGTAGTCCAAAGCGATAAAGAGAAAATATAATTTATCCACATTTAAGTTTCTTGAATCATTTTTTAAGCTTAGGGAGGTAGCAAATGGGTGATTCAAACCTGAAAACTTGGAGGTTCCCCCCAAATAGTTCGGTTCTTGCATCCAAAATTAAGTCCTCTGGATGTGCCAACACAGCGCCTACTTTGGAAATTTGGACCTTTTATAAATTTTGTATCATTTTCTTTAACTCACCACTTTTAATGGCTCTTGGATTAGGAATCCTTGCATCCATGTATCAAGATATGTTGCCAGCACGTGATACTTGCGACCTATTCCCAGAAAACTAGTCATAACAAATTTCTTGTTTATGCAGCTTTATCATTGACATAAGATCTGCCCTCATATAAAACTCCCTGTGCTAGAAAAAGGGAAAGAAATTCTATTCATTAATATTGTTTCGAGTTCCCTCAATAGTTTTCACAAATTCCTTTACTACTGACCAGGTTTTTTCCCAGCAGAGAGGTTTAAATATAAGCAAATAGCCCTGATTATTGACTATGTCGTATTCAAGACATTTACTCTGCCTAAATTGTTTAGCATGACCTTAGTTTCTAAGTTCAATATCAGCAAACACTCAACATATTTTTAACCCCATTTTCAATTACTTTGGCTGACCAGCTTGTATCACGAAGGAAACTCATTTTGCCCTACAAAAGATCGCTTTGTTAACACATTAAAAAACTTGAGAAAATGTTGAAAATACGACTTAGCTAGTCTGCCTAAACTGCAAATTTATGCTCATTAGTTTTTTCTGCTTCACACGCTAGACCATCATCAAAATCGATTTGTGGTTTTTCCAAAAACCTCTAAACCTAGTTCATTTATCTTTAATAAAATAACAGAGAAACGGAGTTTTCTTTTTAAACGAACAATTAATTTAAAGTCAATTTCTTCTCTTAATGAGCCATGCTAACTTCGAGAATTTGGGAAGATAGCAACGGGCACATTTGCCCAGTTGAAGGCATTTGGGTCCCTGCTCCATCCGAACTGTATAGATTTTATCTGTTTGTTCAAGTTTTCATATAATTTCCCATTTCTGCCAGTTTTTTGAATCTGTCCCAATGCTCTAAAGTCACCCTTCTCCCCAGTGAATTCTTACTAATGTGTATGTGCCGTAAAACTAAACTTTAGCTCTTGTAGGGCGGAAAAGATGTAATTGAGATGAATGACATACATCATTCAGATTTGAATTTATTTCGATATGCTTAGGTATTTTTTTTTTTTTTTTTTTTTTTTTTTTTTTTTTTTTTTTTTTTTTTTTTAGAAATGTAAAGACCCTTATTCCAATTATCTAATAAAAACTTGGTAAATCATCATTTTGTATGTTGACAGATAGAAGTCATTGCCAGAAATACCCCTTCTCTTTGTTTGCCAATGACTAGAAGGTCATCAATAAAGGAAATTGAGCAGGGATATTTCAATATCTTCAGGATCTCAATGAGGTCTTCGATCTTGCCACTTTCCCCTTCTCTGAAACACTGTATTTGAGTTGGTAAATTCATCAATGGTAAACGAGAAATCGGTATTCTATAGTTTGGCATCATGGATCAAGAGAACAAAAGGGAGGAGGTGGGTTTATGCAGCCTCTAGAATTGAAAAAAGTGCAAAGTTCTGTACCGTTGAGAAGTAATATAGCGTATTTCTGCAATAGTTCCTTGTTTAGCCCATATTCTTTATTAAAGAATTACACCTCAATACGAACTAAAGGATGGAAATAATTCAATTTAATGATACAAGCATAATTGCTTTTGAATATAATTAGTAAAGAGCATGGTGATTCTAACACTTTGTTAATCGACTTCATGCTTGGTCATGCCTCGCAGATTTAACCTTCTGAATGAAAGTGCAATTATATCACGTAACTAGCAGATAGGAGTAACGGATAATTAACATGCTATACAACATTTAAATTTACTTTTTTTTCTGTCAGTTTACTGCATATATTTTGAAACTTACTCAAGATAATTTGCAATGATTTTATGGAAGGCCATAAATGCTGCACTACCCAATTGAATCTTCAATAATGTGCTGCACAATGTAATAGAATTCGCCTCTGAGGTATATGAGTACTACCGATCTCAAAACATATACACTGGGGGAGAGGTATTTTCTGATTAGACTTTCCTGTGTTGAGTCCAGCACTGATAACTTTAGATTTTTTGAACTTGGATAATTGTTTACTTGTTATATTCTTGTGTAGAAGTTTAAATTCTGTCATGTCTAAGAGTTTGATTAGATTACAGGATTGAATTTTTGAAATAAATTAATCAGTTTTTCTTCAACAGCCTTTCATTGCATTGGAGTAAACAGCTTGAGTCCCCATCCCCTCAATTTATTACTTTTATATGTAAACGTTAGAAAATCATTATTTTAAGGCGAATAGCTATCTGTTTTTCAACATTCGCTGAACTATGAACATTAGCTAATTAGATTACCCTATGGCAGGCACAAAGGTAGACATATCAAGTTGGGAGGTGAGGTAAGGCTTTGAAAAGATCGCAACAAAAAAGCGAATTGTCGGGGAATTGAAAAGAATTTTCGGGAAAATCTTGCGATTTTCGGGGAGCACTCCGTTCCAAAGGATCCCCCTCTTCCTGGGTATGGGTCTGTCTTGTGAAACTCATCCTTGCGTTTTGATCTTTGCATTACACTGTTCTTTTTTAAGCTTTATATCAATATCCAAATGAAAGGTTTCTCTCCCTCTCTCTGGTAAAGAAACTGATCAGTGGACTTGCTCCTTAATAAATAATTTCACGTATTTAGGTAAATTATAGTATTCCATTTGATTCTTTAGAATTCAAGTTCACTACCATAACACACCCATTCGAAGGACCCCTTCTCTTAACTACACTTAAGGTAATGATCTAGCTTCTCAAACAATCCATTAGATTTCTTTGGCTAAAGAGCCTGACTATTTATTATTTTTTTTTCGGTTGATCTACAAATTAAAGATATAGTTCTTGGGGTTTCGTATAAATTATGAAATGGGCTTTAATAAACTCCAAGGACTTTAACTTTACTCAAAGTAATTGTGAGTGTGCAATAGTGGGTTAGTACCAACATCCTATTGGCCAGTCCTGAGGAAAGCTATGACAAGGTTTGTGGTTTATTACAGGTAATTCGAGGGGCTGAACTCTGTGTAATGGCCTAATATTTATTCCCTTTTTAACATACTGTATTGATATTGAGGAGGGGGGAGTCGCCTCTTTTATACCGTCTTTAAATAGAATTCCTCTTTTTAAAGCTTTGTTACAGTTTTTTTGTTGTTGAAAAACGATCACACACGGATAAAGTCCTGTTTAGTTCTTTTTATTACGAATTTAATCTGCATTAATCTTACTGGTGACCATACAATAGAGACATCTAGTCCCCCCTCCCAATTAGGTATCTTTATTTGTGTCTTCTCGCTTGCATCAAATGACCTATATGATGTTTGAAGACGGGAACAGAAGTAGTGAATCAGAGCTGACCTTGTATTCTTCAGCGTGGACGCAACAGGTACAAGATTGATCGCGCGGGATTTAATCAAGATGTCACTATTGTTTACAATAAGGTTACTTGGTAATTTATTTTTGGGACCATTGACAAGGAGTTCAGTCTTTGACTTGTCAAATAAAAATCCAGTGGAATTGTACGCCTCTACTAGTGGCTCATATTTCTGGCAAAATGTTAATACTGATCAGGATGCGCGTGGAATATCATCGCCAAAGTTTAGCAATGAAGGATTGGTCTGTGGAAGTTGAGGCTCATTCCAATATCCCCTAATTCACTGTACCAACTAAGAAGGAGCCAAGAAATAACACAGTCATTCATGTTGAGTCTAAACTCCAGAGTAATGTAACTAGTGGCAGAGAATAATAAAATATCTTGAAGTACTTTTCTTTTAGATTTTTAAACCAAATGTAGTTTATAGATCTTGTCAGATGTGTTCAAAAACGAAAAATGTTTTGTTTAACTAATACTTGATTTATTTATCAAATTTTACTATGAAATAATAAAAAATGACATTGTGAATTCAGGCCATAAAGAATGTCTTTTATAATGAAGAAAGGTATTACAAGGTCACATAATTCGAATTTTTAAATGTCTTATAGTACTCTAAGGTTTTTAGCTTGTTCAGAATCTGATCTTGAATGAGGCAATAAAGTAGCTCATTTTATCCTTATTTGCAGGCAGGATTACGACCAATTTGTGAGTTTATGACGTTTAACTTCTCCATGCAAGCCATAGATCAAATTATCAACTCAGCAGCAAAAACTTTCTACATGTCAGCTGGCTTTGTCAATGTCCCCATTGTATTCAGAGGTCCAAACGGAGCTGCTGCCGGTGTTGCTGCGGCTGCTGCTACTGCTTCTGCTGCTGCCACTCGTGTTACTGTCGCTGCTGCTGCTGCTGCTGCTGCTGCTGCTGCTGCTGCTGCTGCTGCTGCTCCTACCGCTTCATTTTTCCTGGTCTGTCCATTGAAACGGTGCATCTTTGCAGGTTAGCTTCCGCAAAGGCTCGGTTATTGTTGCAAAATTGTTGATGAACTGCGCGCTGTAATTTGCCATACCCAAAAGGCTTCGCACTTCACTTGCTGTTTTGGGTTGTGCACTGTTCACAAAATCTGCAATTTTCTTGGGATTAGGTTGTGTTCCTTTCTCTGAAAACACAAATCCGAAGAATTCAAGGTGATGCTTTGAGAATTTGCATTTCTTGAGATTGAGCTTGAGATTGTGCTCTTCTAGCCTTTGTAAACAAGCTTTCAATGCTGTATCATGCTCCTTTTTTGTTGAAGCAAAGATCAGGATATCATCAGCAATATTCCGCACACCTGTTAATCCTTTCAGAACTTGTGAAAGGGTATGCTGGAATATCTCGGCAGCAGAATTTGTGCCGTAGTTCAGTCTCTTGTACCTGTATAGTCCTGCATGTGTTGTAAATGTCGTTAGAGTGCGGCTCTCTGGTGCAAGCTCCAATTGATGGTATGCTTGTGACATATCCAGTTTTGAAAAGACTTTCGACCCATTCAGTTCCAACGAGATGTCTTTTACTGTTGGTATGGGGTGCCTTATTCGCTTTATGGCAGTGTTGGCAGCGGTCGGATGGATGGTGATTGCCGGCTGCGAATCGAAAGATACATCCAATCCTGTGGAACCGGTTTCAAAAGACCGGGATTCGGTCGCGCTGATGCGATCGGCGATGCAGTTGGGTGATTGGCAGACCGCCGACAAGCATGCCAAGGACGCGCTGGTCCTTCGGCCGGATGATTCGGAAGTGCTGACCGACGTTGCCAAGGTGTGGGCGTTTTGTGATCGCAAACGAGAGGCTGCCCACCTGTTAGTCGATGCGGTCAAGAAGGCTGACTTTCAGCCCGCCAAGTTCGTCGATTTCGCCGTTCAAGCTTTGATCGATGTCGGCGAACTTTACAAAGCCATCGATCTGCTTGAGCAAACGCTTCAGGCCTATCCGAACAACAGCCAACAGCGCCGCGTCTTGGTTGGGTTTTTGGGTGAAGCGCAGCGGATGGAAAGGAGCGGGACGATCGCTGGCGCGCAACCAGGAGCCAGAAGACCTGGTGGGTCCCACCGCATTTTTCCTGAGTGACCATTCCGCCTTTATCTCCGGCCAATCGCTGAGCGTGGATGGCGGAGGTCTGGTCAACTGAGCCCAGCGGGAAAATTCCCTTAACGCTGCCCGAGGAGACATTCATGGCAATCGTCAACATCACCATTATCGAGGGTCGAGACCGCGAGACCAAGAACCTGCTGATGAAACGGCTGACCGATGCAGTGGTCGAGACACTGGATGCCAAACCCGGGCAGGTGCGCGTCGTGATCAACGAGGTGCAGGATGGCGATTACGCAGTGGGTGGCAATCCGGTGTTTTTGCACGATCACGCGCAATAGGACTTGCGTCAATCTACTAATGGGATGATAGTGGGCAGACCATGACGGAAATCGAAACTGCCACTGATGGACCCGCCGGGGTCATCCGGTTCGCACGGCCGCAAGCGCGCAATGCGCTGACCGATGCAATGTTGGTGCAGACTCGCGAGGCCATGCAGGCCTGGGAGCTTGATGACGCCATCGCGGCCATCGTGCTCACCGGTGATGACACGGCGTTCTGCGCCGGCGGTGACGTTAAGGGCACGGCGTCCAGCCAGATGGAGCCGTTCGAGAAATACCGGTATCGCCATACCCAGTCGGTCTGGCACGAATTCATGCGGTTTTTGGGCAATTACACCAAGCCGGTGATTGCCGCCATCGAGGGCTACGCGCTTGGCGGCGGCCTGGAACTCGCCCTGCGATGTGACTTTGCGGTCGGTTCGAAGACCGCCAGACTCGGGATGACCGAGGCCAGCCTGGGCCTGTTTCCCATCCTGGGCGGCGCCTGGTCGTTGGCGCACGCGGTCGGAGAACGCAAGGCCCGGGAATTGGCCTATACCGGTCGGCGCATCGACGCCGAGGAAGCGTTGGCACTCGGCCTCTTGAACCATGTGACCCCGGCCGGCGGCGCGGTCGCCAAAGCGACCGAGATAGTGGGCGATATTGCCAGCAACGCGCCGCTTGCCGTCATGGCGATGAAGCAGGCGATCAATGCCAAAGCTAGTTGGGGCTAGACGACAGGAACCGCAGTAAAATTCGCTACGTAAACTGGGGTAAAAACCAGCTTACGTCAGGACCGCTAACAATTCTGGGATGAGGTTGCTTTAGATATGAAAAAAAGCCAGGAATAATGACGAAAAGTTAGTATAGAACCCTCAAAGAAATAATCGGAAAAAGCTCATCTATTAATAGTTTCTTAAAAGACACTCAGTTAATATGATTCCTGACGTTCAAGGTAAATTTGATCACTGGAAGAATCACTTTAAAGACCAGCTTAATGCAAACCCAAACGGGCAATATGCAATGATAATGCTACCACTAATTGCTGAAACACCACCGAATGAGATCGACATCGCACCACCGTCAATTTTAGAGAAACTCAAGGCGATCGAACGGTTAAAAAGCAAAAAGTCGCCTGAAAAAGATGGTGTCCCTTCAGAGGTCTTCAAGGCCCCTTCAAGAACCCCTCTTCAGTCTGATGTGCGAGAAGAAGGTTTTGCCGTCTGATCGAAAGGTATCAGTAGTAATCCAGTATTTAAAAAGGGGGACAAATGTGACAACCGTAGCTACCGAAGGGTATTATCCATGGATGTGACCACCAAAGTGTTCGCGATGATTTTGCTGTAAGGGCTTGAGGGAGCAAGGGATAGGCGGGCACTTGAAACTAGTTCAGATCTCGCAGAGGAAGATCGCGCACTGACCAGATCTTCACTATTCGTCTTATTCTATAATAGTGTGAACGCTACAACCTCCCTATAAGTAACATGTTGGATTTCGTGGCTACTTCCGACTCTGTTACCTGTGGAAACTTACCGTGAACACCCGTGCAATTTGTCCTCCGTTTTTCTTAACTACTTCATAGATCGGTGTCTTGGAAGACCCCTCTCGAGTTTCGATGGTGTCATTATGGGACTGGGCATTAACGTGTCTGATATAGACTACGTGGATGACATGGTTGCTCTTGCTGCTGATCCAGCAACTGCCTAAGAAATGCTAAATGAAATAGCATATTTCTCTCAGCTACTGGGTATGAAGATCAACACGGTCAAAACTGATTTCACGCGGAATATTCTTGTAGGCCATCAATCTACATTATAAACACATAAAGATCAGAATTGACGGACCTTTTTTTCTGACCAAATTTTTCGACTTTTCCAAGCCTTATTGCTTGAAGAAATGCCAGAAATCAGGCTCTCTCGTCAACCTACAATTCTTACCATATCTTTTTAACTACATATAAATAGACTCTGATTTCACGCGGAATATTCTTGTAGGCCATCAATCCACATTATAAACACATAAAGATCAGAATTCACGGACCTTTTTTTCTGACGAAAATTTTCGACTTTTCGAAGGCTTAGTGCTTGAAGAAATGCCGGAAATCAGGCTCTCTCGTCAACTTAAATTTCTTACCATATCTCTCTAACTACAGATAACTAGACTCTGATTTCTCGCGGAATATTCTTGTAGGCCATCAATCTACATTATAAACACATAAAGATCAGAATTCACGGACTTTCTTTTCTGACCAAATTTTTCGACTTTTCCAAGCCTTAGTGCTTGAAGAAATGCCAGAAATCAGGCTCTCTCGTCAACTTACATTTCTTACCATATCTCTTAAACTACAGATAATTAGACTCTGATTTTACGCGTAATATTGTTGTGGGCCATCAACCTACATTATAAACAGATAAAGATCAGAATTCACGGACCTTTTTTTTCTGATCAAATTTTTCGACTTTTCCAAGCCTTATTGCTTGAAGAAATGCCAAAACTCAAGCTCTCTCGTCAACTTACATTTCTTACCATATCTGTTCACTACAGATAACTAGACTCTCATTTCACGCGGAATATTCTTGTGGGCCATCAACCTACATTATAAACACATAAAGATCAGACTTCACGGACCTTTTTTTTCTGACCAAATTTTTCGACTTTTCCAAGCCTTATTGTTTGAAGAAATGCCAGAAATCAGGCTCTCTCGTCAACTTAAATTTCTTACCATATCTCTTTAACTACAGATAATTAGACTCTGATTTTACGCGTAATATTCTTGTGGGCCATCAACCTACATTATAAACACATAAAGATCAGAATTCACGGACCTTTTTTTTCCTAATTACTAATACGCGCAAGGGACAACCTGAAAAGCAAAAGTTATGATTACAATACAACTACCAAACCTACGAGTAGAAGGAAGGGAGGGAGGGTTTAGAAGGAATAAGAACTTAAATATACGCGCAAAACTACAAAACTACAAATCTAATTACTAATACGCGCAAGGGACAACCTGAAAAGCAAAAGTTATGATTATAATACATCTTTCAAACCTACAAATAAAAGAAGGAGAGGGAGGGGTTATAAAGACATATGCGCAGAACTACCAAACTACAAACCCAATTATTAATACGTGCAAGGGGTGGAGGGGGCGTTGTGAGAAGACAATACAACTACAAAACCTTCGAATGAAGGGAAGGGAGGGAGGTTTTAGAAGGACAAATTACTTAAACATACGCGGAGAACTACAGAAGGACAAACTTAATTACTAATGCGCGCAAAGGAGAACCTTAAAAGCAAAAGTCATTATTACAATACAACTACAGAGCCTACGAGTAGAAGGAAGGAAAGGAATGGTTAGAAGGACAGATAACTCAAGTATACGCGGAGAACTACAAAACTAGAAACCTATTTAGAACTACGCGCAAGGGACAACCTGAAAAACAAATATTATTGTTACAATACAACTACCAAATCTACCAATAAAAGGAGGGGAGGGAGAGGTTAGAAGGACATATTACTTAAACACATGCGCAGAACTACAAAACTACAAATCTAATTACTTATACGCACAAGGTACATGCTGAAATGCAAAAGTTATTATTACAATACAACTACAAAACCTATGAGGAAAAGGAAGGGATGTAGGGGCTAGATGGACAAATTACTTAAACATAGGCGCAGAACTACAAAACTACAAGCCTAATTTCTAATACGCGCGAGGATCTTCTGGATCTTCTGGATCTTTGGAATTTTCTGGATCTTTGGAATCTTTTGGATCTTCTGAATCTTCTGGATCTTCTGGATCTTCTGGATCTTCTGAATCTTCTGGATCTTCTGGATCTTCTGGATCTTCTGGATCTTCTGGATCTTCTGGATCTTCTGGATCTTCTGGATCTTCATTAATAGACATTGATGTAAGTTTATATTTTAGTGTTATTTTCATATGGTAGTTTTAATGGTTAAGTAATTTGCTATATTTGCAGTGTTTTATTTTGAGCTATTAATGTAATCATAGACTGTGTCATTTGCAAATAGTTGTGCTTTTATTTTAATAAATGGAAAGACCCAAGAGAACATAATAATAACTTTGCTTAATGACGGGCATTTCCTGTTAATTTTCACGAAATTGCTCAGAATTCACTATATTTTAATACAGACCAGACAAAAAATAACCTCCAACTTTCACTTTTGCATCATATTTTAGCTTTTGTTTATTGTATAAGGAAGGAAAAAATTGGGCATTTCCATGCATGCAAATGTAGTTAGAACTTAGGATAAAATGTATCATGTAATGGTAATAATCTCAATAAGTTAGAGATACTGTAGTAATTGATGAATGTGTTAGCTTCATATTTTTACCACATGAAAGCACATAAGTTCTCTTTCTTCTAATATTAACAACAACATTGTAATTGTATGTAGAGGCAACAGAACATTCTGCAGGGAATTATACACCCAATCAGGGTGGAAGTAATAAATTACGGCAATTATCAATTATTCTTTTGTTGGGGGGGGGGTATAAATTATCTGTAGCATTTCAGTTTCAAGGGGAGGCAAAGTATAATTGCACAACTTAGAAAGGAACATCCCCATTTCCCCCTACATTAATGTTCTTGGGCCAAACCTAACCCCAATCTGGCAATTTACTGAGGAAACCTGTTTTGTGATTTTCTGGAAGGACAGGTACAAGTGTAATATTCGATTGTATACTGAAAGGTATTTGTTGAAGGTCAAATATTATAATACATTTGTTGCCTTTTTTTCTTGTGCTTTCTATCTATATTGAAGCATTCTTTTCTGTCTAATTGTAGGTGGGGTGAAATGAAATGGAGGGTTAGCATAATTTTCAGATTTAAATAAAAGACAGGGGTTACATTGAGAGGGGGTTAGCTTTTATTTGTTAATTCATAAAGGGGAGGGTGGAAATTAATGGATATTAATAATTTTGATACAATGGTGGTACGGCTCGAAAATGAGGCGCCAACAACTACCACTGCGAGGCACATTTGACGTCATCTAAATAAAAGTTCTATTTTGGTCCGAATATTAACTTGCTGGTCATAATCATTCAATCCTCGTATTTCATTGTTTACTGCATTCCTTATTACAACAGAAAGAATCGAGTGTTGAGTTCTGGAGCCAAATGGATCCGATCCTGCCTAAAATTGCGTGTTTCGACAGGAGCAGATCCATTTGGATCCGTACCAGCTTAGATCCGTACCTATGTAAACAGGGTCTTACTAACAAAAGCATTCCAGAGCTTAAAACTGAAAGCACCCCTTTTAATAGGAGGTGGCGGCAGTTTCTAGTGCGGCGTCAAACAGAAGCGCCTCATTTCGACAATGTCTCTGATTAGAAATATGAACCAGCTTTGACGCCACACGGCAGTGTCTAATAGCCGTACTTTTCTTGTTACACAGTCGATATGGATCCGATCCTGCCCAGAATTGGGTGTTTAGACAGGAGCAGATCTATACATACAAGTTTAGATCCGTACCTTTATGACACAGTTGAAATGAGAGAACTCCCTCCCTCTCTAGCCAATTGTAGTAAAACAGGGGCCGTCACCAAGCATTTCAGTTCGTCACACAGCTCTACTTGTTGGTGAAAAACACAGCATCAATAGTGCACTCTAAACGTCATTGGGTCTTCTCAAACTATAGCTTGGTATTAAACTTTTTGTTCGATATTTTCCACCGTATTCTGACGTTTTGTGCTCCCAAGAGCGTCAGAGAAAAGATGCTTCTTAATGGAAGTGTTGCTCAGTATAATCATGAAACTTTAACTAAAACGAGCATTGCAGTAAAACGTGCCAGGAACATAACACAGTTCTACTATTTGCCGGAAAATCACAGTACCAATGGTACACTTTAAACGTGACTTGGTCTTCTCAAAATACAGCTTGGTATAAACTTTTTGGCCGGTTTTTTAACCGTATTCTGACGTTTTGTGCTGATAAGATAGTCTGAGAACATATGCTTCTCAATGGAAAAATGGCTTGGTATAATTATGAAACTTTAAGCCTCTAGGCATTTTTTAGTTTTTATATAGTTTTATTGCCTAACAATCGCAGTTTTTAGCATTTTATATATATATATTATATATATATATTCTCAAATAATAGTGCATTACCATAAAAGCTTGCTATTTAAGAGAGCTCAGGGGATTTAAACCCATGTTTCATGATTACTTAACCAACATCTCAACTATTGAACCATTGGCATTTTTTAGGAAGTTGCGGGGATTCAAACCACGAGCCCATGATTCGAAAACCGAAATCTTTACCACTAGACCATCTGCCTTGATCTTTACAATTCATGTATATTCTACAACTATTTAAAACATATGACTAAGAATCTTTACTTTGAGTCTTTTGTTGGCCATTTTTTTACCTTCTATTACCCAAAGTGGTCAAATACTTATGGCACCCTACATCGTCTATTCATGACATTTTTAAAAGGTCAGATAGTAGGTTGGTATGCGCCACGTACTATCAAGGCCATTGGAAAAGAAGACAATGAACAATCACCATGCTACCATAATTGTAAACAATATCGAGACTTCCAAGAAGTCGCATTAGTAGAAGTAATATTGAAGAGAGACAATCTGAAAAATCAGTTTTGAAAGACACCATTACCGATAACGAAATCGTCATCACCGAACTCCAGACCCATGAATTTACGGCGTGTGCTCTATGATCTGAGCTGGGCGACACTAATATACTCTAGCAGCCATATGAGCTCTCAATCCTCAAAAGATGAACGTCAACATACAGTTTCAAGCAATTGAAGACTTACCTATCTACGACTTGTAGTAACACGTTTTCTATTCCTGTAGTGTCTTTTCGTAAAAGAGAATGTTGAATTAATTCTCCCTAAATTAAGGAGTTCAAATTCGTCATCACCGATACTTGAACTACAGACCCATGAATTTACGGCGTGTGCTCTATGAACTGAGCTGGGTGACCCTAATGTACTCTAGTAGCCACATTAGCTCTCAATCCTCAAAAGATGAACGTCAACATACAGTTTCAAGCAATTGAAGACTAACCTATCTACGACTTGTACTAACACGTTTTCTATTAAAGAGTGCGGCTTGTAAAATTCTTGTCACCCTCAGTTTGAAGCGTCTGGACACGCCTTGGTAAGACAAGATCCTTGTTCTCAAATTATGATGTAATAGCACAAGGAACAAAGACGGCCATCTGCAAGAATACCAATAGTAAGGAGACTGGAAACGTATCTCCTATTTTCCTTATATGGTCTTATCTGGTAAAGTTACAACACTGTAAGACGTAACCGCATTCTTCGTGACGCTTGTCAGAGGTCAACAAGAAGACGCCATATCCCATCTGTCCTATTATTTCTTCTCATTGTAACCAACAAAGAAACCTTGCTATCTCTTCTAGTGGCCGAGACGAAAATAAGAAACGAGCCAGTGGAAGCACACAAACTTTGCACGAAGGAGGTTAGCAAGATCTAAAGGCACTAGTGGAGTTGTGTACGAGCATGAAGCTGCGCTTAGCGTAGTTTGTAAACAACGGACCGGATTTGATGCATGGGGATGCATTACTAACACCCGCTGTTCGGCGTGTTGCTTCACTGTCCTTATCAAAGACGTAACGCCTTTTCGAGCCCTTCTGGTGATTGAGTGCACCTTGTTCTTGAAGTTCTTTTCCTAAAGCCCATTCTTATCTGTTATTAACATTACCTCGCGTGGGTGTAGAAGCGAGGTTCGTGATTGAAATGCAGCCTAGGACACAAAGTTGGACGGATACATATTGTTCTTGAAATTGATTGATTGTATTGAATGTTCGTCGTTTGCGGATATGTTTAAGGTAAAGCCTTCTTGCTGGGTCCACTTTATTTAGGACACTAGGGATAGTATTTGTCCTTTTCTTCCTCAGGGTCCGTTATGCTAAAGGCTTGAATGACTATTGTAAACATAAATCAATCCTAGAATGCAGAAAGAATCGATGCTTAGTAGTACTATGCTAGTAAAGGGATAATAATCCGTAAATTCCAATTATATCTGTTCAGGATTTACAAATTTCTATAGGTCATTACAACAAGAAATCTCTGAGTGCACAACATCAACTGCTGATAAATATTGTGTTCTGTTATGATCGAAATCGGTTGATTCTCAATATATGTTAGCAAGCTTTCCAATTTTGTGACAATCCATCAAACGTTTGACACTTTCATACTTTGAGTGCCACCTGGTTACCACAGGTCTTATAAGCTGTTTGTCATATACCTCTTTCACAGCATCAGCAGCTTTTGAACTCTTATTCACGGCATCCCAGAGAGCAATACACTTCAAAAAAGCGGCGTGGTACTGCCTCTTATATGCAATATCACAGAGGGCTTTATCAGCATCGGTGGATCCAAGCAGGTTAAGTGTGTGGCTGACACACCTGAAGTGTGGAGGAAGTAGGAAATACTCGGGGTCGTCATGAGAATCGAGTATCTCTCCAACGTTTGTAAAAGTGAATGAGCCATTCTGGCCTGCTTCATTTTCATTTTCTTTATCACTGTCTTGAATATCTTCATCAGAAACCATCGGATATTCCCTGAATGCCTTACTAAAGTTAGAGGTGTTATCGGTCAAAATCCCTTGTCCCTTTTTATCAACTGCAATTTTGTACCTGGCAAATACGCCATTCAGTTGTTCAGCAATTCTGTCATAAGTGTGTGAGCCCTTGAACCGGCAACAAGCAAGGACATAAGATTTCCATTTCAAATCCTCATTGAGCAAGTGTGCAGTCATTCCCAAGTAGCTTTTGTTGTTGGCAGACCAAATGTGTGTTGTCAGCGACATGTAGTCGGTGAGTTCAAAATTATGAACCATATCTTTTATGTACTTCAAAAACTTAGCTTCAATTTGCACAGCTAAAGCTTTTCTTCCTGGAACCTTTGCATAAGGTGCAAGACCTGTTATCAGATTTTGAACGACGGCTTCTCAACAGTGTACGGGGGTCGCATCTCGTCCACAATGTAGTCCAGTGCCAAAGAATTCACTTTTGACTGTGTCAGTTTCTACGGTCTTGCAGCAAAGAAATCTCGCTTAACTTTTTTAGAAGGTGAGCTATAATCAGGGCCAGCATTATCTTCAGATTCAGACGATCCCAAAAGTGAGCCTACAAGTTCACTAGCCTCTTTGCTACTTGATTTCCTTTTGTTCTTACTGTTTATCACATTTATCACAACGGACCATGGAAAGAACCTGCCATCACCATGTGTCACCAATGAGAACAGATACAACAGATGATCCTAGCCAAATGACCGAGAAGCGAGAAGTACATGTTGCGACACCATCATTAATGTACTGTCGTCGTACTTGAGTTAGCATAAATAGGCTAACTATTAACTTTCAACTAAGAAAAAATATGATTCTGTTGATGCTCACCATGCATTGTGTTATTATCAGGCCTTTGTAATGTCTGTGGTTATTTACCTTGACCTCAACTTTAATAAATTCGTTGTACTTCTCTGGAGTCTAAATGAGGAACTGTGTATTATATGTTACTGTAACATGGTGATTGTACATTTTCCCAGACCTCCTTTGCAACGCAAAAAAACATGTGCGTTGCAAAACATCGTCAAGGTTACATTTAAGAACTCAAAATTTTGCAACTGAATAGTTTTGCGCGTCGCAAATATGTCGAAATCACGAGTAGCTCGAGACACATTGATTATCAGAAATCGATTTTTATCTGTACCATCAATTGCGACTAAAATTTGCAATTAGTTATGAATCACCGTTGAGGTGTACGGTTATTCGTAAAATTAAGGAGCCAAGAAAGTGCTTTCTTCTCACTCCTCCTCTACAAAATTACGTTTCGCGACTGGAAACCTAAGCCAATGTACATTCCAATTCACAATGATGAAGGCATTACTCTCGTGTCCGGAATAAACTTCCCGGGACGTTTATTAATGTACAAGAAATTCCAACCCAAGACATGCTTATTCCAGCCACTCCGTTTATTTATTTTTGAAACTTTTCCCACCCACACCGTTTATTTCGGACGCTTTTTTCTCTTCCGTAGCTTGTAGAAGCGTGAAGAAACTTACTGAAAGCGAAATGTAAACTTAGATTTGTACTTAGTTTTAAAATGTTTCTCTACAGACTTTAGAGACTTCTTGTATATTACTTAGATGCAGTTTTATACCTTTTACTTATGTTTGATTCTTTTATACACGAGCCCTTAAAACAAAAGCCCTTAGAAACACTACTGTTACATGGAGTTCCACATACTTTATATAAAAACTTGTACGTTCTTAAGGTAACTTTCCCTTGCCTCTTACCTTCAGCCCCTAACTCTTAAGATCAGTTTTGATATAGGATATGTTTTAATTGCGACAAGCTGTAAGCAGTTAATTTTCATTACTAAAGATTCCTGCATAACATGAGTAGCAGCGTGCCTTTAGAATGGAACAGAGGTGGTAAAGAGCTACTTTAAAAGAGTTCTTTATGTCTTAACGAGTTGTTTGTTGTAACAAGTTAAATGGATAAGTTTCAGCTGTATACTTTCTATTTGCCCTCTAGGTACAATTGTGTGTATTTTCCAAACTTCAAGAAGCAATGCGACCTGGAGTGTCAAGAGGGAGTGGAAAGTCAACCTATGGTTGTGATGGAAAGCTAAAGACTGAGTACATGGTACCCGGCAGCAGCCTAGGGCGAATAATTGGCAAAAAGGGACAAGTGGTACGTGATCAGTTTCGTATTGCACACTTGTTTTTGTTCTTAAGAAGGTCATATAGATCTTGTCTGTGATTAAATTATTTAGTTACATTGTGGTTGTTAGTAAAACTTCTTCTAAATGCGGTCAGTAATTTTCATGACATCCCATCTGTGTGTCAAAAGTTTAAAACGGTATGTTTGCGAAGAAGTTTATATTTCCACTACATGACGATGGCTAATTGTCTTCATATGCCAATTTCCCGAAGGGAAGTAGGTAATCATTTTCCTGAAGCATTATTGGTGTATTATTGCATATGGTTCGATTCAAATGTATGATCTGTTGAAATCTAGTGCGTTGGGACGTCACATTGTAGGGGCTACGTTTTATGAAAGTGTCGGAAGTCTTCCTAACACGCCCCATTGCCACATAAACTCGGTTTACATTTTGCGGCTCTTGATGCGACAGGAGACCTTACTGCAGCCTTTATTGCTCCAAGCATACACCTCGTGCAAACGTTTCCCAAATGTCTGTAGTTCAATAATGTGAACGCTTTTAGCATTTACTAATGCGTTACACAACCGCCACTAAGCACTGCATGACGAGTTTTAAATTTGTCTCCAAATTAATATCCCGTTAAACCTTGGCTCGTCACCATTAATAGTACGTAAAACGATTGTTTATCATTCATTCCTTCTAGATCTTTGTCCAGATAAGAGTCAACATTGCCCAGGATGGGCTGCACGCTATTGCAATTCGCCAACTCACAAGACATGGATGAGTAACAATTGTTGCAAATCATGCAAAAGTTTGTCTCTTCGTAACTTCTTTTTAGATTATTAACTCTTGTCTTGTTATTGATTGTTTTCTTCATCTAAATTGGATCCGCGACAGTAGCGAACACTTACCAAGCTATTCGACGGGCGATGACACATTCTATTACGTCCCACAAGCGTTGTTATTTGCAAAATGCTAGAAGTGAGGAGGACACTGGAGTAGAGTTTACAGCTATTTGTCATATTTCACATTCAATTAAAATCCTCCTGAGGTATTCCCTAAATTGCATGAGATGAGATGAGCGTACCTACCGACTGTGCTTTGTTAGAACGTACGTCTAGCCGAGAGCAATAGGGATTTAAATAGCTTGTACTTGTACACCCGAAGTTTCTGAGGATTCCAGCCCCACACCACGTTTGAGACCAATCGATCAAGAGGAAGGCCTTGGCTTGTCATCAGGCGTTATCAGTGTATTACTTTGTATATAATGTCCTTATTTAATATTTGAGCAGCCATTATAAATTTAACCACCATCTTTGATCTGCTGTGTTTGGGTTTTCGTTCGTTTTTGATGCATGACTTGCCTAGCTCATTCTTTCCTGTATTCTCGCCTTCTCCAATATTTCTACCTCTCTAGTAATCCTGTAAATTACAGTGCATTAAAAATATCTTTACCTCTTTAATGTTCTCGTACGTACCATGCATTGGATTTTCAAAATATAGTAAAAATTGCAAGAAGGATAGTGACGTTTATAGTAATGATGACAGTGAGTGGCTGCTGAAGGTCTTGCATGCGAACGAACAATACTGTGTACAACTAAACGATGTATTTGAGATATTTCCTGCTTAACATGAAACGTTACTGATGTTGCTGTTAATTTGACCAGCGTTCAAAATTCTTCCGCCACTCTCAAATTTTTCAACGCATATTTTGGAATTGATCGGATTGGACTAGCGCGCTCAATTATTTCTCCAGAGGATAGTAATACACACAGAGCCACTCCCTAAATGGTATCTTGCATCACTGATAAGATTTAGCGCCGATAGAACCTCATTTACACGAAGCAGGCACTTCAGAGATGCATTTTTATAAAATCATACCAAACCTTACAGGTACATTCTGGACAAGTATTATGAAGCTGTTTTCTACAAATCATCATCATGCAATGAATCGGATTAGACCAGCGCGCTCATTTACTTGTCTACGGGATAGTGATACACACGGAGCCAGTCCCTAAGTGGCATCTTGCATCATTGATGAGATTTTTTGCCGAAAGAGTCTCCTTTACATGAGGCAGCCATTTCACTAGTTCGTTTTTGTAAATCCATACCAAACCTTACAGGTCTTTTCTGAACAAGTGTTATATAGCTGTTTTCTACAAATCATCATCATGCAAAGAATTGGATTGGACTAGCGCGCTCATTTATTTGTCCACAGGATAGTAATACACACAGAGCCACTCGCCTAATAGCATCTTGCAACACTGATAAGATTTTGCGCCCCTAGAGCCTCGTTTACGTGATGGCGCCATTTTACTCCTGCATTTTTCAATATCAATACGAAACGTTACAGGTCTATTCCGAAGAAATACTATATAGCTGTTTTCTACCGATCATCATCATGTAATTGATCGGATTGGACTAGCGCGCTCAATTATTTCTCCAGAGGATAGTAATACACACAGAGCCACTCCCTAAATGGCATCTTACATCACTGATAAGATTTTGCGCCGATAGAATCTCATTTACACTAAGCAGGCCTTCAGAGATGCATTTTTGTAAATTCATACCAAACCTTACAGGTCTATTCTGAACAAGTATTATATAGCTGTTTTCTACAAATCAACATCATGCAATTAATGTGATTTGACTAGCGAGCTCATGTATTTGTCTAGAGGATAGTGATACACACAGAGCCAGTCCCTAAGTGGCATCTTGCATCATTGATGAGATTTTTTGCCGAAAGAGTCTCGTTTACATGAGGCAGCCATTTCACTGAAATCGGTATTATGGTTCGACCATGCGTCACCTACTAACAAAGTATCTATAATTTATATTTCACTTGGAAGAATTCTAGTTCACAATCGCCTTGACACAATGCAAGCCAATAAACAGCAAATGAGAAGACGGTGACGAAGCAAGGTGAAAAGTCTGTAATTTAAAAATCAGCTAGGCTGCTTTCTCCCTGAATTCATCTTAAGTATAGTCTATTCTCTCGCAAACAAGCCCATGCGCTTATCAAAGAACTATGGAACTAGCAACATGTATAATATTCAACAGATTCTGCCAATAATCCAATGGGCTTACAAAATTCAGAGGAACAATAAACACGAGTGGCATCCGAGAAAAGGGGTGAGGAAATGAACTAAAAGGACTTTGGACATTTTTTTAAAAAATATAATATACTGTTAGTCCAACATAAACTAATTTATACCAAAATGATTCAATGAAATACTTTCTAAATTAAAAAAGCTCTCGCTATAACTGGTTATAAACTTATAAGCACACTAGGCCTATACCAGATTTTAAATTTATAGACCTATAACTAATAAGTGCTCGTATGAAGGAAATAGACTGAATGTTTGTACTGAAATAAATGTACGCATCCGAGCGTTGTGCAACGAACGGTTCCGATAGTCGATGGGAGAAAATTGTTGACAACAAATGTGCAAAGATCTCATGTAATTATTTAGTCAAGTCAAGTCATATGTAGTAGCATTCTCGCATTGACACTCATCAACGGACAAAACTGGCAACCGCTTCTCGGCCTTGTCTGTACTACACTGCATTGGTGATTTACCCTAAATACAAACCTTGCAAACGAGTTGTGCCTCCCCTGCACATCCTCTATGTTTCTCTTTACACGGCACACTTGCCACTTTCGGTACATCGACATTTTCGTACAAATCTCGTATGAGCTCATTGTATTCTTCATCAACGCCAACATGGGATGCAAGTAAACTTGATACGCGTTTGGAGTACTGTACAACCCTTTCAAGTTCACCACTTAGGTCTTGAACGAGGCGGGGTCTTGTGAGAAGTAACTGTGGGTTTATTTCATAGCCAAAGCTGAGGGACGCCCCAGCAGCCTTTTATACATCAGTTAGCCTGTTTGGTAGTTTTTCTGGGGTTTTTAGGGTAGTTTCAATGTCGGTACCACTGCTCATCAGGGGTCATGATTGAGAGACTGCGAAAATATGTTTATATTGTGGTTTTATATTTGAAAACGATGGTTTTGGTTGATAAACATAATTTCCCAAAAAAGTTTATGACGTTATAATTTATCCTTTCCATTCTTGTGTATCCATGTCTTGTATTTGTTTACTTTTTGAAAGTTTAAAAAACCACCAACTAAACTAAATATTTATTAAAAGCAAGTATCCCCTAAAAGCTGAGAAAATTATGTGCACCCTAGAGCCTTAGTTTCAACACAGTAGCCTGTACTGAATAGAGTGCAGCGAGAGTTAAAAAGTTTGAAACATGTTCGGATATGCCTAACGTTGTTTATAGCAAATTCGTGACATCGACATTGAACTCGCTACTCGCATTACCTTTCACTTTCTACACAGAGTACGAGACCATTTCTGCCGATGTGAAATTCAGTGAAGAAAATCCAGAGTGGAACAATATGGATATTCGCCTTATTGTTGACCCCAGTGGAACTTTAGAGCCAATCGTGCTAAGGAAAGAAACTGTTCCAGAAGTACAGGCCGAGCCTGAAAGAAATGGCAAGTATTAACTCGAATCTAGCAACGGAATTCAATTCCTGTCTACGATACATCCAATAACTTTTTCCACGTTTATAGTTGTATAGCCACTTAAACTTTTTTGCTTATGATTGGTCTTTTATGCAGTAAGTAATAAAAGGATTTTGTTAGAACCATATATGTTGAGTTGAGTTACTTTATATTGAAGTATTTATCACATTCAGCCAGATAGCAAACGCATTAATACGAGAATGACCTTAACTGAGGAGGATAACTGGACAATACACCTATTTAAATATGCAATGTCAAGACTAAGCGGAAGAAGTTAAGGACCGTCAAATGTTTGCAGAGGCTTAGTCTCTTTGATTCTTTTATCTTGCCATTTTATATACAGAATCCCATTCACTAGAGTACAATTCTTAAAACATCGGAAATTGTCTCTGACAATCGAATGGAATAAAAGAAATGAAACATTTGCTTATCGCTCAGCTCCCAAACTTTCGAGCATGTGGAGCGGCGGCTGGTAAGGACGAGGATCCAGAAGTATTGAGTCACGACAATATCTAACAACCTTGAAAGATGATAGTAAAGAATATCGAAAGAAGAGAAAAGTGTAGATTTTGTTGCTCATTGCTTCATCTCCGTAAAAGTCTCAACATCCACGTTTTATGCATTTGACATTTAGAATGTAGAATTTTGTCTTAATGAAAACAATTTTGTCAATAGCTAGAAACCTAGTTGTTATTCACACTCTTGATGGCACCAGTGATAAGGTTGAGTTTCTCTGATGGCATGTAGCTTATACCAGAGTTGCAAAAGAGTTTATCATTTGAACCTGCTTAGGTTTATGCAATTGTTTAGCTTTGCATTGCAGGATACAAGTTCAAATTGTAGGAACTTGGGTTTGTTCTCGACTTGTAATTGCGATCTAGTGTACCGAGTATCCAGTTCAAGTACTTGCCTTTGTTAAACAGTCCTGAGAGGCCATGCAAGTAGTGTAGTAACAATGGAAAAATCGTGTTTGGTGTCATCACGAACTAAGAAATAAGCTATGTACAGAAAAATGGTAACATCGACGAGTCCGTTCAGAAGGCAGGAATGCCCGGAATACCTGGATGCATTGAACATGCTTACAGAATATTGGAAAGTATTCAGCGAGCAAAAAAGAAGAAAGAAGATGTTGCAATTGTGTGGTTGGATGTAGCCAATGCTTATGGTTCGGTATTACATGGCATGATTTGAAATCCAATGGATTTTTCTGGATTCCGCCGCCATTGCATAACATGATCATGAAATACTTTGATCGATTTAAGATGTGGTTTACAACAGGTGGTTACACTACAGATCCTCAACGACTAGAGGTTGGTATTACTATCGGATGCATACTATCAGTTATATTGTTTATCCTGGTAATGGAAATGGTACTGATGGCAGAAGTACCCTTGTAAAGTAACCGCTACGAGTGGAAGAATGGAATTCCTGGGTCAACTGTACGAACATCAGAAATTTTCGGGGAGCTTTCCATCTCGCAAAGATCTGATCCCTCAATTTTCTTGGTCCTAGGTGTGGCCAAAGGGTTGAAGAAGGACAAGTTTCCTTGCCTGTTTCAGAAATGATTTCACTTCCTTGGACATTGATGTGGTGTTCGACAGGGTTTCTTACTTCCTTTCATTGTTAATATACGTAAATTCGCCTGCTATTCAAAATATTAACAATTTTGGGGTTATAGAAATTTCTCTTTGATTGATCTTGTGACGACAGCTAGTAAATTTCTTGTAAATTGTATTGTCTGTACATAATGCTTTGTAAGTGACGAGACTTCCTTTTTGCTTTATGATTTCAAAAATAACATAAGTGACTTGCATATGTAAAGAACTATTTCTTCGCATACGAAGTCTGCTGAAGATTCTTTCTAATCTGACTTCGTTTCTTCCACTTGAGTTCTGGAGGCGCGACTGAGTAAGGGGAGATGGTAAGAGTAATCACTTTCCTTCGCTTTCTTGAATGTTGCGCTG
The DNA here is from genome assembly GCA_010016025.2 of Alatinidae sp. Z8VKAUB7J3. Taxonomy (NCBI): domain Eukaryota; kingdom Metazoa; phylum Cnidaria; class Cubozoa; order Carybdeida; family Alatinidae; species Alatinidae sp. Z8VKAUB7J3. Next base: position 138,005,877 of record JAAAKM020073195.1, read on the forward strand.
CAGATTCAACCAAGTAAAACTGTAGGTACAGCTTGTTCTTCTTACTTAAATTGTTATTACAATATTTCATCTTTTTCTGATTGAAAACAGTTTGTTTACAAAGGCATGGTGTCCGAAACACTACATGTCTGCCTTAACACAGAATCGACCTTACCAACCGCCCCGATATACGTTTACTAACTCCGTCTTTATTTTGTCGAGCGCAGCAAAGCCCTTTTCCACTAACGGATGCTGACATGCAGATATTCCTCCCTTTCCTCTCCCACACTCCTGGTTAGAAATGATGACCAAAAATGGAAAAAATTTGATCAAATTTGAAAAAAAGCCACATAATGGTTGCTCCTCAGCATGCACTCGAATTACTTGTATTACTTCGTATGTTCCCCTTTCCCTTGGATACTATGGCGTTCTGATATGATGCTACCCATTCATTGTTGTGAACGTTACCACAGGAGAACTGCCCGAGCTACACCATTTTCTTAGAAAAATTAAGGAAGGATTATAGTTCCACTATGTTGCAGTTCATAATTTTTATCTTCTCTGAGGATGGATGCAAGGATGGATGGAGTACCTTACACTAACATGAAAATTAAAGTGTCTGTAGTTTCAAAATTCAAATCATCAAGTAACTAACATTATAATATACAATGGTGTTAAGTTTAAGATATTAAAACTATATACAATGTATATCGATGGCAAAGTGTTACTGGAGAGTAGGTCATTTAAGTGAAAAGTACATGAAGAATATTATACATGATGATTGCCGGTTTATGATGGGGAAAGGTTTCTAATACCAATACTCATAAAGTATAAAAAGGAATAAACTTACTTTCCTGATTCTGGGCAATTGACAAGAGTAGCTCTCCCTAGTGGGACTTGAGTAATCTGGAATGCCAGAGTTGCTGCATTTTGTCTTAGGTGTTCATCGTTATTGAACCCCATAGTGTTCATGACGGTCGAGAGTGTCAGTGATGAGCAAAGTTCGGCAATATTTAGTTCTGGTTAGTAATAAGAAAAAACATCAAAATTCAGGCTCATACAAAACAACACATACATCGGGTTCACATAAGAAATGCGATCCATCTTTTCAGTTTGCTTATCAAAGGTTTGACGTCAGGTAACATTAATTTGTTGAACGATTTTCATCAATTAGGCAGCCTGAATCCAACAAAAACCAAGGGAAAATATCAAATTGGGTTAACAACTGAATTATGTTGGTTCCTGTACTGACGTCCTCTAAAAGATATTTGGAGCTGAGAAGCACGAGCCTTCTCACCACGATACAAACTCCACAAGAATTCGTAGCCTTTTGTCAGTTAAGCGATGAAGGTGAAACTTTGATAACGGTTGAAACTGTCCTGTTATATGGGTGTGAAATATGGACCATCACAAACCTACAGAAAATCGCCAACTAAACTTTACACTTTAATGCTGCAACAGCACTAAAACCCTTTTGGAGAGATCATACACCCATCGAGGAGCTGTTTGGACCTCCCCTAAATCTAACAAAGAATCGAAAAGGAAAATGAGGCTGGCAAGGCATTGCGTACGACAAAAGGAAGAACAAGCCTCAAATTCGCAGCCCAATATGTCCTGCAACCTGGGGCAGGAGGGGGGTGGTACCGACACAAGTGACGCAAATTACAACTTTCTCAGAGATTGTACGTGTACGAAAGTGGGACTTCAAGAACCATACATAGGCACCCCAACTAGTTTATAAAGATACTTCATAAATAGCAAATAAAAGTATACACATAGGCACTTACCTACAGTGACACACCATTGGCTTCTGAAGCTGGTCGGAATAGCGTCGAATCCACCATAGGAAGGTCAGAATAGTCGATCGTTCCCGAGGGATATCAAAATCTGGCCAGTCGGTGAAGTGAAATTGTTTAATTTCCATTGGAGTGCGTTCTTTGCTTTGTTTCTCATCCCCATCAGGTGGATCATCGTCATAAACAGAGAATGTCCGTACTGTGAAGTATGCATATTTTCTCTCTTCGGTGGTCTGAACAGCAATGCTACCGTAATGCTGAGTTCCTTCGTTTGGCCAGTATTGGTCACATTTGCGCTAAAAATGGGAAAAGAGATGTGGATTGTCACTTGAAAAAACAAGCCTGGGCGCCAACTAATCCCAATATTACGTTCCTGCCATACAATACCATCACTCCAACCATCTGAAAAGAAGATTTAGACATTCGATGCAAATTACAGAGCGTGTTGCCCTCTGGGTTAGTTTGGTAGATGATTACTTTAAGCCACGCTTGGATATTGGGCTAGTATTTGAAATTTCTTTAGTTTCAGCCAGACCATGGTGCAGTTTATTGATGCAGTAATAACAGAAGTAAGGGACAGTTCAGTCATTTGTAGTACAGGCAAAACTATACATCATTTAAGATAAAATTTAAGAACTCTATCACATTAAATGTGATATAATTTGTTAATAATTGTCGTGTTGGATAATGATAGATTAAGATAACATTGAGTCACTTAAAAATAATGACAACTATCACGTGATATTACCAAAATGCACATTAAGTGCCAAAGATGCTAGTATGCATTCCAATTACTGTTCGATGTCCACCTTGTGCCTGGTGGGACTTGACAAAGGCACTAATATCTGGTTTAAATTTGGAAAGAAGGAGCTACAAACTAAAATACTATACCATTTCATTTGATTTTGGTGGTTTCCATATCTTGTGGGGAAACGACGTAGCAGGAAAATTGAATTATGCTGGTAGAATTTCTCAATATTGGCGACGGAATGCCTTAAGAATAGTGCTTTTGCGTGGGCTCTTTACAGTGGTGTGTGTAAAGGTGTGTGCAAGAACTCGAGAAATAAGAAAATAGGGAAGACCCGCTCTACTGTAACAGTAATAAAATACATTTGACTCGGTGTCTTTTGAATTCGCTAACACAAACGGACATCATTGAAGAACTTGCGAGAGCAACTCGATTTCACTCAACGTTGGTGAACGCTTGGCTTTATTTTCACTCATGAAGCTTTGTGGGTCCGTCAGCAGCACTCAACTTATCCGATGGTGCTAGCTGTCTCCGAATCGTCAGATACCATTTCCGGAAGTCACCAAGCGCGATTCACCACCTACTTTCCAGCTTTTTTTGCGTCGAGCTTCATGCAATAACGGGTTTAACACCAAGAGTCTTTTTACGACGCTCCAGTTCATTTAGCAACTTTAATGCAGCTATGCTGTTCATAATTCAGTTTCATGAATGCTGCCGGACTCACCAACATCCAAAGCATTCATCGCAGCACTCAACATCAGTCAAAAAAGCCTTACATTAATATCACTCAACAGTACACTACGTCAGGTTTTCTCAACCTCAGCTAGTAAATTATCCCCTCGAGCTACCAATGCTTTCAAGTACACCCCTCCCCCTAAGCCCGAAGGAATTTGTCATTGTTTTGCGTTATCGATATGAAGCAAGTCCATCATGGAATAAACAGTCAATAAAAGAGTCGTAACTTACTAGATATTAAACAAAAATATGTGCAACAAGGGAATGGACAGGGGTAGTATTTATCTACCCCTTTCTTGGTTTTACCACTTTGACATAAGAAGGCAATGAAACATGCTATTTGCTGTTGGACCCCCCTCCCCCTCTAGTACACCCTGTCTCAATTTTATCCTCTTCAATATCTCAAATATCCCCTAGTGGGTCCCGGACCCCCGTTGAGAATCACTGCACTATGGTCTGTACTTACCAAGATTCTTCATCTCCGATTTAAAAGAGCGAAATCTAGCAGTAGATTTGCATGCACTTGATGAATTCCAGCCACATAGCATTTCCTTTAAGTTTTCTCTCACTTCAATATAAACACCTTGTTTGTCATATCGATCATACACTCCTATGCCTGGGCGCTCAGGAGGTTTAGATACCTTGCACGGCATACTTAAAATACGTTCAATTGAGAAAGATAGCTGTGGCGTCATCTTTGCTGTATCAATCATACTGTGTTGTAGCTCTGGCATGCATCAAAATATATAACTATTTGGTCCCCAAGGAGTACCATTTAAATGCTGTAAGTTATTGGTGCACATAGGATATGATTGATTGTAGAAGCAGGGGTACTAAGCTATTATTTGATGTTGAATGTGAAATAACAATACAATTGCAGCATCCAAGAAGCAATCTCTACCCGAATAAGTCCCAAACACATCACCTAAGACAGAGGAATTGAAGCCTGTTAAGTATTCATTTCAACTACCAAGAAACACAGCGCGAGGAGAGTGAGATAGCGGACGTCCAGGGAAGCAAATCACCGCCAAAAATCAAAATTAGAAATTCCCGCCAACCAAACAAATCATCGACAACACTATGGTCTTTCTAGTTAATGGAAAGACAATAGCAACACACAAAACAGTTGTTAAATCTCCTAACAAAGACCAGTGATACTCAACAATACTTCTTTTAATTGGGAAATAATTTTCAGTATAGGCAAAACTATGTTGGTAGTTACTAATTGATTTCACGGTTTTTGAAAACTGACATGTGTCGTCAATTGTTGCGAAGTAATTTTCAACGACGTGTTACAATTCTCTTCTATACAGCTTCGCGAATGGTTTTCTTCCTTCATATCGAGAAATTACTGCGGCAGTCGTTTAGCGAAAACGTTATCCAATTACGAATTCATTCCTCCAAGCAGTTGTTGATTGTGCATCTTGAACCAACTTTTCGACTTTTGAGCCAAAACTGTTAACAGATTTGAGGGTTCGAATTAACTGGAAGAAAACCAATACTTTTAAAGAAGTTAAGCAATGCGTTTAAATACTGTTTGATCAAATGATTAATTATAATAAATTAGCATAATTATTGCATACGCAACAGGGTGGTGTTTATTTTTCTTTGGGGTAGGGTTTTTCTTACATGGATGTTTTTATTGATACTTTTTGGGGAGACAAAGAGCCAATGTTCTCTTTGGTCTTCAATATACGGGAGGGGGTGAGGGGTTATTAATCTTTTGAATTTTTTTTTCCCTCAATTGAGCTTATTAGAGCCTCCTTCAGCTTATTAATTTAGAAAAATTTAGTTGATGTTGTCAGGAAACCGCACGCAAGCGTAGATACAGCAAATTATAATTACAGTCGGTTTCTTATACAAATATCTGGCACTAAGGATGATTGTATTTATCATAAATTCATATAGAACCCCGTCTTTATTCAGATTAATTTTCTGCATCAGCACGAAAAAACCTATTTTCTACTCAACTGTCTACGTACGCTGTTACGTAGAGCGAAACCTAAATATTAAGAACTATCTTCAGAAAATTCCTCACCCCCCTCCTTTATTCTAGCCCCCGGTTTATATCAAATTTCGAAATTGACTCCAACCTCATTTTACAACATCCTACACGAGCAATAACATTGCGAAAATGTTTAAGGGCGGACCCTCCAAAAGTGGCTGAACCACTCCTGCAACCTGCGGTTTTTACAGCTTCTGCTGGCTTGCATCTTTCTAACAATTAGCATGTGTCACATGCAAGCGGGGTAATAGAATTGTAGATTTATAATATTTTAAGCTCCCTTTGAAAATAGTGAATGAGTGTGTTTTTGAGGTCAAGACCGACTGCAATCACGAACTTGAACGTGATAGAAATACTCAAAATCAAGGACTTACCTTATTCCTTTCAAATTTCGCCTCCCTATAATTTTCGCTCCCTTTTATTTTCGTCCCTTTAATTTTCGCCCCCTGATCCTTCGTTTCGCCCCCTTTAATTTTCGCCCCCCCCGGGGGGTGAAAATTAGAGGCAGACAAAATTTCGGGGTACATTGTATTTCTTTGCTTGTTCCGTACGTTTTTGAATTTTCCTTTGAAGGCAGGGTCGGCCTCACAGAAACGCAGGGTAGGCATAACAGAAACGGAGGGTCGGCCTCACAGAAACGCAGGGTTGGCATCATGGAAACGCAGGGTCGGCATCACAGAAAGGCAGGGTTGGCATAACATAAATGCAGGGTTGTCATAACAGAAATGCAGGGTCGGTATTATGGAAACGCAGGGTCGACATCAAGGAAACGCAGGGTTGGCATCCAGGGAAGGCAGGGTCGACATCACAGAGACGCAGGGTCGGCATTATGGAATGGCAGGGTCGACATTATGGAAAGGCAGGGTTGGCATCACAGAAACGCAGGGTTGGCATAACAGAAATGCAGGGTCGGCATCACAGAACGCACGGTCGGCATAATAGAAACGCACGGTCGGCATCGAATAAAGTAAGAGTATCTCTTGAGGATGCAGGCGTTTTGATTACAAATATATACCATCAAATACAGAAAAAAAGGTCAAGTTGTTTAATGGCCGAATCCCCGATTCTAACGTTGCTGCAAATTTTCATCTTTGAGTTTAGTAAAAGAAGGTATTGATAAAAAAATCGTGTTCAGCATGATTTCAAGAAACATACCTTGAGTCTCTTAACTGCAACCCTTGCTTCAGACAGAGCCTTCACTGCTAACGGCAATAGAACAATACAGACTGGAAAAACATAAAATATTGCTACCACGGTATAAGCCTAGAATAGAAAGAATGGAAACAAGAAATAATAATAAAACCAACGAAAATCAGTCTGACAATGAGGCGGTCTAGTCGCCCTGTAGTGGACGCTTAAGCTTCTCAGACCAGGTATGTGCGTGATCTCGTTTTTGCGACCAAAAAAGGCCAAAGCCTTGGTATGAAATTCAGGGTAGCATCGATAGTCTATACTATTTCTTGTCTCTCCAACCCTTGCATTAAGCACTTTATCGTGCATGGCTTTATTCACTTTAACATAATATATAAATAAATAAATACATAAATACACAAATACATAAGTACATACATACATACATACATACATACATACATACATACATACATACATACATACATACAAACATACAGATAGAATCCTAAGGAGAAAGTTCGACTCTCAGTTTAATGAGACGTTTCTTCTGTAAACTGCCTACACTGCACGTGCTTGCAAAGCGTATAAAATCTACAAAAGTTTATCGCCATTTATATACAAGGAAAGAAAATCTTACTCTCACTATTTGCAATCCTGGCGTCTTCTTCTACATTACACGCGTTTAAATATGTTTCTGCATGAGATATAAAGAAAACGATGTCAAAATAATGAGGTTTCGAGACATCCTTTCCCTTCCGAGGTTGTTGTTTTTTATTAGCACTATTGCCAAAGTAATTAGAAAACGCAAAGAAGTGCAGCAAAGTAGTGGTGGGCAAGAAGTGATGACTAAGAAGTGATTGCAAAGAAGTGATGGCAAAAAAGGGGTGGCAGAAAAGTGATGGCTAAGAAGTAGTGCAAAGAAGTGGTGCGAAGAAGTGGTGCAAAGACGTGGTGCAAAGACGTGGTTCAAAGAAGAGGTGCAAAAAAGTGGTGCAAAGACGTGGTGCAATGAAGTGATGCAAAGAAGCACCACATGGAAAGTGGTGCGGAAGTGGTGCAAAGAAGTTTGACGGAGAAGTTGTACAACCAAATGGTGCAAAGGAAAAGAACCAAGAGGAGTTCCAAAGAAAAAGTCCCCCTTTTGCCATATGCCTATTATAACGACCTCTTCATGCTACACGGTGGCAACACAATGGTAACTATGTTTGTATTTATTGCACCATAGGTTTACTTCTTGTCTTTCTCCTTTGCACCACGGCAAAAGTAGCCTAGCCGTTTTTGCCTTAAGTGGATTTTTGTGCCTTTTTCCCTGATAATGGCATATAAAATCTTGTCTCTAATGCTATCAAACATGGCTTTTTATCAAATTTGTCCAGGTTCACCCCATTTTTGACACTAACTTGGCTTGATTATAACTTTGATCTTACGATACGTCAATGAGAAATGCTATGCCGTATGGATAACTTGTAGTGTATCTTGCAACGTAGCCGTGTCACTGTATGACCTTAATAGCAATGTGGTGTTGCGGTTAGGCTCTTAAAATGTATACAGAGAACCCGGATACAGTGCTCTTTAAGAGTGCTTTAGGTGAGACCAAAAGCTCAGCTGATGTTACCAGAGCACTCCAACTTGCCTATAAATTAATGCAGATTTCACTGGATTTGTGCGTAGCAGCCTATGTCTCTGGCAACAATTGTTACAATTTGTATCATAGACAGCTCATATTCTTTGTCTTTAAAGACCTCCCTCTGAATAAACCATTGCTGGAGAGCATACATTTTAAAAATACATACTTAGGTTATCCACTTAAAAGGGATAATGCATACAAAATATAGAGAGTCATACATACTGTGGAATCTGTTAGTACATCTGGGGTGTGTCCTAACTTGATACCTCTGGATTTCAATTCTGGAACATCCACATTATCATAGCCAGTTGCAACTGTGCTAACAACTTTGAGCTGTGGCCCTAGCATGAATGAGAATAGAACCCTTAAAGTACATTTCACTAAAACAGTAAATGCATATGGAATATTAGTTCATGGGCTGTGGAGCCTAGCATACCTCCAATAGATAAATAATGGACCCATGTACCCATCCTACTTGTCACTTCCTGCATGTTTTGCATGAAATTGATAAAATCTTGAAAGCTACAAGACAGTATCATCGCATAAGGGTAAAGCCATTGTTACATGCATAGAGGAACAGTCTAGTGCAAAATCATACCTGCTGCATCCAGCAGTTCTTTGTCAATCTTATCTGTCAGCAGGCAACATAAACCATCAACACCTCTTACACTATCAAGTAAAGCCTGGCGTGGGATTTTCCAATCTTTACTTTTCCATATTTCAACATCATGCCTGAAATAAAAATGATATTCATTTCTTTTGGTAGAATACAAATGGCCAAGCAGTCAACAGAGTATGTTAATGTGGCACTAAGATAAAATTTTGTTTTCCATCCATGTGCATATGCCTGTTGATACAGAATAACAAATGAAATATTTGCTATAAAACACCTCAGGACCATCATGTAATATTGGGCGATACTACTTATGTGCAATCATGCTTTATACTAAAATCTTTTACATGAATTCCTGGCAAGCAGTATGGTTAAGTGTAGGTTTTTTCAGGGAGGGCAAGAAGGGGGGTCAAAAATAAGAAGACACGTTTGAATCAAGTAAAACCAAATGAGCCATGTAACTGGTAAATGGTGCACTCAAATATTATTTAAATTTGATATCAAAATATTCCGTAGAAAGCAAGGGTCAATTATCAAAATTGAAGACCTGTGTGGTTCAGTACATTTATTCTTAAATGGAACACTAAATTTGTACTCGATCGTTTCCTGAATAACAAATTAATAATCTATTTGGAAAGGATTGGAGAAATAAAATATCTGTCACCACCGGAGATTGAAACGGTGACCCACGCTTTCGCGAGGTTTGCTCAACCAACTGAGCTAGGTGACCTCCGATGTCAACATACTCTATTTCTCTAGTCGCCACATTAGCTTCCAGTCATCCACCGGTGGACATCGACATCCAGCTCAACGCAATTGGAGACCAGCCTTTCTGCGCCATGTCACTTGACCAAGGAAGGACTGACATGCATGCCTCTCTTCGCCATATGACTTCACTAAGAAGGGACTTAGCCTGCTTGCAGACCATTCCAGTTGAAGTGGGTGCGTCAGTAATTCCTATCTGCCCGCAGGCCAGGAAGGACTGCCATCCGTCCTGTCTCTCCATTGAAAGCCCACCGAAAGCTAGAAAATATCATCGGGAGGAGAGGATTGGGAATGTCTAATTAAAAAATATATTGAAAAAATAGAGAATATGCCAGATGGAAAAGTCACAAGTATTTGATAAAAGCATGGCTTTTAAGAACGCAAAACTTCAAAGAAGTTTTTTAAGCAGGAAGGTTGAAGATGGACAAATACCAAGAACCTTCAATAGTTTGTATTGATGTAAATGCTGAGTTACGTTTGTGGAAATCGTGTTTGGAAGTAATTCTGGGAGGTTTTTTCCATATTTTATTATTTTTATATGATTTTATTTTTATGTCGTAAAGTGTGCGGAAAATGTTAAGAACTTCTTGCGTCGTTTATGCAAATATCTCAGAATGTTTTAAGTCTTTCCCATGCCGGGTGTTCTGATAAAAAATTATTTGTATATATCCCTTATATTCACTGAGGTAGCCTAGCATACGGTTACGATAAACAGGCGATATTGGTCTGTGGGATCAAGCCCATCATTTGGCTTAAATATACCGATGATATTTTATGGTATTGAATCATAATTTCACTATGTTTTACTTCATTCTCATCGCTTTCTTTTCATCCCATTTTACTACTATGCACTTTATTTGCTATACATATGATACTCTGATTCCATTTCTTTCTACCTTACCAACTTTCTTTTATCACTCTCCTTTCTGGCAAATCTTATGATGTTTCGTTTGAGTTCACTCGTTTTTTAGTTATTCAATTTAAGTGCATTGATTCTCTTGTATTTTGTTCCTCTTCATTGTATTTTATACCATTCACTTACATTTCACTGAATTGCATTTTACAAAAATCATCCCTGTCCTATTTTTGAATTGATTTAATTTTCTTTGTGTCGATTTAGTTTTTTGCTGTGTCATATATTTACATTCCTTTACCATTAGGGGTCTCCTTTGTCATTTCTTTTCTTTCAATAATTTTTTTGGTTGCCTTTATTCCTATCCTTGATATCATATCTTTTCGTTGGCACCCAAGCCGTTTCATTTTCTCGTATTCCGTTACCTTTTACAGGAACTTACATCCTCTTACACCATACTCAGTACATAACATAGCGCATTTTATTATATTCTGCGTATCATTTTATTCGTTTTCCCTTTCCATTTGGATTTTTCATTGTTTTTTGTTATACTGCACTTTCTTTCCATAGCTTGTTCATACACCCCATTGTTCTTTTGCTTCAGGATAGGGCTGATGCATTCTACAGGGAATTTAATGGAAAAGGATTTAACTCGATTGAAAAAGAGGTGTGTGGTAATACCTTCACATTTAGGATGTAGTTAACGTATTGTAAATTCAAGAGCACACCTTCCCAACCGAATGTAAATCCCGGCATGGCCTGGCTTGTCGATCCTTTACGAAATGTCTACACTACTTAATACGATTTCAGAAATTTGTGAGTGAAAATTGCTTGTAAGTGTGCGCGTACGATGATATTCTGGCATTATTAAACTTGCGTGAGTGAGAAAATTGCTTTCCTTCCAAGATTGTGCAACATCGTTGTTTGAATTCGTAAGTAATATTTGCGCCTTTATTCATGAACTTGTAACATTTCTAGGTGGTGTCCCTTAAATTGTTGCTGTAGGTAAGGATAATTCAGCAATTTCTAAATGCTTTGTATTTTTTCCATTCATTTTGCAGGCGAGAGCAAGGATTGAGCTTCGGGAGCATGTTACCACCCGAGATGCGGAAGACGTGGTTGAAATAATGAAACATAGGTACGTAAAGTTTTTTCAAGTCGGAGGGGAAATAAATCGTTAGAATATGAATTATTGACTAGGATGGAAGGACCAGACCAACTTCACGTTTTGTTGCGTGTTTCTAAATAGGAAATGTGTTCTTTTATGCAGCGCAGATCATAACGGGGAATGTGTTACAATGCATAAACTATGTTGTTCTAAACCTCGTATTCTGTTTCTCGTTTTGATTTTAAAACGGCAAATACGCTCGACTTTATAGGACACGTTTCAAGACGTCATCTAATGCAAAATTTGCTACTTCTTGCGTTCAAGACACGTGTTCAGGTGTGACCAACGCAGGTCTCACCATTCACATGCCCAAGGTCAACAGCCCCTGTGAAACAATAAAAAAATCCATAGGCAATAGACTACATTATAAGCCTGTCCAAATGGGAAGCACCTATGTACGTCGGATGGGTCTTCTAACTCAAGACGAAGTCATAGTCGTTATTGTTCTTTCCACGTTCCTTGTTACGTAAGATTGTGACAGTCATGGCATACTGTACAAGTATCGCCCCTTTTAAACATCCCCAAATATCTACGCCATTTTCAAGTCAACAATACGCCTTGAAGAGGCCTCGGAATCCAGCGACAGTGACTGGAATAGCATAGCAAAGACAGTTTGTTTTCATGTAATTTGTGTTTTTAGTCAATGCTTAAGTTTTTACCTTGTCCTTTTTAAATGGTAGTATGATCGACACATACTCGGACGACATTGGTTTTATGGACTTCAACAGATCATTAAATGGCTCGGGCATGAGTAAGAGGAAACAGGTGAGACGATCGCTTTGGTAAGGCATTGCTTTTTTAGGATTATTTCCAAAGAATGATGAAACTTGTGGCCCCCCCCCCCCCCCCCCTTCATATTTTGGAAATCCCAACCGCCTCGCCTCTTTTAGAGGACCAGCTTCGTGAGCGTATAAGCGGACAGGGAGGTGGAGAAATAAGCCTGCCAAAGACTGATTTGGCCTTCTCAGATGTTGAACCGAATTTGTTGGACCTTCTCCCATTCATTTGATCATTCCTTCATCAACTTATTGCAACGTCTAATAATATTTCAAGAGTGGTTTCGGCAATCTCGTATTGCACTTGTTTTTTTGGTGTTTTCATTTTGCTATTTTATGGAAGGGAACACTGTCCGCTTGTCGATTGAGTTTATAGGCATTTTTCATGTCAGAATTTTCAAGGCGAAATTCTGTACTTACATTGATTGCGGTTGTTTTGTCAGAGTATTTTTGTGCACCACAGCGTATTTACACCTTGTTTCTTCTATACATTTAGGTTGCTATACGCCCTCCTGGCATAATAATCAGATACCTTGAATTCGTGTGACGATTATCCAAGAGGTATCTGCTCTTTCAAGACACATGAAACCCACCAGCTAAGGCATACCTGGCCAAGGAAATCGAATTTGGCTGAAGAAGTGGGAATTTCCATTCAATTTCAATCTTTTCTTTGATATCACCGGAGTCTGTTTAACTTAGACACTGCCGTTAGTTTTATGAGCCAAACTTTTTGATTTGTACAACATATTCAGTAAATAGTTTTTAGGGAGACACTAATGGTTATCATTTTCACAAAAGTATTTAATTTGGTTCAGTTACGCAACTAGGGTGGGATTCAGGTAGTATTTAGTTGTTGGTCAAGTTCTCATACACCACATTTTTTTTTTCTTTGCGTAATATTTGTCAAGTATCAAAGGCACGACAAAAACGTGCCATGAGTGTCATAAGGGCGACCCAGTTTGTGACGTTGTGTAAGTCGAAGTTGAATGTGGTAATGGCCCTAATTATGATGATGTAATTGAGTGGAAGGGTACTGTAAATTTCAATACATTCAGCCCTTACGCTTTGATTTGCTTCAATTGTGTCAAACTTCCCTGCATGATTTGATCAGACGGACTTGGATCGGCAATGGCGGAATGCTCTTTATATTAAAGAGGCAGAGGGCAACTTTAAATCTTTCATTTTGAGAAATGTTTTTTATCCTTCTCAAAAGTAGAAGTGTGCGCTGCTTTTCTACTGGCAGATTAAGAACTAAGCAACAAGGATGACATGACGCAAAGCCGTGAAAATCAAACAGCTTATGTGTAGGTTTTATTTTTCCCTGATGCAATGCTCGGTTCAACTAATCGCCAGTATTTGCGGCCAGGTGGAGATATTTTTGCAACTTTCCTCAATCATATCCCCAAGCCTCTAAAAATCGCCGTTATACACTGTGCAGAGGTCATGTAGTCTTGAAAGCTCACATTTAGCAACTACATTACTACGAGATAATGCTTTGGGCAGCTAAAAAGGTTCCTCTTACATATTTAAATTTGCTAAATATTTGAAAAGCTACCCATCTTCACAAACTATGTCTTGCGTAACATGCTCATCAACATCTTTATTAGTGTCAGATTCTACCAAGTCCCTCTGACCCTTGAATAGCGATCATCTGATCCAACTGCGAATTCGCATATTTATGCATTTCATTTTCTGCTGATATGGTTACAGCGTTGGCAGATGATAAATCAGCAATGGCAGGTGGATATACTTGATAGTCTTTTAGATAGCTGTTTTGGGTAGATGAATGTCTTTACATGCTTATAAAACAAAAGTTCTATAAATGCACACACGGGCTTCTCAATAATGCTGTTTAAGGGAAATACGAAGGAAATTTGTTGTAGCTTTAGCATATGACCATGGTTACATTAGGACCGATACGATAAATATCGATATACGTCATAGGCCACTTTAGATACCATATTTGGCCAAATAAATTCCAGGTGACGACTGATAGATTATTCAAATATTTCTCTATTTTATGAAAAGACCGCTGACTTCTGAATAGGCGCCTGCTTTAAAGGAAACATTCTAATAAGTACCTTATTTGGACGTAAACATCGTTCCCATGCCTTAGAGGGGTACGCAGTAATCGCAATTGCAAACTAGCCTCTCTTTCATTTTGATAAAAACTATTGCAAATGCAGACGGCTTGAAGGTCTGGGTAGCCCCCTTCCCCTTGAAACTTCCACTGATAAGCTAACATGTGCAGGGGGTGTAATTTTGGAATTTTAATTTTTGGAATTGTAATTTTGGAAGATTAAAGTTGCAGAACATTAATTGATCATAAATTTTATAATTAAAGTACAAAGCAGTCTTACTCTTGAGCTTGAGTCAATTTTCAACAGAGTTGGTAGTTAAACTTAACTTAAAACTGCACTTAAAATGTTGCACTTGATCTCAATTCCACACAATTTTAAGGACGATTCCACTTCACCCACGAGTTTTGTTGTACGACGTTATTGAGTAAAGCAATCTACGCAAGCAGTGGTGGGTGGAAGGGGCTACCGAGGCAGGGGGCATAGGGAGCCATGTCCTCCCAAGATTTGCCAAATCCCATTTTTTCCTTTACCACTTTTCGGCTTTATCAAAATTGAAATTGATTGCGACAGACATTGTGTCACATTCACAGCGAGATATGCATATCGACATATCGACACGAAACACCCCTCTCCACACAATGACCGAAGGCACCTTAGAGGAATATGAAAGCTAATTTTGAACCAAGATTACTTGCCCTCCGAATCCGGCTTACCTTCCCCGTTGCTACGTGGCACACGTCCCTACCAAGGCTCCTCCGTAAGATTTTGCTTTTGCCATTCTGACATAAGAGTTTCATATTAAAAATTTACAACGAGAAACCTATACGACTCCCCAATCTGTACTCCAAACGACGACTGCTGAAGTACAACGAGTTTCGCTTTATTGCGTAAATAATTGACGCATACATTAACATAATAAAACAGAGTTACACTATTTCAGTATGGGTGGGTGGGGTCTGAAGCGACAAATTTTGTAACACCCTGGAAAAAAGCTGATATCCCCATGTGTCAATTATTATCAATCTAAAATCTAAGATCCTGTGAGAGATCAATTAAATTGCATACATATAAATCGAATGTTGACATATTCCCTATTGAATTTTCCAATGTATTTACCATTGAGGAAGGCTGTTTGTACATCCATTTGATGTACTTCAAGGTTGAGCTGGTTAGAGATGGCTAAAATAGCACGAATCGATGTGTATCTAGCCACCGGGGAAAACGTTTCTGCAAAATCTACCCCTGGCTGTGAGAATACCCCTGGGCTACTAATCTAGCTTTGTATCTATCTATATTTCCGTCTGCCCCTCGTTTAGTTTTAAAGACCCATTTACTCCCAATCGCTTTTCTTCCTTGTGGTAATTCAACCAGCTCCCAAGTTTTGTTTTTTTGAAGCGACTCGAACTCGTTTTCCAAAGCTTTCTGCCACTGACTTCTCTCCGGTCGCGCGAGAGCATCACTCAGAGTAACAGGCTCTTCTCCAAATTCTACATCAGTGCTCAAAATATCGTTTAAAGCTTCGCCACCTATAAATTCACTAAATCTTGTTGGTTGTTGAACAACACGAGTGCTGCGCATCAGTGCAGGTCTTTCTTCTGCATGCTCAACATCTGTTACCTCCGGATCGTGTTCTGGCTGAGCGGTTGATTGTTCATTCTCATTAGAAAGGATTTAATACTCCTTTGTTGGCTCATGAATCACACGACCACTAAATTTACTTTCGAAAAAAACAGCATCACGACTTATGACGACCTTCCCAGTTCTTGGGTTCAATAAACGATAGCCTTTACTTTCCTTGCTATACCCTAAGAAATAGGGTAATGCTTGATGCCCTTTCGCTCCCACTTTTTCCTCCTTGCCTTAGGAGTGAGCGAATAGCAATCACAACCAAACACACGAAAATATTCCACGCTTGGTTTACTGCCAAAGAGAACTTCAAACGGAACTTTACCTTCCACAGCAACGGTTGCACAAGAGTTCAAAGTGTGCGCAGCCGTGTTCACAGCTTCCGCCCAGAAAGCATATGAAAGGCCCGCATAGTGAAACATTGTTCTTGCGCAATCAATTAGTGTTCTATTATTACCATAGAGGAAGACGTCTGGGCTAGAGCGCTCACCTGATGCTATTCTTTTGTTTGTGTATGCGGAAGCCATGTAAATCCATAATGGCTCCATGTCTAATTCCCGTCTGTTATGCTCACGAGAGGCGTTTTGCAGAAAATGGAAAACGTGGAGACTTTTCTTCATCATTTGCTCCATTTTCATAGTATATTTAGCTCTGATAATAATCTTAACGCTTTGATTCTTGTAATGTAATAACTTATTATTGATAAGGCCGCTTTCTTTTAAGTGATTGATATGTAACTGGTTGTCAAATGTGACCAGTTTTTAAAAAGTCAAGTTAAATCTCAATCAAGTACTCGGTCAAGTTAAATCTCATCATTTAAATTTGTATTAAAAGCCGTTGGGGATGTCAACTGTTTTCATATTGGTAGATTTTCTTACAAATCTGAGATCCCAAATGTGACAGGTTTCCTGATATTGGATGCTTTCAAAATGAAACATACAGCTGATTTTGGTGGCCACATCTTTAATCTACTCTGATTAAATGCTAGTAACACTTCCTCCATATAGGAAGGGCTAGTATTCCTAGAGAATTTAAAAACAATTACTGCAATGCAATGGTAACGTCGTTCCTTTGTTGACATCAGATTTATGACTTTCAATTTTTGTTAGGTCTACATGAGCGCTGCTCGTTCTAATTTGTGCTGGATATGTTTGGTTTGAGACTCAGACTCAGAAACAAAAAGTTGACCTTGCTGAGGCCCCTTTTGATAAAATACAACGTTTAATGGCGCTGTTTAGCCTTTCTTCATTCCATCTTAAAACATCACTTTCACACAAGAAGGAGTTTCTATGTACAATGCCTGTTGTTACAGTGGCATTATAGGATTGAGAAAATTGCATAATAATCGGGTAAACTCAGGTTTTGGGTCAGATCTCCAGCTGCTTTACTTTCACGTCGGAAACTGTACTCTTGGGTGCTTCATAGACGTCCCCCTCTGCTCATAAATTTTTGAGAAATTTTCCACCCGGGATATCCTTATTCCAACCCTCCCCCCCCGGCTATTAATTTTTAAGTAAACTCCCACCAATGACAATTTTTGAGGAGGTACTTGGTGAACGATTAGAAAATATCTTTATTAAAATATGAAAACCGCGCATTAAAAAGATGAAACTTCGTTCGGAAGTACCTCAATGAAGCCACGATCGTATAAATTCCCCTTAAATACTCCATCCTTAATTTGCTTTATGAGGACAAAATAATCCTCGCGTGTTAAGGACGGTTCTTGTGGTTGCGTGTAATGTTTCTTCGTGGAATGAACATCAAGCAGGCGTCTCCTACCCTCCACCCCCCTCCCTCCAAATCATCGATGATGTATTTGTATTTAAATAAAAGTTATAAGCTACGTAGCTTATTCTATAGGCAATTTAATGAAACCTAATTAGTAGCTGTCACGTACGTTTAATTCCAAGTATAGAGGTTTATAAATACCCTTCTTACAATTACCGAATCAAAATTCATCATCAGAAAAGTCCTCCAGCCCAAGTGCTTTGCTATTGATCGCCATCTTCATTCAAATGTTTGTACCGGCTCGTCGTCACGTGACACGTTGAGCAAGGAGTCTCAACATTCCGGCGGCAGCTCTTTGATCTCCAAAGAGCTTTCCCAACCAGTGAATTCGAGTTACTATGTTGCAACTCTTATGGGCTATCACTACAACACGATCCCTTACGATTGGGAAGTTTTTGATGTCATTTGTATTTGTTAACATCACCAGACAACCCCCTTAGTAGAGGTGAAGACATGTGTCTTCATTGTTGTTGTGTTCGTTGCACTGCTGGTAAGAGCCGGTGAATACGAGTGCTGAGCCAATCATTAGAGCTGTGTATAGAGGAGTATGTATTGGCTTGTGCGACAATTGAAAGTGATTATTTAACAAGAGATAGAAATTAGCGATGGTGAAAAATTGCAGGACCACGTGGGATCGAAGTTTGGGCTTCGTCATCGTTTTCATTTTACATGTTCAATGAAACTAAGATTAAAATACTTTCAAAGAAAATATCATTAATCAGTTGGTTGCATGAATTTATGTACCTCTCGTGCCTTTTACAATATCCTGATTTAATTAGTTTTACATTATTGATTCTTTAAATTTATATACTAAATTTGGATCTTCTTTCACAGCTACTGCTGTTTTCTAATTCATGAATAAACAGGATTTTTTCACATTGTGTTATACATTGAATCGGGATTCCTTACACTAGTGGTCCACGACCTGTGGTCCACGGGCCGTCAATGACATTTTCAGATTCCGTAACTTATGTTCGGAAACGAATAAAATTTTATCTTTCTACAAATTTAGGGAATCGTTTTCAAAATAGAAGCGACAACAATAGAAGTGCTGTCGCTATTAGAGAGATAACTTTTACAGACCATTAGAAATGCTTATCGAGTGAAAGTGTGCATGTTCATTGATGATCAGAATCGCGAAGGCACTCGCAAGTAACATTCTTACCAAGGAGATACCCATGGGAACAAAAAAATTACACACCAACATTTCAACAGGCAATCGTTTCCAGGAAGAGATAGCGTAATAAGATTACCTTCTGTATTTTATGGCAGAGCATGATAACGTCTGCGTATGCGCAAGCTCACTTGCCAGTGAATTGAGAATGGAGAGGGGTGACCGCCATTACTTTAGGGCCACATGGACAAGATCGCGCCCTGGTATTTACTAATCACGAACTCAAGTCACTGCTCAAGAAGGCGTAAAGGGCATTCTGAACTCTACTAAATCAATTTGGGGGCCATTTTACCGCGTTCTCGAGGTGTAGCTTAGAGCCTTTAAGATTTTGGTAGAAAGATACTGAAAGGGCCTTAGAATGCTGATATTTACGCCTCCTAATTCTCGATGAAGAAGAAACCTTCTTTCTATCTTTCTACGTCCAGCGTAGTAGCATCTTGGGCAGAAAAGTCTTCAAAGATAGAGACTTGACAAATTAAAACATATTGAACAAAATCTCATACTCTGTATCTGTCTATATACACTCGTTTCTATTTACAAACATCATCTATTTGTGAATCTTCCAAACTCACAAAATAGTCTACACACCACAATACAAAAATATAACAACCCTTAAAGTTAACTTTGACGTCCAACGCCTCTGTTGTTGCATTCGTTGTTATCTCAGGGCGTTTGACGCAGACAGTCTAATAACCATTTACTACATTTCCACTTTAAAAGATCTGAATTGTCTAATAGGAAGGAGTAATAATAGGGACCCAAAAATACTTTCACATTCTGTCGCTGTATACAGTACGAAGAGTGTCCCACACGATGCTGAGGTTGTGGTCAATTCGTTCACACTTACCGTCACGTGAAGCTGTAGGACTTACTCGGGCGTCTTCGGTTGTTTAGTTAGTTGTAGAATGGACAAATATAGCTTTGCGATAGCAGTTGGCTATTGTTAACTCCTTTACTCTTTTCCATGTAGCTTTAATAGCTATGAGAGCATGCAGTAGGTTCCACGTTGATGGAGCAGCGCCATCTTCCGTTGCTGCTAGCCTTCTGCTGCCAATCAGTAGTAAATTGGTAGTGGTACTTCAGATTGGGAATGGTGCTCGCGTCAGTAGTGGTCAAAAGGAGAATGCCGTATCAGGTGTGGTGACCTAAAAACGAAAAGAGGGAATTCTATTGTTTAAGAACGAGTGATATTGTTAACAGAGGTACATTTCGCACCCCTCTATAGGTGCTAATATTTTCACCCGTTCCATTAGAATGACGTCATGATTTTAGATCGTTGGGATGTTCTTTTTGTCAGATATCGACGGAATAGAATGTGAAAGTAGGAGCAGCTTGGTCATGCACTCCCATCCCAACTATCTAATGTTAATGCTAGACCCCTAGACTTACGACTGGATTGCCAGCATGTTCCGCCCCTCTCTTGCAAGTGTAGGCCGCCCACTGCACTTATAAAGATCCAAACAGAGTGTTTCTCTTCACTATAAATAAAAAAAACAATACATAGGTGATATGAATTTCTTGGTGTTTTCCTTATCATATCATATACAAACTTTTGAAGTTCCATATTATTTTATAGGTTTACAATGTGTATGAGAAAGTATCATCTTTTCATAACAATAAACCTACAATTACATGCTACCATAGTAAACGATTTAGGTTTTCGTTACAGGTGGTGTTAGTGTTCTTTTCTCTATCTTTAGTGGTTACATGAGATTTTTATCCGTTTTCGGCACTGTTATCGCGCACTGAATCTTTATCGCTATAGTGCTAAGGTGTAGAAGCTTGACTTGATGCTCTTTTGCCAGTGTAGGAAATAGAGATTTTTGTAGATCTATTTTAACTTGGTAGGGGTGTATCGGGGTCAGTATTACTTACTTGATACAATGTTTTTTCAATTTAAGCATTTCAAAATTCTTTCTGCAAGCAAATTTCTTCCAACGATGTCAGTCTCATAATTGCAATGTGGGACCCTGCTATCGCCTAGTCACATCCCTTACTTCGAGACGACATAATGATTCTAGAGGGGTAATATATTGAAATATTGTCGTTAGGTTTGATCTTTCGTTTTTCACGCGACCTGCTGTAAAACTGAAAAATCCAAATTTTCGTTCATGTTACTTTCATTGTCTACCGGCGAGGCCTAATCTTGACTAGGTCAACAATTTCTTAAAAGTGGCCATTGGATCCTATTCTCGTGATCACGATCAGATTGTGTAAAACGTGGACTTTCCTTTTCCCGAGTTCATTCCTGTTTATTTTGCTCTCAAGGTTTTTTCTTGTATGTTTGTAGCAGTTTTTCTACTTCAACAGAAACGTACTATTGAAGCTGGCGTGTGAAAATATTGTGATTTGATAGTGAAGCAGGTTCTTTGCGTTTGAGGTAGGCCTACTCATTACTCACACGTGAAATAGCCAAGAAATTGCTTTTAACACTTATTATAAGGACAACCACACAAAAGCTCTGTTTTCTAAGGGATTTTTCTAAAGTTTAATAGATGCTTTTAACGGAAAGATCTTAAGTTCGTATGTTAGTAACCGTAAAGATCTAGTATGGTTTTATATTGCCTGCCTGAGGCAAAGCGGAGATGTTGGTCATCACGTCATTATCAAAACGTCAGGTTGAGCAGTTTACGAGGAATATTGGGGGGAAGGGGGGCTCTGTCATATAGTGAAGTATACATAATTTTTGTTTTAGTATATTATCTAAGCCTCATGGGATGTTACAGAACAAATATGTTATGTGGGGAGTTCGTGGTCTCCAATCCAATCGCGCATACAGTACCGTAGCCAGGGGGGATGCTTGGTCTGCTTAGCATAATCTAGAAGTGGACTTCAAGGTAAAATAGCATCCCCTAGTTCATGGTCGTCTGTCCCAGAGTTTTGAAATGTGTCAGAAGACGGAGAACTAGTAAGGGTTACTTGTGAAGAAGTATCTTAATAAAGCAAAAGTCAAGTATTGACATGACTTGAAAGGGAACATGATCAATACTAAGTGATTCCTTTTCTGAGACAGGGTGAAATTTCTTTGCTTAGCTGGCTGACCTCTTGTTGATATACAGAGAACAATGTTTAAGATCATGTGAGTTTCATTCATTATCTTTACCGCTTTTGTAACGCTTTGTTTAGACATACTTCTTGGTCGTGATTGCAAAATTTGGCCTAGTTCCTTTTTTATTGCTTATTAGCCATACCAGCAACCACTGTTACATTCGAGGCAGTGGTGGTGAAACCAGAATGGGGATAGGGCTTTCAGGCCCCCCTATGCATTGCCATTTAATGTTTTTCCCTATCAAAGAAAGTACTAAAGCAAAGAGAGATAGGGGAAAGGAGCTATATGTCATCTCTTTATTGACAAAGATGCAAAGTCGTCTCCAAAATCAAATAGAATAAAAAGATAATCTTTGATTATCTCCCTTCCCCTTCCCTGTTTTGATTTGATTGCACCGCCCCTGAAGAGGGTCATTTTTGAGGTTGAGAAAGTTTGTCTTCGGGGCAACATAAAGCAAAAATGCTCCAGCTTGATGGTAAAAATAGCTACATAAAAACACTAAGTTATGAAATGGACTTTGCAGAAGTGGAACATAGAGTTTATTTCACGAAACAGTATCTGTTTCAATCATTTTGGTAAATTCATACATAGCATGTTTCTTACATAGCATGATTTTATTGCATAGGTGAAGGCCCATAACCAAGTTAGAAATTTAAACGGGCTACTCTGAACTTTTAGAGGATGATATGCTAAATTTTAGGGGGCTGACATTGCAACTGCTCAAGGAAAGCCTTGAATTTGAAGATAATTTTGGGAGGCGATGGTAAATTTAGAGGGCTAAGCCCCTATAACTCCCCTGATTACCATCCTATAGGGACGTGCTCACAATAGCATGTGCCACTGCTTGTCATTGATTTTTGGACATCCATTCTATTTTAATAGAGAAATAAATTAACGTTTTGCGAATTTTTTGTTTTCCTTACCAATACTGTTTATCTTCTTAAGTTTTTGAATGAACGTCTATCATAAAGGCGTGCCGTAGTACTACCAGACAAATAAAACACTGCACTACGGAAAGGAGTATAATCTCTCTTGGAAACTAGATTTACCCCTTGGTAAATTTTCATAGGTTACGTGCCCATTCAGAGCCTCTTATATGTACTACATCATTGTTTGTGAGGTTCGGTGAACTGATGCCAAGCATAAGGTTATTCACGTATTGTCTTATTTTTGTTTGCTTTTATAGCAACCGGCATTGAACTTCTTCTTACCATAGTCAAGGATAAATCATTTTAGAATATTCTCTTCATGACGACATCATATGTGGAATTTCCTATAGGGTAGGTTAGATCCAAGCTATTCCGTAGGTGTGCTTTCATATTTGAAATATTCAAAACCGAAATTCCATATATGGATTTTCTAGTCTTAAAGATTGCTAAGTTTTCGCCCGTTTTGCAGTGTATGTCCTTCCGTGCACATGCGTTCTATTCATGAAAAGGTAAATTTGGTCCTGCCCGTCTATATACCGTGGGATATAACTAGTGCGCCCAATACCATTGAATGTGCTAGAGAGTCAGTAAAGCACTATACATTAAATTGTTGATTTGAAATATTACTAGGGAAAACAAAACATACCAACGAGATTTTCATTTTCTCCAATAATTTCAAACTTATCATGTTGAATCCTGTCTTATATTTTTTGACATAGTAATTTGGACCTTGGTTCATTGTTTTAAAAGTCATCTGTACTCTCATGATACTTAACATTTGAAGAATTGAGGTGATCACCTCCGTCATCACTACGTTAGAAAGTGATTGACACTCATGTAGTTTTCTGATATTTTGCATAATGTGTAACCATTATTCCATGTGTGCACACACTCCATTACTAATGTATTTCCATAATGACGTGCTTTTTAATGAAATGTGCACTTAAAAATGATACTTTAAGGTAACTTCTTATAATATATTTACTAATGCTGAGTGTATTGAATAATTGCTTCAGTGCAACATGTGCCAATTGCTTTAACATAAGCGGTTTACGCTGGAGCATTTTGTTATTGGGTTGAATTTGTTGAAGAGAGGCTAAACAGGAGTCAAATTCATGTAGAGAAAAGGCATGAGCTGACAAAGATGCCCTTAGAGTAGCAACTTGGAGGCGCGCTTGTGTGCTGTAGCAAATTTTGTGTCATACTTTCGAAGATATAAATCGAATATCCGTATTTCATCGAATATTTGAGATAGTCTAAGCCCACACATTGCATAGATGTCATTGCATTTAATGTGGCTGCAAGCTAGATAATTCAGCGTTATCAGCAAAGTGAAAAATCAGTTTCCATAACAACAGGTGGCTTTCCCGCGAAGTGAAAACTGATCCTAGTTATTTAAGGAGATTGCTTAAGGGAAGGCAAGATGCAGTTGCTAGCATGTGGAGTTTCTGTTTTGTTGATAGTGGATAGGTGTGCGATAAGGATCGATTATCAGTAAAAGATTGGCACCCGGTATCGACACTAAGATAACTTTAGGAGTAACAAATAGTGATTGTTTTGGCTAAAAATGGATTGCTGATAACCGTTTTTTGCTAACGTTCACATTGACTATGAAGCAGGTTCAAAGATTGAATGAAAGAATAGAATTACATTGAGTCCATGAGCATCACTGGGTCTCATATTGTGAAAGCTACGTAAACAGTAACCTCCTTTTATTATGATCGACGGATTTTTACCGTTAATTAAGGGAGTCGATAAGATTTGTTTACATTTCGTTTGTTTTGCTGGGTTATAGTCATCTCTCTCAATATTCTTGACGTATTTCTTAAATTACAAAGCTTGCTGTCGCAAGCTTTCAATGAAAATAACTAGGGTGTAAGATCAGTTAAAGCGGCAGGTGCCCTAGTATAATGTAGTGCACGTTTACATAGCAATCTCACGTGAACAGCTTGCAAATGACGTTACGTCACTATTAACTTACTTCTTTCCAGGCACTTTATTATTAATCAAGTGCAGCCCGGTAGAAGATCAAAAGCTAAAATTCTAAAATCGTGATATACATTCCAGTTACGAAACTCCAAGAAATGATATTGAGTATGCAATAGGGACCGTAGTGTGGACCAAGGACCGTCTGTAGGTCCTCCGTATATGAGGCTCGAAAGAACCCACGGTTACTCCTTGTTTCCACTCAAAAAATAAGAGACTTCAAAAGTCACTCGGCCTCTTTTTATGTTCATGAAATAGAGGCTTCAAAAACAGCGCGTCTCATCAACACAAGACCACACTCGCAAGCATTCATGTGCAGCTTGACTGTATCATAGGCCAATCAATCTTTCGGAATAATTCTTGACTCATGCCCTTGGTTGTTATTATGTGATCAGAGTCAAATACATAATACTTTAAGCTTTATACAAGGCGATGTTGTAGCGTAGGCGTATTCTAAAATGGCTTTCCTTAATAGTATTGTTCAGTCTCTATTTGAGCCAGGAGCAAACTCAGCCGTCAGGATATTCACATATACAGTGTTTGTGCTATTAATCATATTACTTCTGTTGCTGCTGGTTTTTGCAGAATTCAATATCCATATCTTTATCATGCTTTGCCTATCATCATGTCTTCTTGCTAGCCTAGTGTGGTAAGTACTCCGTATTGGTAGTAATTTTAGGTGACTTAGGTATGACGTTCTCAGGGCTTTCACACCTCGGTGTTTAAACTGTGTTAGTACTAAACTAATCCCACTGAACCACTGGTTTTTATCCAGAATAATTTTGTTAACTTATACTCTGTCAGGTAGGCCATCATGCGCTATTTCCTTTTGGTACCCCCTCCATGATCCAATTTTTCGTGAAATCGATTAAGCAATGTTTGTATGACCTAAAAATTGGCTAAGTACGATTTGCAACACAGTTTTTCGTGAAATCTTTCAGAACCAGTAGGCCTACTGTCGAGATGTTACTGTGGCCTACTTTGCAAGCAATCCAACTCAGATCGGAGGCCCAGGGTGAATCGTTCAAACTGACGAGTCATTGTTAGCACGACGCAAACACAACCGCAGAAGGCTCATACCTGAGAAATGGTTGTTTGGTGCGTATGAACCTGCCATAAAACAAGGTTTTCTTGTACCAGTAGAGAGGAGAGATGCTGCCACACTGACACCAATTATTCATCCATTCCTTGCCAAAATGCCGAGAAGCACCACCCCCAAGGCCCAGGTACCAAGCCAATTGTCAACTGATGTTTGAGCCTTGATTTCATGTTCAGGTACTTCAAATTGATTTCAGTGACGTTTAAACGGTTAACACGGAGGAACATAATGCCTTAGTGGTAATTATGTGAGTGGTAAACGTATGAGAGGTGATTGCCAGAGAAGTATCGACTGGTTTACAATTGTATAGCTTGTTATTGTACGTGAGGGAGGGCGGTATAGATGGGCGTTAGCTTTAGAGTTTGTGCGCTTCCTAGTTGTCAAGATGTAAATGAGTGGTTATTGTACGGGAGGTTAATTCTCCTGGCAGAATGGTGTGAATACGATTCGAATGGGACCTTATTATTCAGATGGTAAATGTAAAAAAGATTCTTGTAACGAAGGTAAAAATCCAAGTCGTAAATTTCTGTCTTAAGATCATGTAGTTGAAAGATGTCTAAATGGTAATTTGTCACAAAGCTAAATTTATACGAGGTCGTTTCTACCAGTGGAAATGATTAAGTTGGTTATTGTAGTTGTGTCATCGAGAAGAAAGGATTTGAAATGTCGGGTTTGAAAAAACAATGGAGAAATACTAAACATGTTACCAAGGGAGCTCGAACCCATGACCAACCCTAAAAGTTATAGTGTCATCGAGCAGACAGGACTTGAGATGCCACATTTTGTAACTTCAGTGAGCTTTCGACAGCATGACGTGCCTGATGGCAGTCTTTCCTCGGTCAAGTCATACGGCACAGAGAAGCCGGCCTCCATTTGCTGTGATCTGGGCGTCGATATTCACCAGTGAATGATTAGAAGCTAATGTGCTGACTACAGAAAGACAGTATGTCAATATTAGGGGTTACCTAGTTAAGTTGGCAAAAAACACGCGACTAAGTGGCATGTATCCCCATTGGGAGAGGCTATAGCGGTGCCCAAATACACGTGACTATTACTGGGGTACAGAGCACGTTACCACCCGATATCCGTCAGGGAATCGAACCCACACACTCCACCATTGAGGGTTGAAGAACCATCAACTGCATAATGAGGGAACCTTTAAAGTGCCATTTAGCCAACACAAGTATTAATAAAATGATGTGTAGGCTACCATTGACATGCCGAATTATGCCCATGTCTACTTTCATCTCCGATGAGACAAGAGGAAAGTTGTAAATATTATGGTGACAACTACACTGACAAACTATGGGTAGAACACCAAGAAGGAAACTATATATCTGAAACTTCATCAGGTCTTTATACCCTGGAGGTCACCACGTTAATGATTACGAACACCTGACGAAGTATTAAAGAAAAGGCGAAACGTTGTCAAAATTGTAGCTTCCTTCTTGGCGTTCTACCTTTAGAGGAAAGTCGTGTTTTAGGGTAGAACAATTTTATCGTAAAAGTTCACATGCTTCACAAAATATTACGATTTTTACTTGATAAATGGATATTCACGTTCGCTGGATTTGCAGCTTGATCACGAACTTTAGTTTACTTTCTTACATACTATAAAAAATAAACGTTCCGTGGGGAAAGGCGAAAAACAGCTGCAAAAATAGCAGGGACCTAGCTCAATATATATTCATCAAACTGTAATTAAGGGAGCAAAAATGTTTAAAAAAGTTATTCCTTGCTATTTGAACAGCGGACAGAAGTATAATACGTGCTAGCTCTCTTTGAACAAGTTGCGAGAAAAACTTTCTGATAATATAATTTCGAATAAGAGTTAGGAAACGTAATAAATTTCAAGTTCCTACCTATTCCTCTTTAATGTTATGAAAATTGTTATCTTGCATAGGAACTTAAATCTGTTCCCTTCATATATAGGAGCCCAAACCTAACCAAAGAGCACGTTGGGTTTATCCATCATAGGAGCAACTACCCATGGGAATGCCTTCGTGTTTTGCAAACAAAAAATTGTAGATATTAACGCAGAAAATGTTAACTGAGGGTATTACTGCGCATGGTTGATAACCACTTGCCCCTAGACTAATTAACACTACAGATCATATTTTTGGGTAGCGTCCACTTCAAAATCTGTACGTATGTACGCAACGCTACAAACTACAAATAGAACGTAACACGTTTTCAAAATATAACAGGTAATACAATTTATGATTGGCTTCTCCAAAGTACAGTTGGGTATACTCTTTCACACATTCCATTTCGGTCATTCGAAAGTGTCAGACGAAAATAAGCTTTTCAGTACATAATGTTTTTGCTATTTCGTGCAATATTCTAGTTTGGTACCACAAACAAACTATTTAATATCTCCCTGTCTAGACATACAAAACTGACCGAAAGGCTGCATGTTAATGGGATACTCTTCATGCAGCTAGGGGAAGTGGCACTAGTTCTTTTCCATAGCAAGATGCTTGTCTGGATGCTTGTCTGTATACAGTGGCGGATGCAGTGGCGGATGCAGTGGCGTGTGTAGTGGCGTGTGTAGTGGCGTATGCAGTGGCGTATGTAGTGGCGTATGCAGGATTTTCCAGGGGGGGGGGTCATATCAGGTTCCACTACTCCCAATCATCACATTTAACTGAGATATGGTCGTGTATTTACTTTCGTGGTGCGGGTAAACGAGCTAGGGCTCTTAATATCACAATTTTCCCCACCTATTCCAACGTTTAAATGTTCCTTTGTGTGACAAGGTTTCTAAGGAGAACCATGGCAAAATCTC
The DNA here is from genome assembly GCA_010016025.2 of Alatinidae sp. Z8VKAUB7J3. Taxonomy (NCBI): domain Eukaryota; kingdom Metazoa; phylum Cnidaria; class Cubozoa; order Carybdeida; family Alatinidae; species Alatinidae sp. Z8VKAUB7J3. The sequence continues at coordinate 138,034,596 of JAAAKM020073195.1, forward strand.
TCCGCCCTAGTACACACTGCTTGTAGGCATCCTAAGCATCAATAGACCATGGTAAGAACATTTTACCACCTGTTTATAAGATAGTGATGAATGAGGATAAATGTCAAGATAGTTTTTCATGCATATTGGCTGTGATAATAATGGGATAAGATAATCTGCGCTGAGATCACAGTCATAATATAGGTCATACATCACAGTTGTGTGTAAAAAGCTGTTATTTGGAGCTAATTGACCTCGTCTATATCAGAAACGGTGTGAAAGTCAGCGCTTCAAAAGAATATAGTTTGGCTGTATGACCCAAGTACACTACAACTCATTTACATGTTAGGTTTATTTTTCTGTCAGCCACAGTGTTGACTTGCGGTAACCGTTTAGCGGTATATTTGAACTTTAAACATTACAAAATAGATAGATAGATAGATAGATAGATAGATAGATAGATAGATAGATAGATAGATAGATAGATAGATAGATAGATCTATTCATATCTTATTCCAACAACCTTTTGTCGCTCAATTCCATGTACAATCATCACAATAATTTTTCATGGAAAACACGTCAGGGGAAAGAATGCAGCCTTGTCGTACTCCCTGCTTGATGTGAATCCAATTAAGTAGCCAGGCCGCCTTAAAACTGCAACCGTATACATTTCCACCTATTGAAGAGCAAGAACTATTTGTATTTGTATTCCCATTAAGGTTAATAACGTTGATTTATGTAGCACCTGCTGTGCGCAAACACCGGCAAAGCACTCAGCTCAGGCCTGCAGCTAACAAAACAATGGTAATCAGCTACCTTTACCTGGTATTTGATTTGTGTTTATCTAGCATTTGATTGTATAGAGTCGTTAGGTGCACGAAATTAGAAAGGAGTAAGTTACTGGCGCAAATACCTTACTGAAACATTCGAAACAACGTTCAAGTTATTGGGACCATGCAGTTATCAAATTTTCCATACCATCTTAACAATTTATGATTTAAATTCCATTATAGTACAACAGCACTCATGTCATGTGGGAGATTTGGTTCTACATCCTGGACTTTAAAGCTATCTCGTCACACAAAGGAAAGAAAAGCCAGTCACATGTTAAAGTCGCATGATAAAATTCTTACACGTAAAAACATTTTCCTCATGAATATTATCATTTAGCCAAAAAAAAGGTTTGTTGACTTATTTAACAAGCTTCTGTAGTTTTACTAGCACCACATTAAAAATATCACGTTCAAAAGTCAGGATTTTGATATGGTGGCAATACTATACTGTTAAACCCCCAACCCTGGACTTCGATAGTTCCATAATAAGTATTTACTGTAGGCCGGTTTGCAAAGTAAACACTTTATATCAACGCTTTTATTACGACAATAATATTAACAAACTTGTAGGGCAGAGAACCCGCCCTGGTTTTCAATTCCTTTCTAAATTTGTTCTTGGAAAGCTTTCGTTATCAACTTGATATATGTGTAATAATTACTAATGATGTTACATTTGCTATCACTACTCATGTGATCACACACTATGTCATTATTCTCCTTATAGCCACGCTGGAAAAGATGCTTACGTGTGTAACCTACATACCCTGCATCGCACAGGTCACATTTGAATTTATACACAACGCACTGTTGGTTGATAAAAGAGTGCTTGGGTGATAAAGGAAGGCTTGAGTACACAGAATCGTATGCAATAAGATTTTGGCATTATGCAACATGATTGCGCTGTTTGCATTGTAACTTAAAAATTAGGCTGAACAAACATATAACTCGACAAGATCAAATCAAAATCTGACCTGATTAATAAGGAAAACAGGTGCTGTCATTTCCCTCCTTGATATAGGTGAGGTGAAATGCCATATAAGTTGGACTTGCAACTCTGCGAGTGGTGTTTATTTTGACTATAATATAATGCAGAATTAGCCCATTGAATACCGGTTCGTGTCTTGCTGATATTTTAGATCGTCGATAAAGAAACATGTTCAGATGCGATAAGAAGTCAGAAAAGCCGAATCGAAAGAGATCTTACCTGCCCGCCGCAGATAATATGTAAAGCGCAACGTTTACAGCACTTGCTTGATGAACTGACAGCCCTTACACAGAAAGAACAGGAAGCTGCACGTGCAATGTCAGCCAAGACGTTTATCTTAAAGCCAGCACCACTTCGAAGGAGAAACGCGTCAGCATTAGTTGATGAGGATTTCCAAAGGCTTCATTTTGACTCGGACGGTGCATCCGATTCTTCGAGAGATGTTTTCTTTGACAAGAATACAAGTCCAAGCCCGGAGAGAGTTGACTCTACAAGAAGAAGACTTAAGAAGAGGGTTAGCTTTTCAGATGAGCGGCCGTTGAAGAGGGGGTTGTCGGAAGATGCATCAACTGCACAAAAAGACAAGGGTGTACCAGGATTTCGCTCTTACTTTTCACTTGATGAGTCTGACAGTAGGCATAACGAAGTAGTTCGAAAGTCGTCCCTTAAGCGAAAGGAGGCAGATAGACATTCGGAAAATATTCATTCAACTGAAGTAGAAGTAAACAGAGATGAAGGCCTTGACAATGATGCTTTCCAATCAGGCATTGCTCGATCACAAGTTATCACCAAAAGGCCAGCATTAAAAGAAAGTCAAAATTTTTTAAAAAAAAGGTTGCGTACTTTAATTAAAATTTAACCCAAACACCACCCGCCCGGGATTTAAAATCTTTTTTTTCCCCCCCCCCCCCCCCCCCCGGCTATGCAAGAAATAGCAAATACAGACTCGTTAACGAATTGGAACATAATGCAAAATGTACATCCGTGTACGTTATGAATTTCTAAGGATTCGGTTAGGAATATCATCGATTGGAATAGCAGTTCTATCTTTCAATTCTTTTTTTGCTTTGTAAATAATGTTGTAAATCAGACAAAATCGTCACTTACTTTTTCCAATCTTTAACACGTTATGGACTTTGTAATATCGTATTCAGGCATCTGAGGACCCAGGAATCACTGATCTATACCATCATCATCCTTTTTTCATTTGATACTTTTTCTACAAATGTTTCCTTTATAATCAAAAAACATTTGTTTTAGGCCAAGATATGTTATTTTTATTACCCTAGTAGGAATCTACTATCATGAAAACTGATGAAATGGCAAAGTCCATAAGGACCTCTACCCATCAACTGGACATTGGATTCAAAATGAATGTACATGGGTAACATGATGATAAAAGATGGTTTTTAAACTAAAAGAATTTGCATGTCAAGGTCTCATGTAGAATCACATAAATAGAAGATGTGTTTAATAGTAAGTCCTTTAACCTCAAATTTTCGACATGATTAGATATTTCAAAGTCCCTTTCAGTTAAATCTAGTGTTTTGGACTAACAAGTTGTCGCTGGTGTCTTTATTTACAATTGACTAAGTGATTAACTTAAACTGATAAATGCTTCCATTGCAACTTATTTTACAAGCTCAATTCTGTTAGACTTACATGACCCACTCGTCCACTCGTCCACTCGTCCAAATAACTAACTAATAACTAATAGACCACTCGACTACTAGACCCCTTGACCGTATGTTCCGGGCCACTTGAATACTCCTTCACGTTGGAGTTCTAATAGCACAGCTTGCAATCTTTCAAACGCTATCACATCACCCCTAAATACGATCTTCAGTCGCTACTAAGAAGCAAGCAAAAGTGTTTGAGGTGGCTCAAGGCATGTGGACAACCGCATAATCCATTTTCAGTTGAATGTAGACAAGATTGACAAGACTTTGCTTATTCGAATGCTAATTAGTATTTCTTCATTATTTCGCTTTTCATTTCAGTTACAGAAAATTCGATGGGTTTGTGATTTATCACACAATACACCCTGATCAATGCGTCAAGAATGATCCTTAAGCATTTTGCATCAGTAAAGGGCAAGGGTGTTTATGGTGTTTGTGGTGAATATGTACAGAAACAACGCTTGCCTGCAGAGAAGATTTGCTGGGGATGTCAAGAAAATGTACAGGGGGGGCAATTTGGGGCAAGAAATCAGCCTTGGGGGCAATGCCCCCCTTGCTCCTCCCTGGCTTCATGCCTGTCCTCAGCATAAAGGATGGTCTACCAGCAGAAGAGGTACTTGCTTGTGGTACTGATGAGGATCACTCCTGGCCCCATGAAAAGATATTAGTTTTAAAAAAAATAGACAAATAGAAAATATGTCACCACACCAATTTTCAAGGGAAATGTACCAGGGACTGTTAAGGAACAACATATTTTAACAACTTTGACAACATCAACACCCAGGGACTACAGCAAGCCTGAAATGTTTGCATTGGATTGCCATTGTTCCTGAAATACAGAATCAATGATGGCACTATCAAGAAGAATAAGAGGGGTTTTGAACCCTCAACCTCATAATTACTAAACCAACACCTCAACCATTGGACCATCTGGCCCAAAAGCTAAGGCGAAGATTTTTGAGAACATGAATGTGTGTATGTTAATGTGACATATAGCTGTGTATGTTAATGTGACACAAGTTTTTTGTGCATTTCTTATATGAGGAGCACTACAAAATTAGCTTGCTTCCTCTTATCAAGGGAGCTGGGGGGATTTGAACCCAAGGCCTAATGATTTGAATACTCAAACCTTAATCATGGAAACCATTAAGGCCAATAGTTAAGGTGCGAAATTTTCAAGTCAATCTTTTTATGTGTTTTCCTCCAATAATTAATTGTAATTTAAATTAGGAGGTATTTACTCAGCAGAGGCATTCGTGTTGCCTCCGACTGTGGTCGACCATTGCATTGTAATTATTATAATTTGTATTATATGTATACTCACGAGCTGATTGTAGTTGACAAAGTCAGCCTCTAGTAACGCATGAAGTCTATTGTAAGAACATAATGTAGTTGTGGAGTTGCAAGAGCATATATTGTGAAAACAGATATGCAACGAGTGTTGCCTGGGAATACAAGTTGTTTGCTGAACATTGGCGACCCTGACGTGACTCAGGTGATGGCAAGGATTTTGAAAGTTAAAGAACATTGATTTGACGATCAGAAGTTAGAAGATGACTCCTTTGTGGTGGGATTTGAAGGTCGTACTAAATTAGATCTTATTTTCCTTCTTCGTTTAAATCATAGGTTTTTTTTATATGGAATAAGGACAGATACAAACATTTGTAGTGACCCATATTTACCGTACTGAAGCCCTTCTAGGAGCCCGATGTTGCTCGTGTTTGTCTGGCTTTTTGAATTGGCTATTGTTTTCAAAAGGGGGAGGAGCACTGGGAACGGTTAATTAAGAAGGAAGCCGATGGAGTTGGCCAAGTTGACTTTTTTAACCATTGGAGAACTTCGGAAAAGATGTCTACTAGGAATGAGAACATTATGGTATCTGCAATGCTAAATAAAGTTAGGAAAACCTGTGATGACACTTATGAGCATATCAACCTCTTTGTCTTAGTACATTACGTTCCATTTGTCATATGCACATGGTTGTTCAACTTGTTCTTAAACAATGCCTTATTCAACTTGATGCGTGTTCATCAACCAACTCAGTTTCAAAGACAACTATCCTGGCATAGATGCGTCAACGATCACATGTTCATATAATTTCACACCTTCATATTTATAATACGACTGACAGTGTAATAAGTTTCCCACGCATTTTAATTAGGTCAGGTGGAATGTTGCAATAAACATGTTAATTAGGTACAACGTAAGTCATGGGATGAAACACTGCACTTTGAGAACCCATTGCCAAAGTTCACATTAGAAAAGCGGCTGAGGTTAAGGTCCGACCCCATGATGTTGGAATCCACAATATGGCTACGTGACTTCTGGCAGCCAATGAATTTAACTTGTTGAGATTTAAAATTGTGATTTCGGAAACAGATATTGATTCAAGTGCGTAAGGCTTGAAGAAATGTTTTTCATTACGACTTGGTGTTAAATTCTAGGCATCAAATACACAGAAACTAAATGTTGTGCCCATCGAGGAGATGCAGCGCTGAGAGACTCAAAATCTACATATTTTTTCTTGCATTTGGTTGCTTGGGTGGTACTGTAGCCACGTAAAAATTTCTAAGCTGAGCCAAAGTTTTTAATATTCAATTTATCTTGATTTATCCTACGCTTCCCCTTACGATTCCCGGTAACTGATGTCTGCAAATGTTTGACTTTTGGAATATCTCATAAAATTTGCAATCTCTCAGTGCAGCCCCCTGATAAGCGAGAAAAATGATTTCAAGCCAAATGATCGGTTCCTAGAAAGTAATTTGTTTGACACCTGGGAACGGTGATTTACAACAGACCTAAATATGTGTTTGGTATTCACGGCGATCGACAGTTGATTTTTAATGCCATCTCATTTTTGAGCTTCTATACATAAGTTTGCAGAGGCAACTTAAACAAATCGTATGGTATTCTTTCAAACCATACATCTCTTCAACATAGTAACAGGGAATAATGTAGGTTTTTGTCAAACTGACATAACTTCTTTGACTTTTTGATTCTGGACGTCGCCTACATTATATCTCTATGCAGCCAGTAACAACATCGAATTTTTTGTGCAAATAATATTACATTAATTGCTCTGGTAATCTTCAGTTAGCTGCTACCAACGAATAACCAGAAGTGCAATCAGAAATGGCAAGACTATGGCAGCCAACAAAGTAACAAGACTTATGATCAAAACAATGAGTTGGTCATAGGAGTCAAAAACGGAGCACCAGCGACTAAGGATAAAAAAAGTTCTGATTACAGCAAAATTTTGCCTCTAAACAATATTTTCCAGGTACGACACTGCTTTCTGTCTTGATTGACTCGACTTTTATTTTTACCTGACATTTTACCAAATTTTTAAGAACCTCATAAGAAAAAGATTTCATTACTTTATGGGTAGTACCAGAGAAGGGAGGTCCTGCCTACATCGATCATGGCAGCACTTCTAAGTATGGGTAACACATGACATAGCCTGACGATGTCGATAGGTTTCAAGGAACTCAGAAAACTTTGGGTTCATCGCGCTGGAGATTCGACGTTAGATTTTGTCCAAAAGATAAAATGATGTAATCTAGCTGTTGCAAAGTTAGTAACCAATTTACTGATGGTTCAAGTGAGAAGTAGGAACAGTAGACCTGATGTGGTGACAGTATTTCATATATGGTCGATTGATTATTACAACTTACTCCAAATCATGTCAACGAGTAGCATATCAGCATTCGGTCGGCTTCAACGCCGACAGTAACGAAGGAGTAAAACATTAAAAGGACCAAAGCCTGTTACGAAGCGGAGAAGCTCTTGCAGACACTAATCAAGGCATGGAAAGGCTCTCAAGCTATGTAAGCAATTGTGAGAAGCGAAGAATTCTATTCACAACTCTCCTCTCTTCATTCTTCCCGATCATTCGCCATAGAATATGAAGACAGTAGTGGTGCCTTGACTTTTCTTGATGTATTTATCGCAAAGTATAACAACCGTTATATTACTAGTGCTCACAGAAAGCCTTAGTGGTCTTTGTACCAGACAGGACTCGTTTTGTGCACGAAAAGTTAAACTGTCGCTTGTCGCCTTCCTCGTCAACAGAGGTAACAAGATCTGCTCAGCTGAACTTTTTGCTGATTAACATAGAAAGCTAAAGGGTATCTTTCTCACCAACTGGTACCCTGGATCTACCACCACTGCTATATTTGAAAGATCACAGTTAAAACATGACCTGTTTGTTGGACCTAGACCCTGCCCAATTTACATTCGGCTGCCATGCTTACGACCCGTTTCTGAGAAGTATGAAAGCAAGCTGAGGAAGAGGTTGACAGATTGTTTTGGTGCCGCCCGCCTAAAGTCATTTTTACAAGCATCTCACTCTTCAACTTTGAAGGAAGTACTTTCCACCTTTGACAGAAGCAACGTGATATGTATAAGTATCAGTGCATCTCAAAGGCTGCTTGACAATCTGCGTGTAAAAGGATTCAAAGCATGCAGGTAGATTGGGCAAGATGGAAAGTGTTTTACGCATGCGTATAATAGCAAACTGAAATGAATAAGTATAATATGATAGATAGCAGCAAAACAAATTGAAAGGAAACGGTTCCTAAGTTTGAGACGAAATTATTGTTTTAAGCCGGAGCGGGGGTAGCAGCAGTACCATTTACGCAAAATAACGTAAGTATAGGGTAAAAATCCTATGATTCTTGTTGTTTGTTGAGCTTTCCATTTTAGTAGCAATTGCTTCTGGTTTTGTAAGTTCCAATCGTTGTTCGAGCGATAACGGAACGTCAAATAAAGTAGGCTATCGTTTGAGAAAGTCCTCAGTACCTTTGTCAATTTTGGCAGCAAGTTGCTAACCTCATATCAATAATTACTGCATTTTTGATTCCATTAACGGTAAGATTACTCAGCTTTCTGTTCCGTACTTTAATTTAATGTCTTTTCATTTTTGTTGTAGGAAATATGGAGTATCGATTACTAAAACTTCAGCTGTATATTGTAGTGACTTATTGGATTCTTTTGTCACTATCAACAATGTCTGCATCACCAATACACCGTGGACCGAAATCTAAAAAGGTTTGGTGCCAAACTCGGCCATTTAACATGACTGTATTTGTTCCAGGATGTAAACCGACAACAGTGGAAAATAATTTCTGTTATGGACAATGTTATTCGAAATTTGTACCAAAAGACATCAAACAAGAGAAGAACTTTCTGACTTGTCATATTTGTGTGCCAGTAAGTTACAAATTGAAGAAGGTTTATTTGGAATGCCCGATAGATTCTATGCATACACGGGTGCGCTATCGACGTATACAGATTGTTCAAAATTGTAAATGCAAAAAAGCAATCTGTAAGACATTTTACAGTTACACAAGGCGTTCTGGGCGAGGATAGTTCAAGATACATCCGATCCCTTATGAGGTTCACAGAAATATCAGACACGGGCCGGGTTCTTTGATGAACGATCGAACAGGAGTACTGGTCCAAACAACTCTTTCCTTACTGCAAGAGCATTGACTTCAAGATAGATAGATAGATAGATAGATAGATAGATAGATAGATAGATAGATAGATAGATAGATAAATAGATAGATAGATGGATATTTTTGTCATTTAGGCAGACATCAAAGCCTACAAAAGCTCCTCTTAGAAGATAATCTTGAGGCAAACCGTCAGAGGGGGAGACCTCGACCAACATGGATGGACAAGAGTAAGTAGTCAGACAAGCAAGTGACAGGATGTTCTGGAGAAACGCCTCCGTCAACCCACGATTGACGAAAAACACATAAGAAGGAAGAAGATGGATATATAAACAGAAAAAGCAATACTTAATAAATGAAAACTAGTAAAGCAATGTGTAAATAAAGAACTCATAGAATGAGGAGCTAAAATGAGAAAGTAGATGAGAATATGAATAAAATTAATTAAAGACATGAGCTGATAGTTCGATAAACTCCGCGCAAGTAGATATTTTAATTATCAAGGTCATGAGATAGACATGGAATATAAGGGTCACATGAGCCAGGCAGAAAACGTAATCTTGTGATGAACATCAAAACCAAACCAAACGGCTAGAAAATATACATGATGCAAAACGCAATAAAAAAACAACAAGTTACTTAATATTTGAAAATGTATTAAACATATTTAAATATATTAAATGATAGATTTTAGAGATGATTTGATAGATAGGTAGGTGAATAGTTAGACCCGCAAATAGCGGGATAGGTTAATAGCCAAATAGATAAATAGTTAGTCAGATAGGTGGACAACTGGGAGCTGATGTGGTGGCTAGAGAAATAGAGTATGTAAACACCAGAAGGAAAACAGTTTGTCAATATGGTTTACCCGTATTGATTGATACTGAAAAGACACTAGAAAAATAGAAAATATGTCACCAACGGGGATCGAACCCGTAACCTGCGCTTTCGTGGCGTGAGCTCTACCAACTGAGCTTGGTGATCTCCTATGGAACACATGTGAACATCGACATCCAGCTTCCTCGCAATTGGAGACCAGCCTGTCTGCGGCCATGTCACTTGACTAAGGAGGGACTACTATCCCGCCCGTCTATCTGCCCAAAGGCAAACTGACAAGACCATGTTGTAGAGTTGCAGCAATTTGGAAAATGCAACTCAATGCGATTGGTTGAGGATCAGGCCACAGATGTCTTTGCAACTGTCTGGACTGAAAAATGGTTCTGCAATCCCAACAGAATATATTCACAGGTTAGGGTTTGGCTACAGATCCAAATTCAATTAAATTTCTTGATCCTAAAGTCTGCTTCTTACCAGCCCTATACCAGCTTCAGAGATAAATTTTAAACTGCAATAGTGAAAATGTGACTTTGGGCCAATATGGCCAAACATGGAAATTTGCCCCCAAACCCCTGAAAATCTTCAATTTTCAATTCTATTTTACTTTTACTGAAAGGCCTTAAGATTTCTGTTCTAACAAGACTGCAACCAGCTTCAGAGACCAATTTTAGGCCAAGATATGGTGAAAAATGTGATTTTGGGCCAATATGGCCAAACATGAAAATTTGCCCCCAGACTCCTCAAAAACTTCAATTTTCAATTTTATTTTACTTTTACTGAAAGGTTTTAAGATTTCTGTTTCTAACAAGACCTCAACCAGCTTCAGAGACCAATTTTAGGCCAAGATATGGTGAAAAATGTGATTTTGGCCAAATATTCCCAAATATGGAAATTCGGCACTAGACCCTTCAAAAGTAGCAATTCTTGAATTTTTCGTCCTTCCTGACAAGGCCTTGACATTTTGCCTCCGGTGAGCTCTCAACCAGCTTCAGAGACGAATTTTAAGCCGAGATATGTTGAAAACTGTGATTTTGGGCCAACATGCCCAAATATGGAATTTGGCACCAGACCCTTGAAAACTTGATTTTTTTAAAATTTCATTGCCTTTCCTGTAAGGCCTTAACATCGTGTTTCTCACGAGCCCTCAACCACTTTCAGAGACCAATTTAATGCTGAGATATGTTGAAAAATGTGATTTTGGGCCAAGGCCTTATTTTTTTTCCAATATTTCTCAATCTGTGCCCACTGTGCAATGGTTGTATAGATGTAAGTTATATAAGTTAAAAACAAACAATATGAAAAAACTATATTAAAACAGGTGGTGGGAAACCACGATATTAGAGTGACAGTTGAACAAATTATACCAATTCGTAGATAATTTCCCCCTCTACAACTTCTTTTTAGAATGTTTTTTCTGTTGAAGCAATACTTTTAACAATATTCAACGTTAAATGAGTAGTAGTACAAAATCTGAATTTTTCGCGCGAAAAATGCGGTCCTTAAGTACTTTTCACATCTCGGTTATTCGGTCCTTAAAGGGTTAAAGGTCTTTACATCATCTGTGGAGTGTGTTAAAATTTCTCAACTACATTCAGACCTATCAGGTAATTATTACCCAGTGCTAAAAAAAAGTTATGCAAGGCCAGCCATACAAATATTATATATATATGTATATACCTATGAATTTACTGTGCACCCAATAAAGACATGTAAATTGACAACATCTGGAGAGGAACCTTACCAGACCTGGCATGCACTTTTTATCCCTGAAAAACTCACTGTTGCCTCATCACTAAACTGTTGATTGGTATAAGAGTGGCCGGAATACATAATATGGAAAGAGAAATTGAAAAGGCCCTCTTTCATATGTAAGAAGGTAATAGTTATACTGGGCAAAAAGAAGGGAGAAAGGCAAAAGGGGTTCATAAAAGGTACCCAATAGCTTGGGATGTGTAAAAATTACCAACTGTGGCTATATTTTCCCCCTTTGATTCTGTTTCATTGGAACATGGAATAACATCAGACGAAGATGGAAGGTAGCTAAGTAGGAGACAAAGTTTTGATTAAATTATCATGTTGCTACACATAAGTGCAATGCTTTTGGCATACAGAAGCTTAAATGTTTGGTAGCCCATGCAATGTTAGCCCCTTGCATCAGAAATATTTCATGTAAGTGTCTACTTTCATTTCATGGCTTTATCTTTCACATTTCGTATAGTTGGTGTTAGTTAACATCAGTATGTTCTGCTTTTTTATTTATATGTGTGAAACATTTCGTAAAGTAGTAAGCCTATTTATATGACATCCACCTTTTGGGCGATTCCACGGTGAAGTGGACATTTTTGGGAGAAAATGAAAATTGTTCATTGCACTAAATATAATTATAATGTTTCCTGTCATCTTCATTAAAATCTTAGGTTCCTTCGATGTTGGCATTTTTGTTATACAGTTTATAGGTTTGTAGCTAGCGGCAAACATTTGAGACATTTCTATCTATAGGATGTTTGTGTGCACTTTTTGGGATACCGGACCCCCATTTCTGAGCCCCTGTTTATTAGGGTGTGGATCAAACGGGTTAGGATTCAAACTAATTCTGGTTTAAAATAGTAGGGACCCAAGCTAGTTTTGATATAAAGGAATCTGATTCCCTTTCTAAGTCGTTTTTTTAATTGAATCGGATCCATTCCAATCCCCAACTTTGCATACAGTTTAAAATAGCCTTATCAATGGTTTGTTCTAATTAATACGAGCTGAATTGAAAAGGATGGTCAATATTAAGACAAAAATAGGGTCAAAGTGGGAATCATGTAAAATTTACCTGCTACTGGTGGTTTTCTTCTCCTGATTTTCCATCCGCATCAGTATGGATCCGAACCCATTTTGTTTCAAAAGACCCTCTTGGATTAGTATTCGAACTAAAAGTCGATCTGAAACTGGTATGAATAGCAGGGCCATGTGAGTTTGGCTCCACCAGCTCTCCTGTAAATGCAAGACCGATCAGTGCCAGTTCGGCCTGGTATAAAACCCGTGTAAACAGTCTCAGAAAAGCTATTCCAGGGCTTCAAGAAATATGTTGGGTCACAACTTAAGTAAGACGGTTTCCCACTGTAAGAAGTAGCATCTCAACTCTCCAGTAAATTTATTTCATGAAAAGTTTTGTAAAAGTCAAACTAAAAAAACTGATTCTTGCAATCATCACGATTTCTTCAGTGCGGTGTAACTAGGTTCAAATATTCTCAAACCCGGAGAAGACGAAGACAAAATTTGACAGATAAGCCCTATCAGATGCCAGATGGGATTAGAAAAGAACCCCTCCCCCATAAATCTTACGAAATGCCATTTCAGGGTAAATTCCGTAATGTCTGATCGGTCAGGGGGATCAAAATTACTTTCGCAACACCCAGTTGATATGCTTATGATATAAAAGAGAATTTGTGATGAACAACATTTCCACCAAGTGGATCCAAAAAGGGCTATAGCACATCTTGTTAGAGGTCCTTAGTCCCATGGCTAGAAAAGGTCTCACTAAACTGCTTTGGATATTGGATACTTTTTAGGGTGTGTTTATTCTGTGCACCTTTAGCTCAGGAAAAATTGGGAAGGATGATAAATTCGATTCATGGAGTTTCATGACACACAAAGAGGTTTACAAGGATTTTGTACCAAAATTTCACTGTGAAGAATAAAGTATTAAAACAATTGCAGAAAAAAAGTTTTGTAATTAAAAAATGTAGGTGTAACTGAATCTTGCGTTGAGTAACAGATTTATTTTGCCAAACGTTTTTGCCATATACTGATCACAGTAATCATATGGAATGAAGTGAGAAAGCTATAACGATGAAATTATAGGAAACCAGAAGACCAAAACATGTATTAGAAAATAACAGTCACAAGAGTGACATCTTTTCTGACACTATTTATTGAAAAAGGCATAAATTGTAAACAAATTCTTTTTGTCTACTGAGTACTGGCTTCTTGTTTTGATAAATACGGCTTCTAAAGCGGCAGTATGAAAAGAAGAGCAGCTTTAGCTAATACCCTAAACGAATCCTCTTGATAGTTGTCAGCACATGATGGGCTTTCAAGCATTTAATTATACTTGCGACTACCATGGATGGGAATGTTTCCGTAAGTTTTGATAAAAGAATCAGAATGGCCGTTAGAAACAGTTTTCCCATGGTACAACCGCATGTTGTTTATTCCATCCAAAGCAGCTGCCTGTTGCCCCCAAAAGACGTACTACCTGCCTCCAGAAAATGTTGACTAGTTTAGAAATTCACGTGTCGCTGTACAAGCGAGGAAGAGGTTACATGTCAGAATCACGCAGCATGTGCCAGCCTTCATTAGTAGACACAGTAAAATACCAAAATTTTACCAAATCGCGTAAATAAAACAAAGTCAACAAATCCCAAGATATATTCGACAACATTTGCATATTCATCCATCCATCCATCCATCCATCCATCCATCCATTCATCCATCCATCCATCCATCCATCCATCCATCCATCCATCCCAGTCTTTCAACGCATTTCTTCTTATAGGAAGGATCTCGCAACAGTTTGGAGATATCTTCATTCGATGGTAAAGGTAGGCCTTTGCCGGTAGTACGCGAATAATACCTATTTTGCCGTTCTTTCTGAGTAAAACTTTGTACTACTCTCTTGCTCCATAGTAGGCGACTATACGTGTACGGAATCTTGCACAAGTTTAAACATTTCCTACAATAGTTAATCATACTTATATGCACATTTACATCAACACACTGTGATAAAAAATTAAGCAGTTATGAGGTGGACTTTGAACCATCACGATTCTTAAGATTTAAAAGGCAATACTCCTCAACTAGACATTGCGGGGAACAGGGAGCTGGCAATCATTGCAGATTAACCCTTATGCATTGCCATGGGGCATATTTTGACATGGCAGTTCCTTGCGGTATCTGATTGGTGTTGATTGCTATTGGGATTGGGGATTGATTGCAGATGCGACGCCATTAGGAGACAGTGATGTTTTCTATGGCAAAACGAACAGAAAAAAAACTAAAATAGGAAGACAGGACGAAAAGAAAATTCTTTGGCAAATCTTAATGTCATATGATGCAAAATCTTCTCCGATTACAGATAGGAATGATAAAATTGCAAAACATTTCATTACTGTATATCTAAGCGCCCATATTGCAATTGATTACTGCAAGGAGTACCAGCACTTCTTAATGGTATGTACGATAATTAAAAAAAACCCTCACACAACTTCATGCCATTACCGTGCATTCACTTACGTTTTGTTAACACCTCTAAGCACTGTTGAAAACCAGCAGCCTGTAAAATTGAAATCTGTAAGGTAATGCAGCATTTCTACAGAACGGATTGACAATGTTAGAGAATTAAAAGAGAGCCTTTTCGCATACAGGGATCCCTTCGCGCTTTTTCAAGACAGAGGAAGCCAGCATCTATTAGCCTACTATTTAAGCAATTCTGTACACTTATGAGTTTTGTCAATTTACTTTCTACTTTTGAATGAATGTATCATTCCTGTATAAATTTGATTTTTTAAAGTTTTCATTGCATTTGCAATGTTACTTATCCAGCTTATGGCTCTATTGGAAAACAAAAATATGTTACCTGTGGTTGATCGTCTATTACTGGGAAAACTCAAGTGTTCCTTTCAAGTAATGGAGAACATTAAAAGCAGTTAAATGCTCTTCATTCGGCTCTGAATTAAACTTTGATAAGACTCCCACTGAACGGGCGATGTCTGGTCTTGTTGCAATAACAACATACAAGAGGCTTCCAACGATTGACTGATACAAGCCGTGATCAATTTTCTTACTAATTTGATCATCTTCCAACAGTACAATATTTGGATCACTCAGTGTAGATATTACTTTAGTATCCTGTAACCCAAATCTCTCTAACATATTAATGATGTACTGTTTCTGGTGTATACACAATCTCTTCCTTCTCTCACTTTGCTCAACACTAACTCCAAGGCCATAGCGTAATTCACGCATGTCCTTCACCTTAAATTAAGCACTTAAACTGTCTTTGACAATATCTATGCCTTCTAATAAATCACCAATTACAATTAAATCGTCCACATAAAGAGCAAGAATTGTAAGTCATCTGACCTCCTTACGTAAATACATGGGTAAGCAGAACATTGACTAAAGCCTATTGAGTCTATGATTTCTTGGAATGCCTGATTCCAGCAGCGAGGTGACTGTTTCAGCCCATAGAGTGATCTTTTAAGTCAACACACAATCTTCGCATTATCTGGCACTACAAACCCCTCAGGCTGCTCCATTTATATTTCTTCTGTAATTCTACCATTTTAAAAAGCTGTGACGACATCAAGATGTCGGATGTACATGCTATTTTGAATTGCAAAGGCAAGGAAGGTTCTAATTGATGCAAACCTAACAACCAGGGAAAAGGTCTCGTGATAGTCAATACCATATTGTTGACTGTAACCCTTAGAAACCAAACGACCTTTGTACAATTCAATTGAACCATCATCTTTATATTTGACTTTAAGAACCCAACGGCATCCAACTGTCTTACAACCCTCTGGCAGTTTTGTTAGTTCCGAAGTATCATTGTCAACAAGAGATTTGTACTCTTCTTCCATTGCTGACCGCTTGTTAATTATTGTTTTCCCTCCATCTACAAATCTTTATACTTTTACTATTATTGTTGCTTAAATGGAGTTCCTCGTGATGTCTTCTTTATTCTTATAATCTTTTTTGCTAGTGTTATGATCCCATGCCCTCTTGTCTCATCATCTGGCCCCTAAGCTGTAAATGAAAAATTATATATTAGAAATGCTACGAATGCAAGAAATTGACAAGTTGTTAACTGATAAATATAGAAGAATACACTTGAATTGGCACTAAAAGTACTAATGGCGAGAAGGAGGGGAGAGTTAAATGAAAAATTTAGACAAAGAGCTTAGACAAAGAGAGATACTCAATGTAGACATGAAATGCATCAAATATATTGTTAAGAAATATACCATGTAAATCAAGAAACAAACCAATGATCTTTTTACAATTCAATAATAAGATGCCCCTCTTATGATGAGTGGACGCTGTACTTTTCTGTCAAAGTTTTTCACAATCTTTCTTCTCTATCTAACTATTACCTGGTCATTAATGTGTCAGAAGAATGTTAGCCTTCCTGCTTTTTCATGACATCTCTGTTTAGTGTTAATTTAGGTTTAGAAGCTCTTTTATTACTAGATGCATGCCAGAGCCAGAAGGCTAAGGTTTTCTGACGATTAAATGATCAGGGCCCCATCAGTACCCCTGTGAGGTATAGCAATCAATGGTGCATAATGCAAGGTTCGACATTATATCAGTAAGGCACCTAAGCTTGTATTTCAGAATGAGCGTTAGTCTCCTTTTATCCTTGACAGTGTTGTATGGAGAAGTTTTGTTAACACACAAGGGAAAAGTACAGTAGAGGAAAGTAGAGGCATATTGTTAAAGTGTGATACGGTTAGATGTACTTAATAAAGGGTAGTATGGTATCGTATAGTATCTGATAAGAGAGAAAGAGAGTAAAGGATAGGGTAATATAGTATGGTAATGAGTGTTGATCAGTGTTGAAATATTGAGGGACGTTCTACAAATATCTGGTATTACGTAATGTCATTGTTTGCTAAGTTTGGCATTTTTTTCCTTTGTACATTATTGAAGAGCTACTTGTAAAACAAAGAGGCTCAAATTTATGAACAAAATCTATAGACGCTGTTAAATAACTAAATGTTTCCTTTTGAGATTTCAACATATTGCGCCATGGAAAATTTTCCAGGGGCCCATATTTGTGTAAAATTTTGGCACCAATCAACGTTTCAAAAATTAGCGCTACGTTGAAATTAACATTTCAAAAATTAACGTCAGCATCTAATTAACGTGGATTTAATTAACGTTTTTTTTTCATTCCAAAAACGTTAATTAGTGTTCAACACTCGACAAGGTAGCTTAATATCAATTCGCTCCAATTGTCTAAAAGGACGTTTGTCGTCTAAGAGATTTAGACAATGGAGCGAGTTGCCACCAAACTGATCAAGTTGTAGCGAGATACCGTTTTTAACGAATTCTGCGAAGAAAATGGGTTGCTTTCCAAATACACGAAATTGATCATTAATTGTATAGATGAGTTAAGTAAGGATTCCTGTTCTTCCATTAACCCTAAGCAGGGGGTATACCGGGGAGAACAGGGATGAGGCTTACTTTATTCGATATTTGCCCATTAACCATGCTGAAATTACATCGCGTCTAACAGGAAGACCATGAATTCCTGATTAACACCTTGTTTAATATTTTAGTGAGAATGCATCAGTGCCTAAACCAAAAAGGAAACAGACTTTGTTCAACCGTGCGACTCCTCGTGCCCTTTCTACACTTCTGTTCAATATACAAAGACTTGTAAACCTTCCTTAAAGTTATTTTGGCATTAAGTCCATTGTCAGTACTTGTGTCAGACGAGAATATCCAGTTATATGAGCTCACTTTGAGACCAAAGGAGACATAATAATTTACTATTTGGAAAAAAAATTGAAGGAGAATTATTGCATTACGCCAACATACGTGTAACAACAGAGTACCGGTTACAAAGATAAATAGTAGAATACAAATCCCAGTTTGGTGCAAAAAGGACTCATTGCCTGGCATGTTGGTCTTCAATACACCAATTCGACTTCGCTGACCGCGCAGCCCCGTAGTAGTCTGGGCCTAGTTTAGGGTAATAAAATTTCTGCATTCTTTTGCTTAAATCTTTTGCAGTTTTAAAATCTTCAAAGGCTTGTTAGCGTTAAGAAACTAGAAAATTTTTACTTAGCGTACCAGATATGATCTAGACAAAGAATTTGATAGTTGTCATGCAAAATGCAACAATATTTTGGAGTCTCTAGTGTAATCAAGTATATTGATGATGCCCCCGCTTTTTTTCTGCCGAACGGAATACTTGATCTTTAATTTATCAATTAAACTTGTCTGTAACCATCTCTATCTTGTCACTGTCATTGCTTGAACTCCGTAATTATTTCATATTTGTTTCATTCTAGGTGGTCCAATGCATATAATGCATCAATGCTAGTAAAAAGATGTGAGAGAATGAAGGCAGCGAAATCATTGAATCGACAGGTAAATATTTTACGATTCTGTTAAGGGGTAGATAGACGCACATTTTTGCGTTTTTCTATCCTGTTTTCCGTGAAGTAAGAGCTGGCTCTTGATTAAACTCACTGCTGAAAAAGAACACATGTCTTTATTGGCTGATGCCAAATAAGTTAAAGTTTTGGTTAGTTTCCTTTATGTCAGACTGCAGATAGTTTAAGGGTATACTTACGCTTGTCGGAAGCATGTCTGCATCTCTGAATTCCCTGTACCTGAAAGCTTCTAGCCAACATCAGGATATTACAGCAATAATAAGCTTTAATTTGTATGAGAGAATGATCGCATGTTATCATACGAAAGTTAGGAGTGGTAATATGAATCAACTATCCAATACAATCTATACAATCATCTTGTCTCGAATGATGTGCTTCAGAGAGTTGGCTATTATAAATGAATCCTCTTCAAACTGGCAGATGTTAATTTGATTACATAGTGATGCCATACCTTTGAACTATTTATGATTCATATTCAGTTTTCGTTTTTTGTAATTAAATTAATGTCACTCGCATGTTTGGAAGAGTTTCTGAAGAAAGAAGGTGTGAGGACCTAGGACGATCCTTTAATTTCTGACAAGGTCTTTACCTGAAACCTGCAATTTGGATAAATGTCACCGCCTAACCTTCTGTTATTGCTCTGATCTGCTCTTAAACATGAACAATTATACAAATACAACAACATTAACAGCAGCGACAATATTAAAAGCATTTCTTTAAAGTTAAAAACATACACCAAAAAACAAACTAAAGCAAACAACGAACTATATATTAAATATGGAAACAATATTGAACAGAAAATATCAGCAGCAACAACAACACACATAACTGGAGACCAACTACACAAACAAAAATGATGGTGATTGAAAAGAGTGTGTGGAACTTAGGGGGCTTACTTTAAATCTATAATAAACGCTTAAAAAAGAGAGGCCGTTACAAACTTTATTTCTTTCTTCAGTAGAGATACTAAGAGGAGCGTAAAGCTACTTCGTTGCTTTTTCTTAAAATTACGTTTACGTTAGAAAATAGGCTTAATCCTTAAGAATAGTAGTCAACTTGTTCACGTCTTCCGTACACAAACGGTTGGTTTGAAGCTTGCGACTAGTTGTAGCTCGCACAAAGGGTTTGCAGAATCAGTTTTAATCCTCTTGCATATTTCAGATTTTGCAGATTATTGACTTTTTCAGGTTAGTTTCAAAACAAACAGCGAGTTCAATGAGAAGGATTTTGCGGAGTTTATGTTGTAAACTATAGCCATATCAGGTGTAAAGGATTTTAATGAAAGTTCAAGGAATGTTAAATCATGTTAGAGCGAAAACCAGCTCTAGCGAGTTTGACAAAACCGTTGAGACACGTAAAGCTATCAGTCCAAGGATGTTTTCATGATGCCAGAGATATCTGCCTTCTTAAGCTGAAGCACTACAGTTTGAGAGTGTATGGTGTTGAGTGGCAACCTAACTTTCGCAGAGGGAACGAGGATTTGATGCCACCGATTTACATAATCTTAAATATGTGTTTCTTGATAGTTATAAAATAAGAGTCTGGAAAATCGCTATATATGTTCTGTAAGATATTTGTTGTGATATTTTGCTTATTTGATTTGAAAAAAAATTCGTGCCCTATGCTGCTGACTTTCTTCTCAGATATCAGCTTTTTTACAGTTTGTTTACTTGCATTTATGCAGATCCAAAAATTGATTCAATTTCATAATTTCCGGCCTCGTTCATCTTCACGGGAACTCAAAACATATACCTTAAATCCGCTACTGGAGTCAACCATAGACGGAATTGACTTGAAAGACCTATAGGTCTATAGGAAGGTTTGAGTAAAACAGTTAGCCGAATGCAAGAAAATAGCAAATAAGCAAGAAGTGACTAGAAAAAGGGGTTGATAGGAGTAAAATGGGGGAAGGGCTAACTGTAGTACTCTTCCTTGGTTGTAGTGAGATGAGTGAGTTTTTTAAATTTTCTATTGCTAGAGTGAGGACCTACTAGTAGTAGCCCATGCATACAAGAAAATTAAAAACGTTTAAGGATAAATAAAACATTCAGCAAATGTCCTAGCGTCGTTTCTCACTCACCCCTACAACAAGAAGCCTCCTATAAGCCACTAAATAACCTCCGAATGTATCTATTATATCAGATAAAAATAGGCCCAATAACAAATATTCTGTCGTCTTCAATTTGATTGATTATTTGAGGTTAATGCGGTCAGTGTGCTATATTTCATTGGGCTTTTTATTGAAGAAAATGTACGTCAATTGACTATGAAGGATAACATGCTTCTAATCTTACACCTGTATCTGTCAAAATGTTTTAATTGTTTTTAACACCTTGACAAGGCGTGAGAGATATAATGAATAGCTAAACCTTTAGGGTGCTAAAGTTTTGCAGGTGGCTATCCGAATTGTCGAAAAATCTTCACTGTCATGATAATCCCTTATGTTTAAAATTTCTGTTGTTACCTGTTCAGTATATATACGTGATCTGTATGTGCTAAAAAATTCAATTTCTATTAAAACTAACATAAGCAAAATAAATAAACAAGTTTGTGGCATTTATGCAAAGCCTGAAAATGTTCCAATACGAGAAAAGTATTCACCATAGAGTAACAGCAAATTTAAGCCCTTAGGAAGAGGGTGCCATTAATTCACAAGAAAATACGAGCTGTTTTGGACGAATATGGAAAGGTGTTTCCTGTCTAACCGGTAAGATATATTATCATTACTGTCTCTCTTGATGATTGTTTTCTTTGTAAGAATGATCTATGTGATTATTAATAATAATTTATATATATAAAGGAAAAAACCCTTGAAAGATTAAAAACGAATGAACTGAAGCAAGAAAGAAGGAGCAAAAAGAAGAGAAAGGAAGCATAGCAAAGAGAAGGGAACAAGAACAGACAGCAAGAAATAATGAACGAAGGCAGGAAGAAAGAAGATAAAGATAGAATAGAATTTTGAAATAAATTGACTGTAAAATAGTACGAATGATAAAAACATCGAAAACGATTGAAACACCAGCCCATATTAGTACGATTGTTGCTCATGAAAAGGCAACCCATTGACCCTACTACTAAACATAGTTTCTATACATAGTTATTCATAGTTTACGTTGTTCAGCTGATATCCGAGTCAACAATGTTAAAAGTATTATCCAATGAGACGCGGATCTATCAAACCTACCGAAAACTGACACATACTTGCATAAATGTCTAGGTCTATTAAAATACGGTTATCTGAGTTTACTCCGCTCAGTATGTGCCTCATCTGCTCTTAACACTTGAACTTGATGTTCTTGCTACGTAAGTTTTATTCAGATGTAAAAACTTAACGCAAACAGTATGTATGGTTAATTCCTTGTTTGTAAAAAACCCAGTGATTTCATTTTCTCGCCGGCTTTTGCGTTCTCTTTTGCTAATCACACAGTAAGAAGTAATGTGGGTGCTCAAGTTCATTTTTAAATAGGCTCTTAATCTATGAACGCGCTCTTGAAGATGGTATATAATAAAGATCAATGCTTAATGGTATCGTCTAACAGTTGCAAGAAGATAATTTTAACACCATACCGCCACTAGAGCTATATAAAGTCTTACGTCAAACCTACTTTCTCTTAGCATGAACGGCTACGATAAGCTACTAAGCTCATCCTCGCCACCCGAATAATATCCAGGCACCCCTTCCTCTTCTCCAGCTTCTTTTTCTCTTCCATACTGTCATTTCCTACTGGATTACTTGCTATATCTCACCTCCGTTTCCCTACTTCCAAACTGCTTTTCACATCATATATGTTTTGCTTTACTCAATACTGTTGCCCATTTCCATATCCTATATCAACATGTATACTCTTTCACACATTCCATTTCGGTCATTCTGACATTAGTACTCTGAGGAGTGTCAGACGAAAAAAGCTTTTAGGTACACAATGTTTTCGCTATTTCGTGCAAAATTAAGATTTTTATAAGTTATGATTGTATTACCTTTATTCTAGTCTGCTTTTCATGATTATTTTAAGGCATATCATTATATCAAAAGATATGATAGATAAATATAGATTAGCAAGAGTAATGTTGATTAAATAATTACGAGTGCCTTAACTGTAAGATTTTGTTTCGAAGAGCCTTGAACCAATTTGGGTAGCATGGCGAAGGAGACGAATTGAAAAATTAGCAGGGCTGGCAACAATGAAAATTATTTTTAAACAGTGTAACTGAGGCCTATAAAATCCCGTACCTACTGTTGACAGAGTGCTTTACAGGAGAAATGCTTCTCTGACGTTTATTTCCTCGCTGCTACTGTAAATGTGGATCTGATTGATGACTTGGGATAGGTGTGGCGCCCATCCCTACCACTGCAGTGGTAGATGTTAAGGAAAGAGGAGTATTCGTGTTGCCTCGGACTGCGGTCGACCATCTTCTTCTTCTAGTATACTTTAGTATAGCACAGTGCAGTAGAATAGAATCTGCTTTTAGTTTCATGCTAACTGAGAGGTCTGATGGCTAATCACAGGTCGCAGTTAGTCTCTATGTCTATCAAACCAATTGACTTGATGATAGCCTGATTCCCCAACGAGGCAACTGCACTGACGAATGTGGCAAGTTCATTACACTGACCCTAATAACATGAAGATAAAACTTCTTGGGTTTTCTCGTCTGCTTCTTCCACAATCTTTCGCCCTGTGTCATCTGTATAGGAAGGTGGAGATATTTACCTATAAATCAGAAAACGTTATTGTAACAACGTCATGTTTCTGTGGCCGCGCACGATAGACCCAGGCTGTTGAACTAAACTCAATTGGGCTAGATTTGGAAACTGAGGCCTGTAGCTACCTTATTCCTTTCAAATTTCGCCTCCCTATAATTTTCGCTCCCTTTAATTTTCGTCCCTTTAATTTTCGCCCCCTTCCTAAGTAGTTGCGTTTCAAATGCGTTCTTTGTAGTTGGCAATCTCCATGATAAGGTCTGGTCTTTTATGCATCCGCATCCGCAATCTATCTGTAATGCCCAAATCACACCTTTCGTCGACGTTACCACCGTGGACATTGGAGTTCGAAGGCATGATTCTAAAGACCCTATGCAAATAAGTACCCCATCAGACGGTGACATCTAGCAGAGTCCTGACAAATAATGAAACTTCCCCGGCCGGATAAAATACGTATCCTTCCCCCAAAGCTTGCAAAAATGCAAAACTTTAATAAAGTTCAAAGTGGTCTTACAAGATATGAATTACGACAGATATATGCTTTTAAGACCTCCAAATGCCATTAAAAACTCACATGCTAACACTGCCATGTCTGCTTCAACTGTTACCCCTTTTTCCTTTATGACAGCAGATTTCTTTCAGATCACTTAATCATTACAACCTGGCAATTATCTCAAAAATAACTAAGCGTTCACTAACTCTAATTCTCATTAATGTAAATCTACAGGGAAGATAAATCTGCATACCCCGATGATATTTGGGTGGCATAGTTCTTGAAGAAGCTTGATCTCTCGAAGGGCTGTTCTGTTGATTCCTTTAAAAAAAAGATTCAAAAAGCGTTTGTGTCTATTTCGTTTTACACGCTGATGTTTCATTATTGCATTACGATGTGAGCAGAAGTTTAGGAAACGCGTAGTATGAAGTCATAACATGATAGTAGCAGGAACAGCAGCAGAAGCAGTAGAAGTAGAAGTAGCAGGAGCTGCAGCAGGAGTAAGAATAGTATGAGGAGTACTTAAGTAGGAGGAGGAGTACTTATAGTAGTAGTAGTAGTAGTAGTAGTAGTAGTAGTAGAAGTAGTAGTAGTAGTAGTAGTAGTAGCAGTGGCAGTGGCAGTAGTAATAGTAGTGGTAGTAGTAGTAATAGTAGTAGTAGTAGTAGTAGTAGTAGTAGTAGTAGTAGTAGTAGTAGAAGTAGAAGCAGTAGAAGGCAACGTTATTTAGGTAGCTTTTCTATAAGTTACTAGGGAAAGTACAATATAGTGCACCCTTTACCTGTTTTCGTGGCCCTCTTCGCAAACTGAATTCCTCTTTCCTGAACACTGTTTCCCTCCAGATCGTTTTTCGTGGATGCAACCGTGTCCGACAATGCAACAAGGTACAACTGATCCATTCGGGACAATTCTGGTAACTGCGTGCGAGATAGATGTTGCGCCAGTAAGTGCGACTGTGCCAAACCAAAGTACACCGCACTTTTAGACTTTCCGGTGCCCTGGCGTGGCTTTGATATGGTCTCTTCCACACTTGAAACCGATTGTAATGTGGCCCTTCGCTCAAACAATGTTGAATAGTCCGCAGACTCTTCTTCAGGTTCTTTGTCATCTGAGGGAAATAAAGCATTATATAACAGATTTTTTTAGAGGATTTTCCTTATAACTGACTAAAGAAGCATCCAAAAGAGGAGTCTGACAAAAAGACAGAAAATAAATAAAACATCTATGCATCAAGACAACATTTTACTTATTTAAATAACCAAGTATGTTCTTAAAGGCTCTTTAATATCAATATACATGACCTAATATGTCATGTATAAAAGCCTTTTTAAAACTTAACTATATATTTGCCACAGATAATGTACTAAAACTATCATAAAAATGTTAATTCAAAACGATGACCTCCGTGTTGGGAAATTTTCTATTCCTCTAGTGTGTCCTTTCATGGTGAAGATAAACGTAGTAAGAATTTCTAAGCAAAGTTAAATCGACATGTAGAGAGACGAGCGTTGGAAGCCATATTACTGAACACTATTTTATACACCACCATTGAACTGCCATTTGAGTTACCGAAAGTTTTCAATCTTCAAAGTTCCCACGTTCTCCTCACATACATGCTAATCAACAACTCCACCCCATACATAATACTACCTGTTCGTAGTTTTGTATACTTTAAGTGTCTTCTAACCAAATCTGGCAGATTCGTTTCATTTTTCCAACTTCATTAATCCCCCGATGACCAGGGTGGCCACGGAAAAAATGTAACGAAAATCCTGAATTTCCGATGACTACTTTTTAGTTGAATATACTACAATGGGCAACAAGTTTAAAGAGTTATTCTTTCACTTCTACAAAATAATAACTTAAAATAAAAAGCTTAAGAAAAAAATATATCAACACATGCATTGAAACATGTTACCTACGCTATCGCCGTTGCTCTTCTATCAAATGCGATTTTGGTGACCCCTTTCACAACATATTTACTTTCTCGAACCAAAACATTAGCGCTCAGCTTTCCATGGCAGGGCATCGCAACAAAACTCGAGGAAATATTAGAAATCGTTCACTCTCCACCTTGCGTCTTAATCATGGCATGACTACCACTCGACCCGTTAATCTGCCGAAGGTCCCTTGAAATTTACAGAATTGAAGAATATGGAATGATACAACTGATGTATTACCTCGGAAAACGACGCAGGGATCGAATACGCGACCAAACCGGTAACGCTCGTTAAGCCCTAACGGCATTCGTTACGAGGTAGCAACGACATTCGTAATACAGTGAGTTCTAAATGTCACTGGAAAAGTGTCTACAGTATTGAAGACATCACAACAGTTGCGTTAAAAATGTTTGACAAATTAAAGTAACTTACAGGTATATTTGGTCGAGGGATAACTTTTACAGGTGATAACTATAAACCTTTGAATATATTTTTAGAATCTTTTATAAATACTGTGCAGGGCGTGTTGTTGCCACCATGTAACTAGGATCGTTCCAGCTTCAGGATTAGTAGTGTACACCGGTCGTGGAGTCTCTTTTCTGCGACAACCTTTCAAACCCATCATTTCACATCCTTTCTTCCCAAATCGGTCAAGCAATATACTCCATACATAGCTTTTTCTCGATTTTGGTCTTCTAGAAGTTAAGTACTGGGGTGGGTATAAGCGGCTATCAAATAGTTTTGTATTCAGATTAAATGAAGGAAATAAAAAATGTATTTAGACAAAGGCACTGTTGGAAGTATAATTATGATTAGTACCACATGAGGAAGCTGTAAACCATGTGATCGTACACACCTATGAACTTTGTCGTATGACACACATTCGCTTATGAAATTAGTTGTGATAACACATCTTATGTTAAAATGGATTTATTTGATAACGGCTAATGTTCTTGCAAACTATGTCAAATATGCCTTATTAGCCTATTTTGAACGCTTTGTGCACCATGGAATGTACTCAACTCGTGTATGCAAACTATGTCAGATATGCCTTATCAGCCTATTTTGAGCGGTTTGTGCACCCTGGAATGTACGCATCTAGTGTGTGCAACCTATGTCAAATTTACCCCATAAGCCAATTTGAACGTTTTGTGCACCGTGGAATTTACGCAACTGATGTATGCAAACTATGTCAAATATGCCTTTTTAGCCTATTTTGACCGCTTTGTGCACCATGGAATGTACGCATCTAGTGTATGAAAAGTATCTCAAATATACCTCATAAGCACATTTTGAACGCCTTGTGCACCATGGAACTTTTGCAACTCGTGTATGGAAACTATGTCAAATATGACTCATTGGCCTATTTTGACCGCTTTGTGCACCATGGAATGTACGCAACTCGTGTATGCAAACTATGTCAAATATGCCTTATCAACATATTTTGAACGCTATGTGTACCATGGAATGTACGCATCTAGTGCATGAAAACTATCTTATGTATACCTCATAAGACCATTTTGAACGCTTTGTGCACCATGGAACTTTTGCAACTAGTGTATGCAAACTATGTCAAATATGCCTTATTAACCTATTTTGAACGCCCTGTGTATCATGGAATGTACGCATCTCGTGTATGCAAACTATGTCAAATATGCCTTATTAGCCTATTTTGAATGCTTTGTGCACCATGGAATATACGCAACTCATGTATGCAAACTATGTCAAATATGCATTTTTAGCCTATTTTGAACGCTTTGCGCACCATGGAATTTTCGCAACTGGTGTATGCAAGCTATGTCAAATATTCCTTTTTTGCCTATTTTGACCGCTTTGTGCACCATGGAATGTACGCATCTAAAGTATGCAAACTATGTCAAATATGCCCTAATAACCTATTTTGAACACTTTGTGCATCATGGAAATTACGAATGTCGTTTATGCAAACTATGTCAAATATGCCTCATAAGCCCATTTTGAACGCTTTGTGCACCGTGGAATGTACGCATCTAGTGTTTT
Source organism: Alatinidae sp. Z8VKAUB7J3 (assembly GCA_010016025.2). Lineage (NCBI taxonomy): Eukaryota > Metazoa > Cnidaria > Cubozoa > Carybdeida > Alatinidae > Alatinidae sp. Z8VKAUB7J3. The sequence continues at coordinate 138,062,689 of JAAAKM020073195.1, forward strand.
AAAAGCTTCATCCATCAAACAAAGAAGTCAGCACTCTATGACAAAAATAATTTGTTTACAACTTATCCTTTTTTAATGACATGAATGACAGAAAATGTGTCACTCACATGCCTGTTATTTTCCACTCCTTCTTGTAGCCTCTCTGCTTTCTTTTTGTGAGATGCTGGCTCTTGTAGGCCATTTTGCAGAAGGACTTCTTCCAGTGCACCCATATGTAAGGGTGGCAGCGGTGGGGTGCAACAGAAGCAACAATTGACTCAACTTGCGATGAGCTGTCTGTATCACCTTCTGTTTTATTATAAGAAATGCCAATATGAAAGAATCACACTGTCCAAAAAGCAACTAGACGATGATGAACGACATCCTGACGACTCAGATTCTCCAACAGAACACCATGTCTATTCAGTAGTGATGCTTTCTCTGACTGAGTGTGAACTGCAGCCAAGCACAATTGACTGAAAGGTACTACATTATGCTGTACATATACAAAGTGAGGAATTTCTGATTGCACAACAAACTGTACACTAAATTAGAGTAAATGAGATGTACGAAGTATCTCAATTACAATGTTGTAACGCAATGTTTATGCCAGTACGTCACAGGCTATTGTTTGCCTGACAGTCATAGGCACAAGCTAAAACAAATACCACATTGCATGAAGAAATACGTTACGCTAAACAGATGACAAGGAAATTGTATCAAAAACAGATTCTGCAATTGTGTCAGACAACAATCGAGAATTGAGAATCCGGGGGCATAGTGACAAGTTTTAAGTGTTACTCGACCATCTCACACATAAGTGATACTCTCCATTTTCACCCAACACAATCTGCAATAGTCCGTGCATGTTCCTGCATGTGCTCCTTAGTTGCTCTTGCAGGTGCTCCTCGCTTGCTCCTGCAAGTGCTTCTCAGCCACAACTGTTCAACAGTTTCTGCTGGTGCTCCTTAAAGACTACAATCAGCAAATATTGTTGGTGTTCATTTTACTCACTTTAACATCTAAGATCCAATGGGAAGTCCTCAATTTTGCATGTAATAATGCCTTTGCAGAGTAAGACATAATTTCCTCACAATTGAGCGTTCCTTTCTGGGTCATGGCATAGTAACATGCCTGCATTTATACGTTTATTCCAACAAATTTGAGGATAACGAGAAGGATATTTTTAGGTCAGTGCAATGATAATTTCTGCCGAACACAAAGATCCTGAGAGCAACGCCTTTTTTAGTGCATATAGGCGTGTAGGATCAAACAATCATGAAATGGAGAAGAGGCGTGAAGTCATATATTGGAAAAGGAAGTTAATATTCAAAGAACTTTGAAAAAAGATATTAAAATTTTATTGAATGTTTTCCATGTCTCATATATACCAATACAGCTTGTACAAAAATACAAGGAAATGATATTTAATAGTAGCCTGGCACTGTATAGTTTATATCCTGTTTCTCATACTTTAAACTCATATTCAGTCCTAAAACTACCAAATTTCAAGGTGCCCTTAGTCTGTAGGAACTCAATATACTTACAGTTCTTCAATAATACAAGCCAATTGCAACGTGTAACAAGCTGATAGTCAAGAATTCTATTTGTCGCAAGGTGTAAAAGGAAACTTTGTGTAGCGTGGGAGAAACTAGAAAAAAAGCATCTATTGATACCTTCGTTTGGTGCCGGCGTTCCGACGCTTAATAAATCATAAAACATGCAATGCACTTTGATAAATCCATTGGTTTGTTAGTAATTTTTACCCAAAAAAGCATTTTACTGGAAGATCTTACATACGTCTAGCGTTATACAAAGTAAGTTTGAGATTTACCATTGCGGAGATAATTATGGTGGCGTCCAATTTGACAATTTTTTCCAGACTACTTGTTATTTGAAAATTGGACAAATCTACACCTCCCTTTACCCTGCTCCCCCCATCCTTTAGATACTAACAAACATATAAGTAATAAACTAGGTGTTAGCAGATGGGGGTAAAGCAACTACCTATCACTATCCCTATAAACAGCTGGTCTGTTCCTGTGTGTCATTTTGGTAGGTTTGTTTACCATTCAAGAGAACAGCCGCATAATTCAATTCGTTTAAAAGTCATTTATTTGATCATGGCGGCAAAGTGTGCGTTTATTAGACCCACCACCTCCCTCGGGTGATAATACCATTCTCCTTGAAGAAAGGGAGGAAAGAAGTGTCTTGGCCAGGGCGATCTAAATAACAGGTCTGGACAACATGCAACCAGAGGCCATTGACTAAACATACATTGTGTATCAACAATGACTATAGTTACAGTAACCTTCCATCATTGCACATTTGGGAAGCAAACATCTGTTTGTGTCCACTATAAAACGTTTTTGAGGCGTGTTTGTCCCACAAATAACAAAAATTTTTATATTAGACTATCCTCGTGTATAAAATACACCATTGCCTTCTAGACACATTTCAACAGTTCTGTTGCATTTAGGTGCAACAATCGTTTAATGAAAAATTGTGGATAGAAGTATGTGAATTACACTTCCGTATTATTGTTAAGGATTCCATTTCCAGTCCTATAATACTGTGTTGCGCATATATTATTCTAACACAGAAAAACCAAGTGCTGACTGATAGACACAATGGCCTCCACCTCTGGCCTTCGGTTGCATGTTGTCCTGGCCCGTTATTTAGATCGCCCTGGTCTTGGCTCAAGCACTAAGATTTGCTTATCGCAACAATTTATAATTGCGTGTTGCCTACACAATGTGTTTATTGACTATTCCATGCATGCACGAGCTTCTTTGTAAGTTGAATAATAATAGAATTTGGGTTTGGGGATATTAGGGGGGTTCTGTTTACGCTGGGTAAGGTTGGGAATGAATACGGACATAATTTCAAATGGACACACCCTGTCACTTCGGGGAGCTGGGGGGAGTATATGAACTAAAAGCTGGGTACTTATCTGTGTGTTGTTAGCATGCCAAACTACATCAAGAGGGTGGTCTTTTATTCCAGACTAAGAAACAACCACATTCCCGAGTCTACAGGTAACAAACTGCGACTACCTTTTACAAAAATGAAGGGAAATCTATTTAAGATATATATGGAACTTTATGCTACATTACGTTAGCTACTCCTGTATATACATGCAACCATCTCAGCGTATCCCCGGATTACGTACACCCTCAACGAAAACATCTTCCATCGACTGCGCCAGTGTGACATTTACTCAAGGCATTCCATCCATGTTAAGTGCCATTTATGTTTCAGTCATGGCATTAGACTCGTATATCTGGACATATCAAGTAGAAGTGAGCAAGATGCAATTCATGTAATTATTCAGGAGTTCGCGCCTACGATGCTTCATATATTCGTACAAACGCAGGCCAGGTTTTGCAAGTGTAATTCTGGTATAGCAGATTCACAAACTTTCTGTATGATAACATAATAATATGATTCAGAAGCATAACAAACCAAACAGATTAATCCGTTTGTTGTAATTACCATAAAATCCAGTCGCGTCAGATCTAAATTCTACACTTTTTTATATAAGAAACCAGTTTATAAGAAACCAGGCCTCAATCTCCCCAAAATTTAAGAAACTCGAGGTCTGGATGGGTCTGCTCTAAGAAACCTCTCTGAAAGTGGTTTAGACAGTTCACGGGTTATTTCATGAATAGGCTACCGTGGAACAGAGGGTACCCTAAATGAAGTGTAAATTTACTAACAGCAGTGTGACTAATTGGCACTCATTTGTTTGAAATACTGGGCCTTATCTTTGTACGTGCACACTTAGTGGGTGCGTCAATCAAGGCAATGCAAGCTAAGATAACTTGAGTCAAGTGGTAATTTCAACTGCTACTTCATCCTTTATAACATGCATTGAACCATCGCTGTTTTTTAGCCCCCTCCGCATATTCCACCCCATCTATTTGGTACCAGAGAATACGAAACTGCTAAGAAACTTTGAGGGCTCAAAAGGTCAATATTTTAGGAAACTGGACGCTGTGGGAGTTTCTTATAAAAAAGGAGTGAATTTGAGACACATTCTTCTCTGTTCTTTTCAATATATGTTCAATCTATTTCCAAGCATGTAAAATTTCTGGCACAGTATCAGCCACGCAGCCAGTCAAATTTTAATTGGAGGGGGGGAGGGGCAAATTCAAAACCAAACCTCTTCCTTCCCCTCTTTCCTTTAAAGCCAGCCCACCATGGCTTTATTGGGTGGGAAAATTTTGAATTTTTACAGTCCCTAGAAGGCTCAAAATTGCAATTAATATCATACAATATACGACTTATCTTCCCTTTTTAATTTTCTTTTCTAATGCCAACAGAGGTAAGAATTTACTTCAGAAGGCACTGGTATAGCTTCAGGCTTTGTCGTTTTTTCTTTGGTCTTGCCTTATGATTGTTTACTACTTAAAAACTTCATTTTCTGGATCCATTGACAATTAAGGAATAAGCCCGGCCCCTTACCTCTTTTGCCTTTTTAAAGTGTTCCCTTTCTTTTCTTATCGTCAACTATAAAGGAAACATTACTTACCAAAAATGTTCTCAGCTGAGGCTTCTTCTAGAATACCTTTTGCGCTACCTCTGTACTGGCTTAGAAACATTAAGTGGTAATTTTCCGTTGAATGGTGTCCTCAACTTCAATAACATCTTGCAGCTGAAAGAGCATGGGAGCAACTGCCCCTTCTTTTTCTCCAAGCATTACTGTATAAGTAGCCATATCAATTATAGAAAGACGGCCTTTAGTAGTCAACCTTCCACCCCCTCTCAACAAAATCAACTCAGTCTGGCACAACTGTTTTTAAGTAAGCCAACACACATCCAAGAATGCTTGGCAAACGCAGTCGAGAACCAAGGGAAACAATTTTAATATTTTACCAAGGGCTTTCAGAAAGGTAATTTTAATCAATTCTATCTTAAACAATTGCGATCAACATATTTTTTTATTTATAAACTTAAGATATTAAATTTGTTTTCTTTCTTAGAAAATGTATGACTAAGTTGGCAATAAGGGTTAAATGTTCTAATCGTGAGTCTGTAAAAATGGAGCCATATGACTTTCAGAGACTCATGGAAGGAGATGTGGAGGCCATCTGCCAGAAGTGGCATGACAGGCTGAAGATGAATGATGATGATGATGATGATGATGATGATGATGATGATAATGATGATGATGATGACGATGATGAGGATGATGAAGATGAATGATGATGATGATGATGATGATGATGATAATGATGATGACGATGATGAGGATGATGAAGATGATGATGAAGATGATGATGATGATATGATGATGATGATGATGATGATGATGATGAAGATGACTATTACCATCAATTTTTAATAGTGTGTAGACGATATTCTCTCTTTGTTGGACCGACACGGTGCAATCCGATTTCAACAGACATTTGAATCTTACTTGTTACTCTGTATGTTGAGTATGGCCTTTTCAACATCTGTTTGCCCAAGTTTGCAGTCTATGCAACTCGCCCCGGTGTACGACCACTTGTTGCTCTGATGTTACTGCCTGCTCTATGCAACATGTTTTCTGTTTTGCCTGTTCATCCTGTCCCATTTCCTCGTCCTGCAGTGCCTGCATGTAAGGACTACATGTTTATCTCTACCACATGTCTTTCTTCCCTTGCCAGTGGTAGATCCAGTGGTTGGTCTTCAATTGCGAGAAGGCTTGATATCGAAGTCGACTGGTGGATGATTGCGAGAGGATTTGAAGTGTTAGTTTTGAATAGAACAAACTTCGGTGATCCCCGGTGATGACATATTTCAAATCCTCTCTTCTCGATGAATTGTTATCCTATATAGTAGTAGTAGTAGGATTATGGCAGCCTGCCTGGCATTCCCAAAATGGTCATATGGTTAGTCCGTCCCTGACTTTAGGCTTCCAGACTAGGTATTTTAAAACTGGTATTACAGTAATTTCATTTTGGTCTATGCTTTTCACTTGACTACCAGAAACATTTAAGGACTCTATAGTTTTTCAGACGATGAAATAATTATTAAAGGTGTTTCATTTTTCTCGAAAAGAAGAAGCACAAAGCACAGAACAAACGAGGGAATAAAAACCTTCGTAACTCTAACTTAAAAAGGTTGACAGCTTTGGTGGAGTCTTTCTGTACATTCTTTAATATGTCTACGTCTTGTTATGTCTTAATGATTTGAAGTTGCTAAGCTGGGATTACCCTTTACTATTTGTAAGGTCAACAAAATTCGGCTAATGAATTTGAAAGGTTATTGTCTAAATACGTTACCTTGTATCAGTTATTTACAATCGATATCATTAGATATCACTTTAAAAATTTTCAATCCCTATCAACTTTAGTTGATCCGCCTTGGTAGACCCAAAATTCTTGGAAAGTATGACAATTTCATTGGACCTACCATGGTAGATGGACAAGGTTCATGAAGCCTGATGAGATCCAACATATATTGGACTTACTCCAAAAATGATTAAAAGTATTCTTTTGTTTAGCTGATGACATTGGTCTTTTGATCCATTACTCTTGTAAAGGTCTGCAGATTTGGAGTTATCCACACTAGAGCAACTGCAGCTTAACCAAAAAAAGATAGAGGAAGAAAACAAGAAGAAAAAGAAACTGATCAAAGATACCTTACAAGAAAGGTTAGTTAGCATCCACCAACCGTGGCCACCACTGTTTTATCCGTGTTAAGAATAAAGCATGTTTGCTGTAAAATTCATTGATGTCTGAGGTCTAATTTTTTATTTTATCATATATATAAGTTAGCTATGCTGGGAAACTAATTTCAGTTTTTGAAATTATAATAATTGTTTCCATATTCTGGATTGGCAATCTTTGTAAGAACTCATCATCCATAAATGTTTTTGGAACCTGTAGATGGACGTTTTATACATACCAACAACATTTTAACATTGAATTTCCTTACATTTGACCATCATGGCATGCTTTCAAATAACAACTAGTTCCGAAAAAATTCCCTTTTTCTCACAGACGAATTTGTGTACTTTTTTTTTGTTTCAGGAAACGTTACAACTGTTTGGCCTTACAAGTTACCGCCCCCCCCCCTTTTTTTACCAGACTTGATCTTCTCTTGGTTAAATTCTGTTTGCCAGTTTGTATATTCTTTCATGATATCTAAATCCATTCTACAGTAACATTTCTTGATCATAGTCCAATGATCTAGGTGAGGGGGGGGGAGGGGGGTATAAGAAGTTAGGTGTCAGTGGCTAGGTTACAGAAGATGAGGTGATTTTTATTATTTAATGTTTTCATTTTATTTGTTTAAATTTTACAAATGCTTGCTTATGGCATTAGTTACTGGCTTTTCTTTTCTGCTTAAGAATATTAAAGTTTAAGTCATACAACTGTTTTACATGAAAATCTGAGAGGGTTGCTAAGGATGTATATTAGCAGCCAGAGGTGCTGATGGAAAAGTTTGAGAACCACTGGTGTTGCAGCCGTATAAATCAACGTGAGCATCCTCTGATACAACCCAAGGATGTGGAAGAGCCTGAAAAAAAGTACAAAAAATTAAGCCTTGAGCAACAGTGTCACATCGACAGAACGTATTTCAAGCAGATAATTGCCTGGCAGATAAAGAGACCATAACTTAAGGATTGTGATGCATTATTTTAAAGTTAAAGAGACGAATCTTCAGAGTATCTGGCAACAGAAACTATAGTAGATATTTTGCAAATATTGCAAAAACTTCCTAGAGTAAGCACTTCCCAGTGTAGCCATTTTTGCTTATTGGCCCATCCAAATTATAGGATATCCAAAATATAATTACCTTAAGATCCAGTATTTTTTCTAAATTGACATTTCAAATCACTGGTTTTCAACGATAAATGATTTTTTTTATGGTAACGAGTTGACTCCCCACTTCTTTTTCTAACCTGAATCACAATAAAGCACGCAGGATGATCAAGTGAAAACGTTTGTATAGAATTCCCAAATGGAAGTGGAAAAAAGGGTTTATAGATGTGTGTGGACAAGAAGAATTTTTACAACAAGGTTTTTATTTGTTGCTATGATCCGGTGCATTTTGTCTTGTAGGGAGCCTTGCTGCAAGTTTGAGATTAATAGCTGTTCAGTCTTTTTTTATTGCCATTCCACTTTATTGATTTCTGGTAACAATGATGGTGTTTAATATAAAATAAAACATATAAGGACAATGCAATGAAATTACCTTGAATTTTACGACTTAAAATAGGGACTTAAACGGGTGCTTTTTGTTCTGTACTTAAACATGGTGTGTACACTTTTAACTAGGATTTACGTAATAGGGGCTTATGCAATGCAAAAGATACAATGCAAAATAATCTTACTTGTGTTACAAATTTACGAAAATAACTTGAAACATATATCAACAAACAAGGCACAAGATGAAGAAGAAAAGAAATAGGATTTTAGGGGGAAAATTATATTTAATTTTTTCATGTGCGTAGAATGTATGCAATCAAAGAGAATTGGATTGTATGTCATACCTTGATCAAGGATTCAGGGAAAGAATCAGTATATTAATATGTACCAGCGGGATTACCCAGTGTTGCCCGGTAGGTGGTTTAGGAAAGAACACAAACTTTTGCGGAAGAACAAGGGGCCCCGGAGACCCCCACCATTCCCCCTAATTTAGGTATGATAGAAGTTTTCTTTTAACTTATTGACCTCAGATTTACTCCCTTCATCTGGCGTCCTCGGGTTCACTTCGAGGGGGTAATGACCAACCTAAAACCTTCACATGCGTTCCATCAGTCTACAAAGTTTAGCGTCGTTTGGCGTCATCATGAAAAAAACTGTTGCAAAGTTTTTACCCCCCCCCCCCTGGGTCCACCCTAAGAGGAGTAACAACCGGTCTAAAATCTGCCGGTTGGTTCTAACATCAAGTCTACAAGGTTTGGGTACATTCGGTTAAGCAGAGTAGGAGAAGAGAAGCAACATTTTGCTAACATATAAAATATAATAAGAGAAAATAACTAATTTATATAATATAATTCACTCTCAAAGTGTGTCTACCGCCTGCAGTATGGAATTATGGGCTGGCTGCCAAAGGGAGCACATAACTTGATACCCTTGAAAGCATCATTAGCAGAGTGGCTGTAACCGGTAAAATGACCCGCTGTACACAGAGTTAACGTGGTTTTACAAACAGCAAGCAGAAAACTCCAGATTATCTAGACACTGCTGTAAGTTGCAGTATTTTGTATGCATTATTTGTAGTTGGTATAAACGTATTTTTTGTGCGATTTTAGCTCTTCTGTCCCGAACTGATTATGCTTAAGTAGTCTACTGAGATTGTACAAAATTTGTTAACATATCTTTGTTAACGGACATACTTTGTTTACAGATACATACATATATATTTATAAGTACTCAGCATACATATAGCAACCATTAATTATTATATATATACAGTCCATTTTAAGTGTCAAAAGTAGTCACTCCTTCCCCTGTTGTACTTGATTATACGCAGCTCAGTTAAGGGAAGTGGGACACAATGGCACAGCAAAAAGTTTAAAGCATTGTGTCCACTTTACGCCAATCTTTTCTATGTACAGCTTATGCATAAAGTGTCAGGGTGTAACTAGATGTAACTAACTTCCTTCAAATATCTGAAAAGAGGCCATCTCAACGAATCTAATGATTGCTCCTTCCGGCAATCTGCTCCTCCTTAAGAATAGCCTGTTTGTCAAAAGAAATTGAGTCCGCTCTGAATACAATTAACAGTTACAATCCCTACGTCCGTACTTTTGATAAACAATGAAACGTTAGCGTACAGCGTTTGTGTCTAACTCATGACTGTATTTAAGATCTTTACCAGGGCTATCATATTTGTTTACAGGTTACACTCCTTGTCTGGAGACGCCAAGTATATTTAGTATGTGGCACACTTATGCAATATCCCTTTGCATATTGGTACAGACTAGCATGGGTCTAGTAGTAGTGGTATTCATCGGCTCTAGGGCGCCGTGTACCCGTAGTTCCCATTCCTGGCTTCTCGATTTGAATTGAAGTACCTTCCTCGTCAGCAGGGTGCTTTGTGGTGTCTAAGTAGCAAAGCATAAGTTATTCTGATATAGCGACAGTACATTTCCTGGTATCCGTTACCGTCATTGGGATACCGTATTTCCTCCCATTAGCGCCCCGGGCGCTTATTTAAAAATTCACCTACAATGTGCGGCGCTAATTACAGGCAACTCTGTGAATTGCGTCCAGCCATCGGACTGGATTGAAATGCCCTTATTAACAAGCTGGCCTTATTATGAAGATTTTCAATTCTCATCTCAACTCTTATTATTAAATGCGACTGTGTATTATATGTAATTTTGGTCATAGTGAACTAAAGTCACTAAGGAATCGTTGTGATCAGATTTTAAATAAAAAGCAAAACATAAAAATTAACTTCAAATATATTATAATTAACTAGGAAATTTACGTAAAAAAAATTAAAACATAACAAAACAATGTAAACATGCTGGATAACAAAAAGTTAATTCACTTTTTAACAAAAAATCGTTGATGTTTGTCTGCAATGCGTGCATTTGAGTGACGACAAACTGGCTGGTTAAATGGTCGACTCCCTCGGTACAGTGCTTCATAAAATGTTCATCGTTCTTTTCTAAAGCAAATAGCTTAAGCTAGAAAAAAAAAATTATTATTATTATTATTATTATTATTATTATTATTATTATTATATTGTGTGTTCCTATCGAAGAACCATACATGAATCATAATAAAAAGTCATACATTCGAAAGAGGATACACAAATGTGCGAGTTACACACGTTGGTAACACCTATAGTATGCAAACGTAAGAGGATTCCGTTTAAATAAAAGAGATTACTATCTAGCCCGCGAATGGGGGCACACATTGCATGCTGTCATCATTATACACTCACTATAGAACTAGATTATAATCTACTCCTTTGAAACACAGTATTCAAGTTATGTTGCAGGATAGTGTGAGAACTTTGTTGAGGGGTGATCATATTCTTATCATTTATTTCCACAAAATTCAATTTAATTATAACTTGAGAGGCTCAACTTCATGATCTTTACTTGTTCATCTGAAGTCTAAGAAGGTCCACAAAGCTTTACTAATGTAACACTGGGAGTGGTCTACGAAATATTACTCGTGTCAGGCACGCAGCGAAGCGGGTGGGGCTTTGCCCGCCTAATAGGTAAAACTTGCCCACGTTTGCCACCCAGAAAAAGTATTTAAAAGATGACTTCCTGTTCCGTATTTTATGACCCTTTCTTTGTTATGTCTGAAAAGGAATCCAATTTGTGAGATAAGAAAGACGAGAAGTCTAAGTCTCTTGAAGTCTAAGTCTCTAGAAGTATGCAATTTTGAGCCTTCTAGGGTTTGTAGAAATTCAAAATTTCCCAATCCAAAAAAAAACCCATTGTGGGCTGACTTAGAAGGAGGGAGAGGAGGGAAGAGATTTTATTTTGAATTTGCTTCCCCATCAAAATCTGACTGCCTGCGTGGCTGACTAGTGTCAAAACTGCTCTCAGAACAATGAAAATATAGACGGAAACTAAAAAAGGAACGCAAAATAGATTGCATCTGTACTTGGAGGACGAATACGTTTGTAAGAATGCGCCTGAGTACATAGAGTGCACAAAAATACGGTCTTCATGTTTCACTGAGAATAGAAATTTTTGCTATGATATTTGGTTATAAGGAAAGTTCAATTTGGTGTGTCCTGTTTAAGCAAAGAAAGTAGGTGTTAAAAGAAAAGAAATGTAGTAAAATAATAACAGTAAGTTGTATTTAACGAAACTAGTAGCATGTTCCATTGTTTTTATCGCACCAAAATCAAGGACCAGCAGAAGGATGAATAACAGTTGATACATACTTGTACCCCCTCCCCACACTGCTTACAATTGTGTTTTATGCCTGGTTACCAAGTTAATTTTACGTTCTACATGTTTGCTATTGAACGGGACTAAAAATGCTAAATTCTATGGTTTAAGGTGGGAGAGGGGGGATTTGAAATTCTGGTAGCTCAAGGGGGGTAAAATACATTGCTTTCAGAGTTTGAGAAACTCTGCTCTAAGCAGTGGTCCTTGAAAGCACAGAATGATATCAAATCTATGTAGTGACCAGGCAGTCTAGAAGCTGGGCCACTTCCGGCAATAGCAATTGTTGAATAATAAAGTCTGTAATAAGAAAGGGATTTTTCACACGTTGTGATTAATGGTGGTGTATTAGGAATCAACGTTGCGAAAGACTAACGTGCTGCTAAGCGTATGCCACAATCTTTACTTTGTATTGTGTTTGGATCAATGATTCACAAGATATTTCCATGAAGCCAAAAGTGATATCCTATGATAAGTCTACATTCATTGTCTATGGAAGAAGCATAACGTGCCTCCAGTTATCTCTTATCACTATACACTAGCTCTCGGATAATATACACCTGCACCTTTGACCTAGTAATAGGGGTCTGTCGGTAGAGTCAGACAACAATTAATGTCCTTCTCAGTTTATCGCTGGCATTTTAGAATACGGTAGCTTTGTAGTTAGTATCATAAACAAAATCTCTGTGCTTTCTTTGAGTCTGCATTTATCTATGTATAGGTTTGGAGAAATTTGAATTTTAGTCGGTTTTCCAGACAATGTCTGCTGTCTCTTTAGCTTCAACGAGTATAAATTTAAGAGGCGGAAAAAAAATTTACACAGAAGGTTAGACTGGTGTTGGTACAATCTGTTGCAACAAGAATCAGAAGCCTTGTTGAAAACAACCCAAAAAATAAAGGAAGTAAGAAAAACTGTTGTTATGCCAACAAAAATATTTCGTTTTGTCACTGGGCCTGTTCAATTAAACTTGTAGTCGACAGTGATTGGTCCAAAAGCACAAACTATTTAGGTAGTCCAATTCTGGTTGGTTATTTCAAGAACAAACGTTTTATTTCGATCATTTCTGAAGATTGTGCTCTGAGTAGTGTCAAACGGAAACAGCTTTTCAATACAAAATTTTGTCGCTATCTCGTGCAATATTTTTTTTGTGCCTCACACAAACTAGTTTCTTTTGTAAGCTTCCCTTTTATGAATGGCCTATGTAGCCATCAGTATCCCAAATGTAGATGACAATTTCTATCAAAACTTCACTTGTTTTGATTCGATGCAGGCTTGATGTTAACTTTACATAATTTTCTGGAAAATAGACAAAACAACAGAGAAAATCAAGGCTTTACTTAACGCCGTTTTAATAATTGTCACTATTTTTAGCCAACCATTACCATTAAGAGTGTTTCACCGCTGTAACAGGTGCATAGTTCTAAAAAAACTAAAAGACAAGGTTCAAAAATGCATTGTTTTGATCGGCGTACATACAGGAAATGCTTTTGCGTTCTCAACATATTTACATTGCTTGGAACCAAAATGAGAAATGTTGATAACAGCAGTCAGTATTTATAATGGCAGCGCCTATTCGATTGTTACGAGAAGTGAAGTATAGTTACAATTGATACTCCGGATGAAAATTAAATTCGAATAAGGAATACTAACGCTCAGGAAATGACAAGTAATTTGAGAGACATCGAAGCTTTTGATGCTATCTTGCATCGTCTACGGAGAAATTTAATAATGATACGGGAACAATGTTTTTAGGAAGATAGGAGTTTCGGAAAAGATTCCTGGTACTACAAAATTTATAGATAATATTTAATAACGGAATCATTAGGGAAATGCCATGAAACCATGCCAACGAAAATAATCATGTGGGCCTATACGAATGATTATTTTCGTATATTAGCTAAAGCTAGATCAGCTTTCCATCTGAAAGTTTTAGAAGCTGTTTTCATCAAAACCCGGGATCTAGTTTAATGTAATATGACATCATATGATGCAATGTATGTAGTGAAATACACAAACTTGTAAATAGGTGATTAAGTACGAAAACAAATGGAATAGAGATTGCGTGTGTTACCACGCGATTCTACCACTCTCTTCACTGGATTATCCATGCGCTAGCATTTCCTGTAGTAGCTCAATATGTTAATGGACTGAATGCCTGTCCATCTCCTAGTCAAAAAAACATAAATAGAAATCATTAAAAAACAACAAAAACAAAAAATAGATAAAATAATAATACAATTAACAATAAAAAACAACAAAAAACAACACAAAACAAGCAAAGTGTAAAGAGTGAGAGAGTGCATGAGTGAGTGAGATGTCCCGCAAGAGTGAGTGTGTGCATGTGAGTTTGAGAGTATGTAAGTAAGGGTAAAGAGAGAATCGATGCTGTACTAGTTAGTCTGCCTCTCAAACTTTATGCATACCATCGCGCAGCGACTGACACAGTCTGACCCCGCTGCCCACTTCTCTCTGGTAATCCCTTCTGTATATCTGTGACGTTCGTAAAGTTTAAATAAAATCATTGGTTGAAATATATGAAGAGTAGATCAATCTCAATGATGATCCCCGCCCCACGGTAACCACTATCCCATTTGGAAAGAAGGGCCCTGAGGAATGGCCCTACTGCTTATAAGGGGGTCAAACTGAGAGATTGCTAGGACTGAGCGTTCTCCAGCATACAAAATTGTATATATGCAGTGTGAAAGTGTTTTAAAACGTCAACAGTTGACCAAGCTGTAGACAAGAGCAAATTTGGCAAACTATGACTCGACTCTTTTGCAAGTCAGAATAATTTTTCAGGCGTAGCTATCCTTTTTCGAGTCACAGGAACAATTGCGATAGCTGAAATCGAGTCAGAACGCATCCAACTTTAAAACAATTACTATCATATAATCCAGTGGCATGTGTAGGATTTTCTAAGACGGTGGGAATGGCATGGCAGCTTAATAAGGCTCCCTTTAGGCTCCTACTTCACCCTTTAAATCAAATAAGTAGGCGTATATTTGTATTCACTTAGTATTGTGATCCATGATAAATATATTGACATTGTAGTAGCAAATACATAAATAGACACGGAGTGGATTTCATTTATGTATACGTGCCCTTATTTCATACAATTCCGTTTTCTGCTAGGGCCGAGAAAAGATCCCTGCTTATTGGCTTGCCGCATTTTTCAATCCTAAGAGATTGCTAGCAGTCATTTTAGAGGTATGCTTCTTATATCAACTTCTTAATGTTTGTTGTAGGTTTATAGTTATTTTGAGAAAGCCTATTGTACTTTTCGTAATAACCTTGGCTTGATGTAGCTACTAAATGGATGCTATTCACACACACTTTGTAAATACTTCTTAGCTGAATGCCTATGGTCACCAGCAGTTAACGTAAGGTTGCCAAGAAAAAAAATGTATCCATAACACGAAAATAGTAGTTACAACACCTACACTACCTCATTTCTACTGCGACTATAAATGAAATATATGTAGCTTTTCTCAAATTGCAGCTAAATTCGTCTACAAACTTGCTGATTTTGCAATGGTGCTTTACTTAGAACAACCTCACCTCTTATCAAGTTAGTCTACTAGCCAGGAAGTTTTATTTCCAAATGAAATTTTTCGTTGACAATATTACTTAAATCCTGTGCCGTAAGCTCGCCCTGTCTTTCTCCCGTGTTGGTTATTAATCGTTTAAAAAGGTTGCCCTACTTACGTGATCTAGATGCTGTCTTCCAGATCAGTTTCGACATTGATCGATTCGCTTTTGTGATCGATTATTTATAATGAACAAATAAAATTTGTCCGTATCGTGGTCTTTCCCAATCTAGCCTTTGACAATTGTGACATTAGATCTCTAGAAATGTAAATAATTGGCAATTCTACCCGTGAAACTTTTTACATTTTCTACGTTTAGAGGGTCGTCCTTGCAGCCTCATGTGTCGTATCCTTTGGGATATCTTTCTGTATCTGCCCCTCTATGATTTTTGTAATTGAAGAGGTCAGTGGCATGGTTTCTAAATCATATTTAGGCATTGGAGACAAGTGATATCCGTTAACGACGGTACAATATATCAAACGAAGGCGTCAACAGTTGATTTTTAAGTAGCCCTTTATATCAGACTATATGAATGAACACCAGAATTCACTGCACTTGCGGCATTCTCCTGTGGCAGGGCTGAAAATTAAGGTATTCATAGAAAATCGTGCAAGCATTTACAAACTCACAGGCTATGCTGATTAATCGCTACTCTATAAAACCCTCTTCAATTGGTGAAAATCAGTATGTATTACTATAAAGTAAATTATTATTATGGGTGACAACCTACTGAAAAAATTTTGAAAAGATCTCTCTATTTATTTTCGATGAATGGATTTTAATGGTAAGGCAATTATAGTGTGGGAAGCACATTTTTGCTCCCAAAATCTGATGACTCTTAGCCTCATGGTTCCTTTACCCTACCTCACAAGGGGGATGGGGAATGCAACAGGCCAGCGGCTATGATTATGATGCAATATCTTTGGAGCACGTTACGCTTGTCGAAAAGAAACAATAAATAGTGGCAATTATGGTGCAATCAGGTGCTAAAGACCTGGCTTAGATCTGGTGAGGTGCTAGAAACCTCTCCCCGTTTATAATAATCTTAAGTTTTACCACCATTTAATAATTAGGGAAATAACGTTTTACTTAGCTTGTATGCCTTGTAGTTATTGTCTATACCGCCGCCGTTTACATTTACTTAATTGTACACCACGTAACATTATCATGATTGGAGCGTCACTTTTTGGTTAGCCTCGTTTTAGAACGATATAGACTAGAGGTTAGTTGCTTGGCAGCGTAAACATCATTGCAAAGATTACACTGGTCAACAAAAAACGTTTTGAAATGGTGTCGAGACTCTTAAAAACTTTAGTAGCTAATTTGGTGGCGCTGAATCTAAAAATTAACTTAGTTTTTCTTGGTTAGCTACCGTTTACGCGGCACAGAAATGTCTCATTTTTGGGCAAAAAGCATGTTTTTCATATATTTTCTGTACATATGGCTTTGACTGACGGCGATATTTCTTAAAGAAAAACAATAAAGACCTCTAAATTTGTACTTAAATGAAACAAAAACTGGTCTGGTTATCAAGAAATAGCACTTTTGCAATAATAATGCCTGTTGTTGCCTAATGCAGTCTTCGACTATGGTCGAGGGAAAGCCATTAGATAAAAACAATTGTCTTAGTGAAGCAAGTTCGCCTACAAGTTCACACTTGCTACAAATCCTCAAGGCTCTGTAGACGAGTGTGTGTACTAAGCCTATCTTCTGTTTGTACGGGTAAAAAGAAAACCAATTAATGTATAACCCAGAAAATGTGGGTTTCCTGTGTATTGAGGTGACAAAGCTATGATCGTTTTTCTGAACCAAGACATCCAAAAACGAGATACAATTGTTAGCTTCTATTTAAATTTATTTAAATTTTAATTTTATGAATTGAATGAATTGTGCCCCGGAAAACTATTTCTAGTTGATTGAATACTCAGGGTTATGGAAAGTGAGATTCCTTGGCCGAAATTAATTTCTTGTGCTACATTGCTGTCGATGGAGGCTCCTTTCTCCCCAACGGTGTGTGGAAAATGTAGAGCATTTTCTCCAAATTTTGATGGTTTACCAATTTACTACAATTTTTAAAATATTTTATTCTTTCAATTTATTAAACAACTGTTCGATATTCAAGTGATAAAAATCTTAACGTAGCATGCTTGACACTTGCCAGATGATTTGGCCCACCATTTGAAAACCGCATATGGACTGCAATTGACATCAGCTCTAAAAGGGTTCTTGAAGACCCAACCTATTCTTTGCTATGTACTACGTATCACACCAGCAAACTCCCATGGGCTACGTATTTTGATATAGACCTACTCTAGATTTTTAAAAGACGTTCTAGTCCTTCAATTGTAGATCTGAGGTGCCTTGTCGCCATGTACTTCAATATTTTACTCACCTTTCATCTACTACACCATTTTCTTTTACGATGCCCTACTGCACCTCTATCCGTCATGGCCCATCTTTTCCTTAAGGCCCGCTTGTTGAAGATATAAGAATGCTGACACCGCGGGATGGATTGATATTCACCTTTTTAATTCACTATAACAAAATAGATACAAAAAACATTGTTAGATATATACAATAGCTACAATTAGATTAAAGTCGCTTATGAAGAAAATGTCAAACACCTGCAAGTAGATTATCTGCACCTCTCTCTAGTTAAAACACCTTGCTTTGCATGGCCACACTTTTTAGTTTCTCTACCACTAACACCATCAAGACGTTTATTCCCAAATCTCTCTAAGTCCTACACTTCGCAGTGCGTTAGCCACATTCTCTAAGATCATGGCTATTTTAGGATGCAAACAGATTACTTCTACCTCCATGTAGTTCCTGCACTTTACTGTACGTTAGCCACATTTCACAATTTACCGTATACGCACCCGTACTTTGTCGTCGCTAAGCTAGAGGGTTCAAGCGACAGTAGACTTCTTAGTGAGATTGCGTATGATAATACGAAAAAAATGAAGAATAAAAAGATAGAAATATAGCATGGAGTAACTTTTCCCTTTTGCTGGACATTTTCGTCCGACACTGGTCACGGCAACCTTTGGGAGTGAAACAGAAACGTTCTTGCGAAGAATTTATATGATAGCAAAGAACTGAAATACGGCGTAGGAAGTAGAACTCTTTCTGTCTCTTTCTGGTATTGAAAAACGTGTAAGCTGTAAAGAAATTCCTTGTCAACAGAGCACCAGCTTCTTTGCTTTAGTGAATGGGCTTCTAAAGCAGCAAGATGAAATGGAGATCGCTAATACCCTTATAGAATCCTCTTGGTAGTTGTCGGTACATTTTACGTTTTCAAGCAAATGTTGCCCTAATGCCGGGTCTATTTTGGGATCTGTTGACTTAATTTTATACACTTGACTCGGTAAGATTTTCAGATTTCAAAACAGACTCGGAAATAGGGCAACAGCACCCAATGCACTATTTAAATTTTGTACCACAAAGCAACTTTTGATATAGGAATAATAAATTACGAACGCGAACCATGACTAGTATGATAATTAACAAACAAACAGCAATTTATTAACGAGTTTAGTATAAGTGTTTATAACGAG
Source organism: Alatinidae sp. Z8VKAUB7J3 (assembly GCA_010016025.2). NCBI lineage: Eukaryota > Metazoa > Cnidaria > Cubozoa > Carybdeida > Alatinidae > Alatinidae sp. Z8VKAUB7J3. The sequence continues at coordinate 138,081,677 of JAAAKM020073195.1, forward strand.
TAAGCATAATCGTTATGATTTCAAACATTAGATAAGTAACATCCACTGGTCACTGAGCCTTACTGAATGAACACAAATAAAGAGTATAAGGTTCGTTCGGTATCACCGCTGCTCAAAACACTCATTTCAGGGTGGCCTATATACAATAGGCACTCTATTAAAAATCCCTACTAAGTTTTAACAGTAGATGAACTACTTTTGCCGCCCTTTCACTGTGTTACTTCCAAGGAGGCAGTGCCCATACTTCCCATCAATTTTTTTCATCTTTATTTCCTATTATAGTTTTTCACTTTCTTGCTGTCTCTCCCATTCTCTATGAATCCCTTGTAGCTAAACGTGTCAAGCATCTACATTCACCCAAAGCTCTTCTTTCTCTCCATTTCTCAGGCCAACTCTTTTCTTTCAATTCCATCTCTTGCTAAGATAGGCGTAAGGAACACCCTGCAGTCTCTCAATCAAAGACCCCTGATAAGCAGTGGGCAGGACATCGAAACTACCCTAAATAAACAGAAAAACCACCAGACAGGCTAACTAACTAATAAAGGCCAGCTTGGGCGTCCAAGGGCAACGCCCCTCAATTTAGGCTACCGGGCAGAAAAGCAAGCCATGAAGCAGGCTCAACTGCCCAGTAGGACAACCTCTCGCGGATTATGCAAAGCATCTGTTATCAATGAGAACAGATACTACATCCATTCCTTGCCAAGAGGCCGAGAAGCGAGGAACACCTTGCAAAACTGTGTGTTCATTTCAATAACCTACAATGCGCTTCGGTCAGATCGACAGGCCGGATTACATGCCTTTCTTGGGCAAATCAAATTATGCATATGTTATCTCAAAACCTGCATAGAGCTGTGTGTCGACGTGCATCACTAGAATATTTTAAGCTACTGGATAAAATGCAGTATGTTGTGATTGAGGTCTCTATAGGTCGGTTTAAAGAGAGACACACCATTAGATTATGGATACTGGATTCAATTCCCAATGGTGTAATTTTTCATTCTCACTTTAATCCTTCAAACAGCCACTTAGAAATTCAACAGATAGAAAAATGCTCTTCTTTGTGATTGTTTAAAATCCAAAGATTCCATGTTGACAAGTCAATTTCATCATGTAATGAAGATTTGGTTTGTGGTACAAAATTTGAATATTACGTATAATCAAACTTTGTAATGCAGATTCCAAGTTCACGGGTTTGCAGATAAATCTGAACAACTTTCACCCTCATTAAGCAAAAGGCGTTATAGTTCAACATCGACACGAAAATGTGAAATATTTCACTGCGGGTACTTGAGCCTGTTATTATTACAACTGCCTGCTGCTCTGCCAATCGTGTTATGGTAACTCCAATAATTGGGTAAGTGTACTTCTTTTCGTAGAAAACTAAGCACTCGTTAGTTTTTCTTATTTCATACACGTTTTGGAAGTGTCCACTGACATCTTCAGGTTGATAAATATAGCACACTCTCCAATTAATATTACTTTTTACAAAATAATGACACTTTTATGTTGTTGTTGCAAAATGTTGACACCTACGTAATGCACTTGGTGATTATTGCAGGCTTTAACCTTTGAAATTGTAAAGTTTCCACTATTTAAAGGCTGAACTTGAACGTGACTTTATCAATAATTTTAAAGATCCTTTCAGCAGACATCATTGTGCACTTCTGACACATTAACATCTTTAAATATTTGAGGGGCTTTATCTTAATAAAGGTGTTCGCGCATACGTGTCGATAAATGTCATGCCGCCTCACCGTCATAATTAGCATTACAGCTTCAAAAAAGAGATTTGTAACCAATTCGTGACATTAATTTCTCTAGTTATCACATTATCTCCCAAGCTTACACTAGCAGACATAGATTTACATTGTAAAGCAGTTTTTTAGATTAGCCATTCTGCACAATGTGGCTCGACCGTGGAAGGATTGCTATATGGTCAATCAATCTGTGCAAATTCCAAGGACATTATAGAGGTAAGAAGAGAGAATTATTGATTTTTGGTCAAGTACTATTTTGATATGAAAATAAAAACAAAGAGAAAACATAAAGAAGAAAGAAACCATGCAAAGAGAGTTCTTTGTCACATCTTTATATCAGAAGATACAAAATCTTCTCTGATTATCTATTAGAAGAAGCCTTTGATAGCCTGAGATATTTGCTCCAGTCGTGATGTCTCAAAATGTCAAAACTTCAATTCCTACAATACGTCATGTTTAAATACACGTAAAAGCGACGCTATTACTCAAGATCGCGCCAACTTGTCAAATGAGCAATCAATAAATCCACAGGGGGCGAAACCTGTTGCTCTTTTGGAACAGAGATCATTTACTTAAAAGATGAAATTTCTCTCTTTCGAATATGAAAAATTATAAATAAAGAACAATAATTTTTCCAGCATCTTCCCAAAATATCTAAACATTGTTATTGAGAATGACAGTCTCCCCCTCTATCTTCCATAAACAGTAAAATTACCAGACAAGCTAACTAACGGTAACTGGGGCTTCGAAGATCCAAATCTGTTTTAATCGAATCTTTTTAAAAGATATTAAAATGCACTTGGTTTCTATAAAGAGAGACCCCTTAAACCTACATATACCAAATTCAGCTCATGTGGGGGGTGGGGGTGGGGTAGGGTTAGGGTTAGGACGTAGGACGTAGGTCAAAAGCAAAATATTTCTGCTTTTATCTAAACTAAAAAATATTTGCTTTTAGAAACCTTTGAATTTTTTCCCAAACACCGTGTCACACCCCGTGACCCCAAACTGCATGGATTTTTCGTATTCCGAAAACGAATTTGGTCCCAAAACTCACGGACGTCATTTAAGGTATGTTAAAATAGCCATTACCAGCAATTACTGCTAGGTAATAAATTGGTCCGCGCTGGTGTGGCTCATGGAGCTGGTCAATCACGACACGAAAAATACAGAAGAGGCAAAAAATTTGGAGGAACATCGAAACCTTGATGGAGATTTTAAAAACTGCCCGTATCAGGAGAAAAATGGAAGTTTTGAACTACTTGGCATTTTGAAATCAAAGACTCCTGTAGAGCAGTATGTCCGACATTGAAGCTTCCCTAAACAAACAGAAAAACTACCAAACAGGGTAATAAATAAAGAACGGCTAGGGCCTCGAAGGGCAATACCCCTCAATTTAGGCTACCGGACAGAGAAGTAAGCCATGAGGCAGACTCAAACGCCCAGCAGGACCACCTCTAGCGGATTATGTAAAGAATCCGTCGTCAATGAGAACAGATGCTACTTACCATTCGTTGCCAAAAGGCCGAGAAGGGAAGCCTCCAAATCGTAGGGGAATTCACAAGAAAACGGCCGATAGGTAGACATTAAACGCGCAAAATACATACCAAACTTTGATTTATGTTCGGTAAATGGTGAATTTTGCACGTAAGTAATCTCAATCTATTCCAAAATTTGAGTATTTCAACCTGGTTACGGGAAACGGCGTCGTTTTCAACCAAAGATTTGTCTCCTCTTCCAAACTTGCGTTAACAAGAGAAATTGCAAAATCTAACAAAATCTTCTACCGATTTAAGGAGCAGTATATACACAAATCTTTATTCTATTCTTTCCCAATGGCCACCAAGGGGGAGGCTACGGAGCCAAGCCTCACATTACGAACCCTGATCTATAAGGGACGTTCAAAAATGTTGGGCAAATCGGAATAATCATTATGAAAAAACAGCCCTTGTCCTACATCTCAAGGAAATATATATATCCCTATTACATAATCATATCCTCTTTAAATCTGAGGTAAGGCGGGGGGGGGGGGGGCTGGCAATGGACATCTTGGGGGTAATATGACCCCCCTTAAAGAATCCTAAGTACAACAATGCATATTCCTATAGCTCCAACTGGGTCAACAAACGAAAATTTTACTAAGAATGAGTAGCAAAAATGTGGTCCGTAGACATGGGGGGTATATATTTACCGTCATCCCCCCAATTCTCTCCTCAAAAATCAATAGGCTTTTCTTAAGCCAGGGGACCAACTTTTTTTGCTCCGTGTTTCAAATTATCATCTGTGGAGTCAAGCGGGGCCGCTGCAAATTTTTGCACTAGGATTATTTAAACCAATATCACTGTGGGTCCATCATGGGGGTAGCTCCCATTTTCTTCAATTTTTACCATTGGTAGTAAACGCTCCAGTTTTATAAATTTAGGCAATGTAAGTCAGTGTTATGGATAGTTTTATTGGAGTTATATTTCTATTTGCGAACTAAACTCCACATGTATTCTCAGAATATTTGCTCTTATCATGGGCGCATGGCCAAAGGGGCTGAGGGGGCTACAGCCCCCCAGCTTGTTAAAATGTTATACTTTTTCGGGCAAAAAATTGCAGAACCGTCGATTCATGTCCAACGTTGAGCAAGAGAAATATTGGTAAAAACTGTTTCTTGTGGCCAATAGTTTTGTCCTCCTTTCTTCTATATTAATCCTGCGGACGCCCACTACTTTTAACTGAGTGGCTTCTTTTTTATCAACTTTCAGTTGTTACAGGCAGATCATTTAGTTCACGTTGACGGTAAACTCATTAACACGTGGTCATCGACTCTTACGTTTTGTTGATCAAAGTGTGTCTTATTTGATTATGGAGAGACTTTTAATAGAGGGAAAAACTGATATCTATTCAATATACGCAGAACCTCTTAGGATCTATCCACTGTCTTTCTTCTTATCAATACTTTTTAGAACATTAACTTTCAAACCAAAACCTTTGCAATAAAGTAGTCCAAGGTGTTTTCCAGTTTCGCGAATAAGCCACTCTAAATCATTAATTATCCAAACCTTCTGCCCTTATTTGATGCTCAAAGTTTTCTTGTCAGTTTGGTATCCCGTATCTCGTGTTGAGTCCCTTTGAGTTCATAATTGAGCTACTCATAAAACCTGATTATCTTTGAAGGGTCGTTCCTGTTGCCATTGCTCTATTCAATTACAGCCATTTCATATTTTTCCCAACTTCACGTCAATTCTTTACTTAATCTCCTGCCTCATTAGCCAGCTTTTCAGCCAGCCAGCCAGCCAGCCAGCCAGCCAGCCAGCCAGCCAGCTAGCCAGCCAGCCAGCCAGCTTAGCCAGCCTCATTAGCCAGCTTATTGTATAAAGAACACTCTCCCATGATTTTGGACAAGTTCAATCGCTTGCTTTATAAACTATATTTTAACCCATGTTTGATTTCTCTCGTCTTTATGTTTGGGTATTTTGAACCAGATATCGTATTTACAATCACTGAACCAATCAATCAATCAATCAACCAATCAAGCAATCAGTCAAGCAATCAGTCAATCAATCAATCAATTCATCAGTCAGTCAACCAATCAATCTATCAATTAATTAATCAATTAATCGATCAGTCAATCAATTAATCGATTATTTTTCATGTAATGTCCAACTGCTCAACTTCCACTAGAACAGCATTTACAGTGTAATTTCAAAACTAAAATTTCAAAGCCTCCCCTATGGATGATACATTGTAACTTAAATGGGCTTTAGACAGCACGAGGGGCCGCAGAGCAGTTCTTCCTTTGTTAGATCACATGGCTTAGAGTGGCTGGTCTGCAGTTGTATTGAGCTGCATATACGTGTCCACCGATGGATGGTAGTGAGCTAATTCAGGGGCTAGAGAAATTGATTATTCTAACATCAATAGTTGCGGTTACTTTACCTAACATTTACTGGGCCCAAGTTGATCAGTAGGCTTATTACCACCTTCTCTTTGATTTTTTCGTAACAGAGGAGCTAGGAGTTTCTAAATATATGCTTTATCTAAATATGCTCTATCTAAATATTTGCTTTAAAAATAATTTGCGACATACATCGGATAGTGAGAATGGTATGCATCGTGCCGTTCTTACATCCAACCTATAGCTGTATTTAAGATGGTGACCTAGTCAACTATACTTACGCCCAGATTGCGCGGCGGTCTTCTAATCTTCTTTATATCTCCAACTAGTTTTCCAGTCCGTTATATGTTCGAATATGAAAATGTATACTGTGTCTCATTGTCAAAATATGAAAATGTAACATACGGATTGCTTATTGAGTGAGACCTGCGTTTAGACACCAAATGACATATTTTCAGCAATTTGAAACAATTGGCTTATGCCAGTACGTAACATCCACTACTTTGCAAGTTTTCATGATTCGTTATTCTTTTAAAAACATTTGCTATTGATTTTGACACAAGCGATAACTGATTTACAATACAGCTATTACTCTTTACTCTGGAATGCCGAATAAATGGGGGGTCATCATTACAGTCTAAAGTTAACAAACGGGGGGTCCAAATAAAAGGAGGGTCTGAAGTCCTATCTCAATTTCGTGAAAGTTTTAAATAAGGATGACACACACGAGGACAAATATCATACTAATTGACTAATTAGCAACTGTTTCAGGGGCAAATGTTGCATGGGAAGTTATTCAAGAGTTTCAGATATCATTGATATTTTGAGTACTGGAAAAATTCCTTGAAATTAATAAACGGTAGCTCTCTGTTTGTTTTTCAGTCCCTCAAAGTAAACCCAAGGACCGCTCTCAGCGTGCGGGTGTAAGTTACATCTACCTTACTGTTCATGGCACTTGTAAGCGTCCAGCTCTCTGCCCCATACAGCAAAACACTCTCGACTGTAGATCTAAAGAACCTGATTTTAAGTTTACTTTTCAGGCCTGATTTCCAAATCTTGTCTAACTTGTTCAGCGCCTTCAATGCTTACCCAATACCGACGTCCACAAAATATTTATAATCATCTACTTGTTGTAGTATCTCCCTTCCACGTTCTTTGATCTTGGCCTTTGCTTGGTTATACAGCATATACTCTGTTGTCTTATGGTTGATATGTAGCCCAATTTCCAACCTCAGTTGGAGTAACTCGGCTTGTTCTATGCAATTGGAAAACAGGGCAGGATCATCTGCAAAGTCTGCATTAGTGATAAAAACTGAAGGCTGTCTGAAGCTTTTTCGTTTCTGTACCATGGAGCTCAAGGATGGATCTATTGTAGCTTCAAGGAGTGAATAAGCTAGCGCAACAATGACTAGGAAGGGAGCAAGAGTGTCTCCTTGCAAGACACCAGTAAGTGCCTCAAAAAAGTCTGTTTCTTCATCAAGTGCAATCGTTCAACAGTATCTTTATCGTTGTAAGTTGTCCTGATACACTTAATGTCAGATAAAAAAATGTTCGTTACTGATTACCATTGTTGCGCACTTTAGTATAGAAACGAATTTCTGAGTTGCAAATCTAAAAATATGAATTAAAAATTTTGACCAGAAACTTCAAGAGGCTGTCAGGTATAATTATGCTCATAAATATTTAAAGACTTGGGAGTTTGCTTAATTGAAATCTAGGCTTTGAAAAATTAATTAAAAACGCTTATATTTGTTGCAACTTTCTATTGAGATGGTTAAAGTTGTTCCGCAGTATCTTCTTAATCTAAGGAAAATGTCATTCGTAAAGAAGGATTGACAAGCGTTGGTTTACATGAAGCGTTGTGGGGTCAGTACTGAAGGTAAACATCTTTCCCCATTTAAGGGACCTTTAGACCCTGCCCCAGAATTGAGTTTCATTAGACGTCTTTGGCTAATATTCGCTAGTTTTCTCAAATTTGATGGCAGCTCCCACTAGTCGCGCTAATGTTGGCTAGTTTCTGTAGTTTTCACGAGTTTTCGTGCTAGTATGTGATCGATACTTAGCGTCATGATTCAGGGCAAAGGTCAATGATCAAGAAGAGAGGGAATCACATGGTTATTGGAATGTGTTGAGCACGATAATCTATCATGGCTATTTAATTGTAATCAGGGAAATTCAATCTGAGTCAATAGTCTCTACTATAACCATAGCAACAGGCTTCACATGACATTGTAAGCTCTTTCAGCTTAGAGTCATCGTACAACGAACAACAATACAATTTCAGACCTGAGGCTAGGTCAAAACGAGGCTATTTATATAATACACGACTTGAGACTCTTGATTATGGCATCATACGATTCTATCACGATCTATCCACACTTTTACGATCTGCCTGTTCTATTACGATCTGCCCGTACTGAACCCTTTCTAAAACTTAACATGACATTGAAGGCTCTTCCAACTTTAGAGTCATCATACAACGAGCAACAATACAATTTCCGACCAGAGATGCTGTAGGGGGAGCTCAAGTGAGGTGATCCCCTTCTTAAAAATTTGAAAAATGTTGGGGACTGAGCCCCCCTTTTAATATATAGTTTTCGTTTAATGTTACGAGAAAATTTTATTCATATTGTCCATTGCTTGATAATGGGTATTTAGATGTTTGGTTGGACATTTTCAGCTGTGTGAATATTTGCACTTAATTCAAAATTATCTCTTGCGTGCCTAAGGTTAAGAAGTCAATTTTGAGATGCTAGACACATTTCTGTAGCCAAGTGGACTCGATGGAAGACAAGTAAATTCAGCTTTACTCTGCTATCCGCTCTCCGTTCTCCGCTCTCTGCTCTCTGCTCTCTGCTCTCTGCTCTCTGCTCTCTGCTCTCTGCCCTCTGCTCTCTGCTCTCTGCTCTCTGCTCTCTGCTCTCTGCTCTCTGCTCTCCGCCCTCTGCTCTCCGCTCTCCGCTCTCCGCTCTCCCCTCGCCGCTATACTAAGATTCGAAAATGCGTATAACCAGCATAATTGACCTTGAAGAGCGATCGATAAGAGTAACTGTTAACCTTTAATAAGTGTGACTCGGCAGCAGCGGTTGTACTCCAACATGGCGGAATTGTTGATGTCATGTGACTGACAATCGCCATTGGGAATAAAGAATACATGAACAAGGGTCATTAACCGAACTTTCATGAAAACGGGTTCTTCGAGTCGATGTTACCACCTTTCTTGTAATGATAGATGTGGTTGTAGCTGTAATCGCGTTCCATGATCTTAGGGTGATAACAGGTTCGACATATACCTAGGCGTTCATACACAAACATTTCAGTTTTTCTCATTAGGTGCATACTAGGCTTCATGTTACCGCTGGTCCATTTGTTCAAGTACATATGTTGCTTTGGGAGCAAGTAGTTTTTCCTTGATGCTCCACAGATTTATGATCTCTGGAGGTGCTTCCCAGTGATATACCAAAAGCATAATTTTTGTCTTGAGTAAGTAAAGAAATATGAAGTTTTTAAAATGCAACTCCTATTGATGTTGCATAATATATATATATATATATATATATATATATATATTACGCAACATCAATATATGTATATGCATACTAACATATATAAAATATCTAAAACTACATTAATGGATACACTAAAAACAGCGATATAACCATGAAATAACTTAAAATGCTTTAACACAAGCTACTAGCTTTCAGTTAAAATACCTTTATCAAGTGATATATATATATATATATATATATATATAAAAATTATATGCTATTGAAAAATCAATCATTTTATTCTGCATTAGTGCAGAACAGAGAAAAGAGAATGAATCTTAGCAATGAGGCAAGTAACTTTGCAACAAGACAATTTGTAAGATTCATGTGGTACCAAAACTGTATTACATTTCCACCGCATTACTTTTACAATGTAGTACATGTACGTTGTATTACTTTGATAATGTAATACATTTCCACTGCATTACTTCTACAATGTAGTAAATGTGCACTGCATTAATTTTACAGTGTAGTACATGTACGCTGCGTTACTTTACAAAATAGAAACAACTACGTACGAAGTGTCTTGATTACAGTTCTGTCATGCAAGGTTTGCAATGTTTCTGTGTGAACGTCAGAGCCTATTGTTTGGCTCACCATCGTGGGCACAAACAAATACAGACACTACGTTGCATGAAGATACACCTTACGCTAAACAGATGACTGATTACATGGATATTGAATCAAAACAGATTCAGCAATTGCAAAAGAAAACAATCGAGAGTCTGGGGGCATGTTAAGAAGTTTCGAGTGTTACCATCTCACAACGGCATAAAATTGTGAATACCATAGTTAAATTTGGTCAGCTCTAGGGTCATGTCAGATTGTCAACTTATTGTTAACGGTTGCAAGTTCAAATAGAGAAGGCGAAAAAAATCATTCTTGGTGGTTACAGATTCAAGTAATAAGGGAAGAGATACTTAAATTTGTCTTTTTAAGTAAGTTGATTTGTCAAATGCCCTTACATGATGAAAAAAAAATTCTAATTTACTCAGATGTACCATCTAGTGAGTTTAAAAATAGGTTTATAACTGGGAAGTTGTTATATATGCTTTCAACTTTGGTGATGCAAGTTGTACACTGGAAATATTTTGCTACCACAGGTTCAAAATGCTGGGGACTTTTGCTTCTGTTGCATCAAGATCATTACTGAATGTGTTGTTATGTATGTGACTAGTGCTGATATTGAGGTTTACATAGCAAAGTTCAACCCAGGAACAGTGTTTACAATGCAAATGATATCAAAGACGTTCATGTTGCCACACCAAATATGTTAAATGCGGAAATGTAACACTCAACCCTGGACAAGAAAGAACTTCCTCAAATTGTCATGAGTTACGAGCCTTTGTCATCACCACTTATATCAGTTTTCTATTCCAAAATAGATATTGGTCATTTTGTTGTTGTTCTCTATCACAAAATGCATTACCCTGGAGAAGTACTTAACAAAATAGGAAAAGATAGTATGTGGCTTGAATGTCATGGTACTTTATAAAGAGGTACATAGAATTTCATTTGAAGGTCTCTGATCTATTTAATATGAACCTAGGTTGAAGAGATCTCCAACAGCGCAAACACGATAAAACACAACCCAACACGAGTTTTGTGCGGTGGGGAAACTGAAGGACATTGTTGGGATGGTGGAGGATACTAAAAAAACATCTGACTCAACAAATGTTGCCTTATATGTTTTTCTAGTTTCCCCCGGCCTTTAGCCTGTTTGGTGTTTTTCTGTTTATTTTGTGGAGTTTCAACCCTGGGCCCACTGCTGGTCAGGGGTCCTTGATTGAGAGACTGCCATAGCCTTCCACAGAAGTTTCGAAATAAATATTTATCCAATGTGAGTTTTTAACATTATGGGACGTTTGCAGAAAGAAAAGCAAGACCATTTTTTTTATTGTTGTGATGTAAACGAATGACGATCACTCAAAATGGTGATTCAAGACACCGCTTTACATCATTGGAATGTTGAAAATGTTAGTCTCAAGAGCGAAAAATAGACAACTCTGATGTAATCAAAGGACGTCATAAAATAACTACAATTAACTATAAAAATGGACTTGAAATTAACTATATAAATGGAAGAGCAAGCCATTTGAGAGTGATAAAAACCAAGAAAATCAAAAGTGAAAGGAGTTACATGGCCGGGTTACATATCAAACCTCACAAAACTCAAAAACATGGTTCGTGAGAATGACTAAAGATGTCACTTAGATCGAACTGTTACTGAGAAAGGGACGTTCTTTCCATTCCTTACTTTAGTTGTGTTTGTTAATTGTTTCGTAAATACACTTAAAATATACGCATTATTGATAATTTCGAGCTATTGTATACTTTCCACTTACCGCATTTCCTCTTATTTAAAAATTCACCAACAATATGCGGTGCTAATTATAGGGCGGCGCTTATGAACAATGCAAAATTATTATGAGCTTGAGTTGGCAAAAATTATGGAATTTGCCTGGTTTATAAAAGATAAAAATTAATTCAGAAGCTTCAACAACGTATTACTATGTAATTATCCTTCTGTATACCCCCCCCCCCCCACCCCCTCCTCCGGCCCTGAATTTTTTTCTCTTATTTGTTTTTGCCCCCCCCCCTCTTTGTTTTGTAGTCCCATCCATTTAGAGAAGGAATTTAGAAACCAAAACAAACTACAGAATCCGCTCCGACACAATTTATTCCTGTGAGAATTATAATTCGATTGGTCGCCGTTCAAACTCGTAAATCAAATCTTAGTAATTGTGTAAAAGTGGAGCGTCTCTCATTCTCTCCGAAACCAAGGCTCAGGAATTCATGCAACACTCTGTTTATGGAACGCCAGGTCACTGGTAAAGAAATCTTTTGCTCTCTCCGATTATGTTTTTCTTAATAATATTGACTTTTTTGGTATTACGGAGACCTGGTTCAAGTCAAACGAGATTGCTGCACAAACAGAATGTACTCCTCAGGGTTACATCTAAACTCAGAATTACAATAATTTACAGACTACCTTACTCTATTAGTCATTCAGTAACCACTATTACATTTCTACAAGAATTTTCTGACTTCATTGCAAAAATCATATTAACTCCTGACTTCCTTCTTATAGTTGGTGACTTTAACTTCAATAAAGCTGCAAAGAACAATGGCGACGCTGAGACATTTCTACATCCTATTGAGTTACTTTGATTATTACAACATGTTACATTCCCAACACATGATATGGGACGTACCCTAGATCCTAGGTCATCTAATTCTATACTCCATGATAAACCTCAACATTCTAGCTTCTTCTTTGACCACTGCATCATCGCATGCAAATTAAAATGGGCGCAGCCACCATTAGAAAAGAAAACAACTTGTTTCATTAAAAATCAAATCCATTGACATGAATGTCTTTAAAGGCAACCTGTTGAAATCGGATCTTTTCAAGGCACCCCATCAACTCTAAAAGAACTAATAACGTCTTATGACAGCACATTTAGATCATTGACCATTTCGGAAATTCAAGGATTTTTGATACGGAATGCATTGTGGGATTGGCAGGGGGACCGGAATTATAAAAACAGAGCAAGTCGTGAACATTTTTTACGGAGTTCGTATCAGTGCTGTAAACGATTCTGGGAAGTTACATGCATAGCCACCTACAGATACATGAAGGCATGAAATTTGAAAGAGGGCATCTTCACAGCTACGAAATTCACAACCAAGACTATTATTATTAATTGTGTTTCGGCTTTGAGCCTTCATCAGTGCCAGAGATATACAAGTACTCAGCATATATATATATATATAAGTACCTATATAGGTATATAAGTATAAGTATATAGGATATATAAGTACCTATATATATATATATATAAATATATATATGTAAGTTATTAATATGTTACTCAAATAAATGGAAAGCTAATTACTGGTTTCGATTCATTCCTTGTACATTTAGGTAAATTATGGACCAGACGCAATGGCAGTTGTGATCCCAGGACATTCAGAGGTTAATGCAACCTAAGGGGGGCTATGAAAGTAAAAGCTGGACAATTTGTTTCAAAATACAGGTCTGAAAGACCAAAGCAGGACTTACTCGACAAAGCATTTCACCAACAGGTTAGTGAGTTTTTGCAATTTTGCGTTAACTTAACTGCAACATTGTTGCTTTTATTGCAACATTTGTGTTCCTGATTCTAGTATTGTGTCCTCTCCATTGCGCCACTCGTACTATAATATTGCTTCCCCTTTCCTTGCAACACTCTAGCAACTTGATTGCAACATTGCTCCAACCCTACTGCAATATTGCTTCCCTTCAACAGTCCGTCCACTTCATTTCGACATTGGTTTGACCATGCTGCAGCATTTCTTCCCTTTGTTTCAAACTATCTATTTACTATACCATGTTGCGTCCAATGAAAGCTTGTCTTTTGCAGCTCGTATTTCTCTTTCATTTGAATTTTGCCAATTGAAGAATTTGGGGCCTAAGACAAGCCAATATGAATTAGCAGCATGGAGACATAATTTCGTCACCGCTTGAGAACAAAAGGGTGGGGAAAAGTCGTTGGGAAAACAGAAGAGAATCAACGAGTTTCTACAAAGAAGGTTTTCCTGACTTTTTAACATATTTTGCTAACCAATAATGTCTGAGTCACTATTTGAAGTGATTGGATGTTGACATATGTACAATGGTGACAAGGGTCAAGTCACATGGCGCAGAGAGGCTGGTCTCCAATTGCGTTGAGCTGGATGTCGATGTCCACCGGTAGATGGATGATTCTTGGCCGCAGTGCAGTACAAAGAGACGTTGAGGACAATTCTTAGTAACACTGTCAAGGTATGTCCTTGTGCGTGCACTATCCGTTACATTAAGTGAAACATCTGAGTTATCAAATACCGGGTATGTGTGTAATATAGTAGTCATACATTCGTTATTTCTAGCATGAATTAATTATTGAATTATTAATTTAGCTTGCCTTATCAGTGATGATTCCGTTTGTGTATCCGTTTGTTTATCCGTTTGTTTGTCCGTTTGTTTATCCGTTTTTTTTATCCGTTTGTCTATCCGTTCGTTTGTCCGTTGTTTATCCGTTTGTGTATCCGTTTGTGTATCCGTTTGTTTGTCGGTTAATTTATCCGTTTGTTTATCCGGTTTTTTTATCCGTTTGTCTATCCGTTCGTTTGTTCGTTGTTTATCCGTTTGTGTATCCGTTTGTGTATCCGTTTGTTTGTCCGTTTATTTATCCGTTTGTTTATCCGGTTTTTTATCCGTTTGTCTATCCGTTTGTTTGTCCGTTTGTTTGTCCGTTGTTTATCCGTTTGTGTATAAGTTTGTGTATCCGTTTGTGTATCCGTTTGTTTGTCCGTTTATTTATCCGTTTGTTTATCCGTTGTAGCCCATTCAGTACGTATGACCATGTACATGTACCAAATAAGTCTTGTTACTCAATGAACGAAAGAACCTTATTTAAAGGTTATGCTTAATGTCAAGTTAGACGCATGTAACGGGAATCGCATTCATGGACACCGCCAATCCAGATGGTGGTAAAGGCTTCACAAGCAATAGCAATTTATTTATGAGCGAGAAAACAATGGCATTTGGTCGTTTCCAAGTCTGCGAGGAAGTATTTTGAGGTTTAAATGCATTAGTGCACTTTAAGTTAACATATCATTGTTTCCCACTCTTTAGTTTTGTTATACCTAGTGCATTTGCTGTGCCGGACTTTTCAATGGCTGTGTTGACGTTGGTTCATGCTCAAGCATCATTAGGCATGTTTGTAAATAGTAATGGTAGATAGACGTAAATAATAAACGTTAATATCAAACGTATCTTTTGTTTATTACAAAAGGTAAATTATGAAAGTTAAGTAAATAAATTTATATTTGCTCGGATATGGATATTTTCTCAGCCTCACAAACCTTTCAAGAAATTATAGCTAGCTACAATCCTTAAAAGCCATAATGTACTTTACGTTTTCGGCGGGAGGGAGGCGAGTTACCTCGGTTGGTCGAGAACTAGTCTACAAGGCTTGGAGGTTGATTGTTCGAGCCTAGGTTATGCCATCATAATAAAAGCTCCTACTACGAACGCAGCAGAAAAATGGGTACCTGCCTTTAACTATGGACAGCTAAAAGGCGGTTTCTCTGCCCTTTGGCAAGGAATTAACGTAGTATCTGTTCTTATTGATGACAGATGCTTGCCATAATCCGCGAGAGGCGGTCCTACTGGGCAGTTGAGCCTGCTTCATAGCTTGCTCCTCTGCCCGGTAGCACAAATTGAGGGGCGTCGCCCTTGGGCGCCCCAGTTGCCCTTTATTTATTTAGTTAGTTTGTTTGGTGGTTTTTCTGTTTATTTAGGGTAGTTTCAATGTCGGGCCCACTGCTCAACAGGGGTTTTTGATTGAGAGATTGCGGAAAGGCGGCACGGAAAGGAACTGCCCACCTTACCTCGCAGTGCCGTGGTTCAAGTCGTGAGATTCTTGGCCATGCCACGATGCCTCTCGCGGATTATGGAAAGCATCTGCCATCAATGTAAATAGAACGGCACTACCTTAACCTTTATCCTTGTCTTAGAGAAGAGTGTACAGCGCATGCTCGTTTATCCGAATGGCATGAACCTAAATGTGCGGCGAACTGTTAGGAAAGGCTGAAACTTCGGATTATCGAGGACGGAATTTTGAATAACCACTACGGCTTACTGTACGTTCAAATCGATGCAAAATATGCTGCCATCGTGCTAAACGGCTAACATAGAGACAAAAAGCCCCCAGAAATGGACATGCACCGTTTAATGAACATATGTGTTACATTAAAAAGTAATAATATTGCACGAAATAGCGAAAACATTGTGTACTTAAAAGCTTTTTTCGTCTGACACTCCTCAGAGTACTGACGTCAGAAGGAAAATGAAAGATACACACTACTATCCCAGTTCATGTGACGTTCATAAGGTTTTGAGGTGAAGAGAAATATTAATCTTAACACCAAGAGTATGACACAAAACTACGGAAATAACAGTGGGCAAGTCCAAAAAAATTTTCATGCACTCCTTTTTGTGCCAGGATATCAATCCCTAAGATGACCAATGAAAATGATTCAATCCCAATTTTCAGGACTTTTTAAAGAATGAAAGGTGAAATTAGATGGGATACCTATTACCGGTGGAAAAAGATAGGCTGTCAAAATCTTGCTTATCGGTCTTATATTTGGGGCCTAAAAAGGAGGGTCTCGCTAATGGAAAGAGGTCCTAGAAAAAATATAAGAGTAAAAATATTTTTAGTGAATCCTGTTTGGTACTTTTGAAAAAAACCTTCTTTTTGGTCCAATTAAACGAACATACTGTTTCAGAAGTCATTTTATTCAGATGAATTGTTGTTGTATTGGTTGGTATCAGTAACCTAGTAAATCATGACTAGATTAATAGCATCTAATTAAGAAAATTAGAATTAGCGTCTAATTAGGACAAAACAGAGTGATTTAAGCTACATATTAACATATACAGCAATCATCATTTGTAGATTCATTCTACTGATTATCGATTACTGACTAATCAATAGTAATTTTTTTGATGACGATCGCTGTATATATGTGATAGAAATATATGGAATTTTGAACCTTTTTTTTTCTCTGTCTAAATAAATGAATTTATCCCCACTTGAAAATTTATTTGTTTGTCATAGATAGCCATTGTGGTGCAAGAAGAAAATACCTAATTTAAGGTGTTACGTCAAAAATTGTCCAAAAACCTTTTGAATGTAAGACTATCTTTTATCTCCAATCGATTAACGTCCTTTTTCTTTTCTAGGTTGAAAATTAAGAGAGCTGAGCAGTAAATTTCGAAACTAAATCTGTAAGGTCTGTATACCTGTTGCCGTCTTTTTGTGTGTAGCATTTATTTTCACATACAAAGGCGTTGCAACAGGCGTGGCCCCTTATAATTATAAAGTTTAAATAAAAACCAAGTTCAACTCTTCTATGCGGTAAACGTCTTAGAGCAAAGGCTTCTTAATGCATCCTTAAGCACCTAATAATAAATTTCTAAAGGTATTAATTACTTGATAAATTACTAAAGGCCAGTTAGGATGATTTTTTCCGCTTAACTTAAGATCTTCTTCCGCCTATCTTCGGATGTTATTCGTCTCTTCTTCAGATCATTCTTAGATCTTGCTCGGATCTTCTTCAGTTCCTTCTCTTCCCCAGATGTTTTCCATTTTCTTTTGCAGATCTTTATCAGATCTTTTTCCGCTTAACTTAAGATCTTCTTCCGCTTATCTTCGGATATTATTCGTCTCTTCTTCAAATCATTCTTAGATCTTGCTCGGATCTTCTTCAGTTCCTTCTCTTCCCCAAATGTTTTTCATTTTCTTTTGCAGATCTTTATCAGATCTTTTTCCGCTTAACTTAAGATCTTCTTCCGCTTATCTTCGGGTGTTATTCGTCTCTTCTTCAGATCATTCTTAGATCTTGGTCGGATCTCCTTCAGTTCTTTTTCTTCCCCAGATGTTTTACATTTTCTTTTGCAGATCTTTATCAGATCTTTTCCCGCTTAACTTATGATCTTCTTCCGCTTATCTTCGGATGTTGTTCGTCTCTTCTTCTGATTCCTCTTAGATCTTGCTCAGATCTTCTTCAGTTCCTTCTCTTCCCCAAATGTTTTTCATTTTCTTTTGCAGATCTTTGTCAGATCCTCTCCAGATATTTTTAGAATTTTCTTCATATCTTCGTTAGATCTTTTTCAGATTTTTTCAGATTTACTTTAAGTCCTTTTAAAATAAACTTTAGATATTTTATAGATATTTTTGCCTAATGCTGCACGTAGTTTAAAAAAGGGGACGTGTGATAATCATCATGTAAGCAAACACAATGAAGCGCATGATGATTTTCAGCATCCTGATCACCAGTTCTTTAGAAACAGCAAATTATTTTTTTTCTTATTTTGCTCCCCTGCCACTTCTTCTTCATCCATTCATCATCACCCTCTGCATAGTCAGTAACATTACTACCACATTGATCATCATTACCGTCAGTAGTGGTAGTAGTAGTAATAGTAGTAGCGGTAGTACTACTAGTAGTAGAGGTAGGAATAGAAGTAGTAATAGTGGTAGTAGTAGTCGTAGCAACAAACAAAATGGCTCATTAAATTTAAAAATTGTAATCATGAACAATAAAGATTCTATTGAAACTGTTACCTTTACATTCGGTGCAGACCCAGTTATTGCACTTTTTCTGAGACTAAGCGCTTTTTTGTTTTGTCTTTTGAAGGAAATCGCCTTAATTGTGGCAACATTGGATTCATCTCTATGGAACAAAAGGATAGAGAGAAAGGTTAGATTTGTTTGGTCTGGAATGAATCATCTTTTTTTCACGCTGTCGTGTTCTAAGTGGACATTGGAAATCATGAGACTTGACTATCGGGATGGAAAGAAGGAGGAAAGAGATAGTTACCCCGTAAGTGTACATCTATTGAATAAACTACAAGTAGTTTGAAGATGCGAAATTGAGGTATGATCTCTACATTTACAGACCAAGTTATTACTACTTCTTTCAAAGTGCCTGGATTTTTAAGCTCTTAAATATTCATTCTTTGATATGTGCTTGGTACACTTCAAACCAGTTTATAAGAAACAAGGGCTCAATCTCCCCAACACTTAAGAAACTCGAGGGCGGGATGAGGCTGCTCTAAGAAACCTAAAAAATCTCTGAAAGTGGTATAGACAGTTCGATACCGGGTTATTTCATGAATAGGCTAACCTGGAACACAGGGTACTCTAAATGAAGTTTGAATTTACTAACAGCAGTGTAACTAATTGGCACCCTTTTTTTTGAAATATTTGGCCTTGTCTTTTAACATGCACACTTAATGGGTGTGTCAATTCAGGCAGAGTATTCCATCCTCTTCTATTTGGTACCAGAGAATAAGAAACTGCTAAGAAACTTTAAGGGCTCAAAAGGTCAATATTTTAAGAAACTTCAACGGCTGGACGCTGGGGTAGTTTCTCGTAAAAAAAAGTATTTTAAACTGAAAGGAAAGAAACCTATCATATGATTTTAATCCTTAAGTGCTTTTATAGTTCCCTTCATCTTGTGAGAATATTATAACATGAAGGCGAAAGCATTTATAATCAAGAACATAATCCGAACCTTTTAAGGCTTTTTTGTCAAATATCCAAGAGGATTTTAAGACTTGACCATTTATAATGTTCTTATAAAAAAATCGTGTAAGCGAGAAAGGGTTTGCGTGAGTAAAATTTCCAAGAAACATTTCTATAAACAAACTTTTAAATCAGAAATAATACTAGAGGAATTGTAACAATACAGATAATCATTCGTCTCATGATATTGTCACTATCATTCAGGAACGCAACGTTTCAACTGCATACTACTTGTCTTCCTCAGGCAATGTGTGAATTTTTTATGTCTTACAATTGGTACTCGACGCTAATTGTCTGTCATTGGCTCATCTTAGATCATCGAATTTTGGTGGGAAGCTGTTTCCGTGGACTTCCGCTCTAACATTAGTCTCCTGTTGTGTTTCTTCTTGTGTTTATTCATTGATGAAATCCACGCCATTGTCTCGATGGATGTTATCAGGGTGAAGTCTGATTTGGATAGCCTCCTTAACTCCGCGGGTGTACCAGTTCTGCTCCCGATCTATAAGCTTAATTTTACACCAACGCAGGCAATGGCCAGTATCCTGTGCATGTTCCGAAACAGCAGACGTGGATGGATCTACCAGGTCTTTTGGTCACACTAGTTGTGATCTCAGCGTCGTCTCTGATTTAAACACAGCACAAACTTCCTCCTTCTCTAAACAGGGACGGATGGGCTCGGATACTCCCTTGATATAAAGCAAGACAGCTGTAGACATGAACTCTTGTGTAGACTCTGTTGGTGAGGACATCTTTATTGTCTTTGTTACCTTGTGTACGAATGACGATGGATACCCATCTGAACATAAAACAGAAGACAGATGTTTCTTCTCCCTTGAAATCCCGGCAGGTGTTGATATGAGGCTTTGGGCATGGTCATACAGGCACTTGACGACACCACGTCTCACAGACTGCTGATGATGAGAGTCATATGCTAGGTAAGCGCCGCATCTTACACAGTGACGTTTATTGAAAACAGAACAAACAAGAAATATCAAATTGTTTTCCTTTCAGCCAACTTCGAGTCGACGAGTAAACGAGTAAGAAAGATGATATTCAAACTACTTTGAACTGTAAACAAACTATTGTAGAATTTATAGGTGATATATTGTTGTTTGTAACGGATGCAAAAAACGGAGTAGGTCAAGGCAACAACGGGAAAGGCTGCAGTTTGCCTGCTGACAATAGTAGCATCGTACATGCAATCACTGGGAACTGTAATTCATATTGAATTCGTACAATAATGAGGTGCAAGTCGCTCAGATAGATAAACATACTGTCTGCTTTATGTCTTTGAGCTAAAATAGGATGAATTTTAGAAATATGAAGTGGGCCGCACAAAAAGCCATCGCGGGCCTCACGTTAGCCACCACTGCTCTATATCGGAAAGATTCCTAGTACTACAAAATTTGTAGATAGTGTTTAATAACGGAATCGTTAGTGAAATGCCATTGACCGGTTTCGTTGCACCCTCATCAGAATGGCTCTGAAATCGTTCTAACAACTTTGGCGCCTCCATATCGTCTTTACGATTTTCCAATCAGCGGTCGACAAGTTTTTGCTTCAAAACCTTTCTTTGTTAGCGAGTTATCATAAGTGATGCTTGAATGTTTGAACAACTCGTTCTTTGTACGAGCCATTCTGAGGAGGGTGCAACAAACCTGCTCTATATCAAATATTGTTAAAAATTAATTTTCTATTCGATGTCTTTATTGGTAGTCTTTCGTTTCAAAAGAAGGAGTGTTAAAATTAAAACAGCCACAACAAAGCGAAGAAAAATGAAAGGGTAATAATAAGAAAAGTTGTTTACTTTACTTAACTTTACATCTTACTGTTACACTTTCATATTGCTATACAACCCAGCCTAAGGTCGCCAACTGCTGCTTTCTTTCAAATTTTTGGGGAACAATTAAAAACAATGTACTTCACAATTTGAGTTATAATGTCATGACTTATGAGTAAAGAGTGAAACAGTACACATGAAACGAAGTCATGTCCTTATGTCAAAAGAAGAGAGGCACTGATAAACTCGCTTTTTCATTAAAAAGGAGCGAGCCTAATGCTTCAATTTTCTTCATTATTGTTGGTGTTAACATCTACGTCTCTGATCCATACAATGTTACATGTTACAAGGAAATGGAAACGTCAATTTGAATTGGCCGAATGACCTTTCGTTATTAAGCATCCGTTACAAATTACAAAGATTGAACCTTTTTATGATCATGTAAATTTATTGCAATGCTGCACCCAGTGTACGTAGAAGTAACGTCTACTTTATAACCATAGCAACACGTTAGGGTAAGATGAGCTACACAATCCCATGGGAAGCAATGATAGGAAAGCTGAAACACATGATTGACGCAGGGCCTTCTTTGGTCTCCTCGGTTCTTCCAATGTTCTCCATTTCCAGTCAATGTTCTCTGCTCTTCCTTGAATTTCCTGTATTAACGAGTCCTTTTTACCCTCCCTGGAGTTTTCTATGAATCTCTATTACTCTGCCTTGGTCTTCCTACGTTTATAAATCTTTTTATTTTCCCTTGGTCTTCCTCAATTTATAAGCCACCTTCACTCTTCCCAGATAAATAAAGATAAAATCCTACAGATAATGCTGACCGAAATCAGGGTCTCTGTAAACTAGACAAAGTTCATCGACAAATTCTGTCTGATTGTTGATGAAATTTGATTCCTTTTTGATTTTGGTACATGCAAATTCTCTCATCTTTCGTGCGTAATTGTAGGGTTGTTAAAATGCATTTTAATAGTAAAATCGTATTTCAGATATTTGTCTTCCAAGCAAAAGCTTTAAAACCGATGCAAAAGTATAATTATAGCAGCTCAAACCCAAACATGAGAATATTTCGGTGAACGGTGAATTTATAGAAGTATTAATACTCGCGGTGTTATTATAGAACCCTCATTTTACAATATAATCGTATAATTATTTGAAGATCATTTTATTAGGATCCCCACTTTCAAGAAATTCGTCAAGATTAAACAGGCACCTCATTTCTTCCATTCCCCAGCATTCAGGAAATCTTATTTCTGCCTCCAAAAAATAATTGGGCTGCTTTATCGGACATTGCGAGTGCTGTAAATTGTCCCCAAATTTTATATTACTTACATTTGTGCTACCAGGCAGAGAAGCAAGCCATGAGGCAGGCTCAACCGCCTAGTAGGACCGCCTCTCGCGGATTATGGAAAACACCTGTCATCAATGAGAACAGATACTACATCCATTCCTTGCCAAAAGGCCGAGAAGCGACGGATTTTGCTCGTATGTGAACCAAGCTTGATAAAGTCTGGTTAAAAAATCAGTGTTTTTGACCGAGAGACAGCCATTATGGCACGATTGCAGCCTCGTTACAATAATTCGAAAGAGAGACTATAAACCGTAAACAGACCGAGCAGAATGGCGGGTTTGGCCCAGAAGGTAAAGAATAAGAGATAGCGTTATCAAACCCAAGGTGAGTGCTTGTTATGTTAATTTTATTCTCTGCAAGTAAATAGAAAATTATCGGTACTCCAGACTGCTACCGTAAGAAATAGCACCACACTTCAAGCAAGGTGATTAGACATAACTGCTACGCATATTAGAAATGGCACTACCCTTCAAGTTCAAGCATGCTAGCAAAGTGATTACATAGAAATGTTAACATAAGAAATAGCACTACCCTTCAAGGTGATTAGACATAACTTCATAGGCCCTGTGCTGTGTAAGTGAAGTGCAATGTGAATTTTATGCCTTTTAACATCAAGTCACCAGACTCGGTAAATATCATAGGCCCCAAGTTAGACTTGGAAGTTATACAGAGTTTCATTTCATAGTTGTAAAACTCCATGGTTGAGCACTGTACGCCTTAAGATTTCTCAGGGGCAATTAGTAACCATTATATTCGAATATATAGAGATGCCAGTATATATATATATATATATAAAGAGAGAGGCTAAGGATTCTTCCAGACAGAGATCTATATGAAATGTTATACCGAATGCAATCTATGTAAACATAGTATAGAATTGCACACCTATGATCTATATTTTCAGCAATGTCGAGAAGAAAAAGTCTACAGTTTTCACTTCTTATGTGAAACGTGTCACATAGTGTCACCAATTGTATCATCTTATTTTGCAACCACATTAATGTGTAAACATGCCATGACCATTGTCCAGCATTAAGTTAATCTAACACCTATTTATTCACCTTTTTATTCACCTATTTATTCACCTTTTTATTCACCTATTTATTCACCTTTTTATTCACCTTTTTATTCACCTATTTATTCACCTATTTATTCACCTACTTATTCACCTATTTATTCACCTATTTATTCACCTTTTTATCCACCTATTTATTCACCTTTTTATTCACCTATTTATTCACCTTTTTATTCACCTATTTATTCACCTTTTTATTCACCTATTTATTCACCTATTTATTCACCTATTTATTCACCTTTTTATTCACCTATTTATTCACCTTTTTATTCGCCTATTTATTCACCTTTTTATTCAGAACGTTTAGTGTCGTCACTTTAAACACTTTCTCAAAAACAGTACTCAAGTATTATTTGATAAGCGGTGGGGCTGCTGAGATAATTTTCTTGAAGGGTGTTACACTGATCAAGACCTTGATGCTCTTTGTGTAGTTTTGCACCTTGAAAAGGTCTCTGAACATCTCAGCAGCCAAACGGTATGTGTCAGAAGAGCTATTCCCAGTCCTCTCCCGTCCACGTCATTATGTCTGCAAATTTCAGGCATAGTTAGTCATCAGGTCTCGGATCAGCAGTATGGATGTTTAATTGTCACGTTGTCACAAGTCACGACCGTGGTCCTTTCACGCTTTTATGCTTTACTCTTTTACGCTTTTATGCTGCAACATGGGCTGGTCAGTTCACAGATGAAGTATAAAAGAAAAGGATTCCAAGTTAAGTTTTGAAAGATTGTGTGATACGGCTTTGCTTCAGCGATGCCAGGCCTTCATGTCGCAAATACTCGAGGAACTTGTTAATGCAGCGATATGGCTCCTCGTGCGTGACTGGATTGCTTTTGTTTCGAACCGAGGTCTCTGACAATATTGCAATCTTCGTAAATGTGCTAACACGCAATCAAACCTTTAAAATTTTTGCGACGTCCGGATAATTTAATTCCGGATAATCGATACTCTTAGGTGCCTAATAGACGTCCCCCCTTCTAATTAACTTTTCAAAAATTTTCCACCCAGCACATTCTTATTCCACTCTCTCCGCCTGAGAACAAAAAAAAAAAAAAAAAAAAAAAAAAAAAAAAATAATAATAATAATAATAATAATAATAATAATCAGAGAAGAGTCTGGTTCAGTGCCCATTTCATTATTTTGGACTTCAGCTTGCAATAAAGCTGTAAACTGCAAGGCAGTGCCTTTAAAGTTTCTCCCTGAGATTGTCTTGGGTGGCTTTAGCATTGTTCTCACCCCTGGCCTGTTTCCTGATCAAATTAAACACTACTCCACCACTTTTTCAGGTTCTTACACTTATAAGTTGTAGAATAATTGAAGCTTCTTTGAAGCCATAATTCCAAGCTGTTGTTAGGTCAAATTGAATTTTTGTCAAAGATAAATTGGCAAAAACTGATTCAGATGTGACTGCACAAAAATATAATAACTGACACAACTTAATAATGCTTTTGAAGTCAGTTTTCCAGGGCAAAATGTCCATGAAGCAACATCACAAGATTTTGTGAAGAAAATCATTTTTTCAAAAGTTCCTGCGCTTTCATAAAGAGGTCTCTCTTGCTCAAATCCTTAATTTTGTGCACATGTTTGCTGAGGCTGACATTAGAATGAGCAACATTTTATGTATGTTTGGAAAGTTTATCATGTAATTACTGATTATGTGTTGCAGAAAGTTATGTATCACCTCAGGCAGGCAATTGAATTGTCCCCAACTTCGATTGAAAACAGGCCAGAACCTGTCAAATTCAGAGATGAATTCCTCTTCAGTGCATGCTAGCGTTGGACTCTATTTGATGGTGACAGTCCATGCAGTGAAAAAGGAATCATGTTCCTCAGTGACCCAATCAGTCACGAAAGTGTGCTCCAATTGTTGGTTGGGCAACATTGAGAAATGTTTTAATATTCTGTTTGGTGCAGAAGGTCCCTCACAACAATGAAATGTCAGTTGAAGTGCACTTCTCAACAAAACACTGTGCTTGTGGAAATTATCAACTCTTTGTGTCAGGTCCTCCCAGAATTGGGTGACATTATTCAGGTCCCCCCAGAAGTTCAGGTCCCCCCACTTTTTTTTCAAAATTGTAGGTCCCCCCACTTTTTTTGACAAATCGACAAACTAGCACATTAAGGCAATGGTAGAATATGATTTCAATCTGCAAAGTAATATTTTGGAAACAGAAAAATTAAGTTTCTTCGGCACAATGCATGCAGCATTTACCTTATGCATCCAATTCTAACCTGCATGACTTTTAGCTGAAGATCAAGAGGAAGACAAAACACATGCTTGTACGATAACATCAAGGAAATGATAAAACTAAACCTACACTCAGCATTTATTGTAAAACAGGACCGTGGTGTGTGGGGATGTTCGTTAAATATATAATTCTCTAGTTGCCGGATGAATTGCCATAGTTCCTTATGTGTATAAATCGACGAAGAATCATCTCGTTTCCGTCCTCCACTACGTGTGGCAACTCCCTTTTCGCCTACTGACTTAATTATTTACAATCAATGCAACTTCATCTACAATCTCGATTTCGATTGTGTCGTTACAAATTACATCAACATATATAACCATACTAATTAGAATTATTGTCCAATAGAGTATGCCCTCGAATTTTGTGAATTGCAGCATCATGGAGTCGGATCTTGTCTCAGCCTCGTTCTGATATGGAGTTTGGTAAAGGTTTAGTTAAGTCCCGTATTTCGTCAGATGACATATGTTGTACCTAATTAACATGTTTATTGTAACATTCCATCTGACTTAATGAAAATGGGTGGGGAAATTTCAACTGTCTTACATCAGTGGCGGACTCGTAGCAGGCCAAGAATGACCCTGCTGGTAATTAAAGAAGGGTTGTACTACCCCGTTTTAATCGTAAGTTTAGCTTCTTTCCTGGCCGGAGTTCGATTCGAGACAGTGGTGCCGAGATTCGCTTCTCGGACTCTTGGAAAGGAATGGATGTAGTATCTGTTCTCATTGATGACAGATGCTTTTCATAATCTGTGAGAGGCGGTCCTACTGGGCGGTTGAGTCTGCCTCATGGCTTACTTCTCTGCCCGGTAGCCTTTATTGAGAGGCATTGTCCTTGGACGCCCCAGCTGTCCTTTATTTATTAGTTAGCCAGTTTGGTGGTTTTTCTGTTTATTAAGGGTAGTTTCAA
Source organism: Alatinidae sp. Z8VKAUB7J3 (assembly GCA_010016025.2). Lineage (NCBI taxonomy): Eukaryota > Metazoa > Cnidaria > Cubozoa > Carybdeida > Alatinidae > Alatinidae sp. Z8VKAUB7J3. The sequence continues at coordinate 138,108,352 of JAAAKM020073195.1, forward strand.
AGAATATCAGAATAAAATAACAGGCGTGGCAACGCTGCCGCTTTCGCTTGCTGAGCCGCGTAAGAATCATGAAAAAATGATGACATCCCAGTTACACACTCTCACTCAGACCTACATCTCACACTCTCTCGCTCTCTCTTTGTATTAATGTTCTTTGTTTTGTTGTTTTTCTATGATTGTTTTGTTGTTTTTGTTTGTTTGTTCTCCCTCCCCCCAGTTTCAAACACCGTCGGTGAGACTGTATGGCGGAGACCAAAGCAACGTGTTTGTTGGACCAGGGTCTAAATTCTCCAGCCATGGACGTTGGCATAGCAGTTGCGTCAGATTGCAACTGCATACTAACAAGGGGAAAGATTAATGACGAAAGACAAGCTCAGAACGAAAAACGTAATTTCGAACGTCTTTGTTGGCTATGACATAATTTCATTTTGAGGAAGGCGTCATATGATTTGAAGAAACATTAACTCCTAGACTTGTATCTGATACGGGCTTACGCCAAAGTTAACGTGCGATTAAACGTGCTTTGCGATTGTTTTCTCTTCCTTGGTATCGCAAATGAAGGGGTGGAGTCTACGCCTTTTTAAATAACACGGGTGGCAGAAAAGGTGTCACGCTCGTAACTGCTATTTGCTACGACGCGTTATTGCCTTCTCGTTTCCTATAAATTCACCGTCAAAAATAGGTTTCTCACATCACTCCATACGATTGCTGTGATCAGTGTATGGCAAAAAAGTCTAGCAAAATGAACCCCTTTGTAAACTAGTAAGTATTTCTGGTAGATTTCTGTTCATTTAGGGTAGTTTCAAAATTTGGTACCTTCATCATTGCCTTGACTTTCAACGTTTATAAATTTGCTCTTAACCCCTTTCACCCACCAAGGCACGAAAGTCTGTCTCGGGTTCCTTTCCGAATTTTGCGGAGCCATGAATTTACCGACGTCAAATAAGGGATTATTTCACAAGAGCAGGCCCATTCTCAGGATTGGGAATCTACATGACGTCATGTCAAGAGCAACGTGATTGATCAGTGACACCTTGAGGCTGAAGCATAAAGGTCAACCTCGGAAACAACAAAAAGAAATATATTACGGATAAACCAAGTGTTAGTGTAGGTCTGAATTGTCCGAATCCGTTCCGAAACACGAGATTGTGTCCGCACGTACCTAATCCCCATCGTCTTTAACTTTGATGCATGTATATGCCTTTGCTGGAAGTAATTAGTTGTTCAATTGTTTTCGGCATTAATAATAGTTGAAAAGTTACCTAATTTCGGCATCGGTGTTTGATTAGTCGATTTGCAAGCCGATAGCTTTCTTGATTGATCTTTTATTGTGTAGGTTTATTGATTGACGAGGTATGGTATCAATCAATCGATTCCCCTGTATTATATAAGAGAAGAAAATGAATGTTTTTATAAGTATATTTACGTTTTTAATGCTATACCCTTTTGTCTTTCATTTAACATAGGTCGAGTTGCGAGAGCTGGACGAACTGGGAGGGCGCTGTCTTTAGTTACTAACGAGGAGGTAGGTAATACTCAAGAATTCAGTTCGAGGAAACTTCAAATATCCTGATCGTATATGAATCGAAGACCCATTCGGATATCCCAAGTCGCCTGGATGTATACGTACCTCGGTATTCAAGTTTTATTTCTTCGCCTGAGTTGATCGTAAATAAAATATGTAGAAACTGTTTAAGTTAAAGCCCAAATTGTGAATGTCTATGCAATTAAAGTTTCAGGATATATGGAGATCAGCGTATTTAAAACGCGCGGGGGCGGGGAGGAATTGATTATTGATTATTTATTGTTGGCCCCACTTCTTATCAGGGGGCAAACTGAAAGATTAGAATTGATTATTCAGACTGATAAGTACTCGTGAAGGAAAATGGTAAAGGAAGATGGTAAAGCAACCACCAGATAAAAAAGATGTTTTGATTAAGTATTATGAATGTCAGAATATTTGCATATTCCAGTGGAGTTATAATAGATAGGGAAACCAAGAGTTGACTAGGTTTACGTTTTTGTCAAATTTTGACGTAAGGCCAATATTTGCCTACGTTTCCTCTCTCATATATTTCTGACAGTTACTTTGTGCCTTGTAACCGGAAGCTTGATAAAGATAATTCCGGCTTCCGGCTTCCCATCATTATCATATTATCCGGCTTCCGGCTTCCCATCATTATCATATTATCCGGCTATTATCATATTATCCGGCTTCCGGCTTCCTTTTATCCTGACGCCTTTTTCGATTCAGAAACTATGAAATTCAAATAACGCTCTACCAAAAACTGCAGATTATTTAGAGCTTACGTGAACAATGCCTTTTTCTTGCATTCTTCCTGAAGTGTCGTGTAGATCAGCGAACTGGATAGCAACCTATGGAATAACAAAAACGGTTATACATCTCTGACTTGCCCAACTAGGTGTACAACTTGAGGGAGAGGACTCTGTGAGTTAACGGTGTACGATCAACGACGTACTAATTTAAACCAATGAATCATCTCGGTATTAATATAACATAGCGTTCTTATTAAGCAAAGACCTGTTCACAAAAATAATTTTCCTCCTTCTGGCTTTGTTTAAACTTTATTGATATATAAGAACTCGAATCACTGCCCACTTCTTTTGTTAAAAACTATTTTTGAAAGATGTTCACTTACTAAAAGCCTTAACTAATTAAAAGAAAGACTTCCCCAATTGAAGATAAACATAAACTGTTTAAAACGAAGTACGAACTACTACCTCCTAGACAATTTAAGCTTTATAATCACAGGGGACAAACTATTACTTTTGTAACGTATTTGATTGTATTGTATTGTATTGTATTGTATTGTATTGTATTGTATTGTAATGTAGTGTATTGTATTGTAATGTATTGTATTGTAATGTAGTGTATTGTATTGTAATGTAGTGTATTGTATTGTAATGTAGTGTATTGTATTGTATTGTATTGTAATGTAGTGTATTGTAGTGTAATTTAGTGTATTATAAATAAGTGCCCAGTATATTTGCGACTACCGCGGATTAGGAAAATTTCTTTGAGTTTTGACGAAAGAGTAAAAACGGTCGTAACCAACAGTGTTCCCACGGTACAACCGCATGTTCTTTATTCCACACAAAAGCTGTTGCTAGTTGCCCCAAAAGACGTACTACCTGTCACACATAAAAGTTTATTAGTTTATAAATAAATTAAAACAATATAAATTGAGCTTTGTGAATTGAACTTTCCATGAAATGTAATCGTTTTAAGAAACCTAGAGGAGTAAACCATCCCCTAATTATAAAACAAAAACTAAGCAGCGAAAGCGTACGAGATTTCTAGGTAATTTTATACACTTCGTTTGCTACAATCTAAGGATATACTGAAACATAGCGCATATATATATATATATATATATATATATTAGTTTCTGTTAGTGTCACAAACCTAAGACAGAATGTAAATATTGTGCAAAATATGACAGACCAATTTACTAAGAGTGCGTCTACACACAAAGACGAAAGCAGCCCATATAACTACGTCTTGCGCTCCACGCTGTCGGCGTTTTGTTTCATCAGGTAGCGTGTACTGTCCGCAATGGTTTTGCAATCTCGCAATCAAAGAATGCTTATGAGCAGAGTGGATCGGAGATTGATTCTATCCTAATTTGATAATAAAAAGCCCCAAGAGACAGGCTAACTAATAGATGGAGAGTAGTTTGAGCGACCGAAGGGAACATCCCTTGACTTGGACCACCAGGTGATGGCCATCATCCCTTTTTTACACGTGTTCCAATTCCCAATAAAACTTTTTTACTTTTAACATTTTAGTCTATCATAGATGGTAGAGTTTATCATGTCTTGATTCGCAACCTTCTGAGAGCTACTTTCCGAGATAAACTTTTCCCATTTTATTAGGTTGGGTTGGGGACCTCTAAGGGATCTGGGATAGAAAGTTGTGAGGTGGCGCCATACTGATTTTGTGGTGGTTGTGCTTTCATTGCGAGGGCTTGATACATATGTGTGGAAGGTCCGCAGCCCAACCTCTCAAAAACAGCGACATTATAGAATTCCGAAAGTCGAAACGTAGCTTGCAAAAGGGACTAAAGCATGGGAAGCTCTACCATCTATGGCAGTGACTGAGTCGAAAAGTGTTGGACTATTTAATATTTTAATCTGCCGTTCTTTTTTGTTTGTAGCGGAGTATCGCAAGGGTATCGAAGCACTCAAGCGACGCGAATCGAGCGACGAGTTTTCCTTATCTTCCTTCAATCTATTGATTCTTAGAATTTTGTTAGAGCTCATACCATATGAGCTCTTGGCTCTTAGCTCTTCTTGCCTCGTCACAAGTACCATATGAGCTCTTAGATCTTGTTCTATCTTGGAAAGGGAATTAGGCTAGGGAAATTAGACAGGGGGCTACAGATTTGTCATAAGAAGGTATTTTGAAGCAAGACGTAAATAACGTCTTGAGAAACTGATAGGTCCATTTGTACACCCCCTATCTGGCTTGTCAAAACTGGATTTGACAAGTCTTGCTTTGTCTTGCCCCATCAGTACTGAAATCCTAAAGCGGTCAAATAATCAAATGATGATTCTATTGAGCTGAATTTTAGTATTTTCTGAGCAGGAATGCTAGATCAATTTCAGGAACTACCTTTCCCTGGACTTAAAAAGGAGAATTCTGCTCCGATTAAACAAACAAAAAAAATTGACCTATTAAAATTGACCTTCCCTATCTCTAGAACAAAACGCAAGAAGTTAAATGATTCTTGTTTGTTTTGTCGGGATATTAGGTATTAGCTGGCAGTTTTCTTTCATTTATTTGGATATCTTATCCAAGCTCTGCAGGGTAAAGGAAGACCACAAAAAAAGGCCTAAATAATTTGGCCAAGTGAAGTAAAAAAAATTCTAGTGGACGATGTAGGGGGATTCTTCAATGTACCGCATCATCTCAAATGATATTCAATTTTGATAGCTAACTCTTGTTTATTCAAGTTAATTTTGACATCGTGAAGCCATAAAGATGAAGTTTTGCAATATTGCTAAATCTGGACAACAATGTGCAAATGTATTTATAAAGGAGAAAGATTTTATTAGAATTCACTCGAGTATACAGGCATCTGACCAGCCCAATAGTTTACAAGAGCTTGCTTTTGGTGAAAGGGACAACAAAAACACTGTAAAAGACACTTACTTGACTCAATAAAACAAGATAAAATTTTATTTGATATATAGTCGATGGTCCTTTGTTTACCTAGCCATCAGATGACCATGCATAGTTGTTCTTACTGTAGATCTGCATACGTCTGTGATATTGTTAAGTTTTTTACAATAGGACTTAGCAAAAAAATATCCAATGGATCAACTACCCAAACGCGTGAAATTCTGTTGTAATACATACATAAAGTTCTTTTTTTATTCAATATAATTCGAGTTATTTTTAAGATTCAAAAAATAACTCGAATTAATATATACAATTAGTATTCTTAGTCTTTTTATTAACTATTTTATTAACTATTGATCCGAAGCGATTTACTAAATTGAAAGTTGACTGGGTAACTTTTTTAACTAAGCTTTTGCTGGTAAAATTGTATATTGTCGAACAAAATTACGGAATTCATCGCCATCAATTGTTTCTGCATCTAATAATTTTTCGACAATCAAATCAACTATAACTCGGTTATCTAAAATAATTTCAGTTGCAATTTGTTCACAATGATTAATAATTTTACAAACTTCCGTATCAATTCGATCAGCAATTGCTTCATTTGATTCACCACCTAAAAATATTTGCTCATTATTATCATCTTCCAAAGCAATTGGACCAATATTTGACATACCATAACGGGTTACCATTTGTCTTGCAATATTTGTAATTTGCTGTAAATCATTACTAGCCCCTGTTGTTACTTCTGGGTCACCAAAAACAACTTGTTCAGTTACTCGACCTGCTAAGGTTGTAATGATACGAGCTAATAATTGAGAACGAGATAATAACATTTGATCTTCTTCAGGAGTAAACCATGTAAGACCTTTTGCTCCTCCACGTGGAATTAATGTTATCTTTTCAACTTCATCATGATTTTCTAAAACTGATCCTACTATTGCATGACCTACTTCATGATATGCAATTAATTTTTTATTTTTCGTATCTTCCATCGTGGTTCCCGCAATACCACCAATTATTCGATCGGCAGCTTCGTTAACTTCATTTTTAGTAATTGTTTTCTTTTTATAACGTGTTGCTAAAATAGCTGCTTCATTTAATAAGTTTGCTAAATCTGCACCTGAAAATCCTGGTGTTCGATTTGCTAATTTAACTAAGGATACATCTTCATCAAATGGTTTGTTTCTAGCATGGACTTTTAAGATTCCAATTCGTCCTAAACGTAAGCTAAAAATACTGTATGAAAAGATAAAAACTGAATTTGGGCTCTGTGCGAGCTTTCGGAATCTCTTCCTTCTTCTGGCGATTAAGTGAGATGTGGTCAAGCGCCGAGGCATAGGGAGAGACAGAGTTTCGCATGAGAACGAAGTTGAGAATCATACCAGGGCGACTACTCAAACAAACACGGAAGGCAAATCACAATGTGCTACACAGCAACTGAACGATTCTTGCTCGTTTTGATCGAAAGTTTACATTAACCTCAAATTGAGCATTCCAATAACGTAACTATTCTTTAATTAATTCCAAAGAAAAGGTAATATTTTCTATAATGGTGTTTGCGACATGCATTCTTTCAAAGGGTTTCACCCTTTTATGACCGTTTTGTTGTTTTTATGGAACTTTATAGGATATCATCTTCTCAACGTGTTTGGAAATTAGACCCTATCTTTGCCTTTTCAATGACAAGAATGAAAGAAAATCTATTACAAAATGAGTCTGTACCATAAGTAAGAACTAATTTATAAAGAGAAAGCCCCTTGGGAAGAGTATGATGATCAAAGTAAACTGCGTACTTAAATTCATCTAACTTTCTATGTTACACTGTCATTACTTTTAGTTACCCCTATTGGGTACATCCGAGTAAGTAAAGAAATCCCCCAATGAGCCTTACGACCTTAATTCCTATTTTCGTTTTTGAGCACAATTTTTGTTAATACCTCTATAATGTGACCATTATGGAAACAAGGTCTTCTGAACCTTTTTAATGCTATCGCTGCCAACTTTATCAGTAGGGGTTTATTGAGCACAATTTCTTTGTTTTTAATTACTGTTTATTTTTTATTTTATTCTTAAAAGTGACTTAAATATTTTTGTTTAATTTTGTAAAGTAATTAATATCTTAAAAATTGTAATTTTGACTTATCATTTTATATATTTTTTGTAACTATTTTTCTTCTATAAGGAGAAATAAATAAATACATACATACATACATACATACATACATACATACATACATACATACATACATACATACTTGTCTTCTGCCGTAGGAGGGAAGGCTATCGTTTCTTCGATGGCTGCTCTCTGCGCTTACCCGGGCAGCCGTTCCCCGGCCAGCATCCCGGGTTTCGAGCACGCCCAATCCTGCGAGTGGGAGAGCGGCGGGCGCATCGAGCCCTATTTCCGCGGCAGATTTACCAGCCGGCCCGAACATCCGATGCGGTACGGATCCTACACCAACTGGGCGAATTGCCGGGTGGAGGGTTTTGGCTGGTACGTGCGCAACGCGACAACCTGCGGGCGGATCGGAACGGGGGTGGTGGGCTGCAAGACTATCGTCGTAAAGGTGAAGGGGCGGCGGTGTCCGGAGTGATGGTCGAACCAACCATAGCCAACTCTATTCCAGTAACGATTTAAGGTATCTCCCATAGTCGTTTTTCCTGTAGACCTCTGCCCGCGCGCGCAGGTCATCCGGCCCGATCCAGCCCTGTCGAAAGGCAATCTCCTCAAGGGAGCCAACCTGAACCCCCTGGCGTTCGGTCAAGGTGCGGACAAAGTTGCCGGCGTCAAGCAACGAGCCGTGTGTCCCGGTGTCAAGCCAGGCAAATCCACGCCCCATCGTTTCCACACGCAGTGATCGTTCGGAGCGATAAAGATCGAGTAGGTCGATAATTTCCAGCTCATTGCGCACCGACGGTTTCAGCTGTGCTGCAAAATCTGACGCGCGGCCATCCAGAAAGTAAAGGCCGGTCACGGCAAAATGTGATGGCGGAATCGCGGGTTTTTCCACAATCGAACGGACATTGCCGTGCTCATCGAAGTCAACCACTCCGTAACGTTCCGGGTCCACCACGCGATATGCAAAGACTGTGCCACCGGCTTCGTGCGTCGATGCGCTTTCGAGCATTTTTGGCAGTCCGTGGCCGAAATAGATGTTGTCGCCCAAAATCATGGCGGATGGAGCGCCTGCAAGGAAATCCCGCGCTAGCAAATAGGCCTGGGCGAGCCCATCCGGAGACGGCTGGACTACATAGGTAAATGCCATTCCCCATTGGCTACCGTCGCCCAGAAGGCGGAGGAACTGCGACTGCTCATCAGGGGTGGTGATGATCGCTATGTCTCGAAGAAGTTACTTTAAGAAAGGATAACGGAGGGCAGAGCAGGCAAAGTGGCGACCGAACCTTAACAAATAGTAACGGCCATCGTATTTATAATCTCGCGTCGTAGATGGTATTAATAATCGCTCATTTAGGACTACTACATATTGAACACCACAGTGACGGCATCACAGAGGGGGCTGGAGGGGGCTCTAACTCCTCCACTTTTTGCAAATTTTTGTCTTCCATATCAATGAGAACAGGGGACGAAAAGAGAAGAAAATAACTAAAGGACGAAAAGAGTCTCATTTCATATCTTAATTTTCAAAATACGAGAAAATTCCTCTGAGGATCGAATGAAATAAGAAGTAAACCTTTGTTTATATCTCAGCCCCATTCCCTCGTTTGATTCGCTGGCGACGCAGATGCGACCCTCTTCGACCGACATGGTCAGGGAAGCCATGGGGAATCATATGAAAGCAGTTTGTAGGATATTAGATTTGTCGGATCGAAAGCTTTTCAACCCCGAAATACAAAGTAATAACTTTCCATGACAAAATTTATTGTCTTCCGACAGGCTTTGTCCATAAAGAGCCAGGCGCAAAGAAACTAAAACAACGTTATCACAAAAGGAACGGTGTATCTTTCCTGTACTTATAAAACAAAGATGAAAGTCTTGGAATTGCGCATAGACAGGGCACCACTGCACCCCTAGTGAAACGTACAAATCAAAAACCAGTCTTTGCCCTTTATTTTAGAAAAGTGCCCCTCTCATTACTTAAAGCTGCCTTATATGTATAAGCCATGAGCTATGTGGCCTATTTGTGACAAACCAGCGCTTATTTGACTACGAAACGTTCTCTATTCGACGGGGTTCACATTTTTAAATGACCCTCTTCAGCTATCCCATAGTCTTTCCCATAATCTTTTTCTAACTAGAACGTCTGCTAAAATATTTTATAACTAGCCACACAGGGTAAGGGAAGTAATAGCCAGAATTACAAAGTGGGCGAAATCGTACGTATCTGCTCTCACGTCTTTGGCACACTGTCACTAATGCTATAGCTCGAATACCTAGGTTACTAGACTCAATTTGCAACATACGACCTATATATTCGCTCGCACAGCGACACGTGGATTTATAAAGTAATAAACTTGTTGTGTGTGGCAGGTAATACGTCTTTTTGGACAACAGCATGCAGCCTTTGGGCGGAATAAACTACACGCGGTTGTGCCGTGGGAAAACTGTTGGTCGCAGCCGTTTTTATCCTTTTGTCAAAACTCAAAGAAATATTCCCGATCCACGTTAGTCGCAAATATACTGGGCACTTCATACGGTCTATATTTTGGGTCAGAAGAAAACTTGGCAATTTGATTGGAAATGACAATGTTAATGAATCTTCTGGGTAGGCATTTACTTGACAAATGGTTTTATTGTTGGCTAATTCCTTATCGAATTTACTTTTTGAACAAATGATTAGAGAACGGTGCACTAAAGTAGCAATGAGTTTGGTTTTGCAAGTTTTAGGGCAAACGAGTTCCAGGGCGTATATCGTCAGGTAAATGACGGTTTTCTGTAAACACTAGTGAGAAAACTGGACCTGTCTTTTTTAACATGAACGTCCACAAGAGGTCCTACATGACAGAGGTTACATGACAGAGTCGCGCAACATGTGCCGGTTTTCATTAGTAGACGTAGTAAAGTTTCCAAAATTTCATCTAATCGTGTAAACGAAGACAAGTCAACAGATCCCAAAAATGACTTAGCAATAGGACAGCATTTGATTGAAAACCCATAATGTGCTGACGACTATCAAGAGGATTCGTTAAAGTTATTAGCCAAAGCCAGATCTCCTTTTCATCTTGCCGCTCTAAAAGCTGCAATTATCGAAACAAAGAAGCCAGTACTTTGTCGATAACAAGAATTTGTTTACAATTTACGCATTTTTCAATGACACGAGTGGCAGAAAACGTGTCATTCTCGTCACTGTTATCTTCTAGGACGACTTTTGGTCTTCTCGCTTCGTATAAATTCATCGCATTAGCTTTCTCATTTCGCTCCATACGATTGCTGTAATCAGTGTATGGCAAAAAGGTTTTGCAGAATGAATTCGTTACTCAACGCAATATTCATGTTTAACTATCTTTACATTGTCACTGAAAGTATACGTCACTGAAACTATGCAACGTCACAAGAGACCACTGCGATTGAAATCATTGCGATTACAGGCGACAAAATGTCGTAGAAAGATGGCCATTGAACTTAATAACCTCCCGACAGCATGACAGTAGACCTTTCAAACATAACAAACGCTTTCTAATTACCGAGGAACTTGGAACACCATAGTGACCACTTAAATCACTACAAAAGTATCAGTTGCCTCTAGTCATTCAGAGTTCTTCTGTTACAATATTTGACGCAAGAAACCTACCTGCATATCAATATCCAAAATACAAACTCTTCCTTGGTCTAAAACATCTTTTACAGCCTTTTTACTGAAATAAAAAACGTAAAATACGTAAATGAACACCTCTGAACAGATGATGGCCCTTTTATAGCATTTGAGAAATGCTTCGAGTTGTACTGTTTTTCTTTCGCTCTAGAATTACAAGCATTACCTCACTTGTACAGCAAACGTCATTGCTAGAAAAGACGATAAGAAACCTAAAAATTGTACCACAGATGTGTGGGTAAAAAGTTGACAACGCCCTATATTATCCTGTAATCTCCAATTGGTTTCATCGAATTCTTTATTTTCACACAAAATTCTCCATCTCTTTGATCAGCCATATCGCCGTTTTTCCATATCTCTTTCATAGGTTTGATGTGTTCTGTTGGGTCGGACATTTTGAGGGCACGATCATCTTAGAGTTGCTAAGGGGTGTTGTATTTTGTGTCCTTTTAAACCTGAAGATTCCATGACTTAAAAAATCAAATAGGCGATGAGGGGTAGCCGTATGGACTTAAGCCTCCTCATTTTTTTCAATCATAATTGTAGAAAGTTGCGAAATCTGCGAAATGGAACAAAAGAGAAGGAATCTCTAAGCACTAACTCTCTTTCGTGGCGCCCGTGTAAATAATTCTTTTTCTTTGATAAAAGGGAATTTAAAATGACAAGTTTGAACAGAAGGTAGTTAAGTTGTTTATTGAAGTAATTTAGATCTACTCGTCAGCAAAAACTTATAGAACAACAATAACTAACAACAGAAAAATACCCATGTTGTTCCTATGTCCAGGTTACATCCTTTCTTCTTTGCAAATGTCCTTCTTTGGCAGCCCCTTGATTGTTTTGCTTGGAGCTGCTCACAGAAATTCAGAGCTTCTAGTTCATTTTCCCTAATCAAAATTTGTGGAATTTGCCAGAATGTTTATGTTGCCCTGCAGCATCAGTTCCATATGGATGTATTTTTTCAACTGCCAGGAATATTGTTAATAGGAAAAGTAACTTGTCAAAAGTAGCACCGCTCCGACACCCCTCTTGACTTGATATTGTAATAGCAGGCTCAAGAAAATCAATTTCAAGACTAAATGACTTTTCAACTTTGAACTTCACTATCTTCCCCTCATTTACAACTGGTTTGATCATTTTAAAATTGGTTCTTTTATACAACTTTATTAAGACCTAATTATGATGATGACAAAAACTATAAAAATAACTAGACCCAAACCGACAAAAAATACATCAAACAATATGCCAACAATTACAACACACATGGCTTTATCTCATCACTTAAATAAACTACACATTCCGGAATGGATAACATTGTTTGCCAACAATTATCTGCATAAAGTTTTGAAGAGTCCAAGAATAAATCACATGTCATTTGACTTAAATGGGGTTTTACATTTGGGTCTGACAAAGCTGTTTACTTTTGCAAAATGTAAATGCTCGTACCTTTCTTAATAACAGGTTGCATTAATTTCAATAAATCAGCCTTGGCACTAACTGTATGAATTTGAAAAGAGGTTTCTGTTTTATGACATGGCTTAGCTCTAATGAAACCAATTTAGAACCACGAGGGAATGTGAACAGAAAAAGGGGAACTTGTTTTTGTTACTATGTGTAAATAATTTGGATACACAAAACTAACAGTTTTCTGTCACTAGGCTTAAATTATCCTATTTCCATACATTGTTTGATTTACTTGATGGTAAGCAGTGGATGGTAAGCATAATATATTCTGAAAAAGCAAGATATTTTGTACATAAAAAGTTACATTGTATCAATTTCTTATGGTTTTCCATTAATGTCTAAAGTATGTTTTGTTACTGACGAGTTAAAACACGAAATAGTCTCGCAAAGTTTCATAAAATTGCGGATTTAGATACAGATTAGAGGTGGACTGTCAAACAAGATCAGAGATACAAGCACAACGTACGTGGTGCCAGAGGCTGATGACATAGTATTAGTTGAAGGGTCATGAATCTCAAGGCTGTCACTTGAAGAGTTTAGGAGGACAACATGTAGGGAATTTGGCTTAAAGAGAAAATGGCAGGGAAAGTGCGTACTGCGTGATGTAGAGGATTGTATCTGATATATGGAGAGTGGAAACCTGCCAAATTTCTAATTCATGATATTTAGAATTATTTGATGTAGTTGTCTAAAAAGGTTATTGAACTCGTTAAGTCTCTTACATTAAAGCCACTGAACATCATTAAGATTCTTAACGGGACTCTGTTAATTTTGATATTAAAATCATGCACTGCTCATAACTACCGAGATTTTATCACGAATTTTATGAGCTTTTGAAATGTTGTCAATAACAAAAACCGGTTATCTCCATTTTCAAACAATTCTTTACATTTTTCAGAATGACAAAGTCGCGAAGAACCATAAACTCGTAAACATGCTGATTTTTACGGAGATCAGAGCAAAGCAAATTTTACAATTTTTAAAATATAGCGACCCGAAACTTTTAACACCTTCAATGACGACTTGAGAATGGGTTGGATCATCATTTTTTTCAATTTTCTCTGAAGATCTATATGTTGATAAATAAAGCTGTAGGCCTACTGTGTGATGTCACATAAACATTTTTCTGTGATAAAAATGTCTCCCCATCCAAAAGCTGCTCTCAACAAAATGTGGCCTTGATTACATACTTCAACTGCAGAGGAAGCAATCATTCTTGGTTTTAAGAACATCAGTGATTTTTGCTCTTATCATAACTTAAGAGTATACGCGTCTAAACCACATACTAGAGCGTCCTTGGTTACGCGGTGGTAACGAGAGATTTAGTGTTATCGTCTATAAAATGATTCCCTCAACTATTCCCTATAGTTGTAAGTTCATTTCATTTATCAAAAACCTTTAGCACCGATTACATGATACCCCCAAGTTCGGGAAAAAACCATCAGTTAGTCACCTGTGTGTGTTTGGATGCGTAGTCTACGCACACATCAAAGACATACATCGTAAAAAACTTGATAATAAATCAAATAAGTGTATTTTTCTTGATTATGCTGAACGTTCAAGGGATATCGACTTTGGTGTCAAATTAAACGTGATGTTATTGTCCGAAGGGGCGTTATTTATAACGTGGATTCATTAGTTTACCGTGCTTCATTAGTGGAGATTAGTAACAACCAGCCTCTCTTTAAAGAGAAGAAGCAGGCGGATTCTACTGATGTAGAATTGCTAGATTGTGTTAATGCTAATGATATTTAATTTTCCTCTGACGATGCACCTAGGCGATTATCGGAGTCTGAGGCGAACACGAAACAGGGAGAAGTTATATATATTTCGTTTTATCTGAAGTTACATGGCTGAAGGGTGGTGAAACGGGACTTACGGTTTAGATCGTTATGTATAGCGGTACACACTACGTATGTATCGTAGTATGTACCGTAGAGAAACGCCGCTGGTATAGCATCTTTTGTATAGGCCGGGGTATAGACCACGTTGTATAAAATTCAATACCTCTAGCTTTTCTCTGGCACTATTAATGTTGCAGAGCAGAGCGTGAACACTAGTTGGATCATTATCATTGTCTTATACGGGTGGAAGCTTGGGAATATGACTAGCAATCCGGATTATCACTACGGACTGAAGGCCGTAGTGGTATGGCCTTTTATTAAACATATGTTTAGAGAAAAAAAAAACAGCTTTTTTTATGATTCCTAATTTTTACCTACGTGTGAACTTTTGTTTAACTATGCTTTTTGTGTCTAAAAAACACGGCTGGGGGATCAAACTTTCAGGAAAGGTTTTCATAGGTTTGGGGATATTATTTTTTTTCCAGTGAATGGGGAAAAATAGTGTTTCTCCGGTCCTCAAGCTGGCTAGTTCAAGGTTAATTACGCGTAAAAAGGCTAGGAAAAATAGAAGGAACTAAAGGCATAGTGTTATAGAAGGAAAAATTTTGATTTTTGTTAAATAATGGAAGAGTAATGTGAAATCTTGATCAGCGAAACCTTATAGTAATGGGCAGTTGTGGTGCAGATGTGAAGTGGTGTACAGGACCGTTAAATGCAAATATTATAATGAATTGATATGGTAAGCAAATGTTCAGTGCAAGGAAAAACCCCGCAATAACACGAACTTAGACACTTGCTTGGGTGGTAATAAACTTAGTAAAGTTTAAGAAAAACTTTACATACTCTATTGATATAAGGTATCAGTTACAAACTAAACAGTCGAAAAAATATCTGGAATGTAAAGCAGTATAAGGTGAGAACATTGCTATTTTTGTTATTTCGTACTGAGTATGCGAAAATGCAACTTATGCATTACATCTGAAATATTTACAATTATATTGAGAAAACAAGGACAGGTTTTAAGTAGGTTAATTTGTAGGGGTTTAAAAATGCTTTCAGAAGACCTCTATGTCAACAGTAGGTATAAAGATGGGTCTTAAGATCTGATACTGTTAAATTACAAATACCGCTACAATTGAAGAGATTGTTACAGTCTAATGAACTTTCCTGGACGTGAAATCCTACGTTTCTGCTAAGGTAATTTATTTTCGTTCTTATCACTGCGTATTTTGTATGACTTTGGCTATATCTTGTTTAATGAAAGCAATGATTCTAATATTACTTATTTGCACATACATTTTAGCCGTGTCGTACCCTATTATTTAAGGACATAATAATTATTAATCACTCGTAGAAATTAGGATATGCAAGCAGAGGCGACCATCGAACTCCGTACACTGAACCTGTCTGAATTCGCCAATATCAATCTTGGCGAACAGGTCATAGTTGAACCGGTTTCTGACCGTACCCAAGATCTATTTGAAAAAACCCTGGATCTGTTTGAGTTGGAAGGTGAAGAGGCAAACATACCCACTCAAACACAAATCGACAGCGACATTGATCGTTACATCCCCAAACACAAAGACCTGCGTAAGATTTATTTATTTGCCGAGGCCCTGGGTGGCTATGAAACCTTAAATGAATTAGTCAGTGACCATTCGACAACCAATCAGTTGTCCATGCGTTTTAATGATTTATCCCAAGCCAGTACTGCATGGACGCCAAGATATGCTGCTATCATAAGAGTTCTTATCGCGATATATCATATGTAAATTTTTTTTTCAGTGGCAAAAAATGGGGGGGCATTCTCAAATTTTGGGGGGGGGCATTGCCCCGAAATGCCCCCCCGTAGCTACGGGCCCGCACATACCCAGCACAGTATTTTCTACAAGATACTGATACTATTTCCACTACTTTTGGGTTACAACTCAGCAAAAGATTCCCTCAATCAAATATAGTTGTAGCATAGTTCGATCGATTAAAAATCTTTACGACATCTTGCGTGATACCTTCCATAATCTTGACGTTTCTGAAGCGGCATTAAGAGAACACTGGATTAAGAATGTCGTTGCCACTACGTAACCAAGGTCGTTATGGCCTAAAGAACACCTCCAGTTTAGTAGCGTATTATGTGCGTATTGGCCTTGAAAACATTGGAAGTTAATAATATGTTAAGGGCTGAAATTGAATTAATATTAAGAATATTCCACGGCTTGTAGAGATGCAATTCTTCGGTATAGTCGATGGAATTACAATTTTGGACATAAATTAATGTAAACTGGCCTCACCCCTGTTCCAACTAACGATGCATTTTGAAAATCTTCATTTCGATGACTTGCATGTCAAATATCCCTATTGATAGGAGGTAAAGAGGCGTATAGCGTGCAATACCACAAATGGGAGTACCTTTCCTTTACTAAGTGTCTTTCATGATTCCGAGTGTCTTTCATGATTTCATTTTCATCGAGATATAGTAAAGGTTTACATTATTTTGGTCCACAATTGTAGAGTACGTAAGCGTAATGTTTGCATTCTCATACAAATTGTCACGCCATTCCTCGTAAGTCTACATTTTGTCGACAGGAGCTTAAATTCAGGTGTGATCATCTTTACATTGCTGTATCTATACGAAAATGCCAACGCATATTAATTCCTGCCTAAGTTTAAATACTAATATAGCAATAAATAAATAGTATAACAATATTATGGTAGCCAAGCCAATTTTAATCTTGATATATGTACTTTCCGGAGGAAAAAATCACACGGCCCATAAACAGTTGCGCCTTAGGTTACGCAGGCCCGATATGCCGATAAAAGCTTTTTAAATTACCGGCATTTATGAAAAAGTTCTCTGTTCAATGTCCTATTGGGCAGATGATCTTAAATTTAAGTGCTTTTGATAGAGATCAGTAAGCTATATATTGGCAATATTGGTACTTTAATGTATGATCACAGAACAGAAGTAATATTTTAGCAGATTGAATAGTTGAAAAACAGGGCTAAGGTGACAGAACGTGCAAGGTTAATGCATGAAATAAAGAACAGCATACGAGAAAGTTTAGCCTCTTCTCTACAAGTCACGTTCCATGACACAATGTTCCAGGAATGAATTTGCAGGTGAAATTAGGGCAAGATAGCATTGTTAAGCCCTCATCTCCATCCTTTCTTGCTGTAAAAACTTGTACAGATCGCGTGTAAAGATAACAGGTTGTTTAAGAAAGCTTGGTGGGCCTCAGTGTGCTGGTTACCAGGACTTGAGCTAAATTTAAAACACAAATTTTTATTTTCAGTAACAAGGCGGTTAGTTATCTTAAAGGAATTTTCGAAACTTTCGACCCAGGGGAAAGGATCGTAAATCATGATTAAAACAATCATATGTTATACTGACTCAAGTCATCACAACAGAAAAATGATACTACACTTCAACGGAAAGCAGAGCTCTAATTATTGGAGGTAACAAACGTAAGGATTGAATATAGTAACATGATAAAAAGTAAATAAATGACTAAAAATAACTGTTACTTTGGTGGTAGGCTTGTAGATCGTGTAGTTTGCTATTGGGTTATTGAGTCATGGATTGGTTGGCCGTCTATAGCAAATGAGCGAACTTTCTGCTTGCGATTTGTAAGAAAATTCATCAGCCAGTCTACAACAGCCTGATTGATGCCGATAGTGGATATTTTGGAGTGCAGACGACTGTGAAGAACCTTGTCAAAGGCCTTAGCAAAGTCCAGCAGAATTAGGTCAACTGGGTGGTCAATTAGGTCTGTGATTTCCTCGTATGATTCCAAGAGGTTTGTTTCAATTGATTTCCCTGACTGGAAGCCATTGCACAGAAGTCTTTGTCTCTCTTCATAAAGCTAACGCTAATGGTTTAGATTGAAGAAATTTCAAATGGTAGCCCTTGCCGATGACTGTTTCCAAGTTAGACTGAAAGCGATCGTCCCCCAGGAAATCCCAGGGTGCAAGGCGCGCCGTAATTTGTATAGAATTTCCGAAATGGTCTATTCTTTTTTACCTTTCATGATGCCTGTAAAGATGATTGGTAATCAAATTGGTTCAACTCAGGAAGTTTTGTATTTGAATAAAGAGAGACCCCAGAAACAAAGAAACGCACTGGAATATAAGTCTGGGTTCATAGCTCTGTGAGGCATAAGGTACACGCTAGTAGGAGCAAGCCACGGTCATGAAAGATTTGACGTTATTACATTTTTGATCGTTGGGGGGAGGCGAGTTAATGTTTGTAAGTCGTAGGATGGGAGTAATTTGCAAACTAACGTCGTTTAAGTGTTCGTTTATTACACTATTGGGTTTTCCGCTTATTTGTTGTCGAATTATAGTCGAATTTGTTTTTTGGAGCGTAGTAATCATTGAAACTTTGTAGATCCCCACTCTACAATTAGCCGAGGGAGAGTACTTGACATATAAGAAAAGGCCCATATGGTAGTTTCTTTGGAAATTGTCTCGTTTATTAAAAACGCTAGTGCAGAGTTGTTCAGTTGAACTACACTTTTATTGCAAATCGATCGAGCGGCGTTTAACCCGAACTAGTGGTACAAGTTTTTGCTTGATTTGCTGAGCCTGCCATTTTTAAGGAGTTGGTAAAATTAGTATCAACAGCCTTTTTGGAAGTGGTAAGAACTATGTCAGGGGTAGTAACGCCAGGTTGAAGCCACTGTGGAAGAGTGGTTTGGGCATTGGACTTATAACCCAATCGTTGTGGATTCAAATCAAAGTCGGACCCCACGATCTTGGGAAACAGTGCCCTTGGGTGATAGTTAAAAAAACCCCGAAGACCTCAAAATAGAACAAAAGCCAAGCCTGATGTATCCAATAACAGAGCAGTTGTGCTGCCTCTGACTGCCGTCGACAATCATCGCATCTTCTCTTTCAGCTGGCTGATGATCTATCAGGAGGTACTCTTCTATTGCATTTAATTTTTGCATGTGAAAACAAGGATAAAGTGTCCCGTCGATCAACTTCCTATTGTTAGGAACATCACAAATTCCCCCCTTTGCCTTGTTTTTGAACTGGCATTCAAATTTCTTCGAATAATTGAAATCATGGCCCAACAAAGCTGAATCTAAAAAGATCCCGATTCACTATAAAATTTCAGCAGCCATACAAGACTGTAGACCTTACTGGATTCAGGCAAAGTGAGCCTACTCTATAAATTTTAATTGCAAATCTTTTTTCAGAAAAAATCTATAGAAATGTGCTTGGTCCCTTAAGGCAAAGGCCAGAGGCTTCCCTTTGAGACTCACTTCCAATGTTGGATACAACCTTGAACTCAAGAAACCTTTTTTCTGTGTTCCGTTATGTGGACTAGGTTCCGTTAAACGTAATGTTGGTGTGGGCTAGATAACCCACAGACTAATATCAAATTAAAGGAAAATCCCACAACCATTTCCTAACAAAGAGAAGGGGGCATATGGTAATACCCTACTCGTATATTTTGAAGAACTTATTTTTGCAAGTGCGTTATTCATACACCAAAATAGAAAATTGAACTACACCAAAAATTAGATCACAGTTCGATATTGGATATAACCAAGGAAGAATATATTCAGACCTCGGGTATATGGAAAATATCAGACCACAACATTTCTAATCTTTGATCTTCCCTATTTTTTTTAATGTCTTGGTATGTACACTGTTTTCTTCACTACAGACCAAGGCATTCTTCGGCTTATATTTCTTATTGTGTGAAGTTGTTATACAAACCATATTCATATCTAGAAAGAGTAAAATTTTTTAGGTCATCGAATGATATCATTTCTTAAAGGACTATTCGTGTTATCAATTTAGCATGTCCTTTGTTTCCCACGAAACAACAAAAGAAAAAAGAAAAAAAGTAGTTCATGCTGGACCCTCAATGTAAACGCATCTGACGATTCACACACTGCTTTCTTAATCAAGACCTACTAAGAGTCGAAAGCTTATACGTTTATCTGAACAAAATGCGCAAGGTATATCATGACGTGTTTGTCAATAGCAATTCAAATGATCTGTCTATTGATTAATGGGAGACCTAACAATAAATGGAAACTTTGAAACCAATCTCCTATAATAAAGATGTGAGTGTAGCAAAACAACGGCCTTTCCTTAAATAAACTTCTCTCCAAATGGGCTTACACCGCACGCAAGTTAGAGGCTATTTGCCAACTAATTAAGAATGCTTTAACAATGCTTTGTCATTAAAAGATTTGCAGTACTATTTTACATTTGAATCACATTTGCATTGGCGTTACTGCAGTACCAACGAAGCGGCGCCACTTGTATGTCTGGTAAATTTGGCGCCCTCCACTTTAATGTTCATGTTTTTATCTGGTAAAGAGAACAAAGAAAGCACTAAGACCAGAAAGAAGAGAGAAAAGGAGTTTTCCTGACTGAAATATATCCCTAAATTCTATTAGTCATCCCTTTCTTTCATCAATTATTTCCCTTCTTTTCCCATTTACTTGTTTCTTCTTTCAGCTTACTGCGTTCTTCAACCCCTTAGTTTGACGTAGCCTGTAAAGCCCCCTGCTTGCTGCATCTTTGTCAAATCATATTGTTAAGATGCAAAGATTTTTATGATTACGGATTGGAATAAAAAATCCGAAAGGTTTGATTTTATCTCAGTGTTTCTAGTTTACCTAGTTACGATGATAAAAATACGTTATTGAACAAAAAAGATGTAGAATTCAGAAATGCATCTATAAGCTGTTTTATATGAAATTTAATCGACAATAATTTCTAAAACTACCGCGATGTAGACACCTAAATATTTCCACGTGCTCGCCATTTTAGTACAACTTCCCTTTTCCCGATCCATCAATCTGTGTAGTAGTGAAATGCCTTAAATTATGTTCTGTCAAAAAGGTTGAGCCTGTAAAAGTTTAGAGTTGAAATAAGCTTATCTATGATCTCTAAGAATTTATCTGATAATAAGCATGTTCTTTTAAGGTGGTACATTGAGAGAGTACAGCTTCATGGACGACCTAATCATTTTTAAAGTTCAGTATTAACCAAATGTGCCACACCGTTGTAGGTTAAATAAAGGTAGTTTGTGACTGCAGGCCACTCGGCTGCCACGGTGTCAATCTGCTTGACATATGGGAAAATGTTTCTTTCCTTTCGCTTGGTTCTGAAAATAACACATAAATTTAAAATACAGACAACATTCAAAATGTATTATATAAAACTTCATTTTTTGGTAAAATAATAGAAATTTTAATTCCTAAATATTATTTTCAATAAATGAATGGAAAAAAGTGACAAGCGGTACTACATCTGTCACGCGTAAATCGAAACTGCATAAAAACACTAAGTTTGTCTAAATTCACCAAGGCTCAGTGCTCTCTGGAGGGGAGTAGGTGGAGGTACATATTTAAGAAGACTAAAAGATGGATTGAAGAGTATTGACTAGGCATAGGAGGACAATTTACGTGAGAGATTAAGAGGAGGATTGCTTTTATTTAAAGCTTTTAAGCAGTTTCCAGTCTATTAGCTATATCAGGATTTCCATTCAAAGAATAGCCCTTTCTGTTTTTCTAGAAAAAAAAACAATGGCTTATCTGGCTTTCTAGAGAAGTTTTTGGGAAATGTAAAAAAATTATGCGGACGAAGAAGCTCCTTTTCTAGACAAGAGCTAAGAGCTTACATGGCACTTGTGACGACGTCGGAAGAGCCAAGAGCTCATGTGGCGTGAGCACTAGCAAAATTCTAAGAATCAATAGATTCTTTTAAAAGGAAAATCCGAGGCTTAATGCCGGTCGAGATTTAAAATAGGAGCTCTGATACACAAGATTCTCCTATTTATCAAAATTCATTAAGATCCGATCACCCACTCGTAAGTTAAAAATACCTCGTAAGTTACACTCCTAAGTTAAAAATACCAACTCAGTAGATTCAATGCAAATATTCATGGCTTGATAGAGAATACAAATTTGTTCACCCTTGTTTAAACCTGCCTTGTTTTGTCTCACGGCTGGGGGATCGAGCAGAAATCTTCAGGATTAGTTTTGCAAGGAGAGAAAGGAGGGGGAGGTGAATTCAAATTTTTGTTGTGGGAAATTTTCCTTCGATACTTTACGATACGTTTTTATTGTAAGTGCAGATCAAAGCAGAATTTCAGTCAAAAGGATTTCAAATAAAGAAACTTTAATGCTGTTAATAGCATGGATAGTTAATGGCATAGAAAGCTTAAAATAGAAAAGTGTCATAGAATAAGCTAAGATAACACAAAGAGCACATTTCTCTTCACATAAAACACGAGCCTTTATTCTTATTTTTGAGCCATTAGTCCCTAAAGGAAACAATAATGTTAACTTCAGCAAACCTAATTTGAGAAATTCTAATGCTGTTGTACAACGCATTCCAGTGCGATTTTTACAAAGGTGTCTGTAAGCTCCTTTACATTGAAGCATTAGTTTTTCTTAGATACATATAAAACATGCTTCTGCAAAGGGGACAAGTGTGCAAATTCCTTTCCCTTAACCCTACCTTACATGGGCTTTTTGGCTGTTCTCATACATGGGGGGGGCCTAGTAGGCCCGCGACACTTTGACACACTATAACTTTATATCGACCAATGTTATTACAAAGATATTTGGCACGTTTATATTTTGACTCTTTTCCAACAAATTGAAAAAAGTTTTCTTGTTCATTTGGTGTGAATGACGTCATCTATGGCTATGAAATGTTGCGCAATATTCAAAAATTTCAAAACTTTTGCAAAAACGCCTTAAAACACCCTTTTTGAATTACATTTTGATTTTTTTAAGGGCTTTTAGTATCTCTAGGTTATTTCTGAATGTATACGTTGTATGTAGACAAGATATTTAAGATTTTGAGAAAATTATTTACTAAAATGTATGAGATTTGAAACAACCAAAATGGTTGCTCACATATAATAAACCAGTTTTTAATTATTTTGAGCATTATGACTATAAAATATCCTCCAAACATCAAAAATATAATTTAGTCTATATGGGGTCACCTAGCTTAATTAATAGAGCAATATAGTTGTGGTTAGCATCATCAAAAAGTATTTTCTGCAAAAGAATTAAATCTACAAAACCAAAATATCATAAAATGATAGAATTTAGAATACAGTGTATATAGTAGTATGTATATATGAATACTGAGTGTATCAAACACTAAAATCAGTGCCCTTGTAGGTCTATTATCGCCATACAAGCTTAAAATACTTAACATTGAAGATATAGCCGGTGGTTGCATGTACCGTTTTTGTAGACAAATTGAAATAGACTTTGCACGAAAAAGCTTTATTTAGATAGTAATCAAAAACAGTAAACACTGATTATGGTGCTGGATCAGAGCTATAGACAAACACTAAAATCAGTGCCCTTGTAGGTCTATTATCGCCATACAAGCTTAAAATACTTAACATTGAAGATATAGCCGGGTGGTTGCATGTACTGATTTTGTAGACAAATTGAAATAGACTTAGCACGAAAAATCTTAATTTAGATAGTAAACAAAAGCAGTAAACACTGATTATAGTCCTGGAACAGAGCAATAGACAGAAATTGAAATCAATGCCCTTGTAGGTCTATTACCGCCATACAAGCTAAAAATATTGAACATTGAAGAGATAGCCGGGTGCTTGCATGTACCGTTTTTGTAGAGAAATTGAAATTTCGTAGACAAATTGAAATCTTAATTTAGATAGTAATTTAATAAAAAAAAAAACACGTTTTTTTTAACTGCAAGTAAGGAGAGACATTAAAACTTAAAATGAACAGAAATTATTCCGTATATGCAAAGGCTTGTCCCCTCCTCAACGCTTCGCTCTTTACGCTAATGTTTGACATTTTCTCACAATTCTACTTTTTAAAACAATAAAAAACTTTAGTGTAAAGAGCGAGGATTTTAGGAGGGAAAAACCCCTTTCATATCCGGAATAATTTCTTTTCGTTTTAAGTTTTAATGTCGCTCCTTACTTGGAGTTACAAAAATTTGTTTTTTTTTATTTAATTTTTAACTTAAGAACGGGCGACCGGATCATAATGAAATTTGATATTTAGAAGGAACTCATGTCTCAGAGCTCTTATTTCAAATCCCGACCAGACCTGTTGACATTGGGGGGAGTTGGAGGGGAAAACCAGAAATCTTAGAAAATGCTTATACATGTTGTAGATACTGGACGTTGTAGACGTAACTGGACTGGATCCGCTCTCTTTGGGGGAGTTATGGCTTGTAAAGAAGCCATACCCATTGTTTTACTGATTCAATGGACGGAACCCTGACTGAATGTAAGGCCCCCTTGTTATTTGTAACTTAACCCCGGTCAAATTCTATATCATACTGTAACATTTAACTTATAATTTTTAAA
Organism: Alatinidae sp. Z8VKAUB7J3; assembly: GCA_010016025.2. Classification (NCBI taxonomy): domain Eukaryota; kingdom Metazoa; phylum Cnidaria; class Cubozoa; order Carybdeida; family Alatinidae; species Alatinidae sp. Z8VKAUB7J3. The sequence continues at coordinate 138,132,919 of JAAAKM020073195.1, forward strand.
TGTTCATAAGCCCACTCAAAAATGTCTATCCAAGTATTACAAGATATTGCACCTTTAAAAATTTAAATCTACCTTAGCAAACTTTTCCCCGTTCCACCCCTATTAACTGCCAAGTTATCCAATTGCGTCTTAGTGGCATCATCTTTGAAGGGTTTATGGTTTACAATAGAGAATGCGGACTTGAGACACTCTAACCATATATAAATGAATCTACTGTATACCCTTATAACCCTTTAAATCTGCATTTTTATTTTAAAGCTCCCTCTCCTCTCCTACCTCTAGAAACATTTTTTATTTAGTTAAACTTACATCTAAATGCCCGATAAATAAAACTACTGACCCACTCCTATTTTCGTTATGACAAAAAAACCCTTCAAATTTTTAAAAAACCCCTAAGAATTATGTAAGTCTGGTTTGAGCGTCTGAATTTCTGTTTGTAGGTAATGTGAGTACACCTCAAGTGACTTTTATTTAAAAAAAATATTATTTGACCGATGGATCCTTTAAAAATGTCCCAGCCTCCCACCTCCCATTTTAATTTTTCAAGAAGGGCCCAGATCTAGCTTACATATGAGTATGCTATGTCTACTAGATACGTATGGATACAACCAGTTGCATGAGCATTAAATGGGTCTTCGAGCTCAGCTCTAAGAACATAAATATTGTGCAAAGCAAAGTTTTCTGGGTAGAAACAGGTAAAACAGTAAGTCAGGTAAAACAGGCGGCGAAACGCTTCCATTTGTCCTGCTCCCCCTTTATCATGGTCGCTGTGTGGAGTGGGCAATTTCTCAACCTCGCCTTCTTGTAGTTGATCAACACATTCATAGTCTTTGTCGGGGCGAAGATTGGCTATAAAAAAGCCTTTAGCTCCCAGAAGATGGGGAGAGCTACACTATTTGGGTTCACCCCCTAACCCAAATAGTTTTCAAGCAAAGATCTCGCAAAATGGAGTAGCTATCATCCGTTTAAGGGAGGTATAGATTACGAGAATTCCCTCACAATTCTTTGTGCAAAAATGACCTAATAAATTTCGCACGAAATTTTTTTGATTGACAGGCTGGATCGTTGTATTATATGTACAAGATTTGGCCATTGCACTTTGAGAATTTGCAAATTTTGCTTTTTCTTAGATTTAAAAGAACATATGAAAAACTATTGTGGAGTCTTCCAAGACACCGTTTTGTGCCATTTTGAGGCCATTGTTTCCTGGGAATAAATTATATTTTTCGCACTTAAACTGAGACTGTCATTGTTTCCTGGGATAATTTTTTTTCACTTAAACCTAGATTGTGTGCCAATATTTTGGCCCTAAGTGTATCATTTTGGGGAAGGTACTTTTACCAACTACAGCATGTTCTGGGAAGGAGGGTGTCACACCCCTGTCACTGCCATGTTCATATTGGTGAGAGTGAGAAACTTTAAAATTTAGTATTTCAAGGTTTGGCTAGAAAACGCACTTAGGAGTCATTTGAGCATTTAGACATCGAAATCTTTTGATTTATCAAAGGGCCTCCTTGGTTCCCACCTCGCCCTTGATAACTCAGGAAAAGCCCACCATCTGTTGGGTTAAACATCATTCAGGACTACCGCTACTAAAACATTACATGTATCGAATTCTTTGTATGTGCAACAGATACACCCGACTGGGACTTGGTTACAAGTCAGAATGTGATGCTCTGCGAATTTGTTTACCTTTTTATTTTCAACAAAATGTATCGGTCTCTTACATTGCATAATACATATTTTATTAAAATTGTTAACCAGGAGAGATCAATAGATAGGTAGATGGATGGACAGATTGATTGATGGATGGATGGATGGATTTATTGCCAAGTGTGGAATTGGTAAATTTAATCAAGGTTGAAACAGATTTGCCATGGTGTTAAAACGTTAGCCTGACACATAGTTTTCACGTCAGGAACAGTTAGTTTTGATATCGTTTCATATTTACGTTTTGACTTCTTTCAAAGCTTGTGAAAGTGCACCCATGTAAAAAAGTGATTTTTCAAAAAAACGGGTTGCAATTTTACTGTACGTGATTTTGGACAATGATGATTCTAATGCTGCATTTTTTGTTTCAAACTGCTGCAATTTTCGAGGGTTTAAGGGTCTTCTCGAAAATGCCTGTTGCTTTGTTTTCAAAATAAGATTTTACGCTTGAAAGTAATCGAAATAATAATTACCATTCCTAAATCAGTAAAGAATGACAATCTCTTATCACCAGACAATTATTTTGCTTTTTTTTTAACTTTCTGTGGACTAAACAGTTAAAAACATCATTTTTTCTCTTACTTCTTAAAAATAAAACTTTTCATCCAATCTCATTTTAATTAATAAAACGGGCGAACACTTTCTGGGGCAACTTGAATATTTAATATTGCAATTAGCCATTACTTGTTTCTTAAACGATGTCATTTTAACTGTTATTTTTGGCTCTACTTTTACTTATAAGAGCAGTCAGTATTTGTTACAACCATTGAAATATTCAGTCTCATTTTTTGTGGAAGAGAAGCATTCTAAAAGGCTGGAAATCGTGACCAAGCTGTAGAAAGCTCTTATGGTTGACCCACTTTCGGGAAACTTCCATATTTTTCTTTTTTTAACGTTTCTAAGCTAATAGGGAGGAGCCTGTCTACCTAATCCTCCCAAAATTGCATCACCATTAGAACTGTAAGGTTGTGATTTGACTACTGTTATGTTACTGCTCATTTTTCTTTTCGAAGGCTTACAGAAACGCCGCTTTGCCGCAATAGGGAACCTTAACTCAAATAAGATTTCTCGTATTATCTTTATATGAATTGGAAATGTTGTGTCCTAGCCAAAATCTTTAATAGTTTCTAATTACCCTCTTATTTTAAGCGGTTAATTTCACAGACCATTCTGTGATTATGTAAATTAAAAAAATTGGAGGCTATTTACAGATCCTGGAATTAATATGAAAAATAGAATTAATTAGTGTAGTTATTTCTTTAAATTACCCTGCCATGTAATTGTACGGACAAATTCGTTGTGGAATAACACTTTTTTTTTACTGCTTTTTCCTATCTCTTGTGTGATGTAACTTTTGTTCGTTTCAAGCTTGATCGGCATATTTAATATAAGTTTCGCTCGTATAAAGATTTTTTTTTGTTTATTTATATTAGTACATATGATATGTTTGTGTGCTGTAATTGTTGATTTAATTTCTCTTCATTTTGGGTTTAACTTATACTTCAACAACAAATTTATTTTTTCATTCTAAGCTTCATTTGCATATTCAAATTAAGTTTTACTCGTTTTATTTATAGTGATATTTCTCTTTGTTTATAATAATTTCTTGTCATTTTCAGTTTTATTTATTTTAGTTTTCTGTTTTTTTTTCAAGAATTTTTTTATTCAAGAATAGGTATTAGAATAAAAAGCTGTTTTAAAAGTTTTAAGAAAAATTGACGTAAAGAGCAAAGCCGTGCTCTTTACGCACTTGCACACGTGTTGGCACCTTTGCCAATTAGCACCTTGCACACGTGTTGCTGGGGCACGTTGTGAAAAAAAAACTAAAAAATAAAGAAGAAAAAAAAATAAAAAACCAAAAAAAAATAAAAAAAGGTAAACAGCTTAAAAAACTATAAATAGTTTCTGACGACGATGATACTTCAGTAACCCCATGAAAACTACCCCTCCCCGACCCAATAAAATTTCCTAAGGACAATTTTATCCTCGCTGAAAATCATCGTCTTAAAATTTCTTCCGGACGATTCCGTTTGAAAAATTCTTATAATGCTTTCATTTGAAAAAAAATTTTAATTTACATTAAAACACTTTGTCTGGTGAAGCTTTAAGCAGTGATTCAAATTTTGATAATATTATAACAACCCAAAGAAAACAAAAAAAAAAATTAGAAGAGACCCAAGGAAACTGCCTATGACCCAAGGAACCGCCCAAGGAAACTCCACTGATTAAAAAGCCTCAAGTCTCATATCCTTCATATTTAAAAATAAAATCAGATATAGCAATCTGGTTCAGATAGTCATCCAAACTCTTATAATGTTAACCATTAAGGAATACATTTTTTCGTAGGAAAGTGGGAAATAAACATCATCTGATTAAACAAAATTTTACACCAGAGATTAGAAGAAGTGTAGGCATCAGTCCTAGCTTTTATATTGCGTGTCATATATATCAAGTAGTATGACAATATTATAGCCTTGGCATAGGCACTCGTGCCCGAGCCGTTCAGGTAAACCTCGACAAGGTTGTTCGTCGAGTTGGCCGACAGAACGATCGTGCCGGCCGCCCCGAAGGAACCGCCATTCGACGTCGCCACCGCCGGATTGCCCGAGCCCGTGAAGCCGAAGCCGACAAGCGTGATCTTGTCCGTCCCGTCCGAGAAGCTGAAGATATCGGCGCCCGTGATCGAGCTACCCGTGATACCCGCCGCCGCGACATTCGTCGTAACCACGAACTTGTCCGCGCCGTCGCCGCCGTAAAGCGTGTCGGCCAGGTTCGAGACCGCCGCGCCCGCGTAAAGCGTGTCCGCGCCGTCGCCGCCGTAAAGCAGCTCGCCACCGCTATCCGTGCCGCCGGCCATCGCCGCGTACAGCACGTCATTGCCGGAACCACCGAACAGCGTGTCCGCCGCCGTGCCGCCGACCAGGCTGTCATTGCCCGCGTCGCCGAACAGGCTGTCACCCTGGGTCGAGCCCGCGATCAGCGTATCCGCGCCGTCACCGCCGTAAAGCGTGTCGACACCGCCAAACGCGCCCGTGATACCGCCGACCAGAAGGTCGTTGTCGGTACCGCCGGTCAGCTGGTCGTTGCCCGTGCCGCCATACAGCGTGTCGGCGCCGGTGCCGCCGATCAGAACGTCGCTGCCGCTACCGCCATAGGCGAGGTCGTTGCCGGCGCCGCCCTGGACCGTGTCGTTGCCGACATCGCCAGAGATCGTGTCCGCGCCGCCGTTACCGTAGATCAGGTCGGCCTCGGAACCCGCGTTCAACTGGTCATTGCCGTCCGCGCCATAAAGCGTGTCGGCGCCGCCGCTGCCGAACAGCGTGTCGTTGCCCAGGTTGCCGAACAGAAGATCCGCGCCGTCGCCGCCGCTCAGCGCGTCATTGCCCTGACCGCCGTAAAGCGCGTCGGCGCTGCCGCTGCCGATGATCGTGTCGTTGCCGAGGTTGCCGTAAACAACATCCATCGACCTAGAATCGCCTTTCACCAGCACTACCTCCGATACGACCAGCGACAGTCACTCGGTTGCCGTCCTTTATTCGTTGGCCATCGAGATCGGCGAGGATTGTTCGAGCCGGGGCGATGCATTCTTTCTGCTTAACCAAGCGCAATTGCGCGCCGACGCGGTCATGGCGGATGCGCCTGCGCTGGGCGAGGAACTTAGGCTCCTGGTAGATACAGCCGCCGCCGACCTGGAAAGCCGATGCGCCGGAGAATGACAACCAGGTCGGCAATTCTCGCGTGTGCAGCGCTGTTTTGGAGCGCGGCCGCGCCCGCTCAAACCGTCGACAATCCCGATCAAATCACGACCTATTTCCCAGCGTTCGAAGGAGATGGAAATCTCGGGCGTAATGTCGCGACAGTTCTCTCCCTGCAGCTAGCGCAGACAACCCGCCGCGCGCCTTGGCCGGACAACCCACAAGGTCATGACTTTGGCGAAGGTATGATCCGTTGGTCGGAAGAAACCCTGGAAGACCCATCGCACGAAGCAGCCCAAACAGCCGCCCAATCCGTGCGGTTGCTAGCGCAGATGGTTGTTTGGGGTCGGGTTCACCGATATGCCGACGATGTGATCGCGGACATCAACGTGACGCTTCCTCGCTTTGCATCGCCGCAGTTGGGAGCGTGTAGGGATCAGTCCGATCCTTGCGACTATAGACAAAAGAATTTTGAGCGCTGGCTGCTCGATACGGATGCCGGACCGCTGGCCGTCGATATGCCAAGTCGCCGGTTCACTTTTTCAGCCGTGCGATTACGTGAAGACGTCGTCAATGAGTATCGATCGGCCGAAGGGTTGCAGATCCAGGAGCGTCGTGACGGCGGACGAGTTCTGGGAATTACAGGTCCGGATCTGCGCTTTATCGAGTTCAACAAAGCCATGGAGGGCGCGCCGACCAAACTGCGCAGCAACGGTGTGACCGGTTATGTACGCATGCCGGAACTGTCGGAGGCGGTGTCCGAATACGCGGATATGATCGGCGGCGTCATGCATATATTTCGCGGGGATTGGCAAGCGGCCGAATCACTGTTACTGGCTCTAAAAACATAAACTTAACGCAAGACGACCCGAGGTAAGATCTTAAGTCCGGCTTAGGCTATACATTATAATATGCTATTTTGATGTATTTTCATTATATTATTTTCATGGCTGTTAATCTAACCTAATTTGTTAGGATCGATCGATGAACAGAATTTGACAAAATTCTTTGATCTTGACAAAAATTGATAAAATTATTTTTAATAAAAATGGTAAAGTCAAGCAGTATAATTGTATTCATCTGCTAATTAGACTATTCTTTTCACATGAAAACTATTTGAAAGAAGCCACCCAAAGTGCCTTTCTGATTGGATATGCATACATTTTGGGTAGATGTTTGTTTTGTACAATGTCTTTGTAAAAATTAAGCATTAATTTGAATCTATTTAATTACAGGTTGTCTAAGCAGTCTTTCCGTATTCAAAACTCAGTGATCTTTTAGCTCGAACTATAAACTGATTATGATCTAGTGACGAACTGACAAAACGTTGAAATATGCTGGTCTTTCCGTATTCAAATTCAGCAAACTTTGCGTATTCAAATAAACTGAATGTGATCTAATGATGAACTGACAAAACATTGGAATATGCTAACCCCATGAAGATTAAAAAGTACTTCAATAGAACATAATTTGTTTTGGGTCAATATGTGTAATGTAAAGTGTACAACTAACGTTTGGAGTATTGTATTTAAAGTGCTGTCATCAAATTTCGGTCTAACAGCAGCTATACTGATTTATTTAGTAGTAGGTGCCGCTATTTTTCGGAAGTTGGACAAAAATGAAAAAGATGAAAGCGCTGCTGCTATTAAAAACATTCGGGAAAAATGTATACAAGAGTTATGGGATTTTACAGAGAGCTTGAATGTGCTATACAAGGAGAATTGGACTCGCGTAGTGGAGGAATCACTCAAGAAATTTGAGAGCAATATAATTACTTCTGCTATAATGCACAGTTATGAAGGCCCTAACAAAGGAGATAAGAACATCGACTTTGGGGAATCTCTTCTCTTTGCTGCTAGTTTGGTAACAACAATAGGTAGGCATCTCAATCATCCGAGTTGGCATTACCACCCTCAGACTTTAGCAATATCCGAGGGTGGCCCTGCACTAAAAAATGGTCCGACTTAGAACTATCTTGGTGAATAGTAGTCTCTTCACTTTTGATATTAACGTTCAGACTAACAGTTTCACCGTTACCTTGCTGAAAATTTTCATAACTCAAATATTCTTGGCCCTTAAACCACTGTTCACTTTCTGGGCTGGTTTGTGGTTGATGCTTATTCATAATCATTTCTTTAATTTTGTTATTTAGGTCTCTACGTGATGTTTGATCATGGAACTGCTGTTGGTTCCAGTTATTAGCAAAGGATGGGTCGTCTTCTTGTCTTAAGCCAGAGCTATTGGAACTTGGCGATTGTTCAGGCTGGAAATTACTTCCTGGCTGGAACTGGCCATTTCCACCAGAGCTTATTTCCATATAATTTTGAGATCTTTGGTTCTGAGATTGAGGCGATGGATGAGGTGATGTCATTCCATGGGGGCTGAAGGTTTGTGGGCTCTGTCGCGGCTGGTTATGCATTCCAGATGGAGAACGTTGAGTGAAATGAACAAATTGATCATGCTGATACTGGAATCCGGGCTGTTGCCCATTGAAACGGAACTGTTGAGGCTGTTGCCCTTCTGGAAAGTGCTGAAACCTCTGCTCTTCAACGGCCATAATGGGAACCAATGGTGGAGGGTAATTTTCCCATTGATTCGTTTGAGGAGGTGAAGGCCAGGCGCCTTGTTGAAATCTTGAGTCAATAAACGTCCCGTGATTTGGTCGGACGGCCATTGGATCTCCTATTGATGGTGCTGGTTGTTGAGGGTTATTCTGCATGAAAAACTGCCCCATCCCTGGCTAGAAATAGAAAAAAGAATCCATAAAAACAAAGAAAAGTTTAATACAAACAAATTCAATTTTGTCAAATAAATTACAAAACAAAAAATCGATGAGTTCCATAAAACAAACCACAAAAAGATTGCGTAAGAAGATTGCTGACTATGATTGTAATGTAGCCTACTATGCGTCAGGCGAAAAAATATTCACGGGGTGTTATGGTTTCTAAGTTATGAGGATTGAATGTGCTAGGTTAATAAGTGAAGTCAGCGCCCTTTGTGATGGTCAATGATTCAAGCCATTAACATTAGCAAGAAAAACAACCGGAGAAAAGTGAGAAAACCCCACATAGTGGGCTTATAACTAGTCAAAAGACATGGGAAATAATTATTTGTTTTTTTTTTATTTCATTTTTTGTTTTCTATTTTACATGACTTTTCATTTAGGAGCATTCCTCTTTATATATAAGGAAGGCCCGAGATGCCAACACAAAAAATCAAATTGACGGGAGAGAAGCGAAAGAGTCTGTGAAATCTTGTTCGCTAGGATTGAATGCAGAGTTCTGCCTGATAAATTGAAGATCAACAACCCAAATCCATTCTAGCAAAGTAATGGCCCATGTACAAGGGCAGAAGGTCTGATTCCTGCCTGAGGAAAAGAAATTAATTTGTTTGGGTCACAATTCCGTGCTAGTAAAGGGAGTGGAGGTAGTTGACAAAAGGAGCATTTCCTCATCATGGTGTGACGGAAGCTTTTTAATGATGTTTTGTTTTGGTCAGATGGTTGGTCGAGTCTTCGGCCTTCCGAATGGCCCTCGCTTCACTGGGGAGCCAGAACGGGCCTTTGGGCATCGAGAATGGTCCTCGTTTCGCTCGGGTGGAAACTCGGTCATTTGGCCCTGGCAAATTCCTGATGTTGTATTTTGCATACGGATCACCTTATTTTGATGGAACTTTTAGGAAAATTTCAGGTATAATGCATTTACTAAAGAACAGATTAGCCCATGTTTCTCCTACTGAAAAGTATAATATATATCCAAAAATGTATAGTTTTCGATCCATTAGTGTAAAGGTGCATTGCGCATGTATGGACATATACCTACACCTAGCTTCAACTCATAAAGATATTCATACCCCATTTTACATTTTTAGATTTAATCTTATGTGCATGTAAAAGGCGTTGCTGAAGGGGGCGTACGCAGGAAAGACGTCACCGGGACCTACACACCCCCCCCCACCCAGACTCGCCAATTCTGAATTTGCTTGAATTTTTGGGCACTTCTTATTCAACACTCACCTCAACAAGCGATTTGCAGGAACAGCCAGTGCCGGAAAGCGGCCTGCCAAACGCCGAAGCTGAGAGCGAACAAACTACGCTACGGAAAACCCGCTCAACACTTGAGACTCGCATTCGACCTGAGGCCGACCTAAAGCTCTCGCAGGATGAATCGGGCCGCCAGTGGAACTACGACCAGTATCAGGCAGCGACAAGCAACGCGGATGCTATCGATGGCCAAACCGCATTTTCGGCCTATCAGTTTGCCCGCTCGTGTGTGAATAGCCCACGCTCTGATGACCAGTTCGAGTTTCGCCTGGAGCAGTACAACCGATATGCCGACCAGAGTCGACGTGAGATTCCCCAGCGTCGCCTCGACCGCGCGATGGACGAACTACAAGACAGCTTTGTTCGCTGCGAACCCTTTGCCGACACAGACCTGGTCGGGCTCGCCGCGGAGTGGTTACAGCTCGCCGCTGAGCTCGATTACCTGCCAGCCCAGGTTCGCTTCTATACCGAACTGCCAAGCCTCCTGCGCCGCACGCAGGCACGCGTGTTTCGCGAACCCTATTACCTGGATTTACACCGCGAAAAATCTGTCGACTATTTCTCACGCGCCTTGCTTACCGGTCATCCACGGGCCTTTATGGCCATTGGCCTGGCGGTGAGCCATGGTGTGGTGTACGAGGAAGACCCGATCACCGCCTTTGCCTACCTCGCTGCCGCTGACCTGGCCGCAGGCGGCCGCGATACGCAAATCAAAGAAGTCATGGACGGAATAAAGGCCGACCTGCTACCTGGCGACGTCGATGCTGCTTTGGCCTGGGCACGCACCTTATGCTGGGATTACTGCGCACTCAACGAACCCGAAACTTACGCCGACTGACGCGCGGCCAGCGGTGGCGCGGCCAGCGCGGGACCACCTGGCGTACCCACCAGCGAGATTTTTTCGCAGACGCGAATGGCGCTGGCGGTCAGCACTTCCATCGACTCGGTTTCGAAGCCGCTCCAGTACAGGTGCGCCTTGTCCAGCAAGCGCGCCACCGTGTCGTCCGATTCGATGCGAGTCAGATCAACGCTTTCTTTTTTTTTTCCTGTTGTCATTTAAGTTCGCCATATTTTTCAATTGTCAGCGAAAGGAAGAGATTTGTGCAATTAAAAATTTAATTCAAAAAGTAAATTTTAGAAAACTCGCAGGATCACGCTAAAAGTGTCACGACATTTAAAGTATAAATTGTCAAAAAGGGAAAATTGTCAAAGTTTTGAATCTCAAATGGCCTGAGAGGTTTTCTCGGAGCTTTAAGATTGCTTCATAAGCTTTACATAAGAGCTATAAAAGCCTTTTTTTACCGACTTAAAGCTTTTATTAGGTAAAGTGGCTGACAGAAACATGTGCCATAGAATCAATGAAAGAAGGACCAACTACTTAAAAATTCTTTCCTTGTTGAATAATAACGATAGAATAGAAAGATAAATTATCTTATTTTTAGTGTTCAGCTTATATTAGTGTATAAGTGTATTAATGCTATTAGTGTATTAGTTTATAGTGTATTATTTTATAGTGTTCAGTTAAATTAGCTTATTTTAATGTTCAGGTCAAACAAGTGCTCACATGGCTCACTTTTAGGGCGAAAACACAAAAAGAAGCGTTTTAAACATAAGCGTTTTTTATTCTTGCAGATGACTCAGTTTCAAGAGCGTCAGGACTGCGTCGTACTCCAAGCTTCCAAAGGGGTGGCCGCTCTTCAAGCTCACAAGCTCGACAGGCTACATCCACCCCAATTTCATACAACTCACTGCCAAGAAGAAGCACGACGAATAGAACTAGGAACACCAGCGGATCTAGCTCTGGAACACCTGCTGTAACTCCAGTGGGGACACTTAGCTCAAGGTAAGTGCAGACGGGTTATTTTGATTCGCCACTTTCGTCGGGGGCAATTTTTGCGATTGAATTGTACCCTGCTTTTAAGAATTAGCAGATGACGATAATTAAAAGAAAGTGAATCCTTCTGTAAATAAAGATGACACTGACATATCTTCTTTCCAGTGCCGATGTGGATCTGAATTCTTCTCAAATTTGAAATAGTTGACCCATAGAATCGTGCTAAGTGCTAAAATTAATGTCTTAGCTTGCTTTTTTCCATGAAGCGCAAACGTGGAGCAAAAGATTTTCTCATTCAGCTCTGTTGATGACTACCATTCAAGCCCGTACATAGGAGTGGACACTAAACGCAAAAGTTTTTTTTTGCTAATGCTAGGCGCAACTGTGACAACAAACCCGAGCTTACTCCGTTCACAAAGAGGCTGCTGTTTTTGACCAATTCAGCTAGAGCTGGCTATGAACTTAGACGAAAACAGGATGAATTGGAAAAAAGAATAGCTTGAAGTTGAAAAGGAAGATGCTGCATTGGCAGTCCAGGACCTGGTCCAGAGGAAACAAAAAACAGCGGAGCTAGAGTCAGAAATAGCGGAGCTACAGTCAAGAAATCGGTAATACTCTTCTGAAAGAAGCAGGAGAGCGTCTGAAGAAAACAGTAGAACATGAGGATTCTTTGAACATTAGTCTTACTCAAAGCATGCTGGAAGCAGCATTAAGAGCTCGTCTTAAAGAAAGGGCAGATAATGCTGAATCTTTGGGAAAACTTGTTTTAAAGAGGAAGTCAGAACTGATTGATCGTTTTTCAAAGAAGCCTAACAAGTGATGACACTAATTGTATTAAGTGTAATTCTACCAGTGATTTGTTACTCTTGCTCATGGACGCCAATCGCACGGTTTATTCCTGTTCGTAAACATTCAAAAGTTCTGTTGCTTGTACCTTTGTTTGCTTGTTCCTTTGTTTTGTTGAAAAATTCAAAAAAAAGTAATTTTTGTTCGTTTTTTATTGCATAGTTTTTTTTTCTATAAGAATCCATAGTTTAGCCGGCTATTTGCATGTTGGGAGAAAACATTTTCAACAATTTTAATCCTGACACAAATAGTATTTTTTTTTTTTTTATTTAATTGACTGGATGTGTTTGGAGAATGAATAGCCTTGAGAGATGGGCTGATTGTCTTCCTATCTCTTTTTACTCTTAGAAAGGACACTAGTACTTTTAATTTTGTTTCTAAGTAGCTCATTTTAATGTTTCAATGATATTTCAAGCTATTATAGAGTGGAGCTGCCTATCGTATTGCTTATATGCCCTTTTGAAAACAAACATACGCAGTCCATTCATTTCTGCGTTTCGTCCAATGAACCCTTCTATTTGGACAATGGTGGCTCAAAATTGGACTTCTTCGATGTGTTTGACCTGGATGATCAATTTTTTTGCACTTACGTGCTTGACTATCATGTACGAAGGAAAATACTGCACAATTTATACTACTTCGAAATTCATGGTTAATGGGGTTATATCCTTAGTATATAGACTATTATTATTGATAGGATGACGCCCGCTACATCACAAATGTTATACCAATTCCATTTCATAGTTCTGATTCTTGACTAAGTTAAAAGTACTATCTTTTCAATATCTTAAAGTTATGAATTACGTCTATTGATAACAAATCTATAAATTTCAGAAAATCACAGTGGCCATGGGTACAAAATGTAACAAACTTTAGAGGAAAACAAGGAACCTAAAGATAAAACCCAATTTAATAATATTTCATTTTTACCATTATGCAAAATAGAGTACCTATAGCACCACATAATCCATTCTTATTCCATCATTTCAGATGTTCTAAACTTCTTCATTTTAATCAATTTTATTCCATATATTTGAAATACGTTGTAAAGAGTTTAAGTAGTCAATTATTTCACCTATCAATAGCTGTTGATGCAAAGCTGGCCTTAACCTAGGCATAAACGTCTAGAAATAGCAGGCTCTGCGTCGATTAGAAAACCATTTTACAAAGTATACGAACAATATTATGGATGACAAACCTTCGCCTTAAAAAATTATAGTTACTATATCTTGTTATCTCCTTTCGCTTTTTTTTTTCTTTTAGCTTGTTTTCTGCTTTAGCTTTTTTTTTTCTTGATATTGTCTTGGCAGTTTTCAGTCTTCCATTCTAGCACATGTATCTTGATTCACCCCGAATAAATAAAAGCTTATTTGTGTTTCATTTAACTTGTCAAAGAAGTTACTTTCTTTCTTTTAGCTCCAACATGCATTCAAAGACCTTCACTTGTTTCAAAAGCAGAATCTGGTTCAGAGGATCATCGACTTAGAAAGAAATTCCCACGAAATTGCCCCGATCAAACACCTCTTGACTTGAAAGGAGTCGACATACAAACATGACGTCAGTCGACAGACAGACAAACAACTTATTTTTATATATATAGATTTATTATTATTATTATATATTATTGTTATTATTATATTATTATTATATATTATATTATATTATTTATATTAATATTTATATTATATTTATATTATTATATTATAATAATATAATACTTAAATAATAATAATATTTAAATATTATATTTAAATAATAATAATAATAATAACACTTGACGTTTTGACGCATGAGGTTTAACGTTTTGAAAAATTGAAATCCAAAAGACTAGCAAAAAATATTCGTGCCAATCTCATCAAGCAATCTTCTGGTATAGCCAGAGTAAATGCAACCAATCAATCCATAAACATAGTGGAACCATCCCAAACGGGATACTAATCTTCTAGGTTTGGTTCAACCTTTAATCTAAGCTTTATAAACGCTTGTTAAATCAAAGCTTAACAAACGAGAATATTCGTGCTCTCATAAAGTTTTCACTAAAGAAAAGCGGAGAATCCGCTTCTAGCATAAGCGTCGATGCCAGATGACCAAAAAAGGATTAGCTAAACTAGCCTGTTAATCTCCAACGATGAAAACAAAGAAAATTTTCAATTGAACCATGAATTACCCCTTGGGTTAGTCTGAAATCATCTATGGCCGAAACTACAAAGGCCCGCGAAAATGATAGGAGCACTGGAATATCAGGTAAAAATCTTAGCTAATCATTAATCAGTTTATTCTTGGTCTCATCCCCTGGGATAATCGAATAAAAAAACAACTTTTCGATGCCAACTGAAGATAAAATATGGATATGCAGCTCACGGAATAAGGCATATAGGAAGTAATTGTTGATTTCGATCCAAGATAGAAAATTGGTATACGAGGCAAAGAATTTGTCAAAATATGAAGTTACTAGGAGAGAATATCTCCGTAAAATTATAGATTAGAGAGGCAAAACCTCGATAACAGGGTTATGACTGGCCAACCTATTGTCAGTTGAGCAAATCGTCAGTCATTCATAACTCCTTCTTGGAGGGCCCTATCCCCAAAAGAGCCCAAATAACTTTCCGGATGTTCTGGCCCTAAACCCGTGCTCTATCCAAATGATGTCCTCAACGATGTTGGCAAAGAACAAGCGCAACAAGATATTGTGGCCTGTGAGGAGCTAGCGGAGGAAAATGTTGAGACAAGCGGAAAAGGAGAGCAGGTTGCGGGAAAAACCGTCGCAGGTGGAGCTGTAGGGGCCGCGACTGGGGCTGTTGGGGGTGCGATCACGGGAAATGTAGGACTTGGTTCGGCTGTGGGAGCGGCTACAGGAGCCACATATGGATTTCTTCGAGGGCTTTTTACTTCGGATGAGCCGAACCCTACATACAAAAGGTTTGTCGATCGTTGTTTAAAAGAAAAAGGCTACGAACCCATTGGTTGGGACTAGCCCACTTGTAATCGGTACTTCTGAGTTGCGCTGAGCCTCACCCCGATAAGACCTACTTCCAAAACTTTCATGACACAGAACCATCGTGGGCTAGGACATTTGTGACCCTTAATCGGAATATCAGTTGGGGCAGAGGCGCAAGGAAAATTGTCTCTCAATTCTGCCTAGACATTCATCGACCGTGCTCAAGCCCACCTGTAATCCCAAAGTGAAAATCCCTGAAACCCTTTGAACAAGGGATAAGTGGCAACGTCTATGGGCCTGCTGAACGACCGTGTCCTCCTAGGCAGCTCTAAACTCAATGTTCAAAATGGTAAAAGCTTTTGAGGAATAGTTTAGTTTCATAAGCTCTTAGTCTACTGAACCATCCTGTCTAGGCACCTGTAATCAACGGTTCAGAAGGTAATGAGACTTCAACGTGGGTTCCCTACCGTTCACTCGCTAAATTCCAGCTATCGTGTTCCAGGGCCTCTCATCACGATTATTTGAGTTCATAGTCTCGATGCTATCCCATTTTCATCATTCGTTGAAAGCGCACACGCACTAATGGAAATGCTCGACCGTCCGAAAACTCGGCTCCCAGTCTCTTGAGTTTGCTGATCCGAGTTCCTGTTGAAGGATGGGTGGTAAAAAACCTGGATTGGGTATGGCCTTGTTGCGATTGTAATGTTTTGAGATAGTGTTGAAGTCAGATGACAAACAGGGAATTCTGATTGACCCATTGTTAGAAATTAGCCAATCAGGCATCCGTGAAAAAGAAAAAAAAGAAAAGAACTTTACCATTACTTTAAAACGTGAAGCAACATTTTCGCCTGGGATATATTTTAGGCGTCAGTTGACAAACAGGGAATTTTGATTCACCAATTGTTAGAAATTAGCCAATCAGGCATCCGTGAAAAAGAAAAAAAGAAAAGAACTTTAACATTACTTTATAACGTGAAGCAACATTTTCCCCTGGGGTATATTTTAGGCGTCAGTTGACAAACAGGGAATTCTGATTGACCCATTGTTAGAAATTAGCCAATCAGGCATCCGTGCTGAATCTTAAATCATATTAAAACGAAATTAGGATGAACTGTTATAAAGAAGCTGAATGCTATCAACATGAAACCAATTTATTTTTGGTTGAATGAGACTTATTGAAGTCTGATGCACAGCTAATTGACCCAATATGCTTAAAAAGCCATTTAAATTATCTAAAAGTTTGTCGAGAGACAAACATAAAAAAAGTTTATGCTCTCTTGTAATCATCAGAAAAACAACTGACGCTAACTTCAGGCTCAGGTACTCGGGGGGTAATGTCATATGGGTTTTTTTTTCAGAATAGCGGTTGGCTGTGTGTTATGGACTCTTGCATGTTATATGCATTAAGATGATAAAATATAGTGGAAAACGGTAAATGTTGTAGCCAAAAATAATCTGTTAGCTTCTAGGCTAAAAAATACCAGCATTTTCACATTATTATGTCACTTGAAAGTAATTTTATGAAAAAGATGTCAGTTAAATAATTGGAATTGGATCTGGGAAGCCTCTCGATTGAAATCAGTGAATGATCTTTGTATTTATCTGATTTCAACAAAATGCAGCATGCACGCCCATCTTCTAAACTTAATCTGTGAAGTTTCTGTTTGTAAATGGGCTATTTCAACGATTTACCCTACTTGTCCGTAGCGTTGTATGAATCATCACACAAAGAGATATATTTCAAAGACTTTTGACCTATAGAAATTCTGGAAACTTGATTTGATAGCTAGTCGAATAAATATACGTAAAAATTGACCTTGTCTTAAAACAAAAAAAAAAGATTTTTTATTGAATTGTTGATTAGGAAATATTGTGTTTCGTGAAACGTTAAATCAATCATTTAGGTCTCAAATCTGCTCAAAATACGACTCAGATTGACTATTGGCTTTGTTTCTAGCGTAGTGAACTAACTGTCTCTGTTTGCTCGCATTTCGAGTCGGCATCTCGAATATTATTTCAAAACTCAAGGTTTGTTCTTCTATATTTTGATTGCTGAGGTTCAGCTTTACCCATAATGTGAGATATATTTTATAAATTCGTTGATGTTTTTATCTTCTTTTTTTTTTAGATCAAAACACAATTACAAACCTTAAGCAAGTTCGAATCATTTTCTTAGAAATCAATAAATCATCATTGAATTAAAATAACATTGGGGGACTGTGATGAAAAAGTTAAGAGCAATGGCTAATTGGAGAAAAATCCAAGACAGATAGTCTGAGTGAGAGGCAAAACTGACTTAAGCCTTTTTCAGAATTGTATAAAAATGATGTCATTTCACCTGTTGATAGATAGTCTTATCATCCATCCTAGGGCTGAACTAAGGTAGATAGTTGTGGAATAAGGTTAATTTTAACTGTCTATAAGCTTTTATGAACTGCTTGAAGGCAATTAGAGACCCAAATGAAAGATTAAGTTTAATTTTCAGCTTAGTTTAAGAGTTTGATTAGTATTATATCAGTTCTCTCACCAATCTAGAATTATTTTTAACAGCTGCAGAGGGAACATAAACCTTAACGACATCACTGAACTTAGTGAAATGATATTGTTTATTTATATCTTGTACAGAAGATCGATGTCCAAGCCTCCCTCTCCCCCTAGTACTTTTACTAAGTACCAACCCCCTGGCTTTTACGCTGTAAATTGTCCCTGTTTTCTCGTGAAACCGTACTGGTGGTGTGATCATAGAATATTCTAAGAAGTTTTAATTTAGCATTTTAAAGATAATTTCAAGTAATTTTCCGAAGTAGGGCAAAAGACCAATAGGTTGTATGAACCAATTTAGTTAGCCTTGTAACCGAAGGTCTAGTTTCTTTTTGTTGTTTACGCCCACCAAACCATTTGATGGGCTTTTTCCCCAACAAGATTATTCTCTCTCCAATCTCTTCGCTTTCACCTAACGACAGACATATAATAAGAAACTATTTCCTATAGGCTGATATAAAAATATGAATGAGAACTTAAGATTGTTTTTCGAGAAAAAGTAAACGCTTATTTCTAATTACTCTTTAATAGATTTTCAATAATAATTAGAAATTGTGACTGGTTTATTTTTATTTTACATTCTATCTTTATTTTTAATCAAAGGTGCTTTGGTTAAAAATTTTCATTTGCATTGCAAATATTTTGTTATCACCGTTACAGTAGTAGAGCCAAGTAAAGAAAGAACCTCAGACCAAAACAACCAGAAAACTTCAAAATCTTTTCTCAACAGAGCTGTCAAGTATGGAAAAAATTACCGTCAACACTGATTTGGGAATAACAACAATTGGTTTGAAGGAAAAAGTATTTAGCAATCCTAAGAAAAAAGCAAAAAAAAAATAGAATTCCGGTGACAGTTGTTGTCATGTGACTAAACCTTTTGCTTTATACGTTAAAGTTTGACTCTTTTATCTCGGTTCTTCAAAAATTAAACACAAAAACTAACACAAAACACTCTAGCACAAAAACAATGTTACAAAAGCCGGACTTTCATTTATCACGTTACTTTCTGGAGCGGGTTGAAGGGGTTGGAGTGGAGGGAGTTGTATTCGGGTGAGTATTGTTACCCTGGGGGGTGTTTGAGAGAAAGTGATTGTCTTTTTTCTTTTTTTCCTTTCATTATTATTTTAATTAGTGTAGGATGCTTATAGGAACATTTATGCAGGTTTTTTGGTTATTATTTTTAATTTAGGATGTCTTTAGGAATGTTTATGTACTTAATTGCTACGCGTAAGCAAAAATAAAATTTTTCCCTAGCGTAGTGATCTATATCTGCAATAGTTTATAATTTTTGTTTATTATGTAAATAAAATTAAAAAAAAAATATCGACCAAAATGTTATGAAATCATCATCTGGCTAAAATTGACTCATAACTGAAATTTGACAACTGAATAATGGTAAAAAAAAAGGATCAAACTTCCAGACCTTCTTCATTTTTGCTCCTAACACAACTAAGGCAAAACATACGAAGAGATAACATATGCAGACCTTTTAAGGGAAGGAAGAACACCAAGCCCCCACCTCTCCTTCACTCTCTTAAGCTAAAAAAAAAGTCCAAAAATATGCACTGAAACAGGAATGAACGGGGAAAGGGAGGTAGGATAGCCCCTGTATGACACGATGCACACCTTCATTTATCCTGCTTTTTCGCGTAAATGACTTAATTTCTTCATAACAGCACTTTTACATCGTTCTTCTGCCTTAAACACCCAAAAATAACTCGCTTATCTTACAGTTAACCGAAGTCAGCAATAAGGTGTTCTAAGATAAAAACTGGAGAATAATTTTAGTACAATAAATGTCACAAATCTCTAACCTGGCGGTATCCCAAATTGATTTGATGCTTTTTGTACTGAAAGCCCATTTCGAATAGCATCTAGAGCGAAATTCAGATTTTCTTGACTATATGATACAGGACCAGATCCAAAGGGCATAGCCAATTTTATCCCTTCCTAGAAAAAAAAATCACAATTAAAAACATGAATGCAAAAATTCAAATCTCAGAAAAAGAAATACAGAGAATGGAGTGTTGAGGCTGTGAATGAGCAGAGCTAGGAATGAAAAATAATCGAAAGCACGGACATAAGGTAACAATAAATTAATTATCTGCTTCAACTTCATCATTTACTGGGCTAACTATTGAACTATTATCCCAATAACAATCGTACTGGACCCAAAATTCCCTACTCTTACCTGAAACAAGAATAATGCGCGGGCATTAAACAAAAATACATTCTCCAGCCGTGTGGTACGTAACCTGCAGCCCGGCCACAAGCTGCAGTGAACACAAAGCTCTAGGGCGACAGTTTTTATCGTAGTTTTAAGAGGACTAACAACATTTAAATGAGAGACCTGACGAAGCCCGGGTTCTCCATCTTAGGTTTACGTACAATTTAGTTGAAAAGGTAAAGTTCTTTTCTTTAATAATTTGAGGGGTGGCAAATCAGTAATTTCAATTGAACTGAGAAATTCATGCATCAATTAAATTCTCCCTTCCTAAGTATCCTTCACAAAATCAAAACTTTATAGGAAGTTGCATTCACCTGAGAGGCAATCGACAATCTTAGCTCAATTCAGCTCAGTTCACTTTATTTATAATCCAAATATATTTAACTAATATCCCAGTACCCACCCCAAGAAAGATGCAAAAAAGCACTTAGCATAATTTTACTTAGTTCTTTTCTGAGTGACACTAAAATAACACGTTCCTTCATTCCATTATAGTTCTGATTTACCTTCTAACTGCAAATTTCGTTTTGCATTATTTTCATTTGCGATTCATTGTGATTCTCGCTGTCACTTGTCTTCTAACCACAGGTTTTGTCGCGCTTTGTTTTCGTTCATCATTAGCTCATACATTTTTCTCATGCCTTTTGGTTTAGCTATTTGAGCTCATTTGTCATCTTGTAGAATTTCATAATTATAATCAACAGTGATTCCTCCAAGGCTTAAAACACTTTTCATGTATCTCATTTCAGCAGAAGAATCATTTCTCAAGGTTTAATTTGTATAACGTAAAGATTGTAAAAGGTCATCTAAGGTTAATGCCTTTTGGAGGGAAAAGGAGACGAGGTAGGCATTTCAAAATATCTTCCTAGGGTATGTTTTAGGCCCTGGATTCACTGCTGAACGTTTCATTCGTCTAATTCAACTACTTTCCAAAATGGCACGAAGCCTTTATCCACCTTAAAAGAAAATACTAAAAAAAAAACGGATAAATATAAACAAGATTCCATTTACCAACATAAGGATAAGGTGAATACACCACACAATGCCTTTTTAAGGCTATTCAAATATAGGCTAGTCGTCAAATGCACCCCACAAACACCTATATATTGTCATCAATATATTGTCTATAATAATAAACCTAATAAATCTTACCTGTTGATTTTGCAGGCTCAACTGGATTGTCTTCACCTGGGGTGGTGGAGCTGATGGAGGCAAGGGAGATTGTCCGTTTGGAACATTTCTTTGTATTAGCTTGGCTGTATCAGCTTTAAGAACAAGTGCTATTAGACAAATACGTAATATATCTGGCACTAAAATACAGTTAAATATCATTCGGTTAGATGTATGACGAAATACAAATCAGGAGGGCGTATTTCAAATATTTAAGTTTTTCATTCGGGTTCCTCCTTGGACTAGGAATAGTATTCTATGGGATAGATACAGCTGGCCAGATCCTCTCGATGCTAACTATAACCTTTTTCAAACTTATTCAGTTTCCATCGAACCACTCCTGGAGGGGTTGTTTGTTTTAATACTAGTTCGTTTATATTTGCTGTGTTTTTATCGTTTACATAGCTCTAGCTCTTTTCTGGTTGCCCCATTATTTAAATAAGTTTTTTTAATGTAATTATCTTTAACTAACAAAATGAGAAGTTTATTTTTAAGATCAAATGGTTACTATTTCTTAAAGGGGGTAAACAGTTTACGTCCTAAAGCTGGTCTTAATTGTTAGAACACTAGGTACTGTGCATTTAGACTCATGAAGAGTTGAAGTCTAGTATGTTGATTGACAATCTGGTAAATTCAGATTGTGAAGATGCTCTGTAAAAATTTATGACTCTACTTATACCCCACTGTAAGGTCTAGGGTATAAGGAATTTTTTCCATATAGCCTTTTTGTTGGCATTGACTTGCATTCTTATCGATTACCCGAATTCCCAGCGAGCTTTAATAAGACTTTTTATGCATATTTCTACATTACTGACGATATCTCTCAAAGGTCTTCATATTGGCCTTTTTTCTTCTTTTATCTACTTCTCTTTCTCTACTTTTTCCATTGGCCACTCTTTTCCTTTTGTCAGCCTCCATTTTTTTTCCATACCCCATAAACTTTTTTAATGTAGATTTCCATTTACTACGGCCTGAATGTGAGTTATCATCCTTAGTTCCTGTTTGTCTCTGTCAGTCTGGAAGTTGGACATTTTCATTTTTAAATAGCATTGCGTCTATTAAAAGATATAGTCAAGCTCCTACCTTTTGTGGAAGTTAATGCAGATTACATATGAACATGAGGTGCTAAAATGTGTTTTTCTTAATCTTGTCTTCCCTTTTGCTCCCTTGACCCTCCCCCCTCCCCCTAGGTAAACGTCTAAATGCTCAATTTAATTGTGCCTTAGGCTTCATGTTGAAGCAGTTATTTACAATTGTCCAAGCTTTTGTTTTGTTAATGCTTTATTTCAAATATGTACCAAATTAGTCTTGATCATTTAAGATTGATAATGAACAAGAAATCACAGAGACCACATCCAACTCTAGATCCACAAACGAATCTTTCCCCCATAAGAAATTTAGTCTGTCTCCGCACTTGGGGGGACATGTTCATCTCCCTTCTTTAATCGACACCACAGAAATAAGAAACTGTAAAGGCAGCAACTTTCTACCCCGTACATCACTTTGTATTCATAATAGTAGATTTGCTACAGTTTAAAGACGGGAGAGTGGAGTTAAAGGAACTCTTGTATTCTGTATTTTAAATTCAAATTTGTAAATGGCTTTTATTGAAACGGATTCTTTGTTAAATAAATCGATATATTACAAGTAAGTCAAGATATGGTTTCTTAGTTGGGCTCCACATTAAATATATAGTTGCCTATTGAGGATGTTACGCAATTTACATATTTTATAGAGAAGATCCTCATCTGCATCGTATACCCGTACAACTATATCTTTGATAGGGTCTGCAAGTCAGAGAGTAAAGGGTCGTCAAGGCTTTGCAAACGCAAGCCGGCCCTTAATGCACAAACGGACTTAATACGAGCAAAAGCGTTTCCACAATACTTTAGATTTCTTACATAGTATAATTTTCGTAAAATAACAATTCCATACTCTTCTTCAGCACCATTATCAAAATAGCGTGAGCTACGGAGATTACAGTACGCTATTTTAACATCGGGAAACTCTCTACTAATAGCGAAATTGCGCAATTTGTTCATAATTTTTGCAACTCTTAGTGTTCTTCGCTATTACTACTACTGATACTATTAACAAATCACCGCAGCACCAAGCTGCCTGAGGACAACACAGCCACGCTCACTCCTCTTTCATCCCTATCTATTCAAAGCCTTCCACTTCACACCCTTTCAGGAAATTCCCGTTTCCCTAAAATCTTTCGAGATTATTAAAATGGACGGGTCATATAATGTCATGATAAACAAAGTAAATGTATCTTATGTATTATAATTAAATATCCGATTTACAATATAAAAATAGTTGACTTCAGGAATTTAATTTCTTTCTTTCTAATATTTTGGCTTATGAGTTGTTCCTTTGTATTCTGGAGTTGGGTAAGCTGGTGCTTTGTACTGTGAAGCAGGATATGCAGCCTTGTATGCTGGCTTATACTCGGGGTATTTAGCTTCACCAGTGTACTGAACTTCAGCATTGTATCCATTGTAGGCATCAGCTGTGTAGGTTACTGTCTGGACACGTCCGTCTGGAAGGAGAACACAGTAGCTTCCCTTGGTGTAGCCTATGTCATCGATGATCTGCCCATGGGCATAGTTGTTATAGCTGTATTCGTCCTTCACAGCCCAGGCAAATTGGCGTGGGGTATAGTCATATTTTTACTGAAATAAGAAGCATTTATAGTCATAAGTATAACCACATAGGCTAGTAAACATTCAAACTAGAACGCAAAATGAATATTCTCAAGAAATCTTCGAATGTATTATTTTCAGCTTACAGGAAACGACGACGTCAATATCTGGAGATGCAAGAATCTTATCTTATCATTTAGCTATTCTATTAAATTTTTCGCGTAATTTTGAAGGAGATAAATCTTTAAGTGAAATTCAAATCTTTATGCTCGAATTCTCGCAGAAATGGGGTAAGGCACAGGCCTACCTTTTTGGTTGATCTTCTCGTCATGTCGCTTGTCATATTTAAAATCCTAGAAAGTATAATGACCTCGATTATAGCTAAAATCAGTTGAACAAAATTGAAGAAAATATAGAGATTCCTTTCAACTGTCAAATGTATTTCACAGAATGTAAAGTCTTACTACGTAGACGCCGAAACTTCCAGAAGTATATTAAGCAATGAGAATGGACTAGCAACAATGTTGTAGCTTTTCTTTTGAAATTGTACCGCAATATATAAATATATCAAGTTGACCGTACCAAAGCGAACCTATTTTTTTCAGTAAATTAGGATACATTTCTACTCTTTTTTGTAAGAAATGTGGTGAAGCTCGCACAATCTTTGCCTCCATAATTTCTCTTAGAGCTAAGACAATGTTTTGTTTTTCAAGTATGTCAACAACTTCCTGAGAATCCATTCCATCTACGTTAAATGATACAATACTGGTTCTAGAATTAGGATCTTCAGGACCATACAAAATAATTTTTGGAATTTTTGATAATTCCTCTCTTAGAAGATTAGACAGATGTTGGTTTTTTTCACGAATATTGTTAAGACCAAAGTTAAGCAAATAGTTTGCAGAAGATTCCAATCCAACAATTCCAACATAATTTCTAAATCCCGTTTGAAATTTATCAGGAAGTTCTTTGAATGCTAAATTAGTATCGTCATAAATAATTGCAGATTCTCCACCAATAGTTTTTGGTTCTAACAACTCGCTTGATTTTCTATTACAATAAAACAAACCAGTTCCTATTGGTCCACAAAGCCATTTTGAGCCATTAAAGGACATAAAATTACAATTTATTTTTGAAACATTGACATCAATACAGCCTACAGTTTGTGCACTGTCAACAAAAAGAGGCACATCATTGAGAATTTTGGAAATTTCCTCTAAAGGCAATATGGAACCAGTATTGTACAGAGCATGACTTAGAGCAACTAATTTTGTATTATCATCAATTAATGATTCTAAATCTTCATATTTGAAAAATCCATCTTTATCTATTGGGAGATTTTTCAAAGTAATTTTTTCTTCTAGTTTTAGCCAAGGATAAAAATTTGAATGATGTTCATGAGTCATTCCACGAATAATCATATTTGATTTTTCATCAAATGAAAGTCCATTTGCGACAATATTGATGCCATCAGTAGTACTTTGAGTTAGAACTACTTCATCAGGTTGACATGAAATAATTTTGGCTATAGTTTTTCTTACATCTCTTAATTTTTCAGTCACAAATGGTTCTGATTCTTTTGAATCAGGTCCAATAGAGTTGTAAGAAATTAGAAAGTCTTTCATTGCCTCAATGCTTTGATTAGGCATTAGAGAAACTGACGCATTGTTTAGATAGATTTTATCTGAAGTTGGAAAATGCAGCGTTTCGCTTAACAATTAGCAAAAGATTGCAAGTTTCCTTTGCTTTAAACTAGCCTCGTTAGATTTTCGAACTATTGACACATCTAAGATCCCATATCAGTTTATGCCCAAATTGCTTCAGAAGCTCCCTGTAGTGATGAGAAAATTTGCTAATGGGCCCTTTGTCTTTGAGGCTGTTAGCCGACACTGAGAATCGCAAAACGATGTTTTAGGTATCGTACATCCTTAATGAGTTTCAACTTAAATCTCGTTTTTATCTCTATTTCGTTTACTATTATTTTTATTTGTTTTATCTCTACTTCTTTTTTACCATTTTTCTTAGCTAAGGCATACATGCTTTAGCGCCAAATAGCAAAATCTAAGCTTGAGACCAAAGCTGTTCTTGAGGACTTTTTCTGCTGGTCCTTAGACTGACTTGACTTTCCTATAAGGCGTTGGGAATTCACAGGCTAAAGTCAAAGGACTCAGAGAAAATTTATGGACATTAATCGATTGAATTGTACTTATGGAGGGGAGGGGGAGCCAATTTAAAAGATGATATTCTGATGCTTGTTATATAGCTCTCTAGAAAAAGGAGAAACACGAGAGGCTAGTAAACATTGTTATTAGTTACATTGTTATTACAAACATTGTTATACACGAGAGGCCTTTCAAACATTGTTATTAGATACCTAGAATATAAGGATAACAAGGAATTAGCGAAGCATGTTGTTGCTTGTTGTTCTCTTCTTAAGGAGAATTAAATAATAAAACAACAACATATTTTTCAACTGAAAGTAAGAAACAAAACTGAAACTTAAAATGAACATAAATTATTCCTTGTATGAAAGGTTAACCCTCCAAGAATATGCCCTCCGACAAAAAAAATCCCATAGAAAATGCTGCCCCTCCCATGGAATACATCTTCCTTTTAAAATCCCCTTGCCTCAGAAAATGCTTCTCCCTCCTTCTGCCGGTTGGTCTCCAATCCCTATCAACTTATGAAAATAAGTAATTAGAGTCTCAATTCTTGACCTAATGGTCATTCTCGAAGTTTCTGTGACTGTGAGGTGGAGGTGCCGGCCTTTCATTTGATTCAGGAACCGTCGCCCATTGGGTTCTATCGCCTCGTGGAGCGTGAGTCAGGTGCCGTTGTGGCCATGGTTTCAAGTGCCAAGGATGGGGCGGATCTCTATGGGTTTACCGAACGGTTGGAAACCAATTTGGCGTCTCTCGGAGAGATTTCCGTCGATGAATTCGTGGAGCGTTATAATCGTCCCGAGCAATTTGTGGAGACACTTTCCTATGATCCAGCGAGTGCGGAGTTTCTCGAACCGGTCGAAGCCCAGTTGGGTCGGCGGAAGTCGGATTCGGTCGGGACCGTCGAGTTCCCGCCCTTTGAGTTTAGCGATACTGAACGAGAGTTGTTGGCCAAGAACGGGTTTGTGGTGAGCGGCCGCTTGGGGCATCACAGTTTCAACGAAAGCTACTATGAGATCTTTGTACGCGATCTTCCGGTGTTTGTTTCTCTCGATTCCATTCTGCATCCGTGGACCAAGGCGTATCGTAGTATTCTGTTGCAGACCGAAAGCATTTTCTTGAGTCCGGCGATCAACGAGATGATCCTCGCGATGCGAGATCAGTTGCCGGTCATTGCGGCAGAAGTGAACGCGGATCTCGAAGACAGTCTTCACGACGTCGATCTCTATCTGGCAGTAGCCGCGACACTGGGTCAGGGAAAAACAATCCTGACGAAACTGGGCCGAGGCAACGAAGCGCGGGCGGTACTCCTGAACCTGATCGAAAGCCGTAAGGTTTTTCGAGGGTCTTTCTTCGGTCGGGAGAATGTGGAAGTCTTAGACTTCTCCGAGTTTGAGCCGAGAAGCCATTATACGAGTAGCCGGATTCTGCGGCGGTATTTTGAGATGATGACATGGTTGGGCCGAATTGACTTTCGGGTTGCGGGCTCCAGTGGCTTTGCGTCTCCCCGGGAAATGGGAGCGGCGGTAATCCTGAGTGAGGCCTTGAATCGATCGGGAAAGTTGGAAGAGTGGGTGATCGCCGATCGTATCCTGCGGACCTTTGTCGGCCTGCCGGACTCCATGACCGTGCCCCAGTTGAACGCCATCATGGAGGGTGGGATCGGCAAGCATTGTATTAGGATCGATTAACTTACCAGTAGCAACAATACCTTGCCCCTCTCGGAACAAATCTGGTAAGAGCCCTTTATAAACAACTGAAACCGTCGGGCCGGTATCCACTAAGTCGAATTTAACCGCTAGCTCTTTGTTATCATGGTCTACCGTGCCTGGCACAACCAAACCACCGATTCTGAGCCTTTGCCCCACAACAGGCTTAACCCCTTCTTTTCCATTGACGATTTCAGACGGCGTATAAAACAGGTCAATGTTCTGATTTAAGGAATACAACATCAAGCCAATTGCCGCAGCAACGCCAAAAACAACACAGCTGACGGTTAATAAACGTTTTTGTCTTCTAGGATTCATTACTTGTTTCTTCTTGTTCTTTATTTTGCTGTTTGTTTTTACGGGCTAATTTTATACGCTCAACTCGCGCTAACTCATCAGAAATTCGTTTTACTAACCATTTTTTCTGTAAGTAAGCATGTCCAATAACGGCGATTAAGCTGACAAAGGAAACACCAAATGACAACCAAACGTAAAAACCATAGCCGCCCATGGCAAAAAAGGCTGAAATAGAATCAAACTGCATTATTCTTTGCCTCCCTTTTTATTAACTTAATTACCCATGGTCGTTTCATTTCTCGTATCAGTATTTCGTTTTGCAAACGTTTAAGGATCACTGCTCCGCAAAATATTCCCAAGCCAAAAAGACACATCAAAAGAGGCCATAGCATTTCAGCGGCAATGGAAGGTTTTTCGAATTTTGTAATAGTGGCTCCCTGATGAAGCGTATTCCACCATTCTACCGAAAAATGAATAATTGGCAGATTTACCACACCAACCACGGACATAACCGCCGCAGCCTTGCCACCTTGTAACTTATCCTGAAAGCTGGCATAGAGCGCCATGATGCCAAAGTATAAAAACAGGAGGATCAACTCAGAAGTCAATCTGGCATCCCAGACCCACCACGTTCCCCACATAGGTTTACCCCATGCGGCGCCTGTCCACAATGCAATAAAAGTAACGACAGCACCCACCGGAGCAATAGCAGCAATCTTTGGGTTGGGAAATGTTGGGCCGTTTGCATGTGCTTCTGTTTGGGTTTGTTCATGGCAAACGATTGGGCTTCGGAGATGATGCCGAGTCAGCCCGGTTCTTTCGAGAAACCGCAGCCTGGTTGCGAGGCGCGCCTTGGATAGACCAGGCCGATGGGTTTGATTATGGGAAAGCGATTCTTGAGATTGAGCCACTTCCGGTTCTTCACATGACGGGCAAATTGGATCGGGTCATGGGTCATCACCCCGATATTCGACGGTTTATCGAGGAATATCGGGGCACCACTTCCAAGTTACGGGTTTTGGGGAAAGATCAAGGCGCTCAAAGAGATTACGGTCATGTGGATATTCTGACGCACCCTGCCGCCGTTCAAGACCATTTCCCCGATGTGCTCGCCTGGATGCAGCGCCACGAGCCCCGCTCAGGGCGCGCTCAGGAAACTGACAATGTCGAGAACCGTCGTGGAGAGGTCGCCCCAGTTGCTGATCAAGTCGGGCAGGGTGGTGGTCATTTCGAAAATGGCGATGGCGTTGTCTGAAAAGCCAGTCGCATAAAGATGGGTACCCGTCGGATCCCAAGCCAAACCCACAGCACCGGCCAAGCCATCGATGCCCGCCATGCCGTCGAAATAGGCAATATCGAACATCGGACCTGGACCAATTCCGCGGAACACCGCTACGGCACTATCGTTGAACCCGGTGGTGAACAAGCGTTTGGATGCGGGTTTGACCGCAATACCGAGTGCGCCACTCAAGCCGTCTGCGCAACCGATACCGTCTCTTACCACGGATTCGAAGGCCAACATGCCCGTGCTGGGATCCCGAGAAAAGGAGGCCAGACTGTTTTCCGCGAAGGCGGTGACAAACAAGTACATGCCATTGGGGTTAAAAGCCATTTCCTGGGGACTGCCCAAGCCTTCGCTGCCCATGATCCCATCGCGGAGCACTTGGATCTGGGTTAGGAGACCGCTATTGTTTTGCCGTCGAAACACGGCCAAGGCATCCTCTCCCGAACCGGTTGCGTAGAGAAATCGTTCGTCGGGGCTGCTGATCACATCTAAAAGAATAAAAACTAACACGTAAGGAGGATGTATAAACAATTATGTAGAGATTCAAACACAAGTCTTTACTACAAAACAAGTTAAACTCTTGACATTATATAGGTTGGAATAAACAAGACCACTTTTTGTGCCATAATACCAAAATTTGCCCTGCATAGGTTATGTCGGAACAACTTACAGTGTGATCACTAACCTTTTATTAATTCCTCTGTGTTATTAAATATAATAGGTAAAGGTAACCCTTTCACTCAACCTTGCCGCAGCGGGAATCGATCCCTGGGCCTGGTACTGCCAAATCAGCATCAGTCAATTGTGGTACCAGAGAGTTCTAACTGATAGATCTCAATAATAAGGAAATCGTAACGCGTTTAATAATAATAATAAAAAAAAACACCATCTATCTAGTTCACAAACGTTATTTCGTTTCCCCCGAGTTTGTTTTTTAGCGTGTCTGTAAGTCCGAGGCTATTTTTGCGATTGAAAATTCAAAGCAAATTACACGCTTTTCACGCATGGTTTTTTCTTTCCATTAAATTAAGTTTTTGGGAAATCTAGGCTGTTAATTACTTAACCTAATGTCCTTTTTCTATTCTAATAAATTTCCCCTTCAAAATGAAAATATGGGTAGTTATGAATCGGAATTGGTGTGGGTATGCGTAATTGGTAAATATGGGTATGGTAGCTATGAATTCATTGTCGAAGAAATCATAATTGCTTGAAATTAAGGCTTCGGAGTTTTTTTTTCTATAATACAATTGAATTTCCTAAAAAAATATAATCTTTTTTATAATTTACTCGTTTACTCTTACATTGTTTATGGTTGCTTTCTTGCGGCTAGTAATTTTGTTGTAAATTCTAAGCGGGTAGAGATTCTACAGAATAAAACGTTGTGTTTACTCATGGACTTTGAAAAATGTGAACGTACAACCGTTCTTTATTGCTATATAAATATTTTTAATGTTAGGTAGTTTAGATATTATCTGACCGGTATTTTTGTGTATCTGTGTTTAAAGAAACTAGAACCTAATTATTTTTTTATGTTTTTTACGCGAATTCTGCATACCACTGAGTGCAAACAAATTTTTTATTATTACAGTATATTTAATAATCTAAAAATATCATGAATTAATTTATATCTTAAAAAGAGTACCAATAGCAAGCTCTTACCACTGATGAAGTGATTTGTATTATAAAAAAAAAATTCCAGTCGGAAATGCGAAATTTTCTACCTGATCCAAAACAAACAAATCAAATTCTACCTGAAGACAAGCTTTTTTTAACGGATTGACTTGAAATCCCGCTGCCAAAGAAAAACTTGGCTCCTGTTAAAAACTAGCTTGGGCCTGACGGGGGCATTTACAGTGGCTATCCAATATATTAGACCGAAGGGAGACCAGTCATGTCGTAAGCCAAATGGTTTTAAAATTATTTAGCTGCAAACTGTAACTTAGGTGTTTTTTTTCATGTCCAACTCCACTAAGAATAACTATAGTTAATTGAAAAAATTCCTCTATCATATTTATATTATGACGAAGCGAAATATTCCGTCATGGACGATTTCATTTGAAATCTGAGGCATACCACATAATTATGAAGTTTTACATAATGAGTACAATTTGACGTTGAAGGACAATACCTCCTAATCACGCACAATTTCTACGAATTTAAAATGGTTTCCTGTTCTCTTCGTACAGTACGACATAGTTTTTCGTGAGATACAATCAGCTCTTGTAGCTATGCTTATCTACTCTATTTGATGAGTTTCCTAAGGACGTTTCTTGAACGCAGGATCCCTTGCGAAGCAGAACTTATTCTCGATTTGCTGTCAATGCAATTTCAATCAAAGTGAGACCTAGGCACATTCGTCTGTATAATTTTATTCAAAAGTATATAGAAGATGCCTTGGCGGAAGAAATTATAGTATCAAAAATTCAACAAGGAGATATTATAACAATGGATCTAGAAAAGGATGCTACAGAGCTTACTGTAAAGATCAAACATTCGGAAGAGCCAACAGAATCATAAAATCCTAAAATCTAATAATAAAGAACTCCACCTAAGTTTAGGTGGAGTTTTATGTTTTTAAATTAATTATGTCATGCCTAGCATACTCACCTACAGTTTCTTTCAATGGCATCTTCACTAAGCCCGGCATAAAATCACAAGCAAACAGGTATTCTTGTTCGGTTAGATATCTACCTAATGCACTAATCCAAGCTTCTGAACCAACATTGTAAAGATATGCATTTTCTTGTTTTTCTGGGTGTAGGGTTCCTTTGACAATTTCTCTTGTTAACATCACGTCATATAATGTTGGAAGAGCAAACCATGTAGGTCTACCCTTATCGTCATTTTGTAGAATGGATGGCAATCCTTTTCGAAATTGAATCTTTTGTTCTTCTACAATCAATCCAACATTTGTAATATTCTCTTGTTCATATTTAATCTGAATTTCTCTAGTTCTAGAATTTGGCAGTTGGAAGAAATAATCATTTAACATAATCCATGCACTTCGTTTCTCATCATACCATGCATCATTCCATACCTGTTCGTCTGGAATACTCTTAGGAATGTTTGGATGTCTGAAAAATTCTGTATTTTTTTAAAATAATTGTATTCTAAACCAAAGTTAAAATGCCATCGGTGGTGGGGCAACTTTCCCTTCAAGGACCAACGATTTGTAAAATAGTCCATAAAATTTTATTCTCTAGTCTTAGAGCTAGATATTCTGAAACATCGCCTATAACAGTCGCTGCTGATCTCCAACTACCTTCCATTAATAGATACGACTGTAGATATGAATTTGTATTTTAAGCATAAACTTCTCCAAATTCCCTGCAGGGCGTGATGGCAAGCCTTGGAGATTTCTTCAAGCCTTTGACACATCTGGGATATACAAACCTTGAGCATACCTCTAATGTATTTTTTGCAATTTTCTTTATTATACTGGCATTTATCATACTGGCAGACGAAACTGGCAACGGACTGAAAGTTTTTAATAATAAATGGATATAAGTAGATTTCTAATTGATCAAAATCGTTACCATGATGGCAAACGTTGTCTATCAGTCTCGTTTGCGTAATCTTCAGGTATTACTATTTTGGCCATCTATCTTAAATCTGAAACATCGATTTCTAACCTGAGAACATATGTTTTAAATATCGACCAGTAGTACTGTGGAATAAGGCCCTCCTCTTGGAAACAAACTTCACAAAGGACAAGCAGGTCGGTTAGCTGTTATTGGAGGGAGTTTAGAATACACAGGTGCACCGTATTTTGCCGCCATTTCTGCCCTAAAAGCTGGTTGCGATTTAGTGCATGTTTTTTGTGTCAAGGATGCTGCTACAGTAATTAAAGGATATAGTCCTGAACTAATTGTTCACCCTATTTTAGATTCCACAGACTGTTTGGAGCAACTTAAGCAATGGCTTCCTAAGTTTCAAGCAGTTACAGTTGGCCCAGGTCTTGGCAGACAAGAGGGTAGCTTAAAAATGGTAGCTGAAATTATTGGCGAAGTAAGAAAATTAGACTTACCGATGGTTGTCGACGCCGATGGGTTGTTTCTAATTGGCCAAAGACCAGATTTAATCCAGAATTATGGAAAGGCCGTTTTGACGCCAAACGCAATGGAATTCTCCCGACTTTATACCTCAATTATGGAAGAAGAATTGGCTCCTCAGAATGATCCGGATCCTCAAAAAGTTGTTCGTCTTGCTCGACAACTAGGTTCGTGCATCCTTCTCAAATCTCAGCGAGACATTATAAGTGATGGTGAAATGGCTGTTTCTTGCGAGGTACATGGCTCTCCTCGTCGCTCTGGTGGACAGGGGGACATTTTGAGTGGGTCATCGATGACATTCCTGCACTGGTGTTTCAACTGTGACAAATGGCTTGAAGACATGGAAATGTATCCTTCAAATCCTGCTGTTTTGGCAACCTATGCTGCATGCGTACTTACGCGTACCAGTGCACGCCTTGCTTTTGAAAAATATAGACGATCTACAACGGCGACCAATGCTATTGAACATATCCAAGCTGCTTTTGAGCAAACGTTCTAAATTAACGTCATATTTTGGACCTGAAATTACCTGATTGTTTGTTGTAATAAATGCATTTTGTCATATTTTGCTCATGTTACTACGCTTCATTAGGTACATCATTGGGTTCTGATATGTCGCTATTCCAAAAGGCTTAGAGGTAATAGCCCCCCCCTTCTCTTCGTCGTTGAAAAATTAACCTTAGGTTTGCTCTTCTAAAGTTCACACAACCACCCCTTCCATAAGGCCTTATATGCCACTGGGGCATAGCTTACAACCCTTACTCCAAGACTCTAGGGGATTGTGTCCACGCTAAAGACCTTATTATATGATCTTTGGACTTCTTTAAACAAATATCTATCTCAAAATTTTTATCGGATGCATTTGTGGAAAATAAAACATAGGGAGGGGGCTACCCCCAATCACTTTGAATCTTAAAATGAGAAGTAGAACACCCAATTTTCAGTCAAATGAGTCCCCTCCGAATTTATACGACCACCCTTTCCATAAAAATCTTATATACCCTCAGGGCATTACTTATAACCCTTGTGCCAAGGGCTCTTGGGGGATATCATCCTAAAAGACATAATTCCAAGACCTTTCAACTATGCCAAACAAAATGACTGTTTCAAAATGATTAGATGTGTTTTGGGAACTGATGGATGTGGGGGGACTTGTTGCCCTTCAATCACTTTTGACTGTTAA
>JAAAKM020073195.1:138167264-138189797 GCA_010016025.2 Alatinidae sp. Z8VKAUB7J3
AGGCCCTTTCAGTTTCTAATCAAATGGGCTTTTTTTTAAAGTTTCTACCACAAAAAATGGCCATCTCAGAATTTCTATCAGATTGATTTTTTGGAAAAACGAGGTGTGAGAGGGAGGCTATACACCCTCCAATCACTTTGGATCTTAAAATGAGGCACTAGCCCCTTCAATTTCCAATTGAATGAGCCTGAATTTCATTCAAATGAGTCCCCTCCGGAGTTTATACGGCCAACCTCTCCATAAAAATCTTATATACCCTCGGGGCATAGCTTATAACCCTTGTGCTGAGGGCTCTGGGGGGATGTCATCCTCAAAGAAAT
Organism: Alatinidae sp. Z8VKAUB7J3; assembly: GCA_010016025.2. NCBI lineage: Eukaryota > Metazoa > Cnidaria > Cubozoa > Carybdeida > Alatinidae > Alatinidae sp. Z8VKAUB7J3. Next base: position 138,167,585 of record JAAAKM020073195.1, read on the forward strand.
GATTCCGAGACCTTTTAACTACGCTGAACAAAATGACTATATCAAAATTTTGATTAGATATGTTTTGGGAATTGATGGGTGTAGGGGGGGGGACTTGTTGATCTTCAATCACTTTTGACTGTTAAAAAAGGCCCTTTCAGTTTCTAATCAAATGGGCTTTTTTAAGTTTCTACGACATCGAATGGCCGTCTCAAAATTTCTTTAAGTAGCATTTCGGGAAAATACTAAGTGTGGAGGGGCCGCCGGTTGAACAGCGTGATTTCGTCCTGAAGATAGACATCGGCGCGCGTGGTCTCGGCATTCGCGAAGTTGAAGCCGCCCGCGCGGCTTTCGGTCGAGACGCCGGTGGTCAGGTTCTCCACCCGGTCGATGCGCGCGTAATCCGTGCTGGCGTAGTCGCCGTCAAACCCGAAGGTCAGCACATGGCCGACCGGCCCGGTGTCGAAGCGGGAAGTTCCCTGCGCGTCGAATTCGAGGAAATCCTCGCTATAGGACAGGAAATCCCGCTCGATCACAGTGTCGCCCGCGGCGGTCGTCTTGCGCTCGGTTCCGCTGCGCTCATAGCCCTGGGGCGCATAGGCGAGGGTCCATTTCAGATCGTCGAGGAACGACGCCCCCACATTCCATTGATGCTCGATCGCATAGCGCTGGCGGGTCAGATCAAGCTCGCGGTCATAGCCGTGAACGACCTCGCCGGTCGGCGCGCCGGTAAAGCTGCTGAAGACCGGGCCGAGCGTCTGGTTGTATTGCACATCGGTGGTGCGGTTCAGATAATCCGCCGAAAGCTCGATCCGGTGATCCTCATTGGGGGTCGCCACCAGCTTGGCGAGCCCGCGCCGGGAGCGCATGTCGGTCGGGTCGAGCTCGTTGCAGGGCGTCGCGCCAAAGGCCACGTTGCGCGGGCAGCCATAGGCGCCGCCATCGGCCCGCGCCTTGCCCAGCTCGCCTTCCTCGGCCATGTCATAGGACAGGCCGCCGAGAATCGCGACCCTGGGCGCCAGCTGTCCGGCGAGGGTGAATTCGGTGTCGAGCCCGTTGTCGAAACTGTCGTAATTCGCCGAGGCGCGGCCATTCACCGCCGAACCGGGCTCAAGCACGTCCTCGGGGTCGAGCGTCTCGAAGGCCACGACGCCGCCGAGCGAATCCGAGCCCCACAGCACGGAGCCCGGGCCGCGCACGATCTCGACGCTTTTCGTGAAGTCGAGATCGATGAAATCGCGCGTCCCGTCGATGATCCGCTCGGGCACGCGGGAACCGTCCACCAGCATCTGGACGCGGTTGCCGCCCACGCCGCGGATGGTACATAACTACAACACAACTACAACATATAACAACACATATAACTACAACTACAACACAAATAATCACTGAAATTCTAGGGTAAAATCACCCTGTGCCCGAAGTACGGTGTTCAGTAGTTTAACTCAAGAAGAAATATGACTCGACATTAACTACCAGATGTTCTGCATTCAGATACTAGAAACAATCAATTAAGTTCAATTGAGGTACGCTATGACATAATGTATTGGCTTATATCTGGCCTACAGGATAATCGTGGAAAAATTTCCGTATGTAAGTTCTTTTAGCTAACCTGAAAATTTTTTTGGTTGTTTTTCCTTCATGCTAGAATCACGCAAAATTGTGGCCTCATGTAAGCGCATGGTTGTAGTGTTACAAATAAAGGAGGCAATGCCTTGCCTTTCTGGATTATTACTTTTTTTTGGCTTCTAGTATTTTATTATTTTTGACGAGAAACCTATGACTGTATTTTCTTTTAAATTCATTCCGAAGCTAATTTTGATGTTAGCCAAAGCCCTTTTAAAGTTTAAACGTAAATAAACAAAAATTTTGACATACAACCAGCCATCTAGAAAAGTTCATACATGCTATAAAAAAGGGGGGAATACTTCAGGGATTATAATTGCCGCTAAGGATGTTATTTCCAACGGAAGACTACAGGAATTTATTAAGACATCCTTAGAGGACTGGGAGACTTCCAGAAGACTACAGGAACTGTATTTTTGCTGTATATTATTTCTGTCGAAATGCCATAAGTTGGGAGATACAGTCAACTATCCAGAAATAAAAGCCCAATAAAGCTGTACACGGAGGAAGGAGGAAATCCTTCAAGATTTCCTTCCGTTATAACTGCCACTAAGCGTATTATCTCTATAGGAAAGCTAAAGAAATTTATCAAGGCTTCCATATAAGATTATGGATGGCTTCAATTCGATGAATACAGAAATTGTATTTTGAAGTGTATCATTTCCGTTCACAGTAGCTGCCACTAGGCGTAGTATTTCCATTGCAAGACTAAAGGAATTTATCAAGGATGTCAAGATACAACCAGCTATCAAACAGTTGAATTCATTGTTATTAATTTACATTGCTATATTAATGTGATGAAGAAATACAATCTCATATTGTTTCCAAATGGAGAAACCTCAGAAGTCTGCTTACTAGAGAACACCAAATATCAACGGTTTTACATTCATTATGATTTCGTAGTGCTGCACGGGAAAAATATCTTTTCCCTGTACGTCTGGAGGAAAGGTGTTCAAGTACTGATATATAGGAAAACTCACGTTGAAGACTCATGACTTGTACACGGATTATCTTTTTATTTCCTAATGGAGAAAACCAAACCTCAGGGGCTCATAACCCTGGACGCAACGAGACAATACCTTTTTCCTAAACATCTTGGATAAAATTGCTTACATGCGCATATATAGGAATAATGACAGTGAAGATTTTTGACTTAACGGCAAAAGGGTTATCTCCTACCCGAGCGAAACAAATGTAAGAGGTTCATATCTTTGGCCACAATAGGGATTCCATTTTCCTTACATTTATCTGGCAAAAGCATTTGTGTACACATATATAGAAAAACTCACAATGAAGATTCCTGACTTAACTGCACAAAGGCTATCAGAAAATGACCTATGAAATAAAGACAAGAAAGGATAGAATAAATGAAAAACACAATCAAATAAATTAGAAATACGAGGATTTTGTCGGCCAGTAGCAAAATATGAAGACAAAAACAAGAAAATATTTCGACAAAAACCTCTGCTAAGTCGTTCTCAGTGCTCATAAAAAAAATATAATCTTTTGAAGCGAAATCTCTAAGAAGAGAAAAAACTGAATAAAAAAAACAAACCGCAAATAAATGAAAGACAATTTGCCAACTGGAAATCCCCTCAATAAAATGCTGCTTAAAAATAGCCTCGTTCCAGGGTGTGGTTTACCTGCATTAAGAGAGCTAGAGGAGAAAAGACCACATATTACAGGATTTGAATAAGATACTTTTGGGGTTACCACCCGCTTTGGTGTGGATTATTATAAGCTTGTGGTTCTTTGTCGTCTCCAAAGAAACCTTATCGAAGGTATGTTGTTCTTTTTTTTTTTGGGGGGGGGGGCGGGGGATGTAAAACCGATAAAGCAAAATTTTTGGCAGGGTTACTGAGCTCTTATGTTTCTTTTTCAAAGTTGTCACTTCTCATGAAAAAAAAGCTGCGCATTTACTCGACTTTAAGTGTATCTCCACTCTGTTTCTAGAGAATTGACCAGGGACGAAGCCAAAGGTCTTGTCTGAAGTTTACGGGAATGGGAATAAGGCCTCTTTCCCTCTGCTCCCCATAAGAATTCTTTTTCTTTAAAGTTTTTATACTACAACGTTCTTGTCTCTCACCCCAATTTTATGGACGTACTCAGCTATGAATCCTTTCATGAGAGGAGTCAAAGATTGAACTAAAATAATGTGACAATGTACAACGCAGGTCTACATATTTTGGCCTAAGGTGAGAAGTTCATCACCTCTTAATTTCACTCCTACTTACAAGCACCGTTATTTGTAACTAATTTACTCTTGATAAATTGGGGGAAAACTGCAAAATTTATTCTGATAACATTCTTCATGTTATTTTCTGCCAGGTGCTATTAGGCGTTTCCTTTTTTACTATCGATTTTCCCAAGCCTGTGAAAACAATTTATATCAAGCAACTAGTTATTTGGACCATTAAGTTTTCCCCAAAAAATAACAGTTTTTACAAGCATATAACATGAAAAGGCTAAGGGGTCACCCGCTCTTCTTCGCCTTGTGTAAATCTTGGAGCTCCATCTGTTCCGCCATGGATGACACAATTCTGCAACACAAAGCCTCTTCATATCACACATGGCAATTTTTGCGCTGGATAGGGTATTCTTTAACCGCGTGGCGCGTACCACCTAATCTGAAGGATTTTTTAAAGTGGGTAACCCCTTAGAAATGGCCTTCTATATATTACTTTGAATATTCTCAGTCTATTTCACTTAAAACAGATCACGGTCAAGTCGATTTCTTCAAATTAGGATTTAAGATGGATCATCTTTGAATACAGTCATACTTAGTTTATGAGAGACGCCCTGAACTGTATCTTCTTTGGCCGATATAATAATCAGGACCTTGTGGTTGGAGGTGGTCTTCAGTTAGTGTTGAAGAAATCGAGTACCGTTCCACCAGGTCTTTGCCCGCCAGATAGGACTCGCTGAACTTCATCCCTAGGTCCATAAAAATTCGTACGTCCAGGGCCTTCTTTTGTAAGCTTAGCTCATGGGTTTTCATTTTAGAAAAATCGAGAATATCGTTAACCAGGTTGGTTAATCGTTTACCGGAAGCCATAAGCAAAGAAAGATCTTCCTGATCCTGGGCGTTTTCGGAACGATCGTATAAAGCTTCTGCCAGTCCAATAATACCGTTGAGCGGCGTGCGCAATTCATGGGACGTATTTGCTAGAAATTGATCTTTGAGTTTATCCAATTGTTGTAAACGCAAACTAATTTGCCTTTCTCTGGCTAGTTCTTTAGCCTGGATATTGGCTTTGTATCGCAGATAGCCAAATATTATCCCGGCTAGTAAAATAATTTGAACTGCAATGGCCGGCCATTGCAGCCACCAGGCTGGGCGAACGCTAAATGGGTATTTTAAAGACGTTTCCGTCCATTCCTGTTCATTGACCTTTGCGATTACTTGGAAGGTATATTTACGAGGCGTTAGGAAAGCGGGGAGATTGGTATATCTGATTTTAATTTCCGGAGAAGCTTCAGACCAGTCTTTATCGTATCCTTTCAGTCGAGTTTTGTACAGGCTGCGTTTTTCATTCACAAAACTAAGGGCGGCGTATTCAAAATCAATTTCATTGTTGCCTCGATAGTCTTCGATAAAATCGGCTCGCTCCAATTGCAGCATTGGAGAGGCTTGACCTTTTTTATCGAGCCAGGGCCGGTAAATGCTGAGTCCTTTGGCCGTACCAAAATAAATCGCTCCTTGACGATCTGCCGCTACCGAACCATAATACCAGACTTCATTGTCAATGAGCCCGTTTTGCCGGGTGACGGTTTGAATCACCTTTCTTTGATTCAGATCGATTTCCGCCAATCCATTATTGGTGCCAAGCCAAAGCGTTTTGCTAACGGGAGAAAAAGCCATGCCCGTAATATTGTTGGCCTTTAATCCTTGTGCGGTCGTTAAATGGGTAATCAGCTGAAGGGGATTGGTTTTTAAAGCGACCTTTCTTTTTGTAAGCTCTTTGCTATTATAATTATCACTAAGAATATTGCAAAAATCAAAGCCTAGCCTATGAAAATAAAATTGAAAGCTCAAAAATTAATCTAGGCTATAACGTTTTGTGTCAGAATTCAGATAATGTACTGACCAGCCAGGTTTCATTAGTTCACCTGAGAGTTTCAAAAGTTTAACAAACTAGGCTTCATTCTGAGATAGCAAGAAGTCTACAATTTTTTTTTACCGTAGCCTATCTGAAGCCTTTTTAAATTACAAGAAGCGCAAACCATGTAACAAGAATCCCTTTAGTTACATTGACCATTCCTTTGTAATTGGGTCTAAATTCCCCAAAATTTCAAAGGAACTTTACGAATGACCAGGGTTGCCAAATCCAACGAAGATGATTATACTTTCTTGAGCCCAGAATTATGCTTTTTTGGACATATTTATTCTACGCTTAGTTCCCAGGTTTCGCGAAAAAGTTAATCAGTGGTACAATATCATTTACTTTGATGAGGGGAAGTTGAATTCTGCCTTATTTTAGCATAGACCTTGACGGAATGTAAGCTGATCATAATTATAATTTATTTTTTACCCAAAAATCAAACAAAAGCTGGTGTCACCCATCATGGATGCACCGTCACGAGCCAGTTGATTAATATGCTTCTAGGGAGAAACAGCGTTGTTACGGAAGGGGAGCTCGTACTTCAGAGGGATTAATTTAATCGGAAATTTAAAATTCTAGTTCACTTTTTAAGAGTAAAAAAACATCGATAGGTAACTACCTCCTCCACGCTTTTTTCACCAAAGGATAAAAATTTTGAGATAGCCATTTTGTTAGATCATAAGATCTTCGGGTTGACACAGCCACCTAGAGCTTGTGGACAAGCGTTATTAGTTCTGCCCTGGAGGCGAATTTGGTTCTTATGGAAGAGGTGGTCGTATCAACTTCATAAGGGACTCATTTGATTGGAAATTGAAAGTTCTAGTTCCCTTTTTAAGAGTCAGAAGTGATCAGAGAGTAACTAGTCCCCATGCTCCTCAAATACATCCTATCGAATTTTATATAAACAACAGTTACTACGATTCAAAACGGAAATTAAAGAGCAAAATATTTGCGATTAAAAGACGAGTGGCAGCGAGCAAGAAAGAATCAGGATCAGTCAAAACAAAAGCTAAGAACAAAGGAATGTGCCTTTAGAAGAAATTCATTTTCACTGTATTCATATTCCAGTCTGCACCAATAATAGGTCACATGGATTAAATACTACCTACATTTTAATTTTATAGGCTGGGCAAAAACAATGAAGACTTTATATGACTGCAAAATACAAGCCGCTTTTGTCACTGAAGCCCACCAAAGACAAGCGAATAAAAGAAGTTATATTTCCATGTTTGGTATGTGGGAGTGAGTGAGGACGCCTAAAATCAATTTTTGTTATTCCTGTAATAAATTTGGCTAAAGAGAAGAGGCATTAGAAAGAAATCAAGAAGAACTTGGGGAATGCACAAATGGTGGTAATTTTGTAATAAGAGAAAGGAGTTTTTGTCGCTATTGGAAAGCGTAGAGTAAAAAACTTACGCAACAAATGCGAATTTACAAAATGCAAATGCAATCCTCAGTTTCATCTTGATTAAGTTTATTATTTGAGTTAAATTTGTTTATGTTAAGTTATATTTATTGCTGCTTAATTGGTTTTTTTTATAAAATTAATAAAATTTTGCTTATGGCAAATGCTTACTATTTGTCTTAATGACTGTTTTAAATTTGCAACAGGATAGCTATTTCAGGTACTTAAGCTGACTTTAATAGAGTTTTCTGTTTATTTACGAAAAACTTTGTGTTTTGATCCGACTCAGTTTTAGGGAGTTGCTAGCTACGGCTTCAACCCTGACATATTATCGAAAAATCATCCGTTGGAAATTTCTAATGAATTGTAGACGAAAGTATATCATACCATGAACAACATATAGGATTTTTGTACAATTTTAAGTTTCTTGACTGCAGACAGGGGCTAGGTTTTTTTTAGATAGATAACTTTATTCCAAAACAATACTTTCAAACGATTCTGACGACTGCAAAATGTAAGCAGTTTTTGGCACTCAAGCCAGTTGAAGAGGAGCCTAAAAACAACTACGCTGAACAAAATAGTTATCTCAAAGTTTCGATTGGATGTATTTGGGGAAATGATGGGCGTGGAGGGACTGCTTGTCCTCCAAGCACTTTCAACCATTAGAAAGGGCAATATGACTTGCAATTTCTAGTCGAATGACCCCCTTTTTGAAGTTCTTACCACAAATCCTTCTCTACGAAGTGCCCATGTCTTAACAATGCACTGCACCCACATAACTCTTTACTTAGGTAGCGCAACTGTGCTGCCTATGGTCTTTGGACTTTTTTTTAACAAATTGCTATCTCAAAATTACTATCTGATGCATTTCGGCAATTACAATTCCTGATTTGCATCATGCATCCAGAAAGTCTCCTTGTCTGAAGAAGTTTTCAGCCCTTCTTTGGTCACGATGCTAATTTTCAAGTTTAATGCTGAAAAAAAAAAATTGACCAATTTTTAATTTATTTTTGCATTGAAGTTCCCTCGAACCTATCCTATAGCTGTTTTTTTACATTAGGGTCCTTTTGTGACTGGTCCTATGGATATAAGTTTCAAACTAATCATACGGTGGGGTCAATTCACTGAAATTAGAACGAGGAACATCAGAAATATATTCTTTAAAATCTAATGGAGAAGAGGGCTTCAATTTTGTTTTTTCTTGACTTTTTTGATGAAAGTGCCAAAAACAGCTATTTTTCAATGTGTGTTCTAAAATAGGTGTTTTTCGAAATATAGGGGGAGGAGGAAATTATTCCCACTAGTTTTGAGCCCAACGGACATCAAATATCACATATTAATGTCCTTTTCTACTATAAAACTGATCTATAACCAGTGAGATATTTGCACAATTAAACACCTTTGTCCGGGGGCTTTGTTGGTCACGTTTTCCTCAGAGGCAAATTTATCTGAATTTCTGACTAATCTGTGGAAAATGGCTGCTTGTAATTTGCGATTCAGTGTCTTAAGGAGCTATATGGTCTTTTGTGTTAGTGGGCTAGCCGGTTATTAGTTATATGGCATAATATTATTTTCATTATTGCTATGCATTATTTTTCATTGGACTTGTAATAAAACCCGAATGAGTACTTTTACCATCAGAGTGGGTAAGTTTGCAATCCTCCGAAGAGAGTATATATTTTTTCATTATTATTTAAAGCATGAAGGCAAGCGAGTACTTCTCAATTAAGGAGATATGTAAAATACTATTTTCGTCAATAAATGGGAACTTTATAAGTAGTTTGGTAAGTAACCCCTTTTTCGTCTCATAACTTTTCCGCGTGATAACCACTGATCTGCGTTGCGCAGGTACCGATCATCTGATTCTCTGCATTAGGATGGGAGTACAATGCGTGGTTGAGGGAAAATCATATGACGCTTCCCGTGTCCCATTCAGAGCAGGGTCGACTCTGGTTGAGTTACAGCGTCACACCGCTGACACCCGTTCAAACCTCGAAACCCTGCCCTTACGGAAACAGGATTCCAAATTTAGCATACCAACCATTTGGCTCGGAAGGCTTTCGTACAAACTGAATTTCGTTCAATGGCGAGTTGGAGCTTTTAGAAACATTTTCTATAGGGGGGGGGAGGAGGGTAGGGTACTTGGGAGGCTATGTTTTTGGGGGGATGGGAACAAAAATTCCTACGGTCGTCAAAAAACAGTATATGCTACGGTTTCATTTGTTTTCCGCGTCGTAAAGCAGGCTTTTAGGCTAGTATATTCTATTCTAACAACGTCCAATTGAAATATTAATCATACAATTGAGAGTTACTGACAATTAAGATTTTTAGAGTGTTAAGTAATGACTAGGAGTAAATATGGCAACTTTTTACGCTGTCAATTAGAATAGAGTTAAACTAGCGCGGTTTGTAGAATAGAGGCTTCTACAAGCCAGTTTGGAAATATATAGACCTGATGGATCTTAAGCCCAAGTATTTTCCTTTCTTTATAGAAGTTTAGGTTAGGGAAATGAAACTTTCAGGGCTGGGTCTACATGCTAAAGTATGGGTAAAATTCTTGTTAATTGACTTCCTGCTATCTCAGAAAGGGTTTAGGTTAGGAAAATAAAACTTTCAGGGATGAATCTACAGACTAAAGTATGTCCTGGGAAGGTATTTTGAAGCAACTACCTCCACTCCTTCTCCGATACGATCACCCCTGTGAAAAAACAACAACAAATAAACACGCATCCGCGATCTTTCTTCTGGCAAAAAATACAAAATTCCACATTTCTGCAGATGGGAGATTGAAATCTCAATAACCATACAATAATATTCTCTGATACGCTAAATCTGATGGTATACTTTTAATTAAGATTCCATGACTTCTAGGGTTTTCCCTTATTTTCGTAATAAGCCAAATTTTCTCATGTTTGTAACTTTTGATGGGTAAGACTAAACTTGATAAAACATATATATTTAAAATCAGCATAAAAATCCAATTCTTTTGATGTATCTATTGGTATCAAAATTCCGTTTTTACAGTTTCGGTTGCTATAGAGCCGGGTCGCTCCTTACTTACAGTTCGTTACCACGATCCGTTTGATTGAAAATGTTGATAAGCACACAAACAGGGGTAACGGAGGGAAATGCTTTAAGTAACAAAGAAGGTGGAAATATTATTAACATATTAATAGCAATGAAAATATAAATTACATATAAGTATACACAACAAAGGGGGAAAGGGGGAACAGGATACTTTAACAAGTGTTTGGCAATGCAGGAGATAAAGTTTTTTTTTTCATATTTTGAAGTACAGAGACGAATGGACTATATAACAGGCAAAGACTGATAAATTGCACAGGAAGGGTGGAATCTGAATGGCGAGTGTCTTTTGGGGGAAATGTTGCTCATCCGAGGGTTTAGTACTTGCATGTTCTAGAACGTAATTCTCCAACTTACATTACCCTCTTTCGGGGAAGTATCTTGATGAAATTTGTCTTAAAGAACAAAGTTATGGAGGATTAGGGAATAAAGCAGAAAAGTAAACTAGATGTAGATTATGCAGATTATTTGAGTGTCCTAGATAAAATATCAGAAAAATGAGTGATTTTTTGAGCTTCTGAGAGCTCAAGCTGAAAGAATAGGTCTAAAAGTTAAAGTTAGACAGATAAATCACTTAGACTAGAAATGAATGAAGTCAACAAAGTTATGCTAGGTAACAAGAAAATCAATCAAGAGGATAGCATTACCTACATGGGTAGCATACTGGTTTTATTGTAGAACAGAATCCCTTGGTAACAGAAAAGACAAAGTCAAACATCAAAACCCTCTAACAAAAAAAAAAACGAGAAGTGGCCGTCAAAATCTACGGACCATCTTTATGATTTTGAGGAATGTTTCTGGCATTTTCAGCCACAAGATACATGATGGGATTGTTCAAACGCTGTATATGTAGCTATTATTGAGATAATAGGAATAGTTGTAAGTACATGTAATTTGAATTGACATTCTAGGCCACAATATTATTCTGTGCACCATTTTGGTATAACAATTTGTTTCTTAACCAAAACTCTACAAACAATACAGCCAAAAAAAAAAAAAAAAAAAAAAAAAAAGTTGAAACTTTTATTGGTCTTATTCATTTTCTTTTTAGATGATGAGCCTAATTATTCTAATCCATAAAAAAATAGACAAAGTCTTGTAGAATTTCAGTCATAATGCACTCTCTGAAAGGCAGTTCATGCAAGTAATTCTTTGCCAAATTACAGCAAAATTATTCGATGAACATCGAATAATTTTATCAGTTTATAACTGATAAAAAAGGACAAAAGGACGATTATTTTTTTTTTAATCATACTTTCAAACAGTGCTCGTACACACCAGGTTTTAAACCCCAAATCTGTGTGATTTATTTTTACAGCATGCCTGGCCACATGGTAAAGAACTTCCCCACTGGAATTGGTCTGAATGGGCCCTTCCACTGGCATAAACACTCCTCCCTTCCAAGTGTTGAGCCTGGGTGCACCTGTGTTGGAACGTTACTTGTCAGTACTATAGAGTTAATTTTTATGCTGTTTGAAAATGTAATTGACACGTACCATATTTTTTTTGTCATAATCTATAATATTTTGAGTTTAAACTCTAGTTGTTGTTTTTTTTCCGGTTATCCCAATTATACTAGGGCCCATTTAATAGACTAAGATCCTAACACCTATTATGTTTTTCCAAAAGAGAACTACACTCTGTGAGGGTAGTCACAAATCGGATTTATCACCAATGCTAAAATGTTTCGTATTTAATTTGGTTTCATTGCAACTGATCCCTAGAACCGGCCAAGTCTCGGGAATACGACGATAAGACCCGCTACCAAACCGTCTATGCCCGCTCGCACGGGTCCGTCGCAGCCCCCACGGCGGGGCTCCACTTCACCGAAGCATTGCTCTCCGATCTCCAAGCCAAAGGCGTCACGGTCGTCCGCGTCACCCTCCACGTGGGGCTAGGCACCTTTGCCCCGGTCAAAGCGACCCAGATCTCAGACCACACCATGCACCATGAGTTCTACGAACTGAGTCCCGAAGCCGCCACCACCCTGAATCAACAGAAAGCCCAGAGCCACCGAATCATCGCAGTCGGCACCACCGCCGTGCGTGTCCTGGAATCGGCCGCGAATGCCGAAGGCCAACTCGTTCCCCAAACGACCAGCACCGACATTTTCATTTATCCCCCTTATCAGTTCCGCTTCGTGGACGCGCTGATCACCAACTTCCACCTCCCCAAGTCGACGCTCCTGATGCTAATCAGCGCCTTTGCCGAGCCCGGCTCATTGGGCGGGATCACACGGATGCGGCGTTGCTACGATACGGCCATTGCCGAAAAATACCGTTTCTACAGTTACGGCGACGCCATGTTCCTGGAATAATCCGTGCCTGTCCCGAAACCAGTTTCCCGGCCGTATGTTTTGATCAACATGGCTATGTCAGCCGATGGCAAGATTGCTGCGGCACGATCTCACTTTTCGCGCATGGGATCTGCCGCGGATACGCAACACTTGCTTCAGCTCCGAACTCGCGTGGACGCGATTCTCTGTGGCGCCACGACCGTCATCCGCGAACAAGCCGACCTCCTCGCTTCGTCACCCACCACGCGGCGAAACTCCGCTACCGCAGCCGAGAGACCGCTACGCATCATCGCTACGGCAACGGGACAACTCCCGACAGACGCGCCGATCTTTCAAACGCCGGGCCCGCCAATTGTGATCCTCACCACAGCCTCTATTGGAGCCAGAAAGATCGCAGCCTACCGAGCCGCCGCCTCAGAGGTCTACGTCGAGCGACAATCCACGGTCCAATGGCGAGAAGCCCTTCGCTGGCTACAGACTAAGCTGGAAGCCATCACTCGGCAACGGTGGGTATCCTGTTGGAAATTGTAATCCTGTCGTTTGCCCTGTCGGACAAGTATCGCCTTCTAAATGAAGAGCTCGAAGGCCACGCCTTGCAACTGGAGTCAAAAGTGGCTGAACGTACCGCCGAACTGGCGGCGGCCAACCAGCAACTGAAAACCCTGTCCGAAACGGATCCGCTCACGGGCCTCTTCAACCGCCGACGTTTTGACCAGAGCCTCGCCGAAGAATGGCGCAAAGCCGACGCCGGGCCGCTGGGACTGATCATTGTTGACCTGGACGAATTTAAGGCGCTGAACGATCACTTTGGCCATGATCGCGGTGACGAGTGCCTGAAGCTGGTCGGAGAAGTCATCGGTGCTGCGCTGCGTGGGCCGCGCGACATTGCAGCGCGTATTGGCGGCGATGAGTTTGCCGTCATCCTGCCCGACACCAGCCTTGCGGAAAGCAGAACGATCGGCGAAGCCATGGGCGAACGGTTAAAGGCCGCGGCGTTTGCGCAAGCGCCTGAGGCTCGCCATGACTTAGTCAGCGCGAGCATCGGTGTAGCCAGTGCGGTTCGCACCGATGATGACGATCAAGGCCAGGCACTCTTTCGCCTGGCGGATCAAGCCGTATTCAAGGCCAAACGCGCCGGGATGGCGCAGGTGGCGGAGGGTTAGGCGGGTAATAGCCGCCCCGAAACATGCTTCCGGGGCGGGACGAACAGCATCTAGCCGTGGTCGGCCAGCAACGCTTCGAGATTGGCCTTTGAGTTGATCCCGACGAGGGTTTCTACGGCTTCACCGTCCTTAAACAGCACCAGCGTAGGGATGCTGCGCACGCCGTAGGCCTGGGCAAGCGCACCCTCACTGTCGACATCAACCTTCAGCACCTTCAGCTTCTCACCCTGGTCTTGGGCCAAGTCCGCCAGGATAGGCGTCTGCGCCTTACAAGGGCCACACCAGTCGGCATAAAAGTCGACCAGTACCGGCCCGCTGGCTGTTAACACTTCGGGGCCAAATTGATCTTGGGTGACGTTTCGAATTTCACTCATGGTTTTCTCCTTTTGGCCTACCTTCTCGAGGATCGCCTGCACATCGGCTGAGATGTGATTGGGAGAGTCCATGATGGCGGTCATCACATCGCTGGGTGGCGCAACATCTACGTCGCCGGGGCACCACTCGTCTGTGCGTGGCATACCTTCACCGTCCACCATCTCAAGAATGCGTACGTGGAGGTCCGAATGCGTCCAACGTTCCAGATCTCTGATGTAAGGAGAGTAGATAGTCAGGCGTTCGTGCAGGTATTTACCGGTGGACGCGGTTTCGGCGCGCAGGTCTTCCAGATGTGGCCACGGCGCTTCCGGATTCACAAAGTCTGGCGTGACCGGAGACACGCCACCCCAGTCGTTGATTCCAGCGTGCACAATCTGCGGCAATACGCCCGGACTCAGGTTGGGTGGCGCCTGGACGCTCATTTCAGCACCGAAAAGAATGCGCGCGATAGCGATGGTCCAGAGCAGCTCGTTCAGATCCGGCTCCGGCGCGTTGACGATTTTGGTCTCAGGCTTGGCGCGGAAATTCTGCACGATGATTTCTTGTATGTGGCCGTACTCTTGATGGATTTCGCGGATAGCGAGCAGGCTTTCCACGCGTTCGCGTCGGGTTTCGCCAATGCCTATGAGAATGCCGGTTGTAAACGGCACGTTGGCGATGCCTGCGTTGCGCAGCGTTTGCAGGCGCACAGCGGGTACCTTGTCTGGAGAGCCATAGTGCGGCATGCCTTTTTCCGTCAACCGGTCAGAGGCAGATTCCAGCATGATGCCCATGGACGGCGAGACCGGCCGCAGGCGCGCCAGCTCTTCGTCGCTCAGGGTGCCGGGATTGAGGTGCGGCAGCAGCCCGGTCTCCTCCAGCACCCGCGCGGCCACGTGGTGCAGGTAGTCCAGCGTCGACTCGAAGCCCATTTCCGCCAGGGCTTCGCGCGCGGCCTTGTAACGCAGTTCCGGCTTCTCGCCCAGGGTGAAAAGGGCTTCCTTGCAGCCCATTTCGGCCCCGTGCCGGGCAATCTCCAGCACTTCGTCGACGCTCAGGTAAGGCGCTTTCAGCTTGCGTGGCACCTGGGCGAAGGTAACATTCCTGGCCCGGTAATATTCGGGAACTTAAGAATGTTTTGGAGCGATCGGCACTGATGGCCGAAAGCACGGTCTTGGATGTGACGGACTTGCGTTTCGATCAACTTGCGGGCGGAGAACCCAGCGAGTTTGGCGATCACATGACCCTCTCTCAGTTGGAGTTCCGCTACATCGAACGGATCCTTAATTTGGAACGGGGAAATGTGCAGCGGGCAGCAAAGCGGCTTGGGATCCCCAGAAGTTCGCTGTACCAAAAAATTAAGAAGGCAGGTCTGCAAAGTACCAAAGATGCTTGATTGAAATCAGGCTCTTTGGCGAGTTGCTCACCGGAGTAGGCCATGATTTGTCTGAGGATGCACTTCCCGATTATGGATTCGAGACAAATTGTGTGAAATCTGGAATCGATTTGGCCTCAAAATGTAGGCGCTTTTTGTAAGTCTTTATTTTAGAGGGGTTTGAGTTTTTGAGAAAATTGGCCCGGCACTTGCTCTGCCATAGAACCGGTGCACGACCGCAAAATAGCGGTCGCTCCAGGTTCAAGGCCCTAACCATTAGCCAAACCGGAATTTGACGGTTTGGCTTTTTTTTTGCGCCTGCCTAAATCTAAGATCATTGCCCTCGCCATTGCGTTTGTTGGCGTTTGGAGTCGGAACGGCGAACCATTGCACCGAGCAACATTCCCAAGTGCGAGGCATCCGCCACCATCAATTTCTTGTGCTTGAACGGTGATGGTTGTCCTCGGCGAGCACATTAGACTTTTTCTGCAGTTATGCAGCAGGACCCTTCGTGGCTTTAGGCGTCTGGTTGTGCCAAGAGTACGATGCGTTCTCGCTGAGAAACGACCACGCCTCCGGGTTTCTCAACCGTAATTGCAAATAAATGAGGATCACGCACACGGATTTTTGCGTGAATGGGAATAACGATCTCATCTGTACCTTGCGGAATATCAAAGACACCGCCATCGATGGGATAGCGTTCGTCTTGGGCTTTGTCAAAAATCCAAAGTTGATATTGGAATTGGCCGGGATCGTTGGTTTGCAGACCTTGGATCCGCATGTACTGATGGCGCTGGCGGCCTCTCCCAGCCATCCGGTGGTGCGGGTGCCGGTGGGCGAGACCTGGATGATCAAGCAAGTGCTGGATGCAGGCGCCCAGACGGTGCTGGTGCCGATTGTGGAAAGCGCCGAACAGGCCCGCGAGCTGGTCCGCGCCTGCCACTACCCGCCCAAGGGCGTTCGCGGCGTCGGCGCCACGGCGGCACGCGCCACCATGTTCGGCACGGTTTCCGAGTACATCCAGACCGCTGATCAGGAGGTCTGCCTGCTGGTGCAGGTGGAAAACCGGGCCGGGATGGCCGCGCTGGACGAGATCCTGCAGGTCGAGGGCATCGACGGCGTTTTCATCGGCCCGGCAGACCTGTCCACCGACATGGGCCACCAGGGCAACTCCGCCCACCCCGATGTGCGCGCAGCAATTGCCGATGCCATCACCCGCATCCAGGCTGCAGGCATCGCCCCCGGCATCCTCGGCACGACGGAAGAAGCGACGCAAGCCTACGCAGACATGGGCGCGCAATTCCTGGCCGTCGGAATTGACGTCATGGTGCTGGCCAAGAATGCCCGCGATCTCGCTGCCAAGTGGAAGGCAGACTGAGGCCCAGGCGCAAGCTGCAATAAGGAAGCCCTCCCGCGCCCGGCCGCAGCCCTGGCTGACGCCAGAGCAGCGGCAGCGGCCTTGGGTGTGGCACCGCGCCTTGCGCGGTGCCACGCCCAACGGGAGGAAGGTATTTTCAATACCTGACGACGGGCGGGAGCATCCCCGCATCACCGGTGCGCAACGCCGGCGTCAGCGCAGCACCATGCCCTCGGGCCAGCTCAGCGTGGTGTCCAGCCGGATCGTCCGGGTTCCGCCTGCCTCGATCTCCAGATCCCAGGCCAGGATGCCGCGCTGTTTTCCCACGTCCTCCTCAGCGGGCCGCGGCCTGGCTGTCCATTTGATCTCCAGATCGTCCTGCTGCGAATAAGGCACCCGGTCCAGAACCCGCAGGGGCCAACCCTGGCCGGTCAGGTTCTCCACCTCGATCTCCACCGTTTGCACCTGCTCATTGCTGCGCGAGATCAGCTCTCCAAAAATAGCAAAATTTGAGAGGCTGATGAATAAATAAGGTAACTTTTAATATTTATTAATTTAAAACAATATCCAGTGTATTTTTAAGCTGACAGGACTACTGAATCAGAAAATACCATCGCACAACCTGTGTCTCAGTATATTTCTATTATTTTCATGCATAAAAAATACAAAAAAATATGTTTTGATATGGCATCACGAATCATGCAGTTGCATTTTAAAGGTCTTTAGTGCATCCGTAAATTCTATTTTCTGGAAAAATGTGAGAAGAAACTGGAAATAGGAGAAGTATTTAGTGCTTGTCTATTTTTTAATGTCTGAAAAAGCTTATCAACTATTTCAGGGCCGTAGCTAGGATTTTTGTGGAGGGGGGAGTATAAAAACGCATAAAAATCTTTTTGCGTGCATTATTGTTACGGTTTTGCGAGTTGTAAATAAAGTCAGGGTGAGTTCAAACTCTTTAACTCCTCCCCCTAGATACGCCTTTGAGTTATCCTCATTAAATCTGTTTTTCTGAGACAAAAACTAAAATGAACAATTTTAGAGTGTGCGCTATACATTTCTCCTTTTACTGTTTCAAACAAAGTTAAAAAAAACTATTATTCTGTTATTTTGTATGTCTTCAATGTTTTTTGTTGTTTTCCCCGCAACACTCATGGAGGTCTCCAATAAGAAAATCTGCATCGATATGCCTCAAGAACACAACCTCCTTCATTCTAGACATGTACACTGCCACTGAGCTCGATTTACCAGAGTCATTTTTTTCAAAAAAATATCTCGTTTGTAAATTCAAGATATCTTTGGTACTGATTTATATCGCAGCATTTATGCCACATAAAGACGTTAAACGGCTAATTTTATATGCATCTTATGTAGTTCATAATTTTAACCCTTTATAAGTAAGACATAGCTGGTCTTTATTTAATGAAGTTCATTTACCCTGTGTTATAATCTAGCAAAATAAAAGAATACCTTGTTTTACGTTTAGTGTACACCACGGGTTGATTTATGCCCAAGCAGACTATCAAGTGCGGTGTTCTAGGCATCGTTGGGAAAGCTACCGTCCTCAGATCCCCTATCCTGATTAATTCATGCGATTTCTACTACGAGCACGTATCTCACCCGAATTTAGCCGGTTACGAAGCTTCGTCGATTTTGAAATAATTCATTATTCCCGCAACCGGCAAAACCCGTAACCGTCTAACCCAGGTTCAACAGTTGAGAGGCGATTTTGGCCGATTTTCGGCCTTTTTTGAGCGTAGCGAGATTTTTTGAGACTCAAAATGTGGTGTAAACTTTTTTGATATAATTCTCCATTTTTGGCTTGAATTACGAATATTTGTGGTTGATATCTAAGCCCTATGTTCATTCGAGAGCAAAAAATTCGAAAATCAAATGGGAAAAACTATTCCTATTACTCTCTCGTCGAATCCGTCCGCGAGGGAAAAAAGGTCAACAAGAAAGTTCTCGCTAATTTCGGTGCTCTGTCAAAATCCGACGTTGAGAAGCTGGCGAAACGGTTTGCACAATTAGCTGGACTTTCCATCGATGAAGAAAACGAGAAGGATTCGGAGATAGTAGGGTTCAAATATTTCGGTATTCCGATTGTCATTGAACAGTTTATGAAAGTTCTTGATTTGGAAGCATTCTTTCCTTTGGCTATTGGCAAGCGTAAAATCAAGTTTGATCTTGTAGCCGTTTTCAAATTAATGCTTGCGGCACATCTATTTAAGTCGGGTTCCAGAGCGGAGTTATCAGTTTGGGATTGGCAGCAGAAACTGTTTTGGCACCCCCATTTGATGGCGGATTTAGACTACCAGCATCTCCTTCGTTCGCTGCCTGTTTTAGTGGAGTTGCAACAGGATCTTGAAGAGCATCTGCATGGTCGTTTGGTCGATCTTTTTAGCATTAACGTTGACGTTGTTTTTTATGATCTGACGAGTAGTTATGTCGAAGGTCATGGTAACTGGAGTGACTTACTACATCGGGGCTATTCCCGGGACAAGCGATTTGATTGTAAACAGATTGTAATCGGCCTTGTTACTGTTGTTGATTTATGGTATTTCGTGACATCCCAGATTTGAGTTTTGATGGAAGTTAACATCACATTTTGAATAATCATCATCCGCTTCTGACCCTGTACCATCTGAGCTGAAATCAAAATCCGATTCAGAGGATTCATCCAAACCCGAAACAACCAAGTTCACAGTTTCTGAGTCAGATTCTAGGATGTTAGTTTCTCTATACTCATGAAACAATTCACCTTTTTCTCTTTTAAATTTCCAACACAAGCTACATCTGTCAGAATTATCGCTTGATGCCTCAGACGCAATATCAATGGAGCAAGGAATCTTGCTCAGCGCAGTCGTTAATATAACTTCAGGATCCAAATCATCTTCTTCTTCTAGGTTTGGTTCTTTACAGTCAATCTCATCTTTTTCTTCAAGAACCTTCTCAACAAGAGATTTTAAGTCTAAATCACTGCCATCCGATTCTAGTGCAAAATTGAAATCATGCTCTTTCAGTCCTAAATCCAATCCACCACAAGTAATATCATCCTGGATAAATAGTCCAGCTTTCACCCTCATCTTGTTATCACAAATAATATCTTTATTACTTGTTGACGGTGATTGTTTAGAACCACCCGAGAGGAACCGCCTTCCATACGTCATAAAAGACCTGGGTTTGCCCGGTAATGCAAATGACCTTTCTCCCATGGTGAAATCAGGCTAGGCTATCAGATCAATACACTAGAACAGTTGAAAAATATTGCTCTTATAGAAGAACATTACCAAAGATTGGCAAATCTCAACTGACCACAGAAACCCAACCAAAGGCCTATTGAAAATCTACAGTAAGTAAGACTAGCAATAAAAAACAATTGCCTTTATTTACAATGGGCATAAAAAAAAATATCAAGTGAACACATTTCGTTACGGGTTAAATAATCCCAAGTAGACAACCTGAAATTTGGTTTCCGCATTTCTTTTGGCAGGAATTTGTGCAACAAAACATCTGCTCAATCAAAGGGGGGCGATAATACACTTAAGGGCTCAATGGAATGATGACTAAGGTCGTGGAAACCCCCTCAGTATTGACAAAATAATCCAACAGGATTTGAGATACTTTTAACTTATGCGCAGTATCAACGGAAGTAAAATTAGTGGAAATATTGAACATCAGAAACGGAAGGAGACCCGCGACGAACAGATGATCCGCACGACGCGGAACATCGGCATCGTGGCTCACATCGACGCCGGCAAGACGACTGTCACCGAGCGAGTCCTCTACATCACCGGGCGCAGCCACAAGATTGGCGAGGTGCACGAGGGCGAGGCCACGATGGACTACCTCGAAGAGGAGCGGAAGCGGGGTATCACCATTACCTCCGCGGCCACCTACGCGAGCTGGCGGGACCATCGGATCAACATCATCGACACCCCCGGGCACGTGGATTTCACGGCCGAGGTGGAGCGCTCGCTGCGCGTCCTGGACGGCGCGGTCGGCGTGTTCTGCGGAGTCGCCGGCGTGCAGCCGCAGTCGGAGACGGTTTGGCGTCAGGCCAACAAGTACAAGGTGCCGCGCATCGCGTTCGTCAACAAGATGGACCGCACGGGTGCCAATCTCGATCACGCGATCTCGACCATGCGGGCACGGCTCAACGCCAACCCGGTACCGCTGCAGATCCCGATCGGCGCGGAGTCAGGCTTCCGCGGGGTCATCGACCTCATCGACATGAAGGCCTACACCTGGGATGACGGCGCGACTGATCTGCATATAGGAGACATCCCGGCAGAGCTTCAGGAAGAAGCCGAGGCCAAGCGCGAAGAGATGATCGAGGCGGTCGCCGAGTACCACGACCCGGTCCTCGAGAAGTTCGTCGAGGGTGCGCCGATCACCAACGAGGAGATCCGCATCGCGATCCGGCAGGGCACGCTCTCGCTGGGCATCACGCCGGTCCTGTGTGGCTCGGCGTTCAAGGACAAGGGCGTCCAGAACATGATGGACGCGGTCGTCGACTTCCTCCCCGCTCCGGACGAGGTCCCGCCGATCGAGGGCTTCCACCCGAAGACCGAGGAGAAGATCGTGCGCCGCGTCTCGCCTGGCGAGCCCCTCGGCGCGATGGCGTTCAAGACCATCTCCGATCCGAACGGCGACCTGACCTTCGTCCGCGTCTACTCGGGCATCCTCAAGAAGGGCGAGAAGTACATCAACGGCCGCAACTGTCGCACCGAGCGCGTCCTCTTATTAACCATATTTGTTCAATAAATCAATTCTCGACTAAAATGTACAATCGTTGATTAGTTAAAATGATGAAAATTCAACTAGTTATTTGTAATAGAGAGAATGATCATCAATCTAATGTTTGAGATGAACCACTGGGCGAACTCACTCAATCATTGACCGGCCACTGGTTGAGAGCGTCTGAGATCTACCAAGGGAGTGTACCAGAGCCGCGTAAATTGGCCTCTTACGCCAGATCATCTGGCGCTGTTCCGTGTTCGATCTGCGCATCCATCGCCCTCAGCGGTTCCACGAACTCGCCGCCGGACGTCGGGTCTCTTTGTGCCCTGCAGAATCGCAATTGATGTCCGCCTGGTCTTTCCGACGGCGCGTGCATGGCTGACAATGTTCGAAGAATGGCCATCGCGGGAGGCGATTGTGCTACGCTGGTGCCGTAAACCAAAAAATGGGAGAGCTTCAGTGCCAAATAAAGTTGAAGTACCAACGGGCCACGCAACCGAGCTGAGCGACATCGAGCTTGGTGATGTCCAGGGCGGCTCGACCCGCGAACCTCCACCGAACAAGAACAAGATCACGTCTGACACGGGCAAAGAAAAGGACCCCGTAAGAGAAGTCGGCAGAAGCTCGGTAGGTAGTTGATCCAAGACCGCCGGAAGGTGGGAGGGGCCATTTTTCCGGCGGTCTCTATTTCTAACAAGACAGCGTTGGATCAGGCGAAAAACCCGCCTTCA
>JAAAKM020073195.1:138189807-138203433 GCA_010016025.2 Alatinidae sp. Z8VKAUB7J3
GCCCGCCCGAAAGCGACCCCAATTTTGTGCCAACCGATGCAGCTCGCCGTGCTCGTAGGCGTCATGAGCCCTGTTGCCAGTAACTGACGAGCATTACGCCGGAAACACAGATGCACAGGCCGACGATGGCCGTGAGATGGATTTCTTCTCCGAACATCGACCATGCCCAAATCATTGTCACCGGCGGTGTCAGATAAATCAGGCTTGCAACGCGGGTCGCGGTCATCCGTCGCAGGCACAACCAATAAAACCCATAACCGCCAATCGTCGAAAAGACGACAAACCACAAAACAGACGCCCAGAAGCGAATACTCATCTGACAGAGCCATCGGCGCCCGCGGGCACCGCCTGCGGCCAGATCTCCAGCCCGGCGAGCAGCATCGCGCCCAGAAAACCCTGGACCAGCAGGTAGATGAACAGCATCGCGACCGTGCTTTCCCCCTGGCAGTACAACCCGGTCGCCAGCGAACCGAGCGCATAGAACAGCCCGCCCGCCACCGGCACCAGGATCAGCCAGTTGAAGGCCGCGGGATCAGGCTGCAGCACCATCAGCACGCCTGCAAAGCCGCAGAGCACGGCCGCAACCCGGACCCAGCCGATCCGCATTCTGAGGAACAGGACAGAGATCACCACGATCAGAATCGGCGAGGTGAACAGCCCCGCCAGCGCCTGGGCAATCGGCATCAGCGCGACGGCGGAGAAATAGAATACCATCGACACCGCCAGAAGCACCGCCCGGAGCGTCACCGCCCCGATCCGCAGCGGCACCATGCCGCCGAGCCCTGCGCGCGCCATCAGCAACAGGAAGGGCAGCGCAACCAGCGTGCGCAGGAGGTAGAACTGCCCGAGCCCGATGTGTTCCGCCATCAGCGGCACGGCGTTGTCGGTGATGCCGATGATCGCCATCGCCGCGAGCATCGACTGGGCTGCTGCCGCCTGGCTGCTCCCTGCCCCTTGGGAAAGTATCATTTGTTTCATGCCGTTTGCATTGCCCGCAACTTTCCGCAATATCTAGCCTCAAAACGACATCAAGAATGATTCAAGGGGAGGAAGCCGATGGGTTGGATGGCGGATGAGACCGGTCTGGAGAAGACCGCCGCGAACTACGTGCCGCTGACGCCGCTGTCGCATCTGCAGCGCGCGGCCCAGGTGTTTCCGGATCACCCGGCAGTTGTCTATGGCAGCCACCGCAAGAGTTACGCCGAGTATCACGCGCGCTGCAGCCGGCTGGCCTCGGCGCTGGCGGCGCGGGGCGTCGCTCCGGGAGACGTGGTGGCGACGCTGCTGCCGAACCTGCCCGCCCAGGCGGAGGCGCATTTCTGCGTGCCTGCCTGCGGCGCGGTGCTGAACACCATCAACACCCGGCTCGATACCGGCACGGGTGAAATGCTTTAAAGATATTTGTTTATTTGTTTCTATTATAAAACTTGTATGTACGATCAAACCTACATTCCTTAGATTTCTTGTTACAGGATGAATCTTCAATACGCAATCATTTCCGCAATGAAATATCTAGAACTAATGCTGTATAACATCTCACTGATTCAATGGCTAACTTCACCTATCTAGATCACTTTAGAAAATTAATAACGCTGTAATAAGAAGGTGAACATCAAATATAACCAATTCCTTACAATTCATCCTTAATATAAGTAAAAATTCCTCTATTACATAAAAACAAATGAAATCATTTACATAAGTAAATTGTGTAACAAAAAAAAAACCTTGACAACCAACAATGTAACCCGAAAGAAAATATTTTTAAGATCTGTACTTTTATACATTTTAGAATAGATGTATAAAACATCGTACCCCGTAGCCACGTACACAAGGGGATCGAAGGGGCGAAACGATCAGATTTGTTCACTTTTTATTTAAAATCAAATAAGTGTTATGCATCTGTTTTTGAAGGCTTTGACAAATTTCCCCCCCTCCCTCTCCACTCGCAAACACAAAGATTCTCAAAATAAATTGATTTCTTTTTTCTTGTTAGTCAATTTTCTGGTTTGCTCAAATTACGATTTCTTTTTCCCAAAAGGTTAAGTTTCAAAACTAAATACAAACGTTGAATTATCAAGGTGTGAGGTATTCCTTTTCAGTTGAAAAGTTTGGAGTTTGGGAAAAATAGTAAGATAAAACTAAGGACTAAATCAAAATGCTAAATGGGAAGAATAGCAAGGTAAGTCTAAGGACTAAATCAAAATACTAGAAGGCACCAGACTTACATTGAAAATTTATTGCATTCTAAAAGCTAATCTTAAAACAAAAAATTTTATATATTTATAATCAGCTATCCTGCTATCTGTGAGTGTGACGTGAAACCTGATGAAAAACTTGGCTTTTCTTTTTCTTACGTAGATGAATGTGTCCCTAATTGCTTCTTTACATTTCCACAGGTCCAGCGAACTGATTCGACTAAAATATTGCTTTGTTTTTCCCATACCAGAATCGGTGTCGGGGGAGTACCTCGCCGCGGCGCTCGAGGAGCTGGAGGGGCGTGCGGATGGCGGCGGGGCGATTGGTGGCAACCTTGGAGACGGGAGAAGTATTGAGTTTCTCAGTCGAGACGTTC
Source organism: Alatinidae sp. Z8VKAUB7J3 (assembly GCA_010016025.2). Lineage (NCBI taxonomy): Eukaryota > Metazoa > Cnidaria > Cubozoa > Carybdeida > Alatinidae > Alatinidae sp. Z8VKAUB7J3. The sequence continues at coordinate 138,192,380 of JAAAKM020073195.1, forward strand.
GAACAACCTGATGTCTCTGCGACCCGTGTGGTTGCGGTAGATTCTTTGTCGACGAATCCCGGAACGGTTTCGGTACGGCAGGCTGTGGTGGAGACCTTGGAGCGGGTTCCAGTCCGGCAGGGATACGCCGTGCTGCTCGGAACGGGGGCGCTGGAACTGGCCGAAACGATTGTGGCCCAATCCGAACTGAAGGTCGTCGCGTTTCTTGACCAGGCAGCCAAAGTGAACCAGCGACGGTCGACCTGGTTGGGGGCGGGACGGTATGGCGAGCGTTTTTCGGTTCATTTACTCGATGGTAATCAACTGCCGACCACGGCTGAGTTTGCGGCACTGGTCGTCGGGGACTCGCAAGAACTGTCGGCTTCGCTTTGGGTGGATGCGAACCGAGTGTTGCGCCCGCATGGCGGCGTATTGTGGGACCTAGCGGATCAGACGCGGCGGGTTCGTGGAGCCGTGCCGGGGGAGGGGACGTGGACCCATCAGTATGCCAATGTGGCCAACACTTGTTCGAGCGGCGATCTGCGCGTGAGTGATGAGCTGAGTCTCCAGTGGTTCGGTGGACCGGGACCGCGACGGATGGTGGATCGGCACTTGCGAGGGCCGGCGCCGCTCTATGGTTCCGGGGTGTTGGTCGTCCCCGGAGAGAATCTCGTGATCGGGGTGGATGCCTACACCGGCGAGGAACTCTGGGAACGAGCGCTTCCCGAATCTCAGCGGTATTCGATGCCTTATGATGCGGGGTATTTGAGCTTGTTTGAATCAACCCTGGCGGTGTCCGTGAAGGATACTCTATGGCAAGTGGATCTGATGACGGGTGACGTGCAATCCACGCGGTCCCTTCCTAAATACGGTTCGGGGAATCATTGGGGCTACGTGGCAATGGATTCGGAAATGATAGTGGGCTCGGCGCAAACGCCGTCGGCCTCCCGTACAATAATGAAGAGTGAGAAAATTTTGTTTTATGTCCCTTTTGCAAGGTCAATTTTAATTTAAAAAAAAAAACAGCTTTTGGGTGGAATTTTTGTCATGGGTGGATAAAAGATAAAGAACCTTCAGAGCCATTCCTGGCACAGAGTGTTAAATCGACGTTTCTGGTGCTGAGTTTTGTTGCAGAAACAAGTAGAAAGCATATCACCCAACCCGCATTGGGTGTCGATACCCGCATTTTGAATCGATTACCTGTGCTCTGTATTGCCAAGGAGGGAACTTTCATAGACAACTATTCCTCAATCTGAATTGAACCCCCAAACAGCCATTCGACATGATAGCCCATTGATTTCCTTTATTTTCAATGTTTTTTCGACTATTTTAGTTTTTCTTTAAATTTATACCATCTTTCCCGGGAATCCCCCACAGGTATAGATTCTGACATATATTGCTGTGTTTGGGTATAAAAGTATTTATTTTATATAAATTTTTACGACGGAGTCGTTGAGAATGATTTCTTTTTGCAGGTTGAACCTAATTGGAAATATCTGGATTATTTCACCCTTGAAATACAAGACGTCTTAGGTTTGGACTCTTTGGAGTCCTCCCATCCAATCTCAGCTGAAGTTGTACACCCTGATCAGATTACTGAACTCTTTGATGCTATTTCATACAAAAAAGGTAAATAAATCTTCTGATATTAAATTAAAATAAGTTGCAAATTAATAACAAACATTATAAAACTTTTTCACAATTTTTTTGTCTTCTCAGAAAAACCTAGAGGCCCTTGTGGAACAATCTAAACTCGACTAGAACCAATACTTCAAATAATTAATAGTAAAAATCGATAATTTACAGCTGTTTAAGAATATTTCGCTCATCATTTGGACAGAAAAACTCTAGATCTGCAGTTTCAGCTGTTGAACAGGTTTCCGGTTTCTTTTTTTTTTCTAAACATAGTTTGTAGCGCCAGGTTTGAAGTAACATTAATGAATACCTAATGTTCAACTAGTCCTTTAGCCGATTTAGTTACTAAGTTCTAAGCCTCTTTTCAACCTTCACTTGTAGTATCTTATCATATCCTCCAGTATAACACGAAGAGGTAATAAAAAGGGCAATTGGAGAGAAGGGGCAGGGAAGGAATATCCATACGCATTCAAAAAGCATTTAAAAGACGATAAAATGTGAAAGAAGAGATGCGATAAAAAGAAGCTATTAACCGACAGCAATCCTACATTAGGGGGTGGAAAATGAACAAAAGGTGGAAGAGGGAAAATAATGGAAAAAATAAAAAATACATTAAAAAGAAACAAAAAAACGTGAAACACCAACGTTAAATAAGGCCCAACATGTGTAAAAAAAAGAAATTAAAATGGGCAAAACATTATTGCAGTAAATTTCAAATCATAATAGACAATGGGAAGGGAGGAGGGAACTTCCTCTATGGTTGCTTAAGTGGAGAATAATCTGGGGTCTTGGTGGAAAATTTTCAAAATGATCTGAGTTTAACAGAGCTATGGATTTCAGAAAAAAAAAATATTGCTCTCGTGTTCTGCAACTTACCGTCGTGAACTGACAATTACCCAACCATGTTTGGCGAATTCGTCTCAGGTCTAAATTTTAAACTCAGGTCTGGTGTTTCTCTATTCATAATTGTGTATTTCATCCTCTTTATATGTCATTCTTCAATATGTCTCCAATTTATTAGAAAGTAATTAGAAATACCAGGGTGCTTTAAAAACGGAAAAAAATTTATCTATTTCTACACTTTAAAGGTATAAAAGATTTACCTATCACGTTTCCCGAAAGGATTTTAGATGCCCAATATTGAAGCTTAAACAACTCAAGAATGTCTGAAAATTTATGGTGGATCTTTTTTATCTAAAATTTCGTGCAAAGCTATTGAAAGCTGCCAAGTCAGTTGTCGTAATTTGAAAGTCTATAGTTTTGTAGAACTTGTAAATTTGCTATTAAATCTAGTTCCTTGAGAAAGAGCAAACTTGGCTTTAGCTTTGTTACTTTTTTGTACTATGTATAATTCATTCTTTATACAGAGGTTTCAGGGCGGCTGCGGTTTTCTTAAAGATTCCTAAAGCTTAATTTTTTAGCATTGTTTGAACTTTTTGTCTCTAAAATGAGGCAAATTTTCTCAGGCTCGTAACGTTTGATGGGTAAAACTGATCTTGATGAAACTCATGTATTTAAAGTCAGCATTAAAATGCGATTCTTTTGATGTAACTATTGGTAGCAAAATTTCATTTTTTAAAGTCGCGGTTACTATTGAGCCGGGTCGCTCCTTAGTACAGTTCGTTACCATGAACTGTTTGACTGAACGAATGCGAAGCTTTTCGGTATTTGCGACTTGCAAGCCGGAGCCATATAGGACACAATCAGGGGCGCAACTGTGGAGAGGAAAGATATACCTCCTCTATATTGATTTAAAGAGTCTTTCACACAAAATTGGGTATAAAAATACTCTTTTTGAGGCTTCAGGTAACCGTCCACTCCCCCTAAAAAAGACAACACTATCCACACGGCAAACATTGAAGCTCTTGCTAAGGTTTTTTGCCGAATTCTCGAATCTGGATGTCAACAGTAGAAAAGTGCCAAATTTTTCCAACCGAACCAATGCTGTCCGGTATCGTTTGAATTTTTCTGCTCCTAAGATCCTTTCGTATTTTGCGGCATTTTGATGTGACCAAAGCCACTGGTCCTGACAACATACCAAATGTTTTACTAAAATCATGCTGTGCCGAACTAGATGACTTTTCTCATTGCTTTTCCGGACATGTTTCACTCCGGAAGCTTCCCACAAATATGGAAGTCAGCCCATCTACCCTAAAGCCAGATGGTGATCCAATGAGCTTGGCTTTTTAGTCCTATTAGCCTTATCTCTTGTGTTGACAAAGTCTATGAGAGCGTATTCAATAAAACATTTCAACAGTTCCTGGAATCAAACGACCTTCAAGGTCATCGCCAGTATGAATTCTGCTGGAAACGCTCAACATTAGACTGCCTAGTGGTAGTGGCCCAGCATGACGAGTGGATCTAACTTCTGGCAATAATGTACGGCATTAGGCTATTTTCATTCGACATTACTAAAGCTTTCGACAGAGCTTGACACCGTGGCCTGCTAAAGAAACTCCGTGCGTATGGTGTTCGTGGATATCTGTTAAAAGTGATCGAGAGCTGGCAATGAAATGGTAAATTTCTGCTATTCAAATAAAAAACAATGGTCATTTTAAATTTATAAAGTTATGTTTGTGGGAAAAGGTTATACGTGTGCCAGAGGGTGTCATCGGGATGGTTCATTATGCCACGCTAGCCCCAATTGCGAGGAGTCATCAGAAGAAACGGTTTTGGGCATTTTTCAGTCCCAACAATCAATTCTGGTGTAAACGGATATTTTTTCAGGCAAATACCTAAAAAAGCCTGTGGTATGGTAGAGGGTGTCATGTGCCATCTGTTGTTTGCCTCGGTGGCACGAATCACCATAGGCCGCATCACAGTGGGGGGTGGGTGGATTGCTAAAATACGAAACATTGGATTTAAAGCATATTTTTATCATGAATATATCTGAAAAATGCCTTTGTAATGATAAAGGTGCCAGAAGATGCCGTGTGTCATCCATAATTTGCCGTGGTGGCATGAATTACCTTCGAATTGCATGTTTTACAGCTTGAAGTTAATCTGGGAAATATTAGGAGAATTTTTTCATGGAGGAGGAGTGAAATCCAACACTCGGTCAAAGAAACCGGGTATTTTCATCAAAAACACTCAAAAATGTCTCTTAATGTGGGTTAAATTTACCTCTAACGAGATTATGCGAAATACAAAAAAGAATATTATTCAAAAGTACGCTTGTCAACCAAATTGCACAGTCTTTGATCAAGGAAACAAGGGAGTTTCATTAAAACCTCTCAGAAATATCTCTTAATATTGCTTAAATTTATTTCTAATACCAATCCTCCCCTCTCACCCTGGAAATAGTTGCTAGGGCCCCACCTTTCTTCATATAACACTTGTTTTGGCTTATTTTTCATCCTATTTCAGCTGTTTTCACGTTTTGATTTTCGTTTTGTTGAATTTTAATTGTTTTTTTTTATTTCATGATTTTATAATATTTTTTTTATTAATAAAACTTCTATGAACAATAAAAATTTTGGGTCTTTTATATTTCTGGCTCCAGTATGGATCTTCAATACGTTATCATTTACACAGTGAAATATCTAAAGCCAATGCTATGTAGTATCTCTCACCTAACGAGTGCTGACCCCACTCTTAAATAAGCCCCCATCATCAACATGATCAGCCGCTGTATTGTTCTGTGCCTTTTGGCGATACTCACCCTTCCCTCCCAAGCACTTTCCAAAGTGGTGGACGAAACAGAACTAGACATTCAAGTCCGAGAGATCGCGAAAACACTTCGGTGCACAGTTTGCCAAACAGAAAACATTTGGGAATCCGGTGCACCTCTAGCTGTTCAAATGCGAGCAGCGATTCGCGAACGGTTGACGTTGGGACATTCGCCAGAAGAAATTCATGCGTACTTTTTGAGTCGTTACGGCGATTATATTTTAATGCAACCTCCCAAACACGGGATGAACTGGCTGATTTGGATTGCCCCATTTGTGTTGCTACTTGTCGGCGGATTTTTTCTCTACAAAGAAGTAAAGCTGTGGGTGAAGCCACCATCACCTAAACCGCAAGAGCAATCTCCTCCTCTTGATCCGGAAGCTCGAAAGAGAATCGAACGGGAACTTCACTCTTAAGACTCTCAGAAACCATACGATATGTTGCTCATTCCCGTTATCATCATCCTTATTCTCGTCATTATGGCCGTCACACTCCCCTTTTGGCGAAAGGATCCAAACCCATTTGCCCCTTTTCACGACGACGATCGTCATCAGGAACTCGCTGACTTAGCAGTGGAACGGGAAGTGTTAGTTCGATCATTACAAGAACTCGATGTCGAACTCGCTCAAAAGCGAATGGAACCAGATGACTATGCCCGTCTCAAAGCCACAGACGAACATCGCCTTCTTCAAGTTCTTGATCGTCTTGAAAGGCTACAGAAGGATGGGGCTGTTCAAACGATCCACTCTGAAGCGGTTCCCACTCGAAAAAGAACATGGATACCAGCGACCATTTGTGCCCTCATTGTTTTTCTCTCATCCGTGGGAACGTACTTGTGGATACAAGTACAAGCGCTAGAAAAGCTGACGGCGTCTCAATCACAAGCTTCAGGAAATGCAGGGCCCAATCCTTTAGAAATGGTATCAAGGTTGGAGAAACGTCTGCAAAAAAACCCCGATTTAACAAATTTTATGTCATGACAACTTTTATATATTCATATATATATATTCATCATCCTGATGAAGGAAACTAGTTTCTAACGACCTGATTTAATACCCACTCGAGTAGTCAAGTATATTCTCCCAACGTTAGTGACTCCGCTAACAAAATTCATTAATAGGTCGTTTGAACGTAAAATTTTCCCTCGGGCACTGAAGTTCGCAAGTATAATAGTCATCCACAAAGCTAGGTGCAAGAGTTATCCTTCAAATTACTGGCCTTTATTCCTTCTTTCTATATTTCCAAAGATTTTTGAAAAACCATTCCATTCTCGATTGGCAGATTTCTTTGCAGCGAAGATATTTTTTCATGACCACCAGTTTGGGTTTCGTTCAAAGCTTACTGAACAGGCTTGTTTTGGCCTTCTCACTTTTGTGAATAATGCTTTAGACTTGAAGAGAACGCCAGCGGCAATTATTTTGGATATGAGAAAAGCTTTTAACAATTTGTCCTATGATATTCTTCTTGCGAAATTTCCGCATTTTGGTATTTGAGGAGAAGCATTAGATTGGTTGCAATCTCATCGGTTTATTTCTTTTGATCTAGGGTCTAATATTAAGGCCGAAACTGGCTTTGGAATTCTACAAGGGTCTATCCTTGGTTCTTCGCTTTATATTGTATATGTCAATGACTTATATTGGACTATAAAAGATGCTCCAAGGTCTCTTTGTTGCAATATATGTCACCCAGATGAGTTGCAGTATCCTAATTTAATATATATTGAACACAATGTTGATTTATTGCATTTGCTGATGATAGTACGCTTGTTTGTCTCGAGCGAGATCAAAATAATTTGGTTATAAAGCTTCAAATGCTGATGGACAGAACTAATGAGTGGTATGAAGCAAATTGTCTCGCTCTAAATGTTTCCAAGTCTCAATTTTTTTGAGAATTGGCTTGCAATTTCCTGGTTTGAATATTATTCCAAGTTCTAAAGGTATTATTTCTAGATCACAAAATAGGTTTGTTAGGTTTCTAGGAGTCCTTGTTGATGAAAATCTTTCATTTAAGAGCCGTATTAACATTTTAAACTTAAGACCAGCTGGAACATATTCCGATAATAATTCAAACTCGAAACGGCCAGAAATTACTATTAGCCTAAAGATGAAATGAAGCCAAAAATGAACAGAAATTAAATAAACGGTCGAATTAATTAATTGAAAGATCTAATTAAAAAATTAATTAATTGATGCGAACATTCAAGAGACACTCTAGATAGAAAAAAATAAGATGAAAAATATTATAAAACATATAAGACCTAATTTGCACATAAGCGAAACAAATCTTTCCCTCCCAAAATAAACACGAAGGATATTATCCCCCCCCCACAACAAAAATTGAATAGTGGTCTCCTTATACTGCATATTTTGTTATACTGCATTAAACTAACTAATTTTTAACTGAAAGAAAGATTGTTTCTGATAAAGCAACAATATACTTTATAAACTATTTTTTTTTGTCATTTGGAGTCCATGATGACTTATTTATTTGGACTATTTTACTTCCTTTTTTCGTTGTTGTTTATTTAATCGCTTATATCTGGAATCTCACTCACTTGTCTAGTCCATTTGATTCATTGCTTATATTCGGCGGAAAAACAATCTATCTCTCGCCTGAAGACTGATATGTCTGGTTGCAGATAGATTGGGCCACTCATCCATCGGTGGAAAATATATTTCCACATTCACATTAATGGAAAGCCGCAGAAAGGTGGGAGATTTGCAAGACGTTAAACAGTTGACCTTTTAATAAAGTTTGTCTTTCTTTCTCTCTTTTTAACATTTCATAGTGACAGATTCCAAAGGAGCATAAATTAAACTTGAACGTTTACATCGGACGTAGGAGATCACCGCTTTTAAAAAGCATGTACACCATTTAGCACGTGCCACTCGTGACAAAATTCTGCCACGTGAAGAGAAAACATTATCAGTATGGCGGAACTGTCCTTACGTGTGGCACAAATTGTGCCGCTCAGGAAGCTGCTGCTCGGAGATGTATTCCCCGTGACGAAGACTGGGCAATTCCTCGAATAGAGCCATTGATGCCTTATGTTACTCAGCATTTGAGTGAAAAGGCTTCATATTCAGGTCCTTGGGGATCGATTGCAGACCGGCGATGTAGATCATCATGTGGAAGCCGAAATACTTCCAGACGATCACCGCGAGGATCGAGTAGAAGGCCCACGGCTTTTCGGCCAGCGGGAAGAACGCCTTTTCGAGCCCGAGAAGGTCCGTGACAGTGCGTGAGACGCCGAAATTGCCGTCGAGCATGAACGACCACAGCAGGCCGGTCGCCACCTCCGCCAGGATGTAGGGAAGGAAGAAGATCAGCCGAAACACGGTGTTGGCATAGCTTTGGCGGTAGATCATCAGCGCCATGGTGAGCGCCAGCGGCAACTGCACGAACAGCGACACAACGATGACCATGAAGGTGTTGCCCGCGGCGATCTTGAATGCCGAATGACCGGCCATGCGCTCGAAATTGGTGACACCGATCCAGGTTCCGAAGGTGCGGCCGGTATCCTCGTTGAAGGCCCAGGGCGCCGGGCCGTAGCCCGACCATTTGTAAGGCGCGAAGAAGCCGGCCTGCAGCATTGGCAGCATGACGAAAACGGTGAACAGCAGAATGGCCGGCGGCAGGAAGATGACCAGCATTCGCATCTGGCCGTTCTGCATCATGCGCCGCCAGCGCGCTCTCATGCTTCGTTTCGGCCGCGGTGTTGTTTGGATCAGGTCCTCGTTCAGCGGACGAGGTCCCGCCCCGCTTCCCATGGTCTTGGTACCCGTTTGATTGAGGAGGGTTCCCATTGTTTCAACCTGTGTTGAGGGAAGCGGGGCGGCGAAGGAGCGAGAGGGCTACTGGAATGCGCGAGTTTCTTCCAGAACCCTGGCCGCCTCTTCGGGAGAGATGTCGCCGGTGGCCATTTGCGCAGAAACGTCATTGATGGCACCGCCGAGCGTCGATCCGAAAAACTGATCGAGGAACAGCTGATGATAGGTCGAACCTCCACCGATGGCCGCGAACTGCTTGAGGATGGGATCCTCCACCAGCGAACCGGCAACCGGCACGGTCGGGATATAGACCCCTTCCGACGCCGCGCGCTTCTGCGCCTCCTCGCCCAGGAACGTCCGCAAGAAATCGATGGCGTAAAAGATAGGCTAGCAAATACCAATTTACCACTAAATTATAAAAACTTCACAACGAAATTAATGAACAAAATTAACAATTATATTGCTTTCTTTCACCTTGCTTTGCATCCCGTAGAAATCAAAATAACAATCTTATATCCAAGAATGTTTTCCCAGATTTTGGGTAGTTATGAGTTATGCCAACTAAAGGGCACCCTAAAATATTTTAGTAAAATATTGGTAAAATCATTAAAATACCTCATTTTGCCGTGATCAATTTTACGATTTATGGCTTGTAAATGGTAAAATTGTGTTTAAATGGTAAAGTGTAAAACTGGTTGAGCGTACAAGTAGCTGAATACGAACTTTAAATACATGCACTTAAATAGTTGAACATCACTGGCGAGGGCGTTTAGGTTGTCAAAGGGTATATGAATAATGTTTCAGGGACTGCTTAGGGTATTAAGTTGATACTCCCAGATTTATTGTTAATACTACGGCTACAACTATTCTTACTACTTTAATAAACTAAATTAAAATTGTCAAACTCCATCCTGGTTTTAATAATGGCATAGATCTAACGTGTCCGGAACAAAATAGCTAACAAAATCTAATGAAGTTTAAATATTGGAAGCTTCACAGTTTATTATTAGGGATGTTGAGCCAAATCAATAGACCCTGTGTACATTCAAGTTTTTCAGGAAGTTGTATTTATGATATTGCAGGGGCTATATATATTAAATTGAAACGTTTAGGGCATGTTGAATGGAATGTATTAAAAAACATAGTTTTTAGAAAGGTATTTCTGCACTGTCTGGAATTACAAAGGGTATTAATGTGAAACTTTCGAGCTATGTTGGGTGACTGTTTAACTAAATTAAATCACACCGAATGTATGCAGCTTGACAAGAGGGTGCTCCAGCAATATGGCCGGAACGGCTATTGAAAAAAACGTTGAACCTTTCACTGCAACTATCAATGCTGCTTCTACTACTGTTACGTGTACAATTAATGCTACTGCTACTGCTATGGTGACTATATTAGACTGTAACCGGACCTACTTACGACAGTTACTGCTGGGGAAACGGGACTCGAACAAGAGTGAAACCTTTTTTACTTTTCGGCTCATGGCCTGCATGCTTAAATCTTAATGCATAGGCGATTCCGTTGCACAATGAAAAATAGAAAAAAAAATCCTTCTCCGAATACGGGGCCAGACAAAAGATCAGGAAAAAACAAAAATTCTTGGCCCGTTCTGTGGAGGGGTTGGTCATACAAACTTAATAGGGGGCTAATTCAATTGGAAATAGAAAACTATTTTACTATTTTTAAGGACCGCAAGTGGCTTGATGGAGCCAGCCCCCCCTGCTATATTTTTATACTCATGGCTCCTTAACCCCTTAAAGATAACAGTTTGGATATAATGGTTTTATTCAGAGATTTTGAGAGGTCCAATAAGATTGATATCATCCCTAGAACACAGAGCAGTGCTTCTGAATTTTCCATTGTTCACAGATAGATTTTAGTGGAAAGTTAGTAATGATTGGTCTTGGCTATCCGATCAGCTTGGAAGTCTCTGGTGTACATCCGGGTAGTCATAACAGTATATGTGTAATATTTCAAGAACGGCCTTGGGAATAATGT
>JAAAKM020073195.1:138203443-138231012 GCA_010016025.2 Alatinidae sp. Z8VKAUB7J3
ATCGAGGTGAAACCTTCACGAATTATTGATGCAGGAGGAGGGATGATGGCTAGTCGATGCGGAACATTGATCTGGAGGAGAGGCAAATCAATAAACTTTATATGCAACCGGGTTATCAAATGCTATATCTGCAATATTTCGGTTCGAGGACTAGTGATGAACCTTTCAGGTAGTGTAGGAGAAGAAAAGGGGGACACGAAAATAGACTTAAAATATAGGTTTCAGGCGGCTAAAAATGCTGTGTTTCCAATGCTCTTAGATCCTTTAGCCCTGTAGGCCCCTGTGAAAATTAGAATTTATACGTATCTTAATAGTGAGCTAAATCAAAATCTATCAAAACAGCGTAGGTTCAATATCTCTGGAAATGACTTAAGTATCAAATTGAAACTCTAGGAGGTACAAGGAGGTCTAGTAAGCCTCAGGTTTCAACTTCGGAGGAGGAGACAAAAAAAGAGGGGGAACTTAACTGTGTTCTTACTAATTAATCTTGAATTTTGATATTTAGAAGGACATCGTGACTCAGAGCTCTTATTTTAAATCCTGACCGGCATTAAGCCTCTGATTTCCCTTTTAAATCAATCTATTGATTCTTAGAATTTTGCTAGAGCTCTTGGCTCTTCCAACCGCGTCACAAGTGCTATTTGACCTTTTAGCTCTTGTTTTTATAGCTTCGATTGCTACTCCAACCCATGTAACTTCGTATAGTGCTACGTTAAGTGATAATATATTTTTGCCTCAAATATGGTATGAGCGATTAAAATTATTCCAAGGGCTTGTTTTTTCGGGTTACTTTTTTTTTTATTTTGTTGCATTAAGCACAAGCAACAATTTGACGATGACTGTAGTTTAAGGGCAACAAGCCATAACTATTAAGGAACTGTTAGTAATGTTTCTTCTAAAAATAGTGAGAAACCAGAAATCTTTCTTTTAAAGATAGACTACGAACAGGTATAAGGAACATGCGACGTGGCAAGTACATATTTCTTATTTATGGATAAAATTCTTCTCAGTATGGGTTTATTTTTTGTATGACTCTAGGAAACCGAAAGATATTACAAAACTCGTCTATATGGAAACAGTTCGGCTCACAGCTGAGATAAAAAATATGATAATATTGAGAAATAGCCTAAAGAAAATAAAGTTCTTTTTCTTTGAAAATGATAGAACTTTATAAGGAATACAGGGCTACTTCGAACAAAAAGAAATTATTATTATTCTGTTTTTGAATTTAATAATTATAATTTACGATCAACATGTAAAATAATAAAAGGGATACTTTCACCTCATAAGAAACAACCCAAAGGAGAAATTCCAAATGTTGTTACCTTTCCGGATGAAGTTTTGCTAAAGAAGAATGTGGATATTGCTAATGGATTTTGTACTTGAAGGCAATTTTCACTCAGGATGATACGATACAAATGCACTAGCTTGAAAAAGAATTTACATTGCTTGGTCCTCTGAATCCCCGCGATTCTGTAGAATACCAAAAAGAGCATTAAAATTACTGTCTCGGCTATTGTATGGTCGTTTATTGTCATATTGTCATTGTTTTATAGGCTTGTCGAGTCCGCAACATCCGTGGGAACCTCGGCTCATGAAACAACAAGGCCCATTTGGCGCCGTCAGGCGTGAACTGGTCGGCGATAACGGCCCGTCCGTTGCACCCGGCGAGGATCCTGCGATCTTTGGATCGGCGACGCTTGCTCCCCTTGCCCCGGTCGAGGCCCGCAGCTTCCATACGCTGAAGCTTGTCTATGTCGTCGGCCGGCTTGGCCTCGACGACACGGGCGCGATCCGCATCGCCTGGCGTATGGTGAGCGATGCCGGTCGCCCTCAAATGACTGATCCCACAGCCGCCAATTACGTGACAGCGACCAGCAACGGAGAGGGCCGGCTCGTTCTCAAATTCGATCCGCAGGGCGGACAACGGCCCTGGGGTGAGACCCTGACGGTCTATCAGCGCGGCGGATATCTGCGAGAGGGCGAGGAGATCACCGTCATCTTCGGCGACACCTCGAAGGGATCGCCCGGCATGCTGGCGCAGACCTTTGTGGAGGGCGGTCGCGAGTTCCGCGTCATGGCGGATGTTCAGGCCACCGGAAACTTCTTTGAACTGCCCGATACGCAGCTGGCTGTGCCGATCGTCGCCGGTCCGCCGCAAAGCTGGCACGGTGTGCTTCCGAGCCTGCGACGGCCGGGTGAGACGTTTCACTTCGGCATCAAGGCGGAGGATAAATGGGGCAACCCGACGGCCCAGGCCAGAGCCAGAGTGACCTTCCATCCGTCGCTTCCCGTCGAGGGACTGCCGGAGCAAGTGGACTATGCGCCGAAAGACCGGGCCCTGACGCTCGAAGGCCTCCGCGTTCTCGAGCCGGGTGTATTGAGGATCGGCATAGCCATCGACGGTCAGACCGTCGCCGAGGCGGGTCCGCTGGTTATCCGCGAGGGCGACGTTGCGGGCTTCTGGGGAGATCTGCACGGCCAGACCGGCGAGACCGTCGGCACCAACACCATCGAAAGCTACCTGGATTTCGCCCGCAACAAGGCCTTTCTCGATGTCACCAGCCACCAGGCCAATGACTTCCAGATCACGCCCGGATTCTGGAAGCACCGAAGTTCCTTTCAAGAAGAAAGGATCTTTAAAGTGTCTTTTATCAACATGGTAACGCCGATAACTCTAGAAAGGAATTTCTAATGTAATGTCCAATGCTTTCTTTTATCTACTTAAACCTATTACATTAAGCTTGACAAAACTTTTCATTAAAAAGTGTAACACTAAAAAGAAGGTTGAGTGAAAGGGAAAGATCAACAAAGTTACTTTTACAGAAAATTATTTTTTCCAAAGGGGTGCCTTTTTTTGGAAAATTGCATAATTGTGCACTTTATTTGTTGACTTTCAAGGGGGCGGGAATTGGTCAAATAGCGCAAAGTCTCAGTTTGGAACTCAAGCTGTTCGTAATAATTTAAATCCTGATCTTTAAAAAAAAAGAGGGACAAAATTATATTTTTCTTTGTAATTTGTTTAGTTTTTTTCTTTGTTACATATTCCATAAATAGTTCTTTAAGAATTCATCGTTCAATTACAAACACAATGTCGATGAAAGCTGAAGATGGCACCATTTTTCCTGGAAAAGAAATCTGTTATTTTCTCCAGTCACTTTTTTTCTAGTTCAATTCAAATAAAGAGCAGAGATTTCAGTTCAAGATAACAAGGGGAAAAGAAAAGCCTTAGGTGGAATAAGAGTTTTGATGATTATTAAAATCGAAGATTGAATACTAAAAACCTTATTCCGTCAACACCAAGATGGCCTGGTGAGGAAAATTTATCGTAATTTCACTTTGTGCATTGTTTAATCACGAAGTTTTTGAAGAAAAATTAAATGAATAATTACTGGGCTGTTCACAATCCAAGCTGAATTCAGCTGATGGTAATAAATTCCATCCAGGTTTCCAGGTTTCCATTGGTAATAATCTTACTTCCAGGAAGTAACCATATGTACGCACAAAATTAAGAGTCTACGAATGGCTCTAAGGCTAAAATATTAATGAAATATAAAGCTTTTAACTTAATCGCTTTGACTTCTCAAGGGCTCAGTTATTTAAAAAATTCAAAGCTCTATGACTCCTTGGAGCTCTTAGAATTTAAGCTGAGAATGGGCTTCTTTTTCAGTAAACATTCCAAAATTGATATTTGGAATATTTGGCCCAAAATAGCTTCTTTTGTTGTTCTGTTTGATTATGCCACCTTACATGGCACCTCCTATTGTCTATTTGGCTATTACTTAATTGTGTCTCTTTATTTTAGTTTTGTTTTGAATTCGGCCTTATAGAACCTTACAGAACCTATTTGCAGTTTCGGTGGAAAGTAGCTCCCGAGGTTATTTTTATCTTTTTATTTCTGCTATTTTTAAATTTCCGGTCATCCAATGTTCCATGAATGATTTACAAGATCCATCGCCTAAGTTGCGCTTGCCGTAATTTATTTCGCAGTTATTTGCCATTATTCTTTTTTTTATCGTTTGGATTTTTACTCTTTTTGAATTCCTTGTAATCAAAGATTCCATAAATGGTATACAGGGTCGGCCAAAAGTAGCTCCCTGGGCTGTTGTTATCTTTTAATTTCTATAATTTTTATAACTCTCTTGATCCAATGTTCCATGAATGATTGACATGATCGGCCAGAAGCTTCGTGGGGCGAAAGTACCAAAAGTAACTTGATTGATTAAATCGGCCTACGGATTAAGCCTATAATTAAACCTACCTTTAATCAAACTTGATACAGAAAAGGCAGATCCTATTGTTGCTAATCATCATTATACTGGGCTCCATGCGAGTCTCCACTTCTTACTGAACCATTCATTGTGGAGGCACGATTTGAAATCCTCTATACTATTTGAGCGGCTTTGCCGAGGTCTCCAAACATTCTTTACATAACTTCAGAAGAAATGGTTCCTGACTCTATTAATGCTAATAAAGCTTTGCGAAGCGGTTCAAAGTGGATCATTTGTCGATTTTATCTTTTTGTTAAGAACATAATTTTTGAGGTTCTTTATTATATTTTC
Source organism: Alatinidae sp. Z8VKAUB7J3 (assembly GCA_010016025.2). Taxonomy (NCBI): domain Eukaryota; kingdom Metazoa; phylum Cnidaria; class Cubozoa; order Carybdeida; family Alatinidae; species Alatinidae sp. Z8VKAUB7J3. Next base: position 138,208,006 of record JAAAKM020073195.1, read on the forward strand.
AAAATAGTATCTTTTATATACTTAGCTTCGAAATTTTCAGCGACAACTTTGCAATTTGGACAAGGGTGAAATGATCCCGGTAGTAAGGTTGTGTGCTTGGTCGCTTTTTCTACTGGAATTCTCGCTATTTTATAATGTCATTTTGGCCTGGAATGTTATTTGTTGCTCTTTTCATAAAATAGAAATCTCTAGATGTATATTCAGGCTAACAAAAGAAGATATCACTAATGTCATAGTAATGACCAATTGTATTAAGTTGAAACATTTAGGACTTGATGAGAGGTATGTTCAACTCACTAAAAGGCAATATATTAGTGCAACTGATGCTGATAGAGTACAAGTGCTAACACTGTTAATACTAATACTACCACTACTACTATGACTATGGGTGTGAAGGTGAAATTTTCAGGGATTTTAGAGGAGGAAGGTGAACTGAATTACAACACACCGTCTATATGCAGATTGTCAAAACAGTGTATTCGTAATATGCTAGCAACAGCTTGGTGTTTAAGCCTGAAACCGGTAGGGCTTCTTGCGGGGGATGTTTAACTTCCCAAAAAACAATATCTGCATCCTATTGCCAGTTCATACTGCTTTTACTCTTATTACCACTACTGCCTCTTAAGTTAAGGCTAATACTATTATTTCTACTGCTATTAACGTTGGTACTTCTACTACTACTAAAGCTAAGGTTGTTAAGAGGACACGTCAGTTGTGCTACAAGAACGTTGGATGGTATTGAGCCTAAACTTTTATCGTGAAAACAATGGTGCTATGAGCGTAATGCAACCAACTTTGTTGTGATTTAGATTTGGTGACCCAGATTTGTTGTTGTTTGTTCATAGGCATATATATCGGGGGTGATACCTAGCACAGGGATACCACAGGGAATTTATGGTAGGCACGCCACTTGTCTGGGTAGGGAATTTAAAGTGCCGAAACCCTTCTAGGCAAGTGTGTATTCTCCTGATGAGCCCTTTTGCTGGGTGGTCGTCTTTGAATTACTTGTCTTATTTATTTTTTTTTTCAGTATATGACTACTTATACTTACGACACGACTGCCTGTCCATAGATTATTCTTTGCGGTTGATTGTGTATGGCTATGCTGTTTGACCTATGTAATTGGATGGATGAGTAGGGCTAAGGCCTCGTTCAAGTACTGATCTATTTTAATTTCTAAAGTAGGAAAACAGTCTTCCTTTCTCCTTCTGTCTTTATTTTTGTTTATATGTTATTTGAAAAAAAAAACAGAATTGACCCCAACCCAGGTTTCAGAAACATATTTTATTCGTGAATTGACGCCACATTACTCTAATATACTTATTGAAAAGGAGAACTTGGCAAAATGCCACCTACTTCAGGGCTAGGTTCACACCCTCTAGGATGGTGAATGAAAAAGTTAGGCTATGTGACTTAAATTTCCGAGAATGTTTCCTCGTCTGATTTAATATATTTTGACATATGTCAAGAGATTCTACCTTGTTTGGTTTCAAATACTTCATATCCATTACTTCTGAATTGACCCTAAATAACAATTCTTAATTGTAAGTTAGGTTTACAAATAGAACCATCATCATATTCATTCGTCTTATCACCCACCGTTTTAACCACGTTTCATGCCTTATTGTGAAAAAAAATTATTTGATAGTCTCCATCTTGCTACTTGTTCCTGTAAAAAACATCCAGCAACTGAAACGTCGACTCGACGCCCTCTGTGCCAGCAATGACTCAGGAGGATTTTTATCCTTTTTTTTATCCTCCCTCTTGCACCCTAAATCTTAGATTTTAGGGAAAAAGGGTGTGCGTGTAACTGAACCCTCTTGTAACTGAACCCATCTGACTAAATCCTCGTACACCTGACCCCATGTGGAACTGAACCACCACTTAACGGACCCCCCTTCCCTGCGACTGAACCCTCGTGTTACAGAACCCTCTTGCAACTGAACACTTATACAAGAGAACCCCCGTATTGCTCAACCTTATTTAACTGAACCCTCGTGCATCCGAAGCCCCTTGTAACTCAACCCTATTTAACTGAACCCTCGTGCAATTGAACTCCCGTTTAATTTCGCCCTAATTTACCTCAGCCCTGATTTAAATCAAACCCAGTTTCACTGAACTCAACCCAGAGCCTATGAATAAATTTGAAGTACAGCTGATAAGAAGCTCAAAATTTGCTTCTCGCTCCGATCGGTGCTTCGAGCTTATATTGCCCATTTAGGCAAGTTTTGAATCAGTTGCATTTTTTTTTTTAACTTTCGGGGGAAGCATGCTATGTGAGATCAAAATCAGTCACCAGAACCAACTGTACGGGTAAACCGAATGACCGTTTTAAACGCGCTCTAAGAGTCTTATATAAATATGTGAGAACACAGGCAACTGATGGGTTGACTCCTTGCTTTTTCATACAAAGAATTATGGATGAATGAATTAAGGAATCGAACGTACATTTGACGTCCTGTCCGGCGAGGATTGGACTTTCTCCCGAAGATTCAGCGTCGGTGGTGGCAGTAAAAACTACTATAAGAGGATGAAAACAGCCAAGATTAGCCTGAAAACCGAATTGATACGGGGGAATGTAACGTTTCAATCTTAGCTCATGAATAAAAAGGAGCTTGGAAAGCTTATAGAGCATAGTAGAGACGGGGATGGGACGGAAGGAGGAACATTGCTACTCAGATTTTCCTTTTTCGGGAATGCGAGTCAGATTGTCGATGCAGAACGAGGAAGGAAAACTACCTGTAAGAAATATCATTTACATTACAAGGCTGAGGTGACGCACGAGTATTTACCTTCCGTTAATGATATGTACAATGCTCACTTTGTCTATCGCACAAGACGCTTTCTTTTTGAGTTGAGATATGGCTTTTATGACAGCGTCACAAGTATCAACAAAATCAAGCTCAGGAGATTCATCAACGAAGTTGTAAAGCTCGTCAGAAAATTGTGTAAGGCTAAGAAAATTTATTTCAAAAATGGGATACCCCATCAGACAAAGAAATGTCATTTGGGTCCGACAAATTAGAGGAGATAGTACGAGGTTAGAGCTTCCACAGTAGATTGCCAAGTTTCTTAGCAAAACATTTTTTGATACTTTTCTCAGTTCATTGACTATTCCTTGGCCGGGACATAAGCAATTTCTCCATAATTTGTACCAAAACTTAGCCCAGTCACAAGCTTTAGAGGGCTCTTAATTTCCTGACCACCCAGGATTTTGGGGGCCAATACAGATTTTTTTAAGAAGAGCTGCCCTTTTTTCAGCGCATAAAAGCGTATTTCTGCAGGATAGATATCAAGAGTTAGTCTAACTTCGTTAATGTATTTAATGGAAGATTTTTGCAGAAAATAAAATGGAACCCGACGGGCGGCGGGAGCCTGCGCGAGCAAGGAGGAAAGGCTACGGGTGGCGCCGAGTTCGATCGTGCCGCTGATCGTGATCGTCCGGCCATCGGCCGACGCCGTCATGGCGAAACCGTCGGCCGGCTCGCCCGCGGCCTCGACATTTGGCAACGGCAGCGTCATGTACCAGGTGTCGAGGGCGTAAGACGCCGTCAGCCAGAAGGCGATCAGGGCGCCCAACTGTGCTCCCCAGACATGCGCGATCGACCCCTTGCCGCCCAGATGGACCTCGCCGGCACGCAGGACACCGACCACCTGCCAAAGGAACACCACGCCATGGAAGACGAACGCGGCACCGAAGACGAATGGCGACAGTTCGCTGTAGTCGCTTCCTGACGTGGGGCGCAGCACCTCCTGCGCCAGCAGGATCAGCACGCGCAGGATCACCAGGTTGACCCAGAACGACCACGCAAACCCCTGTCTGCCGCGCCAGTGATCCGCCAGGTATCTGAGAGCGGAGGCCATGCCGCAGCGTAGCATGAAATCCGCCCAGACGTCCGAACCGCTAATCGCGCCCCATCGGATCGTGGGGAATCCAGGCGTGGCGGCGGCTTTGATACGGCCGCTTGAGCAGCACGCGCGCATTCTGCCGGCCGCACCTGGTGCATTTTGCATCTTTCTTCAGGAACTCAAGCGCGATTTCGGGTCCGTACCGGTGGATCAGGTCAAGCGCATCCTGCACGCCCCATTTGCGGCAGTTCCGGCACTCGAAAGCAACCAGAAAACCCAGTTCTACAACGTTTCTCAGCGTCAGAGCGTTGACATCCGCCTCGGTTTCTATGGGCCTGTGCATGATAAGAACATTACAGGAACATTAGAATAGTGTGAAGCTGGTGTGATGAAACAGAAGGAGGGCGGATCTTCAGCCGGTCGATCCGAAGCGGGCAGAGAACGCCGCCTCGTCAACCTGCGCGGCAAGTCCGGCCGCATCGAGCCACCGCTCGCTGGGCGAGACCAACTTGGCATAGATCCCCCGCACGGTCTGGCGCGCAGCCTCTCCCGGCCAGTCTGCCGGCAGCAGGGATAACCTATTGGATTAAATACTTTACCAAGGGTCTTAAGTAAAAACTAATTTCCGACGGGTATTTCTTAAAAACCAGAATAGTTGTTCCTTAAGACTCATTCAGGACGAGATTGATTAACGCTGAGGTTTAACTATTATTGAGATTCTGATTAACATGAGACCAGCTTCCTATAAAATTGATTTGAATGGCTAGTTAAAGCTATGAGGGCAAATAGCTTCTTCCTCATCGATTATTTCGAGATAACCCCTATAAAAATTTCGGGCCCTGTGACAGCTTGGATCGAGCCCCACATCCATTGTTGCCAGGCAGAGATCCATTCACTGTGGCGCCACAGGGTGATAGAAAACGTAGCTGATATAGATTTTTCGTTCTATGAAGCTAAGGCTTAATGAGGCTCTCTAATTGACTGACCTTGGATAAATTCCAAAAAAGTAAAAATAAATTAATGTCGGAACTAACTCTAGCTAGTTTCAGAGTTAAGCCTAATCTAAATCTCCTTGGGTCCGCTATTAGCTAAATTAAACTGTGAATGAACCTTTAGGTGACTAGTCGTGAAAGAGTTTACATAATTAAGGACTGCATAATTTCTAAAGTAGTAAAACAGACTAAATTCATTGCTATATCACAGATTTGGCAGGGGTCCAGAAGCTTCAAACACAACGAAAGAAATTACAATGTTTTACTTCATTTTCATCACCATTTAAACCAGCAGTCCAAAATATTGTGGCCTTTTTACCTACAATGAAATAAAACTTGTTAGTTTAAATTCTTCAAAGGCAAAAATATATGGCCCATGAACCAGAAGTTACCACCAGGTCACTGAAATACAGCTAACCATATAGGGCGTTAATCATAGAAATTTTTGACTTTACATCGACCGTATTTTGGAAGACAGACAAACTTTGTCAAAATATATTTCAAAACAGCAAAGCTCTTATGAAATAAAAAATTACGCTAATAAAACAGTAAAAATCTCTAAACAAAGAATGTTAACAAATTAAGTAGATCGGAACCCCCTTTTCCAGCTTTAAAATTAGAAGCTTCTTGAACAAATCCCCTAGTCAGAACTTTTGACTAGTTTAAAAAATTACTTTTCGAAGTTTTTAAATAGTATTAAGCAGAGAAGCACTTAAAAAGGGCAAGGAAGGGTGGAGTGCTGCTCTCCAATCTCTCTTCAACATCCCCTCAACATAACTTGAAGGTTTCTACTTAATATCCTCAGCTGTTCCTTAGATATTACTGACATAATCTTTTCCCTACCAGCAAGCACATAATGTGTTTTTATTCTGTTCGGTATTTCTCTCATTATTTCCTTTAAGTTTCACCTTAATATGCTAAGCATTTTTTTGGAGACCCAGGATCAAACATGCCTTCTTCTCCAATAAGAAACCTAATATGTCAACAATGGACAATTTGCATAACTTACAGCCCTTGCCCAGGGTGCTTTGTGGGTGTCAGTTCCAGGTGTGGTTTTTAGGGAGGGATAGAAGGGGCGATCGCCCCGGGCACATAAATTTAAGGGCGCAAAATTTCAAGTAGATAACCTAACGGTTGTAACGGTTGTAAGTTTGCAGTAAGTATAAGCAAACTGAATCTGAAATTTAGATTTTCCCACATCTTCATCATCATTCCTTGAAAAGTAAGTAGACCGATTTTAACTAATTCTAACTATTTTTTGTAATTCTTTGTTTCATTTTTAGATTTAGCGTTAAATTTGGATGAATTGTTAATCGGCATTATGATTATAGTTCGGCAATTAAAGATGTACATCAGTCGCTTACAGTGAAGAAATAGATGAATTATTTGAAAAAATGTACAGACAACTGTTGAATTTGGTCAAATAGCCTAATTTAGATTTTGAGGTAATGTTTTGTCTTGCAATCTAAATTTTTTTTCGGTAAATCTTTAGTGATTGCCCACTTTATAGATTAAATGCTAAACAATTATGAATATTACAAATAGGCTAGGCTAGATTCCTTGGGCTATTTTGGTAAATATAGTCATGATTTTATTACTGCCATAGGGGATAGGGAAACACACTATATGACGTTGGTATAAGCCTAGATAAGTAACTGGACACAAGGAAACATGTTAAGAAAATTACCAAAAATTGTTTTTCCATGTGGATTCGTTTTATCACTGTTACACACCAGTGAAAAGCCCCATCCTCCTGCCCCGTCCTTCTGGAGGAGGATGGGGCTTAAGGCATTCTTTTTGGGACAATGAGGAAGGACTAAAGAACCTAAAGTATTGTGCGCATAGGACCAAAGTCTACTCACCGAGGATTTCTCTATCCCTAGCATTTAGTTGTGTCCTTAGTTTTTTTCATTCTATAATTTATCTTTATTCTGTGAGATCTTTGATTGCTATGAAAAATAATATTTTATGCAATTTTATATTGCTCTATATCCTTCGCAAGTTTTCTTTTGCACATCTTTCTGTATTGTTTGTTTGCTTGACTTTAATTAAAATTTTCTTTTTTACTTCCAGCTACTTAGCCCCTGTGAAGCTGTGGAATCTATTGTTGAATTTGAACAGTTCCAAAAAACCAACTGTATTCTTGCTTTATTAGAAGTCATTAAATCTATCAAGGTAAGCCGTGGAAACACAGCAATTTTAAAAAAAATACAGTAAATTTTATGGTGATTAACATGTATATTTATCAAACTTTTCACTAGTTTTTAGTCATTAAGAAAACAGAAAAAAAGAAACCAACACTTTGACTAATTCCTTAGGATTTGCATAAAGGCTATTTGGTAATCAAAATTACCACCAGACGTTGTCTACGTCTGGTGGAGCCACTGTGTTTATATCCAGACACTGTGCTGTCTGATCTTGATCTCCTCTCTACCTTAGACTTAGCAAAGAATACTGTTTCTTCATTTTTCTTTTCTATTTTGTTTATATATTTTATTTACTTGACTTATTTTCTAGGACGCGTGGTCTTAAAAGGTAGGAAAAGTAATCATTCGATTGCACTTTCGTAAATCTAGTGCCTCTTTTCAATGATGAAACTGTTGGGAAGGCACCTAACGAAACTATCCACGATCGTTTTCTGTCAAAAACCTACTCCGTTGAAAAGCTGAAGGATTCTTATGTGCAGTTATGAAAACAACAGTTCAATAATAATCCTCATTTATGAATACCGCAGTGATATCCATTTGAATAAAAGAAAAGAGGAAAAGTCATTTTTCCATTTTTACCAAGATTCCACTATTTACCATAAATAACAAAATAGAATTTACTCACTTCAAAAATCTTTCCGGGTTATTGTTACAATCGATATAGATCTTAGCTAGAGCATTATGAGTCGCTGGTTCAACAGAGCCTTCGTGAACACGAGCCTCCAGCCATGGTAGGAGAAGCTTCATACGGTTGCGCTTCTCAACTTCAGCAACAAGTTCATCTGTAGAAAACTGACCTCGGACAACGAAAATAAGGTTCTTGATTATATCTTCTGAGCAGTCGACGTCTAGAAGACCACCGACAACAACTGGCAACCGTGACGGGTTTACCTGAAAGAGAATACAATTAGTAAACAAAGTTAAAACGTGAAAGAAAATAATGTCAATGTACGCTATATAAAACAAAAAACATAAATAAAAGGACTTTGATGTTTCTCCATTCGATAAATACACAGAAATTATTGATGTGCGCATCAGACAAGATAACAGTTGAAATTTAAATGTTTTATTAAAATTGCTGATTATAAAGGTGTACCAAAGACCTGTGCTTGGAATTCTTATTAATAGTAATAAAAAAGGTACGTCAATACCAGTCTTCTCTACCCTATACGGTGTCCAAAATTTTAAAGACGTCTTTTACACTATAATATCTATATTGTATTGATTTACTGTTACTTGAGCTTAAGAAAAATTCCAGGCTGCATAAATTTAGCAACTGAAAAATTATACGTGAAAAAAGAAACAGCAACTGAAACAACTGAATGCTGCCTAGCATGAAAGACTTCTTTCTGTATGGGTAAAGGGTAGGGGTCAGCACTGGTCCTATTTCTGTTTTTTTCCTACCATTTCCTTGGTGAAAACTAAAAAAAAAAAACAAAAAAAAATAGAAAACGGGTAGTTGTTTTTTTTTCACTACCGTTTCTGTTCCATTTTTCTTACTATTTTGGTTGTTTCTTTTTTTCTTAGATCAATTTCCTCAATTTACTTTGTCTTGATTACAATTTACAAGCTCAGTCTACCAATTCTTATTGCGTTTTTGATGCTTGTCATCTAAAAAATAGATCGATATGCAAAACATTCAAAAAATATTGTCAAAAATAGGTATTCAACAGAATTTCTATACATGGATTTGGTTATCTTCACTGCTGTCCTCACTATCTAAAGGCATCTCTGAAAGGGTATCATGGCTTCTCCTCAAATGAAGCATGCTTGGCATTCTAAGGTAATGAGGTCGCACCTCTGTCATTGGCCGGTTATGATCAAGTACATCGTACTCTTCTTCCTCTTCTTCTTCTGCAACTAAAAATAGGTAAAATATTCGTATAATGACCGACATAATAAAATTTTTTGAAATAAAACATTTGACATAGATTTCTTACAAAATTGAGATATTTGATTACCTGCCAGCTACCCAGTGATTTCAGCTCTTATTGCAAAGTAAACTTAAGAGATCTGACAGAGGTCAGACCTGTTTTGCGTAAAAAACAGCCCAGAAGCAAAACTTTGCACTTAAATAAATTGTGTTTGGCTAAAAGACTTCCTGTATTTAATTTATATACGTATTTCAAGTTTAAAGTCCAGTTTAGGATTCACTTGTTATTTTATTTTTAATGAAATTATTTTATTTAATGATTTATTTCCTGTCGTACCCTTAACTAAGAAACTTTTTTCCCTCCTTGGGCTTTTCATTTGAAAATCTAACCAAATTTAAAGGTTTAAACAAAAAAAGAAGGAAAAAATCTTTTGATCAAAATTTTGATCACAGTTATTTTTGTAACCAGTAACTGAAAAAACATTTAAGTTTCCACCACAATGCAAAATTTAAAATTCAATGCCATTTGTCAGTAAAAAGGAAAATACGATTAATTACGAAACCAGCTTTGTTGAAAACATACATAGTGTGAAAAGCTACTGTAAATGCAATTAAATCATGCACTATGAAAAAAAAAAAAGACTAAGATGAGGAGATGGCTACATTACTTCTTCCGTAGTGTGTCTAGTATAGTTTTATTGACTAATATAAAAGAAGAAAGAATAAAAACATAAGAATTATTGTTTGTCAATGAAAAACTCAGTTTTCACAAGTTAAAAATGGAAATAAAAAGGTTAAAATGAATATAGCAGACGAGGCGGATATCCGCAACGAGCCCATTGGCAACTATCCGATGCAATGGGTTGCGAGCCCTGACCTGTTCGACCAGGACCGGGTCTACACTCTTCAGGAACTGACGAAACTCCCGCTGATCGGTTACCTCTCCAACAGCCCTCCGGCGAAATATCTTGACCATTACTTTGGTGAGACACTGCGCGACCGAATAACCCGCAGCACCACGAATTCGATGTCTACGATGATCTGGCTCGCCGAAAACGGGCTCGGCGTCGCGGCCATTCCTCCGGTGACAGTTCCACACCACCTTGCTGAGGGGCGGCTGGGCGTTGTCCAGGTGGAGACTCCGCTGGAGCCGATGTCATTCTATTTGAGCTGCCGCACCCGGCCCTTCTCGCCGGTCACGCATGCCGTACAATCGCTGATTCAGGAAGTCTCGCGCGAGCACGATCACGGCTGACGTGTCATTCACCGACTTTGTCGAACCAGCCATCCTCATCGATGATCTCGATTCCGAGTTCTTCAGCCTTCTTGCGCTTCGAGCCGGCGCCTGGCCCGGCGACCACGAGATCGGTTTTCTTTGACACCGAACCGGCCGTCTTTGCACCCAGACGCTCGGCCATCGCCTTGGCCTCGTCGCGCGACATGCGCTCCAGTGATCCGGTGAAGACGACGGTCTTGCCGGCGACGGGTGAGTCGGTGGCAACGATTTCGGCGTCCGTCGGATGCACATGGGTCAGGAGCTCGTCGACGATTGCCGCGTTGTGAGGTTCGCCGAAGAACTCGATGATGGCGTGCGCGACGATCGGCCCGATACCATCGATATTGACGAGGTCGTTCCAGGCTTCGCCTTCCGGGTCCTGCGCCGCCTTCATGGCGGCAATGAACGCAGCAGCCGAATGATAGGTGCGGGCGAGGATCTTGGCATTGCCCTCGCCCACATGGCGGATGCCCAATGCGAAGATGAATCGATGCAGATCGACATTGCGCCGCGCTTCGATCGCTTCGAACAGATTGGCAGCGCTCTGCTCTCCCCAGCCCTCGCGATTTTTCAGCTTGGTGAGGTCTGCCGCCTCGTACAACTAGCTGGGGAGGGGGGACAGTCTTGTCTAAGACCTCTGCTGAAGCAAATGCTTTAATGACTAAATTCTTATTTTCTTATAAAAAAAAATCAATGAAAGGATTTTAGGGTGTTACTGGTACTTTAATCTATGCTTATCTACCATGTTTTGGTTTTATTTGAAACAATATACTATCAAATGTTAGATTTTTTTCTGTGTTTGTACTTTAAATATTTCTAGTATTAAAAACAATTTTTTTTTGTCAGTAAAGATTTCCAAATACATGTTCCAAATATTCTTGAATCTTAAAAGTATTTTCTGTGTTGTCATATAGCAAGTTAGACTATGGAAACACCATTAGAGTGGAAGTCTTTAAGAAAAATCTTGAAAATTAAGCAAAAACTCATGGAACAAAATATAAAACAAAGCAGAAACAATCCATGAGATACATTTCATACAATTTCCCTGCATATTACCATTGAGATTTTACCATTGCAGTTGTTTACCACAAAATAATGCTACATTTTCTCAGTGCTAAAATTATTATAATAAGGTTTGTTTAGGTTAGGTTAAAAAGTGCCTAAATTTGAATTTACAGTAGAAGTGATTGTTATATTTAAAAAGAACATAAAAAGGACATCAAGCGGTACATTCACTTTATTGTGAAGCTAGTTATATGAATTGCTATAAATTTACTTCACTTTCACTACACGTTACCTGTAACCTCCTTAACATGCATATATAGCCTAGTTCCCTAATCATATATTTCCAACAGATTTTGCCATATGTCATTCTTTTTTCAACCTGTGTACCCATAAGTTGAATCAATTCAGGAGAAATCCAGAAACAAAACACACAAGAAATAATAATTTGAGCTAAACATTTGCATATTAAGGGGGAATGGGGTAAAGTACAGTAGAAACACTGGTAAAATTCTAGTTAATTGACTTCTTGCTATCTTGGAAAGGCGTTAGGTAAGGAAAATGAAACTTTCAGGGGTGGGTCATTGATATGGCTCAGAATTTCACTCAAATAATAGGAATTGCATTCTCAGAACTAAAGGCAGAGAAAAGGTGACTCAGTATACAAAAAAATCTTAATAAAAATATTTGTTATAAAAAAAAATTATTTAAAAAGCAGTCTTACCTGGCAAGACTAGACATTCCAACTTCCATATAGTTGACAGCTAAGAAGTCTCTATTTGCAAAGCTAGCAAGCTGAGACAGTTTCAAATAGTCCCAGTTCAGGAAAAAGTAATCAAAGTATGGGGAGGCGTTTTTGTCAGCTGCTTCGAGACTTTTCATTCTTAGCGACTCGACTAGGTTAAGAATTTGGCAAACATACAGTTTCAAATCGTCCCTAAGATTAGATGAAAGGTAATCAACCAAGGCCAGGAATTTCCCATTCAATATTGGCTTCAGGGTAGAAACCTGAAGCAGTAACTCCATACAAAAGGGGAAAAGTAGCACACAAGTGGCCGACGAAGCTTCACAAAGGGGCAAAAATGCCACAACAATAGAACTTCCATCCACTGCTCTTAATATACCACAAACTAAACGACTTGTCCAGTTCTCGAACTGATACTTGCACTGCCAAATCCTAGTGTCGTTCAATACTAAGGAAAGTTCTTCGTTGTGTAGTTTACAACTTTGACTTGTTTTAAACTTATAGTAAGTAAATGGCTTGAAAAACTGGCTTAACCATCTATCATGACAGTCATCAGTGAAATATCCCTGAAATTCTTGTTTGTCCACCAAATTTTTAAGCACAATATTTGACAGTTCCGCTATTTCTGGTTTCTCTGATAAACATGACACAGCCAGGTGATGTAGCAATATAGTGGTCGAATCATTTCGTTGATCTTTTTCAACAAGACTCAAAACAGTCATAGAATTAAAGGGGATTTCTTGAAGCAGAGATTGTATATCATCACTGTTTTCTTTTCCCTCGATAGAAAGCAGCAATGAAACCATTTTAGAAAGCAAGTGCTCCTCATTTTTCACAGTTTCAATGAGTTCTTTTCTATCATTCCCAAAGAACTGGATCAAAGTTTTCAAATATGAAGCCTCAAATGCATTGCTTTCCATCTTTCTAATAAAGTTTTCAATAATTGACATTACTGATAATGATCTTTCTAATGCCAAGTGCTATTGATTTAACGTAATATCTATTACTTATAGTAATTTTTAAACTGTCATTAAGAGATATTAAAAGACGTGAACAAATGTTAATTTTAAATTTTTAAATACCAATGTACTCAGCTCTAATTAGGAAACTTGTTTGTTCAGTTAATCCCTTTCTTTTCCAATAGATCAGTCCACTGTTTTTCTACAGTCTTACCTATTTTTCCATAATTTTGATTCGAATCTTTCTTTCGACTCCAGATTTTGAAAACCAAAATACTATGAATTTAGTGGAATTTCGAGTGGTAAAAATTTTTTTTGTTTAGTTTAAGCCACACATTTCCACGTTTTGTAAAACCTTATTAATCAAAAGCAAAGAAATAGTTGCAAACACTTTCGTTTGTGGAGGAGATCTATTTATAAGAAAGTTTCACATTTTAAGGAAAAAATTACCATAGTTCACCAATGGTAGTACCCTTTGGAAGATAAAAGGGTAGCAGTGGACGCTCCAAAGTTTAGTTTGCAGTGGACGCTCGTTGCAGTGCTGCAACGTGGCCAGTCTTGCAGTGTTTCACATTTATAAGAAAAATTTACCCTAGTTCACCAATGTTAGTACCCTTTGGAAGATAAAAGGGTAGCAGTGGACGCTCCAAAGTTATATTTGCAGTGGACACTCGTTGCAGTGTTGCAACGTGCAGTGTTGCAAAGCTTGTTGCAGTAGACGCTCCAAATGGTGTTTTTAGAGCATAGCATAGGAGCTGGACTAATCCCTGAAATCTGCATCCCCCTAATTGAACCATTTTCCCAGATTAAAAAACCTACATCTACAGCTTCCATGGCGTAAACTCACAAAAATACAAGAGATGGTGAAATCTAATTATCAAAACCTAAAGCGGGGGGGGGGGTAATATTATTGTTTTTTACATTGTTTTCTACCGAATGAGCAGAAATGGCAATTTTTAATGAAAATATCTCCAAAAAATATTTTTCAAAATCTAGGGGGGAAGAAAGGTAGGTCTACTTGTGTATTATTCAGAACACACTAAATAAGTGAAGTTAGGTTCTTCCGTGAAACAAACTTCTATTTCTGACAGAGCCGTAATAAAACGTTAGAGATCTATTTATCTTCATAAAACTCCAATTGATCTCTTACTAGCTTCAAAGACATTAATTACATCATTGCCAAGACTAACAACATATCATCAAGGAACTTGATATAGCTTGACTCAGCTCTGCTTCCTAAATATTTTTTTGATTTTCTTAAAATTTTGAGAGCTTAAAAGCACATGAGAAAATATTAAAACGTTACTAACGACCAGTGGGTTAGGGGGAGCAAGAATGTATTAAGGGCTTTTATTCTAGAAGGGCCTAAAAAGCAAAATTTGAATGTCAACACCATGAGAAGATGCAGGGTACTATCATTTCCGTCCCATTCGAATCAGAAAGGAAGAAAGGAAAGGAAGGAAAGCGGATTATAATTTTTTCTAATGGACGGTTGCACAAGTTTGAAAGTAGTCTCTTTAGCAGGAAAATTCGATGGTGACTATACGCAAGACTGTGACAAGGTTGTCAACCCGTGACAATGTGTTCTGCTGTTTTTTTTTTTGCTTTTTTTCAACAAGATTGTCGAAAAAGTATTATTCAATGACAACACACAAAACAATCTATTTTCAAAATTTAGGGGAAGAGGGCAAAAAATGTAGGGAAAAATACCTCTAATCAGCGTCTCGTATCTATCTCTCACTCTCTTTTGCTATCCTTTCTGTCTCTCTCCTTTTCTCTTCCTCACTATAAAAGAAAGTAGTATTAATTTGGGTTTCCTTTTTTTTTCAGACCAGTTCGATGGAAGTTATCTGGTACATTTATTTAGCTGCAGCTCTAGGAATGACGATAGCAATAATTATATCTTTACTCTAGTCTGTTTTTATAGGGAGTGGGACTCGAATAAATTATTATTTGAATAAGGGTTTTAGTTTAAGCCACAAATTATAGCACATAACTTCTACTATGGAATAATTTATTTAAAATACAAAATTAATATACGATTTCAAAGGTAATTGCACAAATTTAATATGCGCTGTACTCTACTTTCTGTTTTTCCAAATTGCATTTACAATTTAAAATGCCCTCCTTTCAGTCAAGATATATGTGAATTAGTTTTATTTAGAGTTACCGCGTTCGGGGAAACCAAGGAATAAGTTACCGCATTTTGACAACCCGACTGGCAAGTTACCGCATTCGTGCAACTGATGTATTGACAACCAACAGCGTTGGAAACCTATTTAGACAACATTCGACCACGCTAGACCAGTTTTGTCTAAAAGACTTACATCCAGAATCGGAACATTCAACCATCGGACACTTGTGAAACCAGGAAAGAAAGACAAGATCCTCTGCGAAGCAAATCGATGCAAGTAGGATACCATTGGTCTCTCTGAGCCACATCTACCAGGCAACAGCGAAGAACAGATAGGAGACGCGACCCTCCTACTGTCTGGCAGACAATATAGAATACACAGACAAGGAGTTGTTTTTTGCTGACAAAAACAACAAGATCTAATGTAGTAGTGTCTGTCTCAGAAAGCCTGATGATGATCCGACTCATAAGCAAGTTCAGAAGCTGTCTCTAGTAAAGGTTTTCGCTTCCGATTCGTCATGGTTGGATAAGGAGTCTGAAGATTTTTACTCTCAGCTACAGGGACTTGTTGACACCGCTCAAAAGAACGACTTCGTCATAGTCTTTGATGACTTCCATGCCATTTTGGGCAGTGACGACAGCGGAAACGAAGATGTTATGGGCAATTTTGGAATCAGACAGATCAACAGCAGATGAGAGAACTGAATTTTGCCGAGACAACAAGCTCTTTGTAACAAACAACATGTTCAAGCACCAGCGAAAGAGGAAAGTTACTTGGTAGTTCACTGATGGAACGCCTCCCAATATGATAGATTACAACTGGTATCTAGCCGGTGGAAATCTTTGTCCACAGACACAGAGACTCTATCCAGTGGAGATTTCGACGGTAATCACAGTCTCCTCATATCATCAATTCGTCAAGATTAAAAGCCGTTGTCAAATTCAAGCAAAAAGTCCCAAGAATGCGGGCGGAAGCCCTGAATGGCTTCACCTGAAGCCATGAACGAAACAAGAGCATAGGAAGCAGCTAAACGAAAGACTATCAAAATTCATGCAAGAAACACTTGGCTTTTATCACTTTAAATCTTAAAAAGGGCTTTGGAGATTCAGAATACTAACCCAATGAACCCAGTCAGAAGTTTATACGATCACCTTTTCTATAAAAACCTTATATAGCCCCATCGCATAGCTTATAACTCTTGCCCTGAGGACTGGGGGGGATGTAATCCTCAGAGACATACTTACTAGACTATTTAACAGCAATGGACAAACGACTATATAAAAATTCACCCTCCAGTCACTTTTGACTTTTAAAAAGGGCACTAGTCCTTTTAATTTCCAGTTGAATGAGCCAAATCCAAGCGAAAGACATAATTACTGGATCTTTCAACATTGCTGAAAATAATGACTATATCAAAATTCACCCTCCAATTGCTTCTGACTATTAAAAAGGGCACTAGCCCTTTTAATTTTCAATTGAATGAGCCAAATCCAATAGAAAGACAATGATGTTTCAACAATGCTGAGCAAAATGACTTTTTTCAAATTTTGATTGAATGTATCCCTGGGTTTGATAGACTTGGAGGGGGAATGGTCCATCCATTCACGTTTGGCTCTTAAAAAGGGCACTAGAGTTTTTGATTTGCAGTCAAATAAGCACCATCAGTTCCGAAGCTTAAAAGTTCCAAAAGACCAAAAGTTCCATAAGACATTGTGAATTGTGTATGATTAATAAACTATGCTCCAGAATCTGGAAGGCTGTTTTTACCCCAAAGGCCTTGACTTGTGAACTTGGGACTATTCTTTGAACAAATGAACTACATCACTGTATCAACAATTTTCCCTCCAGTCACTTTCAACCATTAGAAAGGGCAATAGCCCGTTTAATTTCCAATTGAAGGAGCCTAATGATATTGAAATATATGATTACCGGATCTTTCAACAAGGCTGAAAAAAATAGCTTTCCTAAAATTTTGATCAGACCTGTTTTTAGGCTTGATAGACTTTTGGAGTGGGTGGGTGGTTGTTAATGGTTGCCCTAAATTTACGTTTGACTCTTAAAAAGAGAACTAAACCTTCTGAATTCCACTCAAATAAGTTTCATTCGATCAGAAGCTTATACAACCTCATCCTAACGCAGTAGCACTTTATCACGTTGAGTAAAGGATTTATTTTCCTAAGCGTTATTGTTAGACACTGGTCAGAGATGCGTTTGGAAAATTAATTAACTTTATTTCCGCTCTTTTTTATTTTTAGTTAGCTCTTTACTTTTCTCTGAAAAATGTATTTTGTGGAAAAAGTTTTTAAATTAAAAGCATTTAGAATTTAATAGAACTTAAATTTTCAAACCATCATTAAAACTTTTATATAGGGTTGTGGGACAGAAAAAAACTTTAATTTTGTCCCTTTTTAGAACAACCTCCATATATCGCCACTTAATTTACATTCTTTTGAAACCGGCCACCCAAGTCCTGCGTATTTGCGCACATTTTTGCGGAGAAGGAAGTACTAGAAACTGGGGATTACCGGCAAACATTATCTGAAGGGGTGTGGCTTACAAAAAAGACTGAAAACAGGCCTGCAATACATATAAAAATATAATGAAGTATATTTGCTATTAGTATGCTGGTAACAGGTTAAACTGACTACGAAGGATCCCTCCCTCTGCAAAAATAACAAGTATGCCCCAACAGTTAGTAGAACGTGTCCACTATCCAGGAGTTCCAATTAGCCAGAATGTATTGGGAGAGGGAAGTAAAACGTTTTTTTTCAAAAAGTAGTGCAGTTTCGTGGTTTTCTCACTATTTTTCCGAAAAAAAAGTTTACCGAAAAAAAATCTTCAATTAAAACAAGGAGAAAGAATATGTTTCCCTTTTTCTCCAACCGACATACCTGCAAGAGGCTGAATTCCTCCTTTGAAAAGTGAAAAGTTAAATACAAAATATATGCTTTGCTTCAGGGTTCTTGGCTTGGTCATGTATTGAACTAATAGCTAAAACTAAGGATCAAAAATGATAATCTCCATTGCTGCCCGCCTTCTGACTTATTTCATCCTCACCATTTAATAAAAATACTAAGTTCGAGAATTACCATCCTTCTTGAAAAAAAGGCCCTGATGTGTGAAGTTTGCAAACCAAGTTTATTTTATTTCTACTTAAAAGTAAAAATCGTGAAATAGTTCCATATCTAACTATTTTGATTTATCTATTATTATTTTTAAGTCGGTGTTTACTTATTTATCGGCGTTTATTAATTTATTTATTTTTAGTTTATTTATAACAGTTTTAATGAATAGTTGAGTTTTAAGTAAACAGTCGAGTTAATAGATAAGTAGTTACATGGACTTTCGCGTGACCACAAGCCCTCATAGGTTTTCTGTAACGCCAAAGTGTTGTTAACTTATTTATTTGTTTGTTAATGTGGATTAATAAACTTGTGAACTTAAACTTAAACTTATGAAGATTAAGCCAAGAATGAGCACAAATAAAGTCAAATAATCTTCCTAGCATAAAAGTACCACAAATCACTATGTATAAATAAATGAAACTGAAAACGAACAGAAATTACAATAAATAACCGAGTCAAACTCAAAACGAGAAAAAATCAACATGATTCGGGCTGATAGCCCCCATGCCTTCTCAAGACCAGGACATAATTTGTGCTTTATTGGAAAAAAAATTGCCGTGGATTGTCAGTTTAATTGACATTTACTGACATTTCTTCCACAAGATTTTGATAATTTCTTATTTATAAAAGTAGGAAAGGTAAAAAAAAATTCAAACGTATTTTGTTTTCAATGAAGCGCAGGTTGTGTTCTGGTCTTGAGAAGGCATTGGGGTTATCAGCCCCATTCATGCTAATTTCGCTCGTTTTGAGTGTCACTCGGCTATTTATTGTAGTTTTTACTTGTTTTGAGTTTCGTTTATTTATTGATAGTGATTTGTGTTAGTTTTACGCTTGGAAGTTTATTTGACTTTATTTTTGCTCTTTTTTGGCTTAATGGAGCTCTTTAATTTTCTTTGAGAAACTTATCTTGTGGAAAAAGTCTTTTAAATTAATTTCTTTTCTTTTTCTATTGACATTGTCTTTTTCATGGGAGAAATAATACTGCATATATTTTCAGTGTTTTTTCTTCTTCTTTTTTATGAGAATTCATAGTATGGGTTGCTATTTATATGTTGGAGAAACTTTTTCAACAATTTTTATTCCTGACACAAGCATTTTTTTTTAATTTAATTTTATAGCTTCTGAAGTAAAGAAAGATTTAAGGGAAATGAGAAATTTCTTGGAGGGTGTAAAGAGGGAGGCTTTGAATAGATTGGGATGGAGGAGTGCAGGTAGCTGTGTTGGCCTCAGGCGGCTTGGTGCTGTGGTGAGTTGTTAGTAGTACTAGTATTATTACAAATGTAATAACAGGCAGCAATATCTTCACTGGAACAAAAAACAACTCTGATCAAAATAATACTTCAAAAAGGAAGGGAATATAAAGAGAAGCTAAATATACCGACGATGAGTCAGTTCTGCTCCCATTCTCCAGTGTCGATAGTGGGCAGGTGAAAACTTGCAGCCTAGGACATGGCTTGGCTGGGGAGTCTTTGATCGTATATGTGAAAATGGAGTTACGGTTAGCTACATTAGTTGCAAGAGGGCGGTCGCAAGACTTCTTTTGGTCCGATGGAAAGGCATGTATTTCAATATTTTCCTTCCTTATTCTTATTCGCACTTTTTATATGTCGAACTTATATATTTTAAGTTTTTAATATTTCGTCGTGCCACTATATATAACTTACTCCTTCCATGCATTTAGTTATTTGTTGTAGTTACTATTTGTAAGTTAAGCTTATTATCAGTTGGAGAATTGGCAATCCATAAATATGAGTGCTCAATTTAATTTCGAAGGAAGTATGGAATATCAAATTTTAAAGTTTATAGTCTTCTTAGATAATGGATTCTTAGTTACCATATAAGATTTGCCTTCAAAAATAGGCTGCTTGGCTTGAGCAGTGAAACGATTCCTTGAATTTCGTCGCAGATTTGCACCCTGATTTGGATTAAAACGTTAACAAGTTTTTACCTTTGAACAGGCCTTCTATGCCTTTCAGGGTAAATCGGAAAAATACCGTGGTGTCTCTGCTTTTTGTCTAGGTCTACTACTTCGCTCGTTTAAAATTTAAATTATGTTTCTCCTCTCCTCCACTTTTCCAGGATCCACGTTTACTTAGTAATGACCATACCTTGAGCCTTTGTCAAATCCGTTATTAAATAGGGACACAAGTGGAATGGAGGCGGAGATGGGGCTGGTAAACAATAAATTTAGAGACACTCAAAATAATGTTTTACATTGTTTTGGAAATAATAATTTCGTTATTGATCAGATAGTGTTGATTTTAGCTTGCGTCAACAGGCCATAAGAAAATAAGCAGTGCATAAGCAGTAACCTAAAAGCAGTGCAACAAGTAAATTGGGTCTCCTATGGAGGAAAGAAACCTTACAACAGGGGGTTAGTTTTTCTTAAGTTTTTTTAGAATGTTCTATAAGATGCAGCAACAAATTGGCTCTAGTCATTTAGCCCAAAAATTTGTAAAATTCAAATGTAAGTGACGTTTAATGATAAAATTTAATTTAAGCAAGAGACGCATCGCTGAGAATAGTAAAGGTAGGATCTAAAGAAGAAAGAAAAGAAGAATAAAGGGTAAAACAGAGAAAGAAAAAGTTATTTCAGCTTTTTGTGATCATTTAGTTCCATACCTGTCGTAATTATTGTAATTTCAGTAATATTACGGAAAAAAAGATAATTATCAACTACGAAGGAAAGCCATAAAAGTATTAATATTATTGCTGATCTTAAAAAAAGTAAAAGATAAGAGGTGTTAATCTTAGCTTACAATTTATTGCAATATTCAGTTCTATACCTTTCATAATCATTGTGATTTCAGTAATATTACGGAAAAAAAGATAATTATCAACAACACAGGAAAACCACAGAAATATCAATATTGTTGCCGATCTTAAAAAAAGTAAAAGATAAGAGCTTTTAATATTAGCTTACAATTTATTGCAATAGATTCTACATAATAAGTCTTTGTGATAAAAATAGGTAAGTAAAAAAGGTCATGTTTTCCATAACAGTTTTTTAAAACTGATCTTTTTGTGATCAAATCTACCCATGATACCATAGTAAAAGCACGCTGTAGGGATTTTGGCATTTCAAACCCCTTAGAAGATTGGTCTTAAGAACCCAGCCTTTGCGAAAATGTATAAAAGTAGGGTTGAAAATACAGTTCGAGTCCCATATACCTATCCGATCAATCCCTCTACTGTCCTCTCTCCTCTCTGCCCACCCACCAACAAAGGTCTTATCAATGAAATCAGGAGGCGTTTTACACAAGAAATCCCTGATTCAAAACTTCTTTGGTTGGAAAGGGATAACTTTATTATAATGATTTGGTAACCAATTTTGCTAAAAAAAAAACAGATTTAAACAGTGGGTAACTTTCAAAATTTAAAACCGCTGCCCCACGGAATGTATGGCCATGTCACCCATGGAGGCATAGTTGTAAGACCTTTCGACTATTGTGAACTAAATGGCTATCTCCGATTTTTATGGAATGCATTTCGGGATTGAGAGGGGGGAGCATATAAAAAAAGGCATGGGGTCTAATTGCCCACGTACAACACTTGAATCTTGAAAAGGGTACTAGAACTTTCAATTCCCAATCGAATCCCTATGTAGTCTCTACGACCATTCATTCCATATGGAGTGGCCAAGAGAAAAACAGAAATACATAAACAATGCACTGAAGCCACTTTACTTTTTGCGTAGAAAGAAGTATTGCGCCACCTATGACTCTTAATAACTACCTCAGTGGTAGAGGACATGGCTGCCATATTAATCCTGTATGGATAACAGTTTAAGTTACTCATATGGCATTATTGAGTTAACTACTTGTTCAACTATACGTAATATGTTACTCAAAATTTTCTAGAGCTATGCAGCATATCATGTTATTCTATAAATCTCTGCAAAGACTGAGAATGTTTTTACCAAAGGCATTCCCTACCTAGCCAGTTAGAACGTGTGGAAATGACCTGTCCATTGTACAGAAAATCAGTTACATTGGCTTTGTTTTTAATGGTGATACTTATATTCGCTTTGATTAGGTCAGTTTGTCTCAAAGGCAGTGTACTTCTCTTTCAATTCAGTCACTGCTCAACTGATATCAACATCTATTTTTCATTCTTATTTTACGAAAATATGTTTATTAAAAATATCACTGTAATGAAAAGTACGTAGAGAGAAACTCTAGTCAATAGAGACTATAATTCTAAGAAGAACTATTTTACTCAAAATAAACTCATTTATAAAATTCAGAGACGAAAGTATGGGGGAGGGGGCTAGCCACAGCTATATCCCAAAATCCAATATTTGCCAACTTCCTTAGTACTACTACAGCTAGGGGTATTATTGGGGAAATAGACTATGTCATGAGGTTGTTAAAAGGGCTTATAATCAATATTTCAGGCAGAGCTTACAATATCAATTTGAAACTTTCAGGGCACAGGCGTATTTGCAATAACCCAGAAGCGACTTAGAGTATCATGATGAAACTCTCTGGCCATGTTGAGGGCGATGTTGAACTGTTTAAAAGGGGTTTCGTGCATACTACTATCAGCACTTCTACTGCTGCTACTATTCATTATTACTAAGACTAAGAGTATTAAGATAAAACTTTCAGATACTGTCTAGGGGGATAATAAACGAATGAGAACACACTATGTACATGGGGGCTGTCAAAATAGTGTATTATCAGTATTCCAGGAAAAGATTAAGGAATTTTGTTAAAACATTCAGGACATTTTGAGAGCTAAGTTCAGTAACTATCTCATTGGCTTTTTTCCAAAAATCTTTGGCTTTTAATCCACAGATTCAAATCAATCTGCAAGCTATAATCATGGGGGGGGGGGGGGCG
>JAAAKM020073195.1:138231022-138387098 GCA_010016025.2 Alatinidae sp. Z8VKAUB7J3
TTTTTCTCTTACTAAAAATTGTTTTTTCTTTAAAACAAACAAAACAACAACAAAGTAAAGATTTAAGGGGGGGGGGGGGGGGGAAATAAGCGGGAAACTATGTGGTTAACGGTAGTCGTTTGAGTGTCCACAGATTTTTATTTAATTGAGATTAGAAAGAATGGCATTGACAATGTGTGGTGAACATCAGAGTATTTAGCTCGTCTAAAAGAGCCTCGAAAAGGATCTGCAAATCAGGCTGGAACTCGAACCAATGGAGGAACTGAGAACTTGTGTTTTGTAGCTGATTTCTATGCTGTTCAAAAGGGGCTTGCGGTTACTCATCTATAAGAATTGAAATACAAGAAAAACAAAAGTTTATTGGCTGATGAACGTGTATCTACCCTATGTTCAATTTACACTTTGATTGACCGAAGTCGTCTCGTCTGATGGTCTATCACAGATGTGGAGGTTGTATTTTCTCCACAATTATAAGTGCATACAAGTTTAACACTATGGGGGAGGGGTGCCAGGATTTCTGTCAGTTATTTGGTCAGCTTGATAATGAGTCGTCACGTTAATGCGTCGAATCCCGGTTTCTCGAAGTTGCTGAATAATTCGATCAATAATCGGCCTGCCTCCAACCGGGAGCATGGGTTTCGGAACGGTATCGGTAAGGGGAGCAAGACGGCGTCCAAAACCACCTGCCATCACAACGGCTGAAATATCTATGTCGTTTTGAGAAATAAGATCAGAAATCCATGCCAAATCAACAACCTTCCTGTCTTCATTCACTAATGGAATATGTCGAAGCGTCCGCCCCCGCATCAGTTCAAATATCTCTGCAGAACTAGCGCCTTCTCGTGCAACCGTACATGATTGCTGCATAACCTCATCTGCCACTGTATCCAAATGCCGGCTTGAGACGATCATCCTTCGAATATCACCATCGGTGATGGTTCCCAATAAATGTTGGCCATTATCGACAACCAGCGCGATTTGTTTCTCTCCATCCTGAATAGTTTTAATGACGTCACTCAAGGATGTTTTTGGAGAAACAAAAAGCTTCTTAACAGGAAAATTAAGATACATTATTCATGTATTCCTTCAATATCTAGCTAGAGGGCATTGTGCACAAGTTGGAATCTCTTCAAACCTCCCAGAAGAATGGAGAGCACGGAGCGACTGATATTTCTCTCCTTGCCAGATCTCCTTGGTTGAACTTTCAAAGACATTACCGACTTGAAGAGTGCGTGCTGAGTCAATGCAACACACCGTCACAACCCCATCAGGATGGACGAACATTCTTTGCCAGAGCTGTGGGCAGCAGAACTTTTTCTTCCTTGACCCGATGGGCACGATCATCCTTGTTGGATTGTATTGTCCGGTATGGTCCAGATAGTCGACATACGCTACGGCATCAACAATGGGGACAAAAAGTTCCTGAAAAGCTTCCCATTCTTGTTCATTTTCTTTCATTCGGACCATCGATACCCGTGTGAGTGGTTTAACGGATCCCATTTGATCTCGAATGTCCATAAATTGCTGGATGTTTGCTAAAACCTTATCGTAATCTGCCCCCACACGAATCTTGTTATATTGCTCTGGAAAGTTTGCTAGGATTTTGTTTATAAGAAAAAATATTTTTTTAGCGATAAGCATTTTTTCGCCCTTAATAAGCAAAATTTTTCTTCCATTTCATAATCCTCAAACGCATTACTGTTACTAGCGTATAAACTAATGATCATGATAAACAAAACATGCAAAAAATTGACACGGTATCGCTCCCCGACACAATTATAGCAATAGAAATCTGTTTTTCACAATTACGAGAATGGGAGTGAAAAACAAGTTTATAGAACCGAAAACATTGAATAAAATGCGCTTCGGAGGCATGGCGTCCCTAGAACAATATGGTATTGCATGAAAAACTACCAGTATTGAGGGGGAGAGGCATTTAAGAAGTGCAAAGGGGGGATGGTCACCCTCCGATCACTCTTTGATAGAATAAGCATCAGAGTTTAATTGAACATTTATTCACCTTCTAATCCACTCATTCTTTCACATACAATTTTGCCACCACATAATATAAAGGAATTCACCACGAAAGCTTTTCCCAAACATAATTTAAGATATTTACCCCAAAAAAATTTTATCCCAAAAAGCGTTATGAGTCTGCTGCTGTTTAGAGGCCTCCCAAAGGCCACTCAGCGTGTCCCCAGGTGGCGATAGGGGAACGTCCTACAGATACGAAGGTGCCTCCATTAGAGGCACGGACCAAGGGGGGGGGGGGACCTAGCCCCTGGCGGTCTATAATAGAAACTTGGGCACCCTCGCCCGGGACCATAAATACAGATGGAGGAAGAAGGAGGCCCCTGACATGTACACTCAACAGGGCCCACCGGCGTGTCCACACGTCCCATGAGTTACATCCCTTCTCCCAGTAATCGGTTAAATTAAATGGTGACACAGAACGCTATCGTGGGGGATCCTCTATAGGAGGACATTTGCAGCAGGGCGTAAGATTCAGATCTATGGACAACGGCCTCTGCAAAGGGCTGCCTCGACCATTTCAAGGTACCTGCAAGACTTGAGACCTTGCTGTTAAATCTGTTCCCACTTGAGGAGTGGCACTCCTCGAGGAAATTATAGCCCCAGTAAACAATATAGATCTTTAAAACTTTTCTTGCACCCTGAACTTGCAAAACCTCTAAAAATTTTCGCTTTGCCAACATTTTCATCTAGGATGCTTAAATAATCAGCATAATCTAGGTCTAGGAGAGTTTTACTTCGCCGATTGATTCTGTGTTCTCCCTCTGTGCTCCTTGGGACGAGGTCTATTAAAATGATCCATATGATTGGGGACAGGACGCAAACCCGCTTAAATCCTGATTTAACAGGAAATCAGCTACTAAACTCATTTCCTACCTTAACTAAACCTTTTTTGGGGGGAGGGAGGTTTGAAAGTCATTAAATTTGGCTCGTTTTCCGTCAATTTTTTCGAAGAAAAACAATTTGCAACTTCTCTCATTCACTCTTCAGTTGCAACCGTGAGTTACTGTCAATGTTGAAAAATGGCGAAACTGAAAGAATTATGCGTTAAAAGATTTATTAAGAGATCAAAGCAGTCGACATTAAAAGATTTACTTGATCTCGAAACATACATTCATTTGTAATAGATGACTTCTAATGTCAACTTAGCGTTGGATTTCGAATCGAATGGCATGTTTTTGTCAAAGTTCCACTAGCAAAAATAAGGAACAAGGTGTCACTCAAAGGGGTTAAAACAAGGGCGGATCTAGAGCAAAATCTTGGGAGAGGGTAATATGACAAGGGCGCCAATAATTGACTAAATTGACAATTTTATTTTAAAAAATAATGAAAAACCGAGAAAAAACACGGAATGAGGACGCCAGAAAACCTTGGGCTGTGGGGGTCCCCCAGTCATCCTGGATCTGCCAGTTGGTCAAAATAGAATACAATATAATGTAGCAAAAAGTATATTTAGAAAGAGCGGTAAAAGATGCATCTTTGGTATGTTCATCTTTTAGCTAATAGCGAATCAACAAAAACATTGGGACTGTGTTTATACTGGAGTAAAGTTTTCAGTAAAGCCAAAAGTAGAAAGTTGTAACGACGAAAAAAGGTTAAGCTACATAAGGTACAACAAAAGTCAACAAGTCAAAGGGTATTAGTCTCTGTCTTTTTCGATTGACGACTTGTTACAGATTCAGCAGTAGGTGGTTTTCCGTGCAATTGAAAGAAAATAGCATTTTTGTTTTCTCTGTTAAAAAACCCTATTCTCTAAGTCTTTGGCCAACGATCACTCAGCCTATAGTAATCGCTGTCATTTATGAGTACGGACAGTTTACAATTTGGCTCATCGATGATGAATCTGAAATTTTCAATCTTATTCTTTTAGTTCTTGAAAAAAGAATAATTAGCTCTAAAATTCAAGTATTTAATGGATAAACGATTGTTCATCCTCGCAAACTAGAATAGTATGATTATATTTGATACATTTGACTGAAAATTGAAAGTTCATATGTTGTTTTTAAGGCCAATAGCTATTAGAGGGAAATCAGACTCCGTCTAGATTTCTTTTCAGCCCTCCTCTAACCTCTATTATATTTTATCAAATATTCAGCTATCTGTTTAGTAGAAAAATTTAAAGTTTCTTACAAGTTGGCCTTTGGGGTTAATGTCAACCAAGAGCCCCAATATTAAACATTTTCCATGCTGATATGATATCTTAAGCCCAAGAATATTGGCAAAATATTACAAAATTCTTTTTGTCTTCATTATTTTAGTCGTTTTACTTTCTCTATCACTGCTCTATTACGTACGTGGGTGGGTGTGAATTTCCCTGTGCTAGGCCTGCACTGTGCTAGGCCTTGCACTATGCTAGGCCTAGCACAGCTGTTGCTCTATTGTTCACCAATTTAATTTTTTTTTTCAGAGTTGAGAAATATTAATCATCTTTCTTTGACTTATCGTGCACTACTAAAAAGGAAAACAATCAATGTCATTCATTGCAATTATCAGAGAGTTGATCACTAAGCCATTAAGGAGCTTTATTTGGGATTTTACTATGGAAAGTTTTGGACATGATGAAATCGCTAGCTTTTATTGAATGAATGATATACTTATTTCTAAGAATGGGTAATTTTTGAAGTGTACAAAGGAGTGAAGTTCCTCCTGTCATGTACCAGAATCATCTAAATGCTTAAGATAGAATAAATAGTAAACATTCTTCCTCAGAAAATGTTCGTATTAGAAATAGCTGAAGATCAGTTGCAGGAGGTTTCAGTTACATGGATTCAGTTGCACGAGGGCTCAGTTACACGCACACCACAGTGAACGTAATCTGCTTGATTTCGTTTCGTTTTGTTTTTCCGACAGTAGATTTTGAGCTTTGGTCAGCCTAATTTAACCGAGTCTCGAATATTGGCTCAAGAGCGTCCCTAGGTTTTTTCAATATACGCTTTTTTCTTCTAGCTCAAGAGAGACTAGCTGGTCAATTGAGTGTCGAACCAGATATTGACCCGGATGATGAGTCAACGACATCTGAAGATCAATCCATAACGGTGAGAATTTCCACTTGTATAAACCTATCAGGCATTTTACTTTTCGAGTCCTTTAATTGTGGATCTTTATAGTTGTAGGATGTATTTTTTTTTAAGTCCACGGTTCTAACATTTTCTTTTATATGCTCAATTTTTCTCCCTTTTTTTATAATGAAGCTCAAGAGAAAGACAACGAAAAGACTATAAGAAAATTAATATATATTAAGTGCTTAATATTGTGTGTACATCCTTAATTTAAGATAGATAGTATTGAAGAAGAAAAATTGAAGTTGACGAAAACGTTTTAGCAATAGTAAATTGTAGTGGCTTATAGATTTTGGTAACTCAGTTCGATAAAGCTATACGGTTTTTAAGAGAAGATAATCTTCAAAGATAAAGATTCTTAAAGATAAACAGTTAGTTTAATATTATGAACTTTAAAAAAAATTATGGTGATGCACTTAATTGGACGGCAACTACCTCTTCTAGCCGCCCTACTGTAATATTAAAACTCTGACTCTGCTACCAAAAATATTCTTTATCTCTAACACCTGTTACTAAATAAAATGAATAAAAAATGCGCTGCTTGACATTGTTTGTGCCATAGAAGCATGTGGCATAGTTAGACGAGCAACTGGTCCTCTAATCAAAATCCAAAAAAGTCTGCTTTTGTGTATTCAATACATTTTCTGTTTTGTTTAATACTTTGAGTTTTGAAGATAACTTATTCCCCGTGATAGTTTGGCCATTTCCACGCAAAGACCTGTAGAATGTTTGGTCCTTCATGTAAAGAACAAGCCTAATTCCTGCTCCTTTTCCCTACTATTATTTTGTCTTTTTCTCTTCTTTTCATTAATGTTATGAGAGTTTGGTCAAATTTATCTCTTGTTTTATAACAAGAGGACTCCCTTTGGCTTGTTATCTAGTCTCTCAAGACCTTGGCAGTAAGATAACTAAAAGATAAGATATCTGTTAGTGTTATCTGTTAGTAAGATAACAGTTAAGGTAAGATTCCATTAACAGAACAACTTTTTGAAGGCGTGTCATCCGTAAGAACGATCAACATCTGTAAGTTTGTGTATTGATTAGAATATATAGTGAAGAAGCAGGTAAAAACAAAAGGGACCTCGGGACACACCCCAAAATCCAAAATTTTCTTGAACTTCCCCATTCATGAGCATCTTACCCTTTTCAATCTAGATGAGACTCCATCAGTGCTTTCCTGACTAATGCTTTTCCATAATTACCCTTCTGTCTGTATTTAATTCTGTCTAATATTTCACCATACTAGCCTCCTACTTCTTGAAAACAAGCTTTTCAAGTCCCTTATATAAGTAAGCTAAAAACCTGTCCCTTAAGCCTAGGATCATTCTATGATATTTCGATTGTAACCTTTCAAACCTGAAACCCCTATCAAAACCTAAACTTCTGCTCCATATTCTATTACCAACTGAATCTTATACTCAAGACACTTACTTCTGTAACTTAATATATCCAGAACTTACTGACCTGAAGCAACTGCTTAGAACTATTCTTGTAACCTTATCCACAACAGGTAAATTTTCACCCCCTAATCCTGAACTCCTCTTTCTCCTCCTTCTCAATTTCCCCCAAAAACCAAAGGACTGATTTACTAAAATTAGGTGCTAACTTTTTCTCTAGCACATATCATTGGCAATGCTCTAACTTACTTAGACTTAGGACTTCCCACACCAGTCAGCACTTAAGGCAGCAACAATGCCTCTCCATGATGACCTCTCCAGTATCTTCAGCCAAAGTTCATCCTGGGATGTTCTTGAGAGTGCTGTGTCTTTTTCTAGGCATCGTCCAAGTGTAGCCTTCTGTTGTGCCATCCAGATTTCCGAGCTTCACTATCATCCCGCCGTCCGCGATTCCGACGACCGGGCATTCGAGTTTTTGGAGCTAACGAACCGCAGCGGCGGGGCTGTGGATCTCACCGATTGGATCGTGGCCGGAGACATCTTTTACCTCTTCCCGCCCGATTCCCAGCTAGTCTCGGGCGCCAGCCTGATCCTCTCTTGGGACCCGCAATTCGCGGCCAGCCACTACGGCTTGGACGCCAGCCAGGTCTTCGGTCCCTACCAAGGCGAACTACCAAATGGCGGCGGCGAAGTGCTGCTTGTTCGGCCCGACGGACAGCTCGTCGAACGCCTTCGTTACAATGACGATTTCCCCTGGCCATCACTCGCAGATGGTGGAACGGAGACCGCTGAGATTGCCCTTCAACGCCGGTGCTTCGACGCGTCGTCCGACGGGCCGGCCAACTGGGAAGCCACCTCGCCCCCCACCCCGGGGCAACACACAGGGGAGACAGCCGCCTGCCAAGAACCGACTCACCTAATCGCCACCGCGACGGAGCCGGCCCTCGTGACCGCGAGCACGCGGCCCCTCATCACAGCACGCTTTTCCGGATCCGCGCCAGAGTCGGTCCGCATCCGCTATTGGATCGACGATCCCGAAATCAGCGAAGGCGAACCGGTAGCCGAAGCCGCAATGAATGACCAAGGAGCCGATGGCGATCAAGTCGCTGGGGACGGGCTCTGGAGCGCCACCCTGCCCAATGGGCCGGTGAACGCCGTCATACGCTACCAAATCCTCCACCAATCAGGGGGAGAAAGCGGGGAGTCGCCGGCGGCCGATCGAGATGCCTTTTCCTGGCACGCCTACTTTGTCGATCCGGAAAGTGATTCCAACCTCCCGAACAACTACCATCTCTTCGTTTCCTCCGCCAACTGGCGTCGACTTCACCAAGCCACTCAACTCGGTCGAGTCAGGGGGGGCCGCGCCGAAGGGCGCTGGAATGAGGAAGTCCCGGCGGTATTCGTGGCTGAGGACGTGGTACATGACGTCATGGTGCGCCATCAAGGGAGTCGATGGACCCGAAACAACCCTGTGAAAGAATTTATATTAGACTGAAAACAGGATATGTCATACTTAAGAGTAAGCTTTTTGCTAGTAGGACCACACTCCTACCTAATGCTTTAATGACCAAAAATGTTTCCATAAATGAACCCCCAAAAGTGACCCTTCAGATATATTGAAACCACACTACTAGTTTAGAATTTAATGACCATACATGTACCCCCAAAGCTACTTTTTGGAACCATAGCTCCCAACACTACCAGTTAAGAATTTAGTACCGGAAATTACCACATAAATGTTGAGTGGAGTGCGCCCTCTTTACGTTCTGAGTATTATAGTGTTCTAAAGACTCTTAGAAACTCACTGATGCGGAGGTTGTGTCCATTGTTGGAGCTCCAAAGATATCAGCCAGCAGATAGTTAATCGATGCTGGGACATTATCATGAATTTAAGCTGTGAAAATAGTATGTTATTAATCTAAGGGCCAGTGGCTCCTCAGACCCTTTAAAGCTAACGAGCCAGGGGGTCCTTTATTAAACTAAAGAGGACTGTGTTATCTTAGCTATTTCTTTTAGGACTGGCAAGAGCATATCTATTTTCTCTCTATTAACCCCGAAAAGAATAGATTATTTTAGGATGGGGATAATATTACTAAATCCTCTCAGAGGTGGGGGACAAGACCCCCTAAATCCTAGTTATATCTCCATTTGTTAGTCTGAACAGAAATTTACATTAGCCAGAAAAAGCGGTACGTTTTTACAGCTTCAATAAATAAGCTTTATGAAAAAATATATAAAAAATTTACATGGGAGTAGAAGGCTCCACATCATGGGTCTACAAGGAGAGCGTAGGTCCCTATGGGCTAGCAGATTTACTGTCATTTGGCACATGTCTTGAAGCTCCGGCGATTATCTTCGTTGCAGAGGGGAGAAGCACCGGTATACATAATGACTTCAGTCTGAAAGCCTCATAGAATCTTGAGGGGCCGTGTTTTCATCGCTTTGCCAGGTTGGATCAGCTCCTACTCTCGGTTTCTTAGGGAGAGGAAGCTCGGAATTTTCCTTAAAAAGAAATAAAATCTTAGATTTTAAGTAATTTCTGTGCGTTTTAAGTTTTGATGTCACTCCTTACTTTCAGTTGAAAAAACTTGTTTTTTTTATTTAATTATATCCAAAAACTGAAATTGCAAATGTAAACGTAGGACGGTACTAATCAGCGTACAATTGTGCGTTGGTATTATTGAGTTTTTTGTAACGCAGAAAAAGTGATCAATATTTCAATGATATCTGTTTATATTTTGGGGTAATCAAACAGTTTGTGGTAACGAAGTTTAAGTAAGGAGCGACCCGACTCAATAGTAACCGAAACCCTTAAAAACGGAATTTTGATATCAATAGATATATCAAAAGAATTGGCTTATTATGCTGATTCCAAATATATAATATTCATCAGTTTTAGTGTTACTCATTAAAGGCTACGAGCCTGATAAAATTTGCCCAATTTTCCAAAAGGGGGAAACGCCTCCTAAAAGTCAAAGAATCTTCATGGAAATGCACCATCAGATTCAATGTATCAGGGAACCCTAGTGTAGTTGTTCCAAGCTCCTTTCTGCAAAAATGTGGAATTTCGTATTTTTGTCAGAAGAAAGATCACAGATGTTTGTTTATTTGTTTGTTTTTTTCTGTTTTTTCCCAGGGGTGATCTTGTCGAGCCAATAATCCTAGAATACTACAAGAGGGCTCATTCGGACAAAATTTAAAAGTTCTAATCCCCTTTTTAAATGACCAAATAAATTAGAGGGCAAATAAAGGCCCTCCTATGCCCCTTTTTACCCCAATGTCGTCTGATAAAAAATTTCAGATAGACATTTTGTTCAATGTAGTTAAAAGGTACCGATAGTATCTGGTAATATTGGGGTAGTTGGTGGGGGAATCGGAAATCTTGGAAAATGCGTATATAGAGTGGAGAGATTGGGGTGAAACTTGGTGGGAAGAATAATCACAAGACGTGATTATTTTAGACGCGATTCATATGAATGGACTGAATATGCTCTCTTTGGAGGAGTTGGGGGTGGGGGGGGGGTGTTAATTTTGAAAATTAAAATAATTGAGTCATTTTTAACTTACGAACGGGTGATCGGATCTTAATGCAACGCTAATTACATAAATACATGGCTAGGAAATACAGCAGAAAAGACAGGGCTGCGCAAATTGTTTTAGCAAGAAACGGCTAATATGTTGAAACTGTGGAACACGCTTGGCTACTCCCTTAAAAGTGAAGAAAGTTTTGTAAATCGGTTTTCCAATGTAGGGCTCTACTACTGTTGCCTTACACGACTCCAGGTATGGGAGACCCTAAGTTTCTGAATAAACTGAAAGTTTCAGCTAAAAGATACACATTTTTTTGTCGGTCGCAGCCCGAACGAATGAAGTAATGAAATCAGAACAGGGTGAGGTTTTTTTTGATCGGCTTGAGGATATTGGGATGTATGTTATAGTTTATATGAACTACCGTTTATTGCTGTTGGATTTAAATTCTTTCTCTACTGTTTAATTCACAATGGCTTAATAGACTGGTTGATTCAGGTTGGTGGATCATTTTTAACTGACCAATTCACATTCTTACATTAAGTAGCTCACGCCACGGAATTACAATGTAGTACAAATATAATCCTTGCCTAAGAAAAACCTTCAGAAAATCCCCTCCAAAGATATCCCCGGAGATTGAACTGATATGCAGCACGTTTACCCCAGTATCCCTAGACCTATATGACCTAATGTAGCTGCCAAGTATGCCATCATCTTGAGCAAGCCTGGTTTGACAGAAAAGCATCAAACTTATGGTTTAGTTAAATCATAGAACCAGACTCATAGCAATTGCCTTTATGTCTCCTTTAAGATTAGGAAGAAATCATCAGCCGTGAGAAAGACATTCTAATTACCATTTTCTAATGTTTTGCCTCTGGATAATATCTTTCTAGTATATCCAAAGCGGAAATTTTTCTAAGAACAGGAACTAATATATTTTGTTGCGAAAACAACCATGACAAATCCCCCGGCTTTTAAAGGACACTTGGATCCTTTTAATAGTATCGAAAAACAGTTGAACGATTTTTTACGCATATAACAAAATGTAACATGCACGCGTCAACTTGACAATAATGATAGAAATCAGCAGACGAGATACAAGATCCTTTCCTTGCTGGTGATAAATCACAAGGCAGGAATCAAAAAGGCCTTCGCGGCGGGAACATCACCCTTCGATGCGGCGGCCGTCGCAAACAGCTCCATTAAGCTGTTGCAGGTCAATGGCCAGCTGATGCGGCTCAACGAGCTGGTCGACAAATACCGCGATCAGTACAAGATCGAAGACAACATGCTGATCCGTTTTGGCGATGACATCACCGCCATCGCCTTCATGGTCAATGCCCAGCATCTGTTCTATCGCAAGGACATATTCGAGCAGAACGAGATCGAGGTCCCGACAACTTATGACGAGATGCTGGCCGCTGCGGCCCAGTTGAGGGAAGCGGGTATTGAGCATCCCTACGGCGCGGCTTTCGGAAACAGCTGGGAGCTGGCGAACGAGTACGTCAACCTGCTTCTAGCCAGTGGCGGGCAGATGTTCGATCCCGTCACTTCCGATGCTGCCTTTGAAACGCCGGAAGCGGTCGCAGCCTTGGAAACCCTGGGCGAGATGTTCGAATATATGTCGCCCAATTCGATGTCGATGGACTTTGGCGACGTGAAGCGCCAGCTGCAGCAGGGCGATGTCGCCATGGCGATCCTGTGGGGCGACCAAGCGCCGACCATGGACGATCCAGATGAAAGCACCGTTGTTGGCAAGATCGGATTTGCCCCGGCACCGGCGATGGTCGAAGGAGGGATCCCGGCATCCACCTTCTGGTGGGACGGTTATGTCATCCCCAAAAATCTCGATGGCGATCCGGACCTGACGTTTCAGGTGCTGATGCACGCGATCGGTGAACAAACCGTGCTCGAGAACAACGACACCACTCTGTGGATTCGGTCGGCTTATCAGCCCAACGAATATACCAACGCGATTGCGGACACCGTGATGCTGGGGGCGCCCCCGTACCCGATGAATCCGCAGGCTTCTTTGGCCCACGGGGCGCTGGGCGAAAACATCTCCGACTTTATCGTTGGAAAGGAAAGCGCGCAGGAATCCCTGGCCGATGCCGCGAACGCCTATCGCAACGCGGCAAGGGAACAGGGCCTGTTGAAGTAACCGTTCCGCCCCTTCTCCTCCCTGAGATCACGCAACGTTTCGCCGCTACCCGTTTTTCCAGTCACCTGGACATGGCTGCCAAGCGCCACATAGATCATTCCGTCGGGTCCCAAACGCAAACCATGAGGGCCATGTTCACCCGGATTGCCTTTTAATTTCACAATTGCCCGCACTTTTTCAAGTGTTCCATTGCGGTCGGTATCGGTCAATCGATACAGCGCCGTTCCCTCGGGCCCCTCGCCAGTGACAAACACTTCGCCGTTGAGCGCCAGAATGCCTTGGCACGATTTGACTTTGTCACAATAAGTGCGCACATGTTCGGGCACACCATCGTCGTCTCGATCAAACACCAATAACAACGGACCGTTTTCTTGACCCACGATGATGTGGCCAAATTCGTTGAACGTCATCGCGATCACCGATCCCACTTGGTCATCGGCCAGGACGCGTTGGACGCCAAAACCTTTTTGAATCTGGAATCGTTCGCTTTGTTCGGCTTGTTGCGAGGTCACGACATCTTCGTCACGATCCCACGGCACGGTATCACCCAACTTTCCGAACACGCTGGCCGCTTGCCACAATCGATCATTGAAGACGACCGTTTCCCACAGCGGGTTGTCCTCGGTGGTCGTTCGCCACGATGAATCCGTGCTGAATGTATACCATTTGTCCTGATTCGATGGCCGAACGGAAACCCGTGCGGCAAGTGCGGCGGTATCGCCGTGGGTGTTGACGACGCTTACGGCAACCACATTGCGACCGATTTCCAGATAATCGGTGATGTCGTATTCCTGCATTTGTCGCGACGAGGATCCGCGTCCGATTCGTTTGCCGTTGATGTACAGTTCGTATCGATCGTCTGCCGCAATCTCGATGCGTCCTTCAGCGGCCACACGAAGATTGATGTGCTTTCGAAAATGGCAGGTTTCGCCACTGGGAATCGGTGTTTGTAGTGTATTGCCCGATGCCCAAATCCAATGAGCTTCGTCGGCGGCGACCGAACCGGCTGACAAGATCATCGAACAGGCGAGCAAAAGAATCCCAGTCCAACTCAACAGCGAGCGCACGTAGCCTTCCATGGCATTTCAAAAATATTTTATTTTTCTATTGCTAAATTATTAAATATTTGCTCTACATGTGTGTAGAGCAAATATTTGTTGGCGTTCAGGTAGAAACAGATAGGATCCCAGGTAGAAATATTCAAATAGGATCCTTCTAAATCATTCTAAAAAAAGGATCCACATAAAACATAATAATAATTCAAACATGTGTGTGCTCTACATGTGTTACGATTGGGTTTGAAATATTATGTTTTATGTGGATCCTTTTTTTAGAAAGATTTTTAGAAGGATTTTTCGAAGGAATTTTTAGATTTAGGTAAGGATTTAGAAGGATAAGGGTTAGAAGGATTTTTAAGGATTTAGAATAAGGATTAGATAAGGATTTAGATAAGGATTTAGAAGGATTTTAGAAGGATAATGTAAAATTATTGTGCAAATGTTGATTATGGTTTGTATATGTATAAGCACGAAAAATTTCTTACTCTACAAAAAAAATAATCAAGGTCTTAATATCTTCGTGCAGCAAAAGTGTAAAGCCAAATAGCGCGCTCTGCAAGCTAATATCGTAGAGAATTGAGCTTCATATATAAGGGTCAAGGACCCAAGCTCAAAATTGGACTTTGTTTTTTGTCAGTAAAAAAATAAATTATTGAGGATGGGTTTTTCTGAATTTGTAAAACTAAGGTCATATGTCTTAAGGTAAAAGCTGGGCTTGGTAGGAAACATATATACAAAATAGATATTAGACTACTCGCTCGTGAAGACGGAAATGAAATTTGATTAAAGAGAGGGGAGGACTCTTTTTCTTCATAGATAGCTATTTCCCAAGTTAAAGTTCTGGTAAGTCTAACCTTTTTTCTGTAATGGATGTGGGAACAGGCTAAAAATGTTGAGGAAATTTTTTGGAAGCTAAAGGGGTCAAGGTAACAACGATTCTGTACCAGATGAACCAAAATATCTTTTCTCCGATCCTCACAAAAATATTTGTGTTTATTTCTTCGTCAATCCTGTCGTCCAACAGGCTTCACTGCTACTTTAACTGGCAAGTGACTGTTGTCTTCCGATAATAAAGAAATATAGTGGATATTGAAAACCCAGTTCGAAGAGTCTAAATTCGCCAGTCAAAATGTCAATACAATGGTTACTTTTAAACGTTGTAGCATTTCAAGTTCCGATTCACATACTCTAAATCATTGAACTTATTTTAGGCCCAGGAAAATTGTACTGTTCCACCAACGGTTCAGGACAAGGAATAACACATCTTATCAAGTCCACACGAAGTGCTTAATCTGGCTTAGAGCCGGACAACAATATTGTCCCTGATACCTACAGTTCTATGGAGGCTTTGCGCAATCCTTGACCAATCTTGGTATCAATATGGTTTTCCACACTTGGTGATGCTCTTCTATTAACAAGAGTTAAAATCCTGCACAAATCTACTCAAGCCTATTACCTCCGACTCATTATATATTAAATATTATACTAATACAGAGTATGATTATTCTAATGATACTATAAAATACTATTCTAATACAAAGAGGCAACTTATAGTAGATAAATTAGCTAAGACGTTGTACATTAGTCCAAAACAGCACAAAAACAGAACGAACTTAGAAGAAATACATATTAATCAGAATCAAGTGCAAATACGTGTCGTTTACAAGGTTATAATTTTTGCAAGGGCCACCACTCCTTAATTTCATCCTGGAGCGTGTTACCCATCACCTTACTTGGCCTGACACTTAGTGATGTTTACACCCCCTTGGCTACTTTGACGTAGGCTTATGAATTTCCTATGCTATCTAGAGAGGGAGGGTCAAGATTCACCTTTTGGAACTCAACCACTGCCGTTGAAATTACCAGGATAAGTTTGCCTCTTGCATCCTTCTAGTATCAGCAATAGGCTTCATAAAAAGGCCTGATTCAGAAGAAATACAACTCCTGTTGCCCGTACCAACTTATGCTCCAAGCTACTTCTATTTCTGCTACTATTTTTACTGCTACTGTTAATCATAATGGTAATAGTCAAACGTTCAGAAACGGTTAGGGGAGTGTTGAACTAACCGGAAGAAACTATGTACAAGTGGGTCATCAAAGGGATGTCTTAGCAATATCCAGGCAATGGCTCAAGCAGTGGTTCTCAAAATTGCTCAGAGTATAAAAAAAAAACCTGGTTCATTCCAGCATTTGCAAATAATAAAGTTGGATCATCATGAGGAATTGTTGAGGATGAGTGCACATAAATATGACTTTTCTTCTTCATAAAAAAATCCATATACTTCTGTCTTACTTCAGAGGCTTTCATATTGGCACACATATCTGACATTTTCTCAGATACCATTTATGGATAAAACCTGAAAATTGAAAACACTTTAAAACAAATTGCAGGAAAAGAGAAGCTACAAAATTTCTAGGTAGGTATCTAGTTACTTGTCAATACGAAATTTTGATAAGAAACAGGCTAGCATAGCCATTTGGAACGGCAAACTCATCAGATGGAATATATACCTAGACAGAAACTTCTCCCTAAAAGCCTTAGGGCCCAAACTCAACCAGCTTTGAAACTTTACCCAAATTATACAGAGATTGAGCACGCTACCAGGACATGCAAAGGTGGGTGGTTCTCCCAAAACACTTAGAATGAAAACTTTTGGAATCTCCCTTTCATATGGTGCTTTGGTATTCAGGTTGTTCCTGGAAACTCAAGTAGCCATCCCAGGAGCTACCTCACAAGGTCCAAAAGTTTGTTACATTTTGTTAGGTATTTTGTGATTATAAATTTATGCATCATTGATAATCTTTCTAACCAGATTTCTAATAGACTAAATACAACTGTCTGTTGATTTTACCAAATAGTGCAAACCCCTCAAGTTATCAAGAGAGTACCTTATTAAAATTATACTAAATTATGTAAGGCCTGCTATTGGTTTAACCTAATATTTTTATGGTGCATTTGAGAAAACTCTCTGCCTGAAAGTGAGAAGTGCCCAAAAGAACACCTTGCCTCATATTTTGGCCTTAGGGAATCCACTAAAACTAATTTTCTAGCACAAGACATGAATGAAACAATAAAAAAGCATAAACTTAGCAATCTGAAAATGCCTCTCTTTTTGTTCTAGCATGTCTCCATGTCAAAAGCTGATATTCTACCACTTTACCCAGTTTTATTACAATCGTGTTTAGTTCAGGAGAGACCATGAAGAGAAATCTTATTAAATTTGATTTTTTTTCTCAAGTTTTTTGCCCCCCCACCAAAAAAATTGGTTATGCCCTTGATTACAGTGTAGCACCAGGAAATTTGATTAAACAACATATTTTGTTTCAAAAGAAACCAGATATTTGATAAAACTTAATCTGCAAAGCATATAATTAAAGATAACTCATGGCTTAAATTGTTTTGACCCCTGATAATGACAATAATATGAGCGAATACAGTTGTAATAAATATCAATAACAATTACTAAAATATCTAAAATGTTATTGGCTACCGTGTAACGGACCACTACTTACTAGTCATATACTGTACAAAATCGTTCAAACGGCTTAACAATCCTGCAAGCACCAAAAAAAGAAAAAAAGATTAGACCATGTTGTATTAAAAATATAGTCAAAATAGTCTGCAAAAAATAAGGAAGATATCTGCTCGAAGTGAATCTAACAGGATGAGAGAAAAAAAACGAAACCGGATTTCTCCAAAATGCAGCATCTAGCAAAACCTAAAATTCAAAGGAGCTATACACACTGCCTCTTCCATTAAGAGGCGTTCAAAGAATTGAAATAAAATTAAATAGCCTAAAAGATGCTGACAGGGATTGGAAATACGCAAAGTAAAGCAGGATGACAAATCAATAGGAAACCAGCCATAGAAACTAAATTTTCTTAATGGCGTTTCAAATTTTAGCCAATGCTTTTAAACTTGATTTCAAAAACTCTTGTTTTTGACATTTAGATCAATTTAAGATACCCTCCCCCATACCAAAATAAATGTGTGTTTACATGCCATACTCAGCTGTTACAACTTTAGGACTGACAATTTTCAGGCGATAAAATACTTTCGTTTACTCCGGTGTAAAGTTTAAGCTTAATTTGTGTTGCGAGGGAAATATGAAGCATTGCAGCTAATCTTTATCGGGCTTGACCAAAAATATTTTGCAGGAGCAACCTCTCGATTTTGCTTCCCCATTATTAATTAAACGCTGTAATCGTCAATACCTTGAAGCTTTTAAAATGGTTAGTCTCAAGCAAAATACCCCTTCACAAAAATAATATTACGGCACGTATGAAGATTCTGGTAAATTCCCCTAGGGTAAATTTCCCCTGGAAAGTTCATCGAATGAAACTTTCCTCCCCGTGGAAAATCCTCCGGAGCAGAAAATCCACCCGCCAAAAAAATGTCTGTATACATGTTTAGAGTGAGTTTTGTCGGAGTTGATATTTGGAGAATAAAAGTGGGCTATTTTCTATATCTTTACAAGATTTTCCCCCGAACCCTAGCGGCATAGGAAAAGAGTTCTCCAGAAGTAACGTCATTACAATATCGACAAGAGGATTTTGTCGATTTTTGTAAATTTACCCTCGTAAACTTTTTGTAAGAATTTTGGAGTTTACCCTCCCAGAATATAGTTAGAGAGATATCAGTGGTGACACAGATCATGCCATCTTGGGCCAATTGTTTGGTCCCTATCTCCTCAAAAACCACATAGCTAGTACACTTTTCAAAACCACACTGGTTGTAATATCATTGCGGAAAAACTTGTTAAGCCCTTGTTACTGCTCGATTCAGTTACTACACTCTAGCGGCAATGCCAGCGGCACTGGTGTGGCGTCAGAGATCAAAGACTGGTGGCCGCAAGGCTTAAAGAGTTTCGAGAGAAGACGACAACTGAAATGTAGCTTACGTACTTGCGATAAAGTATACATAAGATAGACCCACTTGATCCCACTGATTCTAAATAGAATTTCTTTTGGTGGAGTTAGGCATTAAATTCAAGTTCAAGCTTCGCAAGCTTGGATTCCAGAATTACAATAACCTCGCTAATGTGCCGGATATAGGCTTTACGTTGATTTTGTCGTCTGCGTAACACTCAACTTTAATTTTACATGGAGACAGACGATGGACTGTCGTCCCTGGCTCTAAAGGACCTAGGAATTATTTCCAACGACAACTTTGATTGATCGACTAAATCCTCAACAGGAATCTTAAGTTAGTCTTTGTCTCCTGCATAACAGGCTAGCAAAAATTTAAAACCAGCGAAGGTGAAGAATGAGAGATCACTAGATCGCAAATCAAAAACTAAATCCCCTACCCCCCCCCCCTTGATACTGAAAAATAAACTGATCTCGGGCGCGATCTCCAAGACCATCAACATGCCGAACGGCGCGACGATCGAGGACGTCAAGGAGGCTTACCGCCTGTCCTGGCGGCTCGCGCTCAAGGCCAACGCGCTCTATCGCGACGGCTCGAAACTGTCGCAACCGCTGGCGGCGCAACTGCTGTCCGAGGAGGAGGACGAGGAGGATCTGGCCGAGGCGCTGTCATCCGGGCGCCCCGCCGCGCTGCGGGCCGAGGCGCTGGCCGAGAAGATCGTGGAGCGGATCGTGTATCGCGACCATCCGCGCGACCGCGCGCGCCTGCCCGACCGGCGCAAGGGCTATACGCAAAAGGCCGTGGTCGGCGGGCACAAGGTCTATCTGCGCACCGGCGAATACGAGGACGGCCGCATCGGCGAGATCTTCATCGACATGCACAAGGAGGGCGCGGCCTTCCGGTCGTTGATGAACAACTTCGCCATCGCGATCTCGATCGGCCTGCAATACGGCGTGCCGCTGGAGGAATTCGTCGACGCCTTCACCTTCACCCGGTTCGAACCGGCGGGCGTGGTGCGCGGCAACGACACGATCAAGAACGCGACCTCGCTGCTTGATTACGTGTTCCGGGAGCTTGCGGTCAGCTATCTGGGCCGCACCGATCTGGCGCATGTGAAGCCGGAAGGCGCCACCTTCGACGATCTGGGCCGCGGCGAGGAAGAGGGAGTGTCGAACCTCACCGAGCTGAGCGAAACTGCCGCCAGCCGGTCGCTGGAAGTGCTGAAGCAGATCTCCTCCACGGGATATCTGCGCAAGCGCCTACCGCAGGAGCTGGTGGTGCTTCAGGGCGGCCAGGGCGATGTGACGGGGCTCGGGACCGATCCGGTCCAGGCGCTGCAAAAGCTGGTGCCGGAGACCTCCGAACAATCAACCGCGCAAAGCCCCACGGGAATGGACGCGCGCGTCAAGGCAAAGATGCAAGGCTACGAAGGCGAGGCCTGCGGCGAGTGTGGCAACTACACGCTGGTGCGCAACGGCACCTGCATGAAATGCAACACCTGCGGCGGAACCTCCGGATGCAGCTAAAGGAACAATGAGGATACACTGTAAAATGATTTAAGAATAACCGGAGAATATTTCTTTTATTTTTCAGAATGAGTCCCTTTCCTAAAGAACATATTTGTTCTTTTATGATCCAGCCAAAATTTTAATACCTAATTTTTAATACCAGCCTAAAAATATGCATATTTAAGGTAAAATACCTAGATTTTGCTTACTGTGATGTATAAGCCAAAAGAAAGTTTCTAGAAGGAAGTTTTGACGGTACCCGTCATCATATTTCGAAAGTGTTGAATAGCAGATCGAATAATGTATTTATTTCTCAGATAAGTAATTAATCCATGATTTAAAATATTTACCATTTTTTAACCATATTGAAAAATAGATGCGATATTAAAGTACTAAGGACATCAAAACAAAAATTTTGCCCCACCAGACCCATCTTGGCTCTATTCATACCCGAACATCGGTTTCTAAGTATTTCCTTTTATTGTTTGAAGTAATGTTTTTAGGACAGTAGAACATTGTTGTCAGTACTTCCACGCTGAATCACGACAATTAATAAACTGAACAAATTACTTAAACTTAACACCGTTTTCGCCCGTAAAAAGTCTAACACTAACAATTTGTTGGTTTTCAAAGACAGCAACTTCTTCAAAGGAAAGTTACTTTTTCTTCCGCTGTTAACTGCCGTATGGTTTTAGCCTTTTCTTGTTGATTTTTCACCCGCATTTTATTTAGATTCCACGCCCGTTACTACCAAAAACTGCATTGCTGCAATTCAAGCTCTTTTCATTAATAACTGATTTTGCGAAAAAAAAAAAAAAAATTCAAGATATATGTGGTTGTGCAAATTTCCGCTTAACCAATTTAAACAATAATATTTCATTTTCAATGTCCTTGATTTTCTATTGAAAATTTCGAGAATGGATCTACGAGCTTGCTTCTAAGGATTTTGTTTTTTCTAGAGTGTTTGATTAGCATTGTGACTATTTTTCTCTGTTTTTGATGCCATACAAATAAAAACGCACTGTTTAAAAGAATTTGCTTTTTGTATTAAGGGTCAGATACGGTTAAACAGTTCATGGTAACGATGTAGATAATTAGTTTTAAATATTTCGATTCAGCTTGATTTTCTACTACGTTTACATTGTGGATTTTCAAGCGTTTTTTCACTTCATTTTTTAGTTTAGAGTGAGGCTCTAGGCTCACCAAATGAATGATGTTAAACCGCTCTGCCAATTGGTAGTCGTTGCGCAACTTAAAACCGCAGCCAGTGATAACACTGGCTGTGATAAGTGTGATGATGAGAAATCTAAGCTTCGTCATAGCCGTTTAGTTCGCAACAATATTAAGTAGCTTACCTGGTACATAAATCACTTTACGGATGGTTTTACCTTCGATGAATTGCTGAACGTTAGGCTGTTCTTTCGCAGATGCTTCAATGCTCTCTTTGCTAGCATCAGCAGCAATTGTCATCTTAGCGCGCACCTTACCGTTAACCTGAACAATGATAAGCTTTTCGTCTTCAACCAATGCGGCTTTATCAGCCTGTGGCCATGGCGCTAAATCGATATCTTCACTGTGACCCAACACTTTCCATAGCTCGTGAGCGATGTGCGGCGTAATAGGGTTTAGAAGCAACAAGATAGATTCACAGGCTTCGCGCATAATTGCGATGTCCTGCGCGTTTTCTTGTGGCGCTTTTTGAAGGTGATTTAATAATTCCATCACAGCTGCAACCGCAGTGTTAAAGGTTTGACGACGGCCTAAGTCATCAGACACCTTTTCAATGGTCTTATGTACTTCACGGCGAAGTGCCTGTTGGTCTTTCGACAGTGCCTTAACATCAATCGCTTCTGGCGTGCCTTTTTCAACGTGTTCGGTCACTAATTTCCAGATACGACGTAAGAAACGGTTTGCACCTTCAACACCAGAGTCTACCCACTCAAGGGTTTGCTCCGGTGGCGCAGCAAACATGGTAAATAAACGCACCGTATCGGCACCGTATTGGTCAATAACTTCTTGCGGGTCGATACCGTTATTCTTCGACTTAGACATTTTCGTCATACCGCCGTGAATAACTTCTGCACCGTCAGCGGTTAGCCATGCTTTAACAATACGGCCTTTGTCGTCTTTTTCAGTGCTTACTTCGGTAGCAAATACTCCGATTGTCCCTCATGGGAGGTCGGCGGCAGCTTGGGCCAGTTGACCCATGGCAGCACCGTCCCCGAATTCGAGCGCGCAGTCGATCGGCTCGAGGAAGGGGCCTTGTCTCCC
This sequence comes from Alatinidae sp. Z8VKAUB7J3, assembly GCA_010016025.2. Taxonomy (NCBI): domain Eukaryota; kingdom Metazoa; phylum Cnidaria; class Cubozoa; order Carybdeida; family Alatinidae; species Alatinidae sp. Z8VKAUB7J3. The sequence goes on from JAAAKM020073195.1 coordinate 138,252,906, forward strand.
AACCCGGTGGAGAGCCGGTTCGGCCTGCACGTGGTCCGGCTGGATCGTTCGGTCGCGGGAACCCCGCTGCCATTCGATCTCGTTCGAGATCGCATTGCCGCATGGCTCGACGCCTCCGCGTGGTCGAAGGCCGTCTCGCAATATGTCGCCGTTCTCGCCGGTCAGGCCCGGATTGAAGGGATCGACCTGCAGGCAGCGGACGGGCCTCTCTTGCAATAACGGTGTGGCGCCATGAACAAGCAGCAGGAAGCTAAAGCCATGGCCTTGCAGGCGCTGGATACGATGCCGCCCACTGTCCACCTGACCACGCCTCTCGACTACATCGTCGCGGATCATTTCCGGCAGCGGGTGCTGTGTTCCGTGCTCGACGACATTGCCGAAACCGGGGTGGTGGATCGCGACATCGCGGCCCTGGCCAAACTCGACGCCGGTGACGCGCTGCGCGTCGTCGAAGCCGACCTCGAAGGCGCGCCGTGGCCGTTTACTCCGGGACAGTTCGACGGCGTCGTGGTCACCAACTACCTGTGGCGCGATCTCTTCCCGCACCTGGCTGCGGCGCTCTCACCGAACGGCGTGCTGATCTACGAGACGTTCATGCGGGGCAACGAACTCTTCGGCAAGCCGAGCAATCCCGACTTCTTGCTCGCCCCGAACGAGCTTCGCGATGCCTTCTCCCCACCGCTCGAGGTCATCGCCTTCGAGCAAGGCGAAGTCACCGACCCCAAGCCCGCGATGAAGCAGTCAGTGACGGTACGGTGTCAGACCCGAATCCATCACTTTCCGACCGCATCCGCCCGGGTGAGCATCCGCGGAAAGTGACAGTACGGTGTCAGACCCGATTCCATCACGTTGGCCAAGGCCATCGGGCTAGCCAACGCAGCCGAACGTGATGGATTCGGGTCAGACACCGCCCCGTCACTTCGGCCGAACGTGATGGAATAACTATTGCTATCAAAATTCTATTTTTAGAGTTTCGATTACTATTGAGCCGGGTCGCTCCTTACTGCAGTTCGTTACCACGAACTGTTTGAATAAAACACACCTAAATTAGCTATTTTGTTTCCTAAGCGTTGTTATAAGACGTTGAATCATGTAGAAAGAGTTTGGGATCCGTGGATGCTGCAAGAATGCTGCATCCTGCATTCTTGCAGGATGTTTTACTGGGCTACGAGCTGTTTTGAAAGAGTTGTCAGGCTGCTCGTATTGCAGCTACTAAGATAGTTATTTTTTTGAGTTGGTTTTAGAAATGAATTATATAAAAAAGAACATTTTTTTTCAACTGCAAGTAAGGATTAACATTAAAACTTAAAACGAACAGAAATTATTACGAATATGAGAGGGCAACCCTCTCCTCAACATCTCGCTTTTTACGCTGAAGTTTTTTTAGTATTTATAGAAAGGCTTCTTATTGCTCTAATTAAACGAATCTTGTGTTTCAGGAGTTGTTCTTAAAGAATTGGAAAAAAATTTTAACTTTTGGAAAATCTCTTCTTCAGATAATTCACCCCCCCCCCACCCGAAAAAGGTATGCATACTTCCCAACAAGAAATATATACGGAAACAATTTGCTAATGGCCAGGGGCTGTGGGGGGTAATGTTATCTCCAAAGACACAATTTTTCGGCCTGTTCTGGTCGAACTTTGGTGTAAAGAGTGGTGTAAAGGGAAAGGTCTGGTGTAGATGGTAGTGGTAACAAATGGAGTCTATCCACGAAAATTAGGAACAATTTTTTCCAATTTTATTCTGCTAGAATACAAATAAAGCCATTTTTCAATAAAAAAAAAGCCTACTAAAAGAGTATTTGTCAAGATCTAGGGTGGGGGTAAATGTGCGAGGCAAGTGCCCCTCACATTGAAGCCACTGGCTGCAAACCTTTAAGTTTTAGCGTCGATCTTTTCAGTTTTTTGTTGTTTAATTATAAAATAGGAAAGATATCTTTTTTTTTAAATTTATTGAAGTCAAATACTACTATTTCTCCAATTTAAACCGTAAATATGACTTTTTTGTACAAGTATTTCCATGTTTAAAATAAATATAAAGCTCGTTAATATAGTTTTTTTTGTCCTAAAAACGAACTATTTACAAGTGAATAGCGTATAAAACTTTAACATATCCCCCATGTTTTCTCTATCTCTGGCTACTTCAATTTTTTGCAGATTCTTGTGCTCAGGGATTTCATTGCATACTTTTTCAATTTAGGGCCATCTGCGGGGGGGGAGGGTGGGGCAGACAAAACATTTTCCCTCGCACGGGAGCTCCTAGAGTGCATAATTTTTTAGTATTTAATTTTCAGTTTAGAAACATTTGGAATGAAATTGGTCAGAATTCCAATTAATTTGCTAGCTGAAAGATAAATGTGTCATACGATTTACCATCTAACGGTCTTTCAAAATGCAACCTTAGGCTATAAGCAAAACGTTAAGGTTGAACGTAAGATAAAAAATGCTGTTTTTAATTTTTTGACATTATTTGGTTTTCATTGGTTTACTTGGCTTTATAACCGTTAATGAGAGTTAAATATTGAATAAAAAAACAAGCCAACAAACTAAGAACAGTCCTGTGTATAGCCTACGATTATATCCTTAAAACATAATGATGTTAATTCCAAGATGTTTCACCAGTTTTCATTTTTCAAGGTTAAGATGATAAAACAGTGTTCACAACATATAAAATGTATTTTGTAAATATATAAAACATATATAATCAAACACGATATTTTATCTATATTTTGTTTTCAGAAAAGCGCAAACTTAAAGCGCGACACTTAGGCTTTGAAGAGGTAAAGGGGACGGTAAATCTTGCCCTTATTCGTGGTAATTTCTGCTCGCTTTAAGTTTGACTCAATTATTCCTTTTAATTTCTGTTTTTTGGGGATTCATCGACTCATCCAAAGTAGTCAGTACCTGTTATCTTTTTGTTTAATGTCATTATTTATATTAGTTGTTGTTCGTTTTGGGCCTCATTTATTCATCCAGACTAATTTCTGCTTGTTTTAAGCGTGAGTTATAATATGACTTTTAGATTTTAATATGGCTCTTTACTTTTCTTTGAAAAATGTCCTTTTCTGTTTCACTTCTGTCATTTCGATCCAATTATAAACAAAACATCGTTCTTTCTACTAGTACATATGAATAATGTTTAGGAGGATTCTCTCTTTTTTTTCTGTATTGCACAGTGCCCTTTTTTCAGTATTCTTTTTGTTTCAGTTACATATTAATATGGATACTCGGCATTCTTCCGGGGCAACATTTAGACCCTAGGGACCATTGATCAGTCCCTGGAGTTGTTTTATTTGTGTGATCCATATTTAATAAAGTCAAAGAATACCTATAGGCTAGCAGCACGACAGCATAAATATTTACACTTATAGCTTGAAAAATGGAACAGCTTTTCTAATGGCGTTTTAAGAGAAAAATCTCACTTAATCGTATTTTGATACTTCAATGAGAGTGTTTTTGATACTTTAGGAGGGCATTGGCTACAGACCCATGAAGATTTTTTTACTAGCGAAGGGCAACAAGGGCTTTCTGAAAAGGATTTTCTTTTCTTGAGATATGCAAAGCGTTTCTATAAAATATCTTAAACTATTTACTATCTTACAAATCAATTCAATGCCCAGTTCAATGCTCATCAACGCTGTTGATCATTATCTCTGGAGTCGAGGGTTTTTATTATTGGATTATCAGGTGTTTTTAAACGGATGGTATCATAGTAGAGCTAAGGCTATAATGTAGTGACCCATGAGACTCCCAATCAAATGTGCATTAGCCCTAAGCAAAATTTGTGTACAGAGGTCAATTCTCGACAAACGAGTTTATTTAAAAATAGCTGAATTAACGAATTGAATTCTCAAGAAGTCCGTAAGAGAAAAAAGCACATATTTGGGAGGTATTTTGAACGCAATGAAAGTTTCGAGTTCATTTAAGAGACTTACCTCTCTTTGATTCTTTCAAAATGCTTCAACAAATTCTGGCAGTTTTGATGAATATAATCACGAAATGGATGGGCCACATCCTTGTCTACAACAACAAATTGAGCAATATTCGAAAAAACAACGACATCGACCTATAAAAAAAAACATTTTTGTAAAGAAATTATATGCATTCAATTTTATTCAAGGCTAGTTATCAGTGATATCCTTGCAAAAAAGTGATGGCCATGGCGATTCTTGGGGTATACTTTCTGTTTCGGACTGAAGCCGTTTTTCAGGAGTTTCAGACTATTTTTCGAAATTCCTCTAGGTTTGTTACGGAAATAATATTTTACTGTCAATATTAATCGAGATATTAATTATCATTCCGGTATCAGCTACAGCGATTTTTTTTTCTCAATAGCCGGTGTTTTTTAAGAAGTAATTTTCTAGTTTTTGGTTCCTATGGGCTGTGGTTCGTCCTTTGTTAGGTTGCAGCCTTGATCAAAGGTATTGTGGGCTTCCAGGTTGTCAAAGGGGCGTGTATGCAATACCTCAGAAACGGCTAAGATTATTATGCTGGAGCTGCCAGGAAACTCTAATTGACTTATTCAGCTCAATCAAAAGACACTATGTGTATCCATGTTGTCGAAAGATCTTGTTTGCAATGTGTCAGAAACGGCTAAGGACTCGAGTTGAATTCTTCAGGGAATGTTTTATAGGATATTGAACAGAATTAAAAGGTCTCATGTACATCAAGGTTATCAAAAGTGAACATATCCAATGTGTGAGGAGTAGCTAAAGGTAATAAGTTGAAACTTCCAGAGAATGTTGGAGGAATGTTGAACTAGATCAAACCACGCCATTGACATCAAGGTTGTTCATATGCCATATTTCCTATATCTTAAGAGTATCTAAGGGTATTAAGGTATAAAGTCTATGGATTGTTGGGGAAAAATAATCAAAAAACCAGCTTAATCAAAACCCGCTAGGTATATCCAGGTTGGTAAGATGGTGTTTCTGTAATATCTTAAAGGTAACTAAGGGTAATTAAAATCAGCTTGGTGCAAGTGATGAAAAACTTGAGAGCCATAGCTAATTCCAAGACAGATAGTCTCTGTGAGAGGAAAAACTGGAATAACTCTTTTGGAATTGCATAAACATGATTCATTTCCCTTATTGATAGTCTATTATCCATCCTAGGGCAGAACTAAGATAAATAGGCATGAGTTAAGGGTAATTCAAATAGTCTATTAGTTCGGTGAGTCATTTGAAGACCATCAATTTTGTTATGGCAGGCCAAAGTGGCATGCAAAGTTATATTTATCCCTTCCATGAGTTTGAAGTATTGTCTTCCCTTGAAGTAATTTAGCTGTAACAATTGACCCTGGAAGTTCTGTCTTGTATTACAAAACTGTATTGATTGTGTTTATTACAAATTTCTATAAAGAAAATGAAGTAATAACCTCATACTTAGTCATAACATTAGACTCTATCCTTCTGCAGGAAATAGCTTTCAATAATCCATGGGAGGAAAGATAAAGAGCCTTCAGGAATTGATGAAACTTGGATTCTTGAATATTCACTTTTAACAGAGTTCAGAGATCATTTTAGATATTCTTAAAGTTATCAATTATTCTCTTTCAGGGACGTGTGAGGACTAAGACAGTCAAAAAAGCAGCAAGAACTATCATAGAAAAATACTACACCCGATTGACTCTAGATTTCCACACCAATAAAAGGATTTGTGAAGATGTTGCTGTCATTCCTAGCAAGCGTCTCAGGAATAAAGTTTCTGGGTAAGCATGCTATTTGTGGTTCAATAAAGTAATAATATAGCTTATTGTCGTGAAATGGTTGCCAGTAAAATGGGCCAGACTGAAAGCATTGGTTTTTTGGAGATTGCAGCTTGAAAATCTGATATAATTAAGTGCTTTTGGCCTATGTTACTGCATAGGAGCATCCATACAGATTCTCAAATTTAGTTTTGTAAATGGTCAAATTTGTTTAAAAAAATTACACTTTTTAATTGTTTATTTGACTGAACATAAAATTTCTGGCTCAATGCAAAATCACTTTGGAAATCTTAAATTCTGAAAAGAAATAAGGGATCCTTCATTTTCATTTCATGAATTCACTTTTGTTTCACAAGGGATGGCATTTTGAGCATTTTTCTCATGTAACAGCTCTACAAGCTTACTAAATCTTTGTAAGTTGTCCTGGGTGCAATACTGCAATTGAAAGTTTGAATGAGGACAGTTGGACCATAAGGACATAATGACTTCTGTGTAGGGTCATTCAAGGGGGGGGGGACCAGGAAAAGCTGTCCCTGGTGTGTTGTAGGTATCGTAGGCACGTTCACCAGATGGAAAAATCACAACTCCCACCAGTTGTTTTCAAAAGGTTGAGCGCATCGTAGCCGCCATCTTGGCAGACCAACCTCGTGCAACTTTTAAAGCAAGCAGATGACCACATCCTACAAACAGCTGTTCCGTCGAAGTTTAAATGAGATGGCCCCAACTTGATCCATCAGCAGGGCATAAGTAAATAAGGGTTAAAATAAGAGCTAACCCTATGTTGCAGCTAAACCTTCTGTAACCACACATCTTTCCTGGGATTTCGGAGGAGGCACATGAATGTATAAGTGTTTGTATATTTTGAAGGGTGAATCGTTTCTTCATAAACATGTTAAAAAATATGAATCAAAATATAAGGGTCAATCACCTTCCCCCGTCAGTTGGCACTCCTGCTTACCTCATCCTTTTCCAGTGCATTTTTAGGCAACAATATTTCATTTTTTCCAGGATAAACACGAAAATGTATCAAGGTGTAATTTAAACCAATTTTGCAGGAAGAAGGCTGCCCTTTAAGCTCCTCCTGGAAGTAAAGATCGTGGATACTAAGTCCTTGTGGGCTAAATTTGCAATATTTACAGCAATATCCTGTTTTCAGACTTCTACAGGGACACCAATTAGTGGGGTTTGAGGCAGGAGGGGGGGGGGCCGTTACCTAAAATCTGGAAAATACCTTTGGCATTTTCCCTAGAAAAAATGTCCCCTTAGATATTAAAAAAATAAAAACGTCCTTCCTTAATATTCTTTTCGCTTATATCGTGATGCAACGGCCTTCCCTAAGGCCCATTAGCAAAAAGAGTGAACAAAGCAAATGATTAGATTGGTATGCCTGACCGTGCTTGAAGCTAAAAAAGGTACCGTTGACCGACTAATACAATTTGATCGACTTTGAATATCAATATTGGCAAAATTGCATAACTTTGCCTAGTTTTGTTCCAGTTCTTTAAGAACGACCCCAGAATCACAAAGGCCGTGTACTTAGAATAAATAGCTCTTGAGAGTACTAAAACAACTTTAGTGTAAAGAGTGAGGTGTTGACGAGGGGGAGAGCAAAAACGCGCTTAGGCCAAAAGTTTGAGAGGAAACTTTCCATTTTGTAATTTCGCCATATTTCCGTTTTAATACCTTTTTTTTTCTTAACATTAGCGATAATCGCTGGACTAAGTAAACTCCTTCATTCGTTTGAAAATTGATCTAACACTTGAAATTTCCAAAATAGTCTACGGGTCGAATAGACGTTATTAACATCACTTTAAAATAGCGTATTAAAATGAGGTCCAGAAACTGTTAAAGTTTAACTGGCGTTCGGCATCGAAGAAATTAAAAAAGAACAAAAAATACAGCTGAAAATATTATATTTCAAAACCATATCCTGGAAGTCCTTTTCAAAAATCGAATTTGGCCTAGGTATTTTGACGATTGTTTCATACATAACTTTTAGACGTGAATTCGAGAATACAAAGTATGTACGACTTTTTTTTTGTACCCGTGCTATCACTTAATGCTGCTCAGAAAATGGTAGAAGTATAGTATATTTCCCCATGTCTGAAAGTGAATGTGGCAGGGTAATCGAACTCTCAGAAACACTGAACTTAGAAGGTGGTTTGGAAGATTTAAGGTGGATTCTAGGCTCCATATCTCCGATGATAGGGTTCAAACAAGAGGCAAACATGGGGGGACTTTTTAATGGGCTTTTTAGATTATATGATTTATACCCCGTTTGCTTTTCTTTTGACGCTTTTCTTACCATACCCTATTTTTCTAGTTCTTACTTAAAGTTTTATTACTCTCTACCGAACAAGTTTTTCCCACATTTCTTAGTTTTGTAAACCGAAAAAAAATCCTGGATCTGGCTTTGGTGACTAAAACTGACCAAGGCTTAAGGTTCCCTGTGAAACGTATAATTTTGTGACAAGACTACCCATGTAACTTGCACTGAAAGGACAAAGCCCCTAGGTCATATCATGGGATTTACGAGTTTCAGGTCCAATAATTCACCTAGCCAAAACTATGATCAAACAGTTCGTGGTAACGAACTGTAGTAAGGAGCGATCCGGCTCAATAGTAACTAAAACTCTAAAAAATTGAATTTTGATATCAATAGCTACATAAACTAATATTAATTGTTGTGTTATATTACTTTTTAATATTTTGCATACTCCCAGAAATCAAATTTTTAATCAGTGCATTACCCTTCTGCCCAAAATATTGCTTAAGACTCAGGAATTGCAATGACTCTTTCGTTTTGTCAAGTATCAAGTCTAAGACATCATCGAAAACATGGACAGGTTCCTAACCTTCTTCATTATTTTCTTCATTCTTCCTTTGCGCTGCTGAACGGACTACGGTACCAGGTATACTTCAAAAGTTTTCAGTTTTTCCTAAAGAAAAATATTTAGGTTGTATTATATATCTTAAGTGCAACAAATATTTAGAAGTCCGGATAAATGAATTTCAGGTCAACGAACTGTGTAATGGTACCGAACACTCATTTAACGAAAAGAAAAGACGAAAAACAATCAATATAAAAATAACTAAAATTGTTCTGGTCTTTGGAATACAATAGAACCAAGTTCCCCTCGTACCTTCAGTGACATACGGTGTGTTATTAAAGCGTCTCCAGTCATCTAATTTAGGATGAAAGCAGTTTGGGAAGGATAGCTAGCAGTTTAGGATAGAAATTGGGAAGGATAGCTAGGAGTTATCGAGAAACAAGTTATTGAGAAAATTATCAACTTATTGAAGCTATTGAGAAAAATTACTATATTATAAAATTAATGTTCATTCCCTTTGAGTTTCCTAAGAACCTTGCCATTCGATTCAGGAATAGTAACTATTATCTCGATTAATCTTAACAAAATATAATTTTGAAAACAAATTTGCAGAAAATTACAGAAATTTAAACTTATTGCAAAAATAATTTAAGGGAATTTTCAAAAATAGCGTTAAAACCTTCGAAAAGCATACCATTAAAACTGTCATTCTCAAAAGTCCATAGAGAAAAATTATAGCCCTCCACCATGACCGAAAAAGAAAATCCCCTTTTTATACAAATTTGAAAGCTTTTTTTGTCTTTTTTATGCACCGTAATTTATAAAGATATAGCAAAGTGCCATATGGCACCAAAAAAGTGCGCTTTAGGTGCCATTTCTGGGACAGAGAGGCTTGGAAGGGAATTGCCTCGGATGCGAACATAATAGTCCGGAAAGGTCCCGCTGACCTCTAAACCCGCCACGCGGCCTTTCAGGAATTCAAAAATTGAAGTGCGAGCGATTGCAGAAGGAAAAGAATCGAGCATAAAGCGAGCGTCCGGTTGTTCATAGAATTGATTAGCCAGATCAAAAACGCTTGGATCTTTACGCTGAGCCCGAATCGTTATTTCCGCCAGATCGATACGCCATTGCACCCGGTAAATAGAATCCAATATGCGGTCTTGTCGGCTTTGGGTTAACAGCTTTTTTATATCCTCCCGACCGACCTTGGGTAGCGGATAGGCGTAATGCCTCGCCGGATCAGGCGCCTCGCGTTTATCCAGATGAATTTTTACATTTCGATTACCGCTTGGCCCAAAGGCTTCTTCCTTTTTCTTTTTACGTCGTCTTTCATCTCGTTTTTCATTGTCTTTATTCGCTTGAATGACCACGCTGGTAGAGTCAAAAAAAGGCAGGCTATGAATACCAAAGCGACCGTCTTTTTCAGTCGTCAATTTCCCCATCATGAAATTTTCATCCATAACGGTAAAAAACAAATCGGTCTCTACTGCTTGGCGAGTATTTTCTAACTTGCTTATGTAACCGGTAATAGAAAAACCTTGTTCGGGAATGTAATGTATCGGCGGCAGTTCTTCCTCTAATACATTTTTCCATTTAAAGCGGCGCCAGCCATGCGTCATCATTAATAGATTGAGTAGTTGGCGACGGCCGGCATTATCTTCCTCAAAAAAATAAGCTGGATTTTCGATATATCCCCGCAAATCAGAATTAAGTAATAAGTAAGTGCGAATATCCTCCCCATATAGATCGTAGGGAGCCGTCTGCACGTCGGTAACAGCTATCGAAACGCGCCCGCTTATACCTTCTCCCAAAGCGTCCCGCAGATTTAAATCCAGACTAACTTTTTCCCGTTGGGCGTAAACTTCTCGATCGGATAAAATGTTAAGTTTGCATTTATTTTGGGGTCGACCGACGTAAAACAAACGTTCGCAGACGGGTAGCCCGCTAGCGTCAAACAAGGTCGTAAAAGCAAAGACTTAAGGCTACCAAGATCGACCTGATGAAAAAGTTCCTGTCTGTAACTTGGGCCCCTTGTGATTACATTGAATATGCTCTAATCTAAAGGCTAACGCTTCTTTCGCAATCGTTGTCTCACAATGAAGAGTAGTTAGAAACAAATTATGAAAAGTTTCGGACTCTGGGAAAAGGCAAACGGATTTCAACTATTGTTTCCCTGTCTTGACGTCTTCTCGTCTACCCGTCTTCATACAAAAAAAACTATAATAGGGTTTGCTATAACAATAACAATTTATTTGAACCCTTTATACATACAAAAATGCACTTAGAGGAGTATGGAAAAGAAATTACATAATAATAACGCTTATCATCGCAAAAACTAAGAAATTAAACTAACAATGACAAAAAACGATTAATACAGCCTAACGGAAAACCTACAACTGGCCCAGATCGCTGTCTGAATCTGCCTTCTAAAACATCTGTCTTATCACATACCTCAAAAACTGCGTATCGTTTGGGGATATTAATGTTACGAGACCAATTAGGAACACGAAGAAAATGCTTAGAAAATTTGAAAAAGGCAGACAGAATTTGTTGACGTTCGGAAGAGGTAAAAAACTTCCATAATGGCACCAGAAAAAATACATGGGGAGCAAAAAAACGGGTTATAAAGCCGACCAAGCGTTTTCTTGTCAAATTGTCCTTTAACTCTAGAGAGATGTCCATAGGACTTATTCAACTTATCTATTAGCATATTTATTATCAATGACCTTATTGCTCGAACCGAGGTCCCGAATGCAAGTCCAAGGTACTTGAAGGACGCACTCGCAAAAATTGAATCATGGCTAACCTTGATTTTTGAATGGGATGGATGATGACAACCAAAATCGAAAAATACATTTTTAGCAGAAGTGACAATGTTTCAGTCGCGAGGGCGCATCAATGATGTTAAATTTAGAAACAACTGTATGATTCCGATTCCACCAAGGCAGACGCAGCAATACTTGGAATATTTAGAGTATCCTGAGCGTATTTTCTTTGCATCCTTCTTGCGAAGGAGGAAAGCGTATCATTACACTGGCTCTGTATATGGTTATCACTTATCTTTTTTTCACTGGTTTTCAATTTTTTCATTTATATTTATAAGTATTAATAACTAGTTATAATTTTAAACTCTAAATGTCAAGAGTCGATTAGAACATTTTGTTCTTAGTCACTAACTGATAGTTTGTCCAAGAGAGTGTTCGTATAATTATAAGGGAAGTGAGAATAAATTTACTTAATTATAAATTAATGAAAGAACATATTGTACCTATTATCGAGTAAATTATAAATTCCGTGATTCTTTTTCTACTCCAAATAATGTAAATGGAATCCGTAAAACTTTACGTAAAGACCTATATATGAAGTGGTATGAGCTATTCTACAAAATTGTTTTCCCTGGGACCTTTCAGTTCTTTTAGTGATCATACTGAAAGTAGTATAGCTATATGCAGTCCAGCACTAACATAATTTATTCCAGCCTGAGCCTTTGAAGATAGAGGCAATACTCCAGAGGTAAGAGTCCCGAGGCTCTAAAGATTGCCTATATTTGGGTCATTGACCTACTTAGACGACCATACTACAAGAGATTATTCATTAGCATAATCCGGCCGGCATCTCATTTTCAAATACCTGTCTGAACCTGATTAACAAAAGAAAGTTGAAATATGTGTTTTGATGATTTAATTCTATGACTAAATTTTTTATTTGGATTGAATGAAAGCTGGTCTTATGAAGTGTCTGAGTGTAGTAATCTGGAGAAGTTATGTTGCCCAATGAATCAATTGCTATGGTATTTTTTAGAGGAAACTTATGGTCATCAATATCCCGACTCCAATAAACCCCCAACATACCTTTCCAAAACTTTCATTCCCCCCTTTTTTACTTAGAATTTTTGAGACTCAAAATGTTTTGAACTTCCTATTTTTCTCGACTTACAATTTTTTTGGGCTTAGAATTTTTGCACAGGTGAACATGGTTTCTTTTGATCTTTTTATGCGGCTGTCCCAATGGTACTCTATGGCTGGTAATTGAAAATACATAGTTTGTTGTATATTTTCAATCAGTATGTTTTTTACATTGAAGTGGAAAGATTTTAGATAATTAATCTAGAATAAAAAACTAATGTAAAAAGCGACAAAGCAGTAAACACTGCTTATTCTATTATCGTAAGTACAGCAATATAGGAGGGAAACTGGTTCCTTTCACAGGAGTACCTCCAAAATTTTTTTATGGTAACTGCTATAAAAAAAAGATTAAATATCAGGGTTCTAAATGCTCTTTGATCACGCTCTAAAGCATAAAATTTGCTTATGCAACTCCTGTTCGTTTTTCATCATTTCGTGGGGAACATTATGGTAAATGACTAAAATTCAAAAAACAGAATTAGAGTAATATGTTATTGTCTTTCTGAACAAAACTAAAACGCGTAATTTCAAGTTTGGTCATCAATATGCACTGGTTTGAAACAAAAATAAGACAATAAACCAGAAACAAAACTGACACAAAGAATTTAGACTGCAGTATGAAACAGCAGCCACAATAGAGTTATAGCTATCTTGACAGAAAAAAAGAATGCACCCTCGAAGGGAATTATAATGAATTGTTCAGACTATTTGTATGATCCTCATATAATCAATAATGATATTGGCAAATCAAAAGGTTCAACTGAAGATCATATAATAGGCAAAGTGGTTACCAAAACTGCAGATTTACTATATGGCACAATTAGCATTCATCGTAGAAATGTGATACACTTGAATTTCCATGCCTATTTTTTTTACTGTATTTATACCTATTTCTATCTTTGTCTGGTTGTTTGCGTGCCTGTGCGTTTGACGTTGTGTGCTTTTGTGTGTGAGTGTGTGTGTGTATGGGCATTCTTCCCAGTGTGTAGTTTTGTTTCTCTCCCCATGCCTATGTATCTGACTGTGTTTGCATCTACGTCTCTGACTTTGTGTGGATGTGCTTGTATATGTGTGTATGTGTGTTTCCCTCTGTGTCTTTTTCGTTCTCATCTTGCACCTGTGTTTCTAACTATATGTGTGCACCTTTGTTTCTTACTTTTATATTGTTGTGTGCATATGTGTTTGTTTATACCTCTGTGGTTTTTGTCTCTCTACCCGTGCCTGTTTGTCTGACTGGGTGTGCGAAAGCTATGCAAAGTAAATTTCTTAGGCCAACTACATGCCTCTAGAGCGGACTTTAAACAGGTATTAAGTTTAGGTTTTGTCTGTGGACCCCGTAGATGCAAATAGGCCATCACTGCAGACACAGGACAAATCAAGCTGCCCAAGCGCGCTAGCACTATCGTGCAACCCTTGCCAAACTGATCGGTTTTTAAAAATTTTAAACGTAAAAGACATTGTCAGGGTTGGAACTATGATCCACAGATACATCGCTACCAGCTATATGTTTTGATGAAATAAAAACCGAAATAGGCATTTTTTCCTTCAAAGGTGTAGGGTTAATACGTTTGAGCCCCCGAGTAACCAAGGGAAGTCTGAGGGAGCCCTTGAAGGATCAGCATAGCCATTTTGCACTTGCAAAGACCGAACTGCTGCCAGGTAAACTTTGACAGCAGCTGCCTACGATTTATTCAAAAGTCCAACAAAACGTAGTAAAGTCAGCTCTGCCACTGGAAATGGAGATCCATTAGGATACAGAAATTTGTTCTGTTCTGCAAAACGAAGAAAGCAATTCTGAGCTGAGCGGTGTGTCTTCTGTGTGTTCACTGACAAGGCATTTTTCAAGAGGCCCTGCCAGTCCTTGTCCAAGATGGAAAGAGCAGATGGCGAAGAAATTCCTTGGGAATTTCCACAGAAGTTGAAGCCGCAGTTGGGACAGCATTGGCGAAGGCCTGGAAATCAAGACGCAAAAGAGAATCAGCTGCAAAGTTCTTAACGCCAGGAATATGAACAGCTGTAAAAGTGAAACCTAACCTAATAGCCAACAAACGAAGTTCCCGCAAAAGGAAGGCGAGATGAGATCCCTGCAAGCTTCTTGAGACAGACAGGAGACTGCAGCCATAATATCACAGCGAAAAACAATCCGAGAATGCTGCCATGTTGTCCCCCAGACCAGCTGCCACAATGTCGGGAACAAATTCCTTACAAGCGATGTTAAGAGATTCGACACCAAGAGGCTAAACCCCGAAAACCAGCTACCGTTATAAATTGCTGCAAAGCCTAAGCTGCCTGCTGCGTCGGAGGGATTATTGATGTAAAGGGTCAAACTGTATCATTTAAGAATACGAATTCTGTTTCTTTTGCTGTGAAAGACACTCCTCCGCTGGTTTGCTCTGTTTTTGTCACTTCCTCGCAAATCATAGATCCTCGAACTGAAGCTGTCATTCCTGTAACAATTTCTCGCCAATCTATCCCTCTTGCTGTCGGTGTTTTGGACGCCAATTCCCATCTTTGTTCTCGATATCGTCTTCTTGCTGCGGCCTCTGTTTCATGTCCAACCGCCGAAGGACTGGCCTCGTTTAGACTGTTGAACCCGTCAGATGAACCTGTTCTTCTTCACATAGGAGCAATTATCGGTACTTTTGCAGCACTTCATCCCGATGATATAGTTACCTCTATTCACTCTGACAAAGATATTTCTAGCATGGATTCTGTGTCTTCCAGCTTCATTACGAAAGATACTAATAGCCTCGCTCTCGACTTGAAGTCTATTAATAGCCCTGATCTGTCAGCTTTTCAGAATGCTGCTCTTTCTGATTTACTTCTTTCTTACGCGGATGTTTTTGCTTCTACTAGCCTCGATTTAGGCCGTACGTCCATTATTGAACATGAAGTTGACACGGGGGATGCTAGACCCATAAAACAAGCCCCGTATCGTGTTTCTCAGGCCCAACGTGAAGAAATTGACAGTCAAATTTCCAAAATGCTAGAGCAAGATATAATTCAGGCGTCTTGTAGTCCTTGGAGCTCTCCAATTGTGTTGGTCAAGAAAAAAGATTGTACGACTTGGTTTTGCTTGGAGTATTGTAGACTAAACGCCGTTATTCACAATGATAGTTGTCCACATTCTCGCATCGATGACACTGTTGATGCACTTTCAGGTTCGAAGTATTTTACTACCCTCGATCTCCAATCAGGATATCACCAGGTTGCCATGCACCCCGCTTCTCAAGATAAAACTGCCTTTATTTCGCATGCTGGACTGTTTGAATACAATGTCATGAGCTTTGGGCTGACCAATGCCCCACCCAGTTTCCAGCGTTTGATGTCACGTGTGTTGGCTGGTCTTGAATGGAAAGTTTGTCTCGTAAACGGACCTTGCACAAAGACAAATTTGACGGAAGAACGGGATGATCGTCTTTCCATGGTAACGGGGCATAGTAGATACCATCCTTAAACTCAATTTGACTTTGATAATGACACAAGAAATCGTCATGGAAACCGTTATTGTGTGTTGCCTCAACTAGAACAGACTGGTTTTTGAAGAGACTTCAACTTGACTGAATAACTGTTTGTTAGTCATATATGTATCCCAGGAAATATCAAGATCGTTTATTTCCTCATGGTCAGACGAAATCATGTTCGGATTAGCCATAACAGATGTCGAAGGGGTTTCCTGAGACACGGGATCGGAAACTGACAGAGGTCCAGATAAAACATAACCAAATTTTGAGGATTGTGCTGTTATGCCGTGATCATCGATCACAATATCACCAAGGAAACGGTAAGCGGTGTCTGCACCAAGCAGGATGTCAACATTAAATGATTCATCTTGAAAATCATTCCCTAGGGATAAACTGGCAAGACGGGGGTACGAGAACAGTCGCTGACAGTCATGTTGACTAAATGGTTTCACAATTTCGTCTGTGATAAGAACTTCCACATGTTCGTTCCCCATAGGCGTTTCTAGAGTAACAGTGGTTACACCGTAATTCTGTTTCGTGACGTTACCACCAAAACCAAAAACCTGTAACGGCTGGTAATACTTAGGGAACAAATGCAACTTGTTAGCAAAATCGGTACGTATATAACTGCGCTGTGAGCCTTCATCAATAAAAAGACGAGCCATAGCTTTTACACCATTTGAATTACATAAAACCTTAGCAGTCTTCAAGAGAACTGTGACTGGTGGCTTAGGAGATTCATTGGGTTGTGACGGTAGGGCAGCAACAGGAACAAAATCTATGGATGTAACATCACTGTCTGAAGGTAGTGATACGTCAAGGTTAACTTCACAACAGTTCGTCACAATATTTTCACTATATTCCACATGTGCGGAATTGTCTGTTTGTACACTTGAAACGTTCGAATTTGTATTAACGGGTTCGATTTGATTTCGTCGGTTTAACTGTGGTGAAGTAGAGGAAACTTTAGAATTCCTTGGGCATCAAATTTCCTCTGATGGTATCTCACCTCTACCAAGCAAAGTCAAAGCAATTCAAGAATTCCCACCTCCTACTTCACTGCGCAAGCTCCGCGAATTTCTCGGACTTATCAACTTTTATCGCCGCTTCATTCCTCACTGTGCTTCCATCCTTCAACTTGCAAGACAGACGCAAAGATCATTTCATCTGAATGATAACGCTTTACAAGCTTTCACTGCTATTAAATCTTCATTAGCTGATGCAACCATGCTTGTACATTCATCTCCCGATGCTCCATACTGTCTCATGGTCGACGCTTCAATTTCTGCCATTGGTGGCGTACTCCAACAACACATCAATGGAATTTGGCAACCCATCGCTTTTTTCTCAAAGCACTTACAGCCTGCAGAAACAAGGTATAGCACCTTTGGTCGAGAAGTTCTAGCTATCTACCTTTCAATTCCCCATTTTCACTACTTTCTTGAAGGCCGGGTCTTCCACATTTTAACAGATCACAAAGCTCTCACGCATGCTTTTACAGCTTCACCAGACAGATATTCACCTAGAGAAATTCGTCATCTAGACTATGTGTCCCAATTCACGACAGACATCCGTCATGTCCATGGCAAAGAAAACGTAGATGCTGATGCCTTATCACGCATGGATATCAATTCCTTACAACTACCCTCTCATCTTGACTTTGATCTGCTCTCACAAGCTCAGCAAGAAGATCCAGACCTTCCTGGACTCAAGACATCTTCCTCACTTTGCCTCAAAGATTTTCCTTTACCACTTTCTTCGGGAACTATTGTATGTGACACTTCAACGGACAATCCTCGTCCATATGTTCCTCCTTGCTACCGTCGCCTCATTTTTGACAAGCTCCACTCTCCTTCACACCCTGGAATTCGAGCTACCCAGCACCTTATCACTCAACGCTATATCTGGCCTGGAATCAACAAAGATGTTCGCAACTGGACTCGTTCCTGCCTCTCATGCCAAAGATCAAAGATTCACAAGCACACTGTTACTCCTCTTGGCACCTTTTCCACCCCAGATGCTCGTCCACGTTCATGGCTTGTAATAAATCACGATCTGTCTAATCACAACCGAGCAAACTGAAATCTGGGATGCCCTTTCAACATTCCACTTGGGTCTTCTTGTGAGGTTTAAAGGGGTTATATGTATGGGAATTAGTGTTAAGCATCAGAACATTTTGTAGGATAATAGAGGACAACGTAATCATGTCATAGGGTCTGGAAGCGTCTGCTTGCACCCTATTTCTTGTTGGTGGAGTTAATTTGGTATGATCATTCCCAAACTATTGTCTGTTGCTTCAGATATAAGCAGCAGTGCTTAATCAGACTGATAGCAATGTATTAAGGATGCCAATTATTTAACCATATAGAGAGGAAGAATCATAAAGTTCAGTAAACAACCGTAATGAAAATAACGGTTAATGAAAATAACATTGAGGTTCTTAAATAATGGAAAGGGGGAAGACGGGGAGAACTGGGACAGGGGAGAACTGGGACATGCACCGTAACCTGGCAACGGTTATGCAAATTAACTTAGTTGACGTATGTCTTTGTAGACCCAGGTCTCCTTCTTTACACGTGCTCTCAGATTGAAGATAGGATCATTCCTGTAAGTACAAAGCTCTTTGGTCTATTTTGACAGCTAAAAGTTATTTTTTCGACTTCATTTTTTCCGTGTTTCTTCCGTATATACAGCATCGTCTTAAAGTCTACGGAAATAGTTATGTTCTGTTATATCTACTGGTGCATTTTCGAGAGTTTTAAACTGTTGCTATCACGTGTTGTTGCTTGAAGTGTCATGATTTCTGTCCATTCAGTGCGGGGAGAAGTGGGACACTGTGTCCCAGTTCTCCCCATTGTGACTTGATATTAATTTTACATAATATTGATAGAAGCAGCCCCTTATGCTTTTACTCTAGTTAGTAAAAATTTATTTATGTTGTAGGAAATTAATAAACAATGCCGAGAAAATACGAAAGAAAGAGTGAAATTGGTCTCGTGCCACCAGAAGCTATGCTAGAAGCCTTAAAAGAAGTCATTGATAAAGGTCGCTCAATTCGTAGCATCGCCAAGGAGAAAGGCATACCAGATCAAATAAACAGTTGGGATCTGACAGAAAGAAAATACTGAAAGCCAAGGAGATCGAATAAACAATTGGCATCTGCCACAAAGAAAACACTGAAAACCAAGTAGATCGAATAAACAATTGGCATCTGACACAAAGAAAGCAATAATAACGAAGGAGATCGAACAAACAATTGGCATCTGACACAAAGAAAACACTGAAAACGAAGGAAATCGAATAAACTATTGACATCTGACGCAAAAAAAACACTGAAGGCCAAGGAGATCAAATAAACAGTTGTCATCTGACATAAAGAGAACTCTGAAAACGAAGGAGATTGAATAAACAAATGGCATCGGACATAAAGAGAACTCTAAAAACCAAGGAGATCATATAAACTGCTGGCGTCTGACAGAAAGAGAACACTAAACACCAAGGAGATGGAATAAACAAATAGCATCTGACATAAAGAAATCTCTGAAACCTAGGAGATCAAATAAACAGTTGGGATCTGACAGAAAGAAAATACTGAAAGCCAAGGAGATCGAATAAACAATTGGCAACTGCCACAAAGAAAACACTTAAAACAAAGTAGATCGAATAAACAATTGGCATCTGACACAAAGAAAGCAATGAAAACGAAGGAGATGGAACAAACAATTGGCATCTGACACAAAGAAAACACTGAAAACGAAGGAAATCGAATAAACAATTGACATCTGACAGAAAGAAAATGCTGAAAGCCAAGGAGATCAAATAAGCAGTTGTCATCCGACACAAAAAGAACACTGAAAGCCAAGGACACCAAATAAACAGTTGGCATCTGAAATAAAGAGAACTCTGAATACCAAGGAGATGGAATAAACAATTGTCATGTGACACAAGGAAAATACTGAGAACCAAGTAGATCGAATAAACAATTGGCATTTGACACAAAGAAAACAATGAAAACGAAGGAGATCGAATAAACAATTGGCATCTGACACGAAGAAAACACTGAAAACGTAGGAGATCGAATAAACAATTGGCATCTGACGCAAAGAAAACACTGAAAACGTAGGGGATCGAGTAAGCAATTGGCATAATAGCACAAAAAGCAGTTTTTAGTGACACTTGCATACTTGGAATGCGTACATTCCATGGTGCACAATGCGTTTAGACTAGCACAAATATGATTTTTCAGTCACACTTGGATACTTGTAATGCGTACATTCCATGGTGCACAATGCGTTTAGAATAGCACAAATATCTTCTTTTAGTCACACTTGCATACTTACAATGCGTTCATTCCGTGGTGCACCAAAAGTTGTTTTTAGTGACACTTTCTTACTTGGAATGCGTGTATTCCATGGTGTACAATGCGTTTAGAATAGCACCAAAGGTTGTTTTCAGTGACACTGGCATACTTGGAATGCGTGCATTCAATGGCAAACAACGCGTTTGGAATAGCACCAAAAGCTGTTATTAGAGACACTTGCATACTTGGAATGCGTACATTCCATGATGCACAACGCGTTCGGAATAGCACCAAAAGCTCTTATTAGAGACACTTGCATACTTGGAATGCGTACATTCCGTGGTGCACAATGCGTTTAGAATAGCACTAAAATCTGTTTTTAGTGACACTTGTATACTTGTAATGCGTAGATTCCATGATGAACAACGCATTTGGAATAGCACCAAAAGCTGTTATTAGAGACACTTGCATACTTGGAATGCGTACATTCCATGGTGCACAATGCGTTTAGAATAGCAGAAATATCTTTTGTTAGTCTCACTTGGATTCTTGGACTGCGTACTTTCCATGGTGCACAATGCGTTTAGAATAGCACCAAAAGATATTTTCAATGACACTTGCATACTTACAATGAGTTCATACCGTGGTGCACATTGCGTTTAGAATAGCACCAAAAGTTGTTTTTAGTGACACTTGCGTACTTGGAAGGCGTACATTCCATGGCGCTCAATGCGTTTGGAATAGCACCAAAAGCCGTTTTTAGAGACACTTGCATACTTGGAATAAGTACATTCTCTGGTGCACAATGCGTTTAAAATAGCACCAAAAGGTGTTTTCAGTGACACTTGCAAACTTGGAATACGTACATTCCGTGGTGCACAATGCGTTTAGAACAACAGCAAAAGCTAATCTCGGACTTGCAAATAGTTGTCACAGATCTGTGACGCGAGACAATCTCACCGGATAAAATATATTGCCTTTGCCCTGCTTTTATTTTGAAAAGAAATCCACTAGCTGCATTTTATGAAGTGGTCTTATTAATAAAATAAATCGGCAAAGTTTTATGAATAGAAACGAAACCTTATTTCTGATGTGTTTCGTTCTAGAAAGGCGGGTTTCTGTGTTTGATTTCAGTTTGTATTGAGGTGATAGTAGAATTGCCTTGTGTTACTGTCAACTCATCTATATTTCTCTGCATGAATCCCTTGCATGCTCTCTCTACACGCTCACTTTTCACACTTGACCCTAGTCACTTAACTTTACTTGATGTAGCGCGCTGAATTTCTCAACCTTACTAATGAACTGTTGTTGGGAACCTAGACTGCGTGCTACATTTCAAACACCGTAAGCGTTTACTGTATGTCGGTAGATAATATCTGCATGGCAGCTTACGGCATACAGTTCATCGTTGTTTTATGTTGCCACCGCTTTGGCCTGTACAGATACCCATAAATTGCTACTAGCAACGTTATTTCTGCGGACGTGTCCGGTTTTACGTTAAGGCCAAAATGGGTATTTAGTCAAGTGCTTATTTGACTATTCTATCAGGGACTGGAAACGAAAAGAAAGGGGCAAATCAACGACTTTTGAAAGCTCTCGACGATGTGCAATTCACAAAACTGGTACGCAACTAACAAAGGCACTATACTTACCAAGTGACCATATAACGGGTGTGTTTCTTTTACTAGTGTAGTGAATTCGGTCTGCGAAGTGACGATGCGAAGGAGCAACATATTTTTGAACCCCAAAAAGGCAAACGTGGAATCTTTAAATTTAACCAGTCGTTCTACGCAAACTGGTGGTGCCATCTACGAACTTGTAGAAGGAAACAGAACATGTACCAACCGTTCTGGGGCTCCGCATCACTATCACCAAAGAACCATGTTCTTTCCATCTGGGCACTATATAGGTGTTACATCTTTTTAGAAAGAAAAGTTGGTACATCATGAATGGCAGCAGCTGTTCTATTATAATTGACTGTCCACTGGTATTGTTGAAGGCAAACCTTGAGGCTTTCTTGCTACTGTTCAAGGAGAGAACCTCGCACTTTCTACAATTATCTAATGGAGATGATACATTAGAACGACAACGTTTTCAGAAATTCAATCGATTTCGTTACATGCGTGTTTAGAAAAGGCATGGACGTCGTTTTCTATCTTTGAGACAATGTCTCAAACAGCAGGCGGTGTCACTGCTTCCATTGCCTTTACCGTCTATAAGATCTGACACCGGTGTATTAAGAGTGTTGGAAGAGTGAGATTGTGAAGTTTCTCTTCAAGTAAATATGCACCTTAAACTTAATTTTTCTTACCAAGAGGCCCCTTCCCCTAAAAAGAAACAATGTAAAGAGAAATAAAACCTTTGGGCATTCTTCTCTATTAATTCACTGTCAAAAATGTAAAGATAGGAATGTTTTTGTTAAGCATTTTATCGATAGCTAATGATTTACAACCAAAGCTCTACTGAGAAAAATCTGAGAGACTTGATTTGGCTTTGAAAATCTACTAGAAATTAGAAAATATGTTGCCACAATGACTGAAACCGCGACCCAGGCTTTCGCGGCGTGTGCTGTACCAACTGAGCTATGTGGCCCTTGATATTAGCAACTTTATTTTTCAAGTCACATTGGCTCCCAATTACGCACCGGTAGACCTCGATTTTCAGTTCAACGCAATTGAAGGCCAACCTCTTTCACCATGTGAATTTATTAGGGAAGACCTGGCATCCGTCGCGATATGCTGTCCAAATCCCATCGAGAATGAACAAGAAGAGAGGGTTTGAGATATCAGTTTTGAAAAGAAACTTGAAAAATAGAAATTAGTATGTCACCATCATGACTCCAATCCGTGACCAACGGTCTCGCAGGCGTGCTCTTCGCGATAAGAGAGGTTTCCGTAACAATTTAAGCTTCAAGAGTCTCAAAATTGTAGCCCTGTCGCCTGCTTTGTCTTTGTAAAGGATTAATTGGTGCAGTAACCGCTGCGCACCGGGGTAATTTTAGAACAGGGAAGGTTTCTGAAATAAGGGTATGTATTTCAATTCTCTTATGCAATGGGATAAGAAAGACGAGAAGTCTAAGTATCTCAAATGCAATTTTGAGCCTTCTAGGGACAGTAAAAGTTCAAAATTTCCAATGCAAATAAACCATGGTGGGCTGGCTTGGAAGGTAGGAGGGAAGGGTAGAGGTTTTTTTATTTTAATCTGACCCCCCCCCCCAACAAAATTTGATTGGCTGCATGGCTGACGCCTGAGAACGTAGATTTGCATCCATTATGGGTTTCACTATCAAATATAATATAAATAAGATCAATCTTGAAATTCATCTCACACTACGATAACAATTTTGAGCTTGAAGTTCAAGTCAAAATTATTAGTAAAAACGGAGCATTTGATAATTTGGTAATTCTTTGTAGACAATTTTAAGAACCTTGAGAATTTTTAAGAAGGCTTAGGTTTATGAAGATTTATTTCCTCCCCTCCTCCCATTTTGAAATGGTTGGCTACGCCCACGTGGATGACATTTGTAGAGAGAATTAAGTATTTGGTTTTGTCAGTATTCCCACATTATTACTTTCATAATTTTAAGAAATAGCAAAGTAACTTTAGTTGAATACGTCTATAAATTGTAGACGCAATTTCAGAGAACAGTAAAAGAAGGACTTTACTCCAAATACAATATGCGAATGGTACCATTCCCACCACCTCTTAGGGGCATGAAATTAAGAGAAAAACAGTATAATCTACAGGGGCACATTGTGTGCATTTGTTAATAGTTGCAAAAACTATTTGTGCATGCAAACTTGTGTTGTTGTACCAAATTACCGACAGTATCAAAATCGACGAATAATCACCTATAATTTTCTACAAAGGGGTTAGCGATCACAACTTGGCAATCGCTGTTCTGCCTCGTTTCAAGCTTTTTGTAGCAACAAAAGTGGTTGCCCCGGAAGAGGTAGGAATAGTTCAGAGGGAAGCTAACTGTGGAGGTGTTCTTTGTGAATCGAATATACAAAGCAACCTTTTTTTGCAAATAATATGTGCTTGGGCATGCAAATTGAGTGCAAGACAACAAAATAACTTCAAAACAAATGGCATGCCAGCGAAACAAGAAGCAATTTTATTTTATCCTACCCTGCGTGCAATAATGTAATCACCGATGGCGAGAGGACGCATAAGTGTCAAGGTGTTTTCATGATTAGCTTTTGGCAGGTATTTATTCGGTGTTAAACAGGCAACTAATGAATAAAGCTCATGTCTTCCTAGGCGCCCTGTGTAAACTGTTCTTTTGGTAGAGAACTGTCTGTCTATATCTGCATTTGGTCTCTTACAACGCTGGAGCTGCTTGTCTTTCAGGCCAAAATTTGTCGATTGACGACTCAAGCACCTGGTCAGGTTCCTAAGTAGTCTATAAACAGCAAGGTGTAGAAAAAGAGCGACAAATGGAGATTGGAGCACATGCAAGTTAAAACAAGCCAAAAGTACATGGATAGCCGGAAAATTTAACTATTAACGGAAAGTCACATTATCACTGAACGTAGGCAGGTTTCCCCGATAGGCCACTAAATAGGGAGCAAGTGATCGTGTACCTCGCCCAAATAGCGTTATCTTATGTCACTGAAAAACAAGGAGGAAATTTGATGTATGCGGGCTTCAATACCTGATTTGTGATACGTGAAATGCAGTTAGCAGCACCGATATAAAACAACCAGTGGCTTCTACTTACAACCTTCTTGGACAGCAATCAATTGATTAAATTTGTGATAAATTTCGTAAGATATGTACATTGTACTACAGGTAAAATGGAGGAAAGGGATTTTATATCTTTTTAAATAACAAGAGTGAGGTGTATTATATTGTATTCTAGAAATGCCCAACGTGGGAACACCAATTCACATTCGTTGCCCAAATAAGACTGGGGCATGAGTGAGCACCGCAGCTGAATTCAATTCGTGCTCAGTAGAACGTGACATCTAACGTGTTGTAGTTGACCGGGGGCATACAATGTGATGACGAAATGGACGACGACAACGACAATGATTTTGACGATGATGA
Organism: Alatinidae sp. Z8VKAUB7J3; assembly: GCA_010016025.2. Taxonomy (NCBI): domain Eukaryota; kingdom Metazoa; phylum Cnidaria; class Cubozoa; order Carybdeida; family Alatinidae; species Alatinidae sp. Z8VKAUB7J3. The sequence continues at coordinate 138,278,164 of JAAAKM020073195.1, forward strand.
TGATGATGACATTGATGACGATAATGATTATGTTGAGGATGAAAATAACTAGGAAGCAAACGTCCATACTTAAGATATGGAACGTGTCCGAGTTCGGGGCCTAACAACAGAGCTGTCTTCCTCTATGCATACAAAATGAAACCCCAAAGTTTCCTGTACCACCCCAACCCCCGATAAATGACGTGATCACCCTCTCCAAGAGCCCACGATTCGTTCTCCAGGTCCCGTGCTACGAAAATTATAAATATGAAGACGAAACTCCCACCCGATGTTAAAAAATCTCAGCTAATTTAATCCAGTGGCATACAACGAATGCTTCGTGGCAACAGAGTTGGTGCTTTCCTTCGCCCGCAGCACTTAAAGACGGAAAATTCAATACCCAAACATTCCGAAAAATAGTAATTGCTCCACAAGATAAACCTCAGAATTTTATGCGTTACTTAAAATAGCCGTTTAAATCCGTAGTAAACGTTCCAGTATAAATATAGCAGATTATTCATATCTTCTGGCAAAGAACTCTAAAAATATCACAGTTGACGGGCTGTTAGCTGGAGGAAGGTCAAGATCACATTTAGTAGATACTAAGGTGTTCAGCCACAGTAAACATTAATGATGATACGTAGGAACAAGTAATTCAAACGTCTACAAGTCTAGAAAATGTGGTTTCCTTAACTTCCAATCAGTCGTATTTTTAAGGCGCCTATACTGTACTACGTCTGTTGCAAGACTGGGCGACTTGCCGGAATTGGGCAATTTTCAAATGGAAGTGGTGACCAAAAAAGCTTCTGTTGGTTAATTGCGAGAAAGTTCGCAGCGCTCCAGCTCTTGTTCCCAAGCTCGCTAAATGCACTGTATTTACACAAAGCATTTATAATTACACGCTATTATTTTTCTTAGCACGCTATAACTATTTTGGAAAGTTACTAGAAAAATAGATATCTGTCACCACCGGGAATGGAATCCGTAACCCACGCTCCTGCAACTCCTCTTCTAGCAATGAAATAGGTGACCCCTTGATACTTAAATATACCTTATTTCCCTAGCCACCACATTAGCTCCTAATCATCCATCGTTAGACATCGACATCAAGCTTTCTACTGTCTTTTCAAAACTTACATTTTCAATCCCCTTTTCTAGATGACACGTTATCATTTTGCAAAAAAAGTTGATCAGTAAACGTTGACGGGAGAGAATCGCGTGAACAAATAGCTTGCTTAGGGGTATTCCTGGTATATTAAAAGAAGTGTGCTTACTAGCAAAGTAATGTGTTACTCAATAACACAATGGCGTCATCTTCGGGTGATGAATAGTCCCATGATGAATTGTCTCTGTGATAAATTAACTTTGTGACGAATAGTGTGCGTGACGAATGGTCGCTATGATGAATCGTCGCGTTATAAATTGTCGCGTGATGAAAAGTCACCCAGCCCAAATCTTGCCTGATACGCTCTGTAGTATAGACATTATTGCAGCCGCATTAAGAAAACACTGTATTAAGAATGTCAATACCACCACGTAACCAAGGTTGATATGGCCTAACAATCTTTTCCAGTTTACCTGCGCATACTTTTCCGAAAATTTGCAAGCGCGGCGGTGCTAAGTTCTAAAACGCGCATGAATTGTGGAAGTGAAACTTTCGCAATATTTCGGACCAAATGGTGTTACTCCACCGAGAGCCGGGTAAACGGTGCACGAGTTGCGTGACGCTCGTGAATCGTTAGTGTCACACTACTCTTGTTCTTGAATATACCAAGAATTCCAACATCAACTACAGAATGTCATAGTTCTGACTAACATTAATGCCCTTTCCAAAACATTTCCGCTATCACTGTCCCTATTATCTAGGGAAAGATTTCAGAGGCAGAAATATCGTGGACTCCTCCCGAGTCACAAGTCTGGAGTTCACGCCAATTTTATCGAAGTGTGTATGCGCAGACGAACGATTGCACATGAACGAACAACATCTACAAAATATCGAGGTATCCCTCCTCCCAGCTTGGCATACATTAGTTTAAGCACTTCACCCTGTACAGATGAAGTGCACATCTTCAGAAGAACGAATGCGCATGCACAATTAATATCTAGGAATTTCGAGGTAACCCTCCTCCCTCCAAAGAACACATATGCTTAAGCAATTCAGCCTATACACAAGAAGTGCACATCTTTAGACGAACAAATTCTCATGAACAAAAACATATATGCATGTCAAGTCACCCCCCATAAGTGTATACTCTATTAGTGAAGAGGGCTTGCACGATTTACTAAATATGTGTTTTCGAAAAGGAGATCGTCGCTTACGTGATTCAAACGGGACACAATGTCATCATTGTTTGCTCTGCCGAGCAATGTCACGACGACAATTCTTGGAAATAGAAATTCAATTTTAAGCATAAATAAACAGAGTCGAACGTCAGTCAGTTACAGCTATTTGCACACTCTGTGTTGCAGAGATCCATTTTTTTTTACTTCCTCTGTCCGACTTTGAAATAATTGCTCATTGCTCATAATTGCTAAAAATTTTGCTCATCTACACCTCAAACTCTAAATGGCATTTATAAATGAATAATAAACCATACATAAACGCTCTTTATGCCTGTTTAACACGATACTAAAATGGCCACTCACCGATTGAGACTCCACAATGCGATCCGGAGAACTTGACTTGCGTCTGTGATATTGCACCCATCCTAATTTGATCATACGCTCTGCTAAGGAAGCATGCGAAACCACTGACAAACGGAACAGTGCGTCCACGCGTAGCACAACCAATAGCAACCCCGACGAGATTCTGTTCTGCGATGTAACATTCAATAAACCGATCAGGATGTGCATTTTTGAAAGTGATAGCAAATGTGGAATTTTTGGTATCACCGTCCAATGCTATCACTCTCTTTGAAGAGTTGCCTAGTTTCGCCAAAGCATTACCATATGCGTTTCGTGTGGCAACTTTATCACCTAACTTGTAGGATGGTGGTTCGGACAGTAGAATGGTCTCTGGCTGATAATGCGCGGCATCCTCAACAACCGGGTTCCTTGAGACTTTGTACGGTCCTTGATCCACAATTAGTGCAGAGATGGCTTTGACGGCACTTTCTGCTTTGTCGCCAAGGGCTTTGCCGTGCCAATTCTCTTGATCTTCGATGCCTGGGAAGCCTCTACCCTTATACGTCTTGGCAATCAGAATAGTAGGTTTTTCTTTTACTGTTTCGGCATCGTAAAAGTGGCGGCAAAGTGTTTCGACGTCATGACCCTCAACCACATGGGCGTTCCAACTAAAAGAAGGATCGGTATTCCACTAAATGGATTCATACGACAAAGCAATCAATAAGGGGTAATCTTATGCTATTAGGACTCTCCGTAAAATTCTACTTTCTAGTTGTGTGCCACCATTTCCTTTATCCGTCACAAAATATAACATTCCTCAGTGTAGTTAAAGCGACAGTAACACATTGAGTTAGCGGAGAACTTTTAAATGACGTTCTTGCACGTAAGAACAAACCTCGGTGGTCAGTTAAGGAACATAAAATAACAAACATAGTCGATTATAGATGACTAATATTGTATAACGGAAAGTAGACCTGCTTCCGATTGAGGAGATCACTAGGGGATACGCTTCTAAACCACAAGCTAGAACGGCCTTGTTTACGTGGTGGCAACGACATGCTCATCACAGTATTTCCTACAAGATGCTGAAATATTTCTACAGGTTTAAAATTCTCAACGATAAAAAGATTCTCTGCACCAATTTTAACTGTAAGTTAATTTAGTCTATCAAAAACCTTTCTCTTATCTTGCGTGATACTACTAATAGTATAGGCATTTTGCAGCGGCATTAAAAAAGCACTGTACTAATGATGTCGTTCCCACCACGTAACCAAGGTCGTTAAGGCGTAACGAGCGTTTCCGGTTTAGTCGCGTATTAACAAAGTAAGTTCTCCAAGTAAAATAATGTGAAATCATAACAAAATAGTGTTCAACGACATTCAGGAGAACGTCACCACTATCACATACAATAATACCTCTACGATTACGATCTCTGCAACAGTGTAGGCTATTTAAAGTCTCCTCTCTTGTCCCTCTTTCACTCGACGCGTGGGAATACAAACACATATGCACATTTTATTAATTATTGCAACTAGTTAAGACCTGCCTTCTCCAGCTAATTATTATCATTTCGAGGTACGGAACAACGCCTGTGGATGAGCAAATGCCGCAATTTGGTACTTACCTTGCCTGTGTCAAAGAGGTCCTGCGAAGACCGCCAATCACACAGGAATATTTTTTCTTTTCCAAGATGAAAACGGAACAGATTGCAGTTGTATTTGTCCCTTTTCTTTGTCAAACCCCCTTTGCATCACTCATGAGGTAACGCGATGAAGACCCTTGTTTACCTACGGTTCTGAACAACGACTTTATGTCAAGCTGAAAAAAGATTCATTTTTCAGCGGCAATAAAATTGTGGTGTGCCAGACAATTAAAGAGGCTAGAAAAGTTAAAGTCGCCAATGAATTTCATAGTACTTCTAAATCCTTAAACTGCTTTACTAGTTGACTTTTGACCATTGCCCATGTTAATCCACTTCAACTTGTTTTAGAGAACGACGAGAGATTGAATTTGTATGATACATTTGAGTATGATCTACGTTTACCAAGCAATTAAGAAATCCCCAAATTTCGCAGCTTACACAAAATACTTACATATTGTTTAATGGACACAACAAACGGTTTAAATTTGCAACGTATGTGTCTCTTCTCGTTCTACCCATTTTCAGTCGAAGTTATAAGTTGAGAGCCTCCTGCGGCACAACAATACTTTATGATGCACCTTATAGGACACACATGGCCATATTCAAAATATATAAATATGTAATCCCGTGTTTCACGTCAACGTATCGTGGTTCGACGTAATATTGGGTTGATGTAAGAGATTTGTGGTTTATATACCGGGTTGAGGGTAGGAAAGAAGGTAGTGGCGCCGATGGAGCTTGTCAAGCATGGTCCAGTCGAGCTTCTATCTCCGCGCGAGGAAACCCTGGTGTGTTACAAAGTTTCACGCTTTTCATCATTGAGAAATTTTCACCCCTGCTCATGTACCAATTCTATGCTATTTCCGTAAGAAGGGGATTTGTGTTGGGCTTAAACCAATATTCTCCCCTGAAGCTACAACATGTCTCTAGAAGGTCTTTCCTTCGAATTTCGGGCTCTCCCCGCATTTTCATTTGGAACCGTTGCATCTACAGTCTATCGATATGCTAAGGTATCTCACTTCTAACAACCTGAAGGGCTGCCCCAGTAGCTTATGTGTACATCCCTTCCCGGAACAAGGAGTCTTCTTAGCTTTAGGAAATCTATCCAGTATCTGAAACGTGACCTTGTCGGATTGCATCAACGTTGTTTTGGCGGCCATCACCTTGCTGTATATTTATCTGTTGTGTTTACCCTGTTGTGCATTTTCATATTTGTAGGTATCTATGCTTGCAATCAATGGATATATTCTCCTTTCAGTGAATAATTTGGTGCTACGACATGTTTATTTTCATATGCCCTCTACCCTCGTGCTAAGTAGTGATAGTATAGAACGTCAATAGATTTCATTAACAATATTGATGTGGGAAACATATTTTAAAATCCGTTTTGTTACCTAGCAACACGAATAGTTTACCAATTGAGTCCATATCTATTCAACGAAAAACTCGACACTGATATTGCACAGAAAGCACCCGTTTGAGGGAGTCTACGAAAAACGTTACAGTGGCTTCTTGAGTAGATTAGGCCTCCTTTCACTTAATTCACTCTCTGTTTCATGATTCAGTCATTCTGAGAGTGCTCTGAGGTGCATCAAATTTGTGCATGTATTTATGCTTATAGGTTAACATTTTGTACTACCTGAGGTACGTCTGGAGCAGAGCCACTTCCGTCCACTAAGGCGTACTAATGCTTACTATAAATACAGTTTTTCTGCTAGTTTTTCTTGAAGTATTCACAGTAAGAATGAAAAGAAATATATTTATTGCTTGTTGGGTATTTTGCAGCCACTTTTAAATCCCTATTTCAAACTTAATTAAGCTTTAAAGTTCCATTATGTTGGTACATAAAGCACTTACTATCCAGGAGTACAATATGCTGCAATATTAGCTAATACATATGCAATATACGCACACGTAAGTGCACAAATTACTGAACGCCAGATACGCTTGCTATAGATATGACTACTGTTTTACAGCCAATGTCTTAGCTGAAGAAAGTAATCTCTTTATGAAGTACAAATTTAGGCCGCTAAGGAAATAATGTCAACATTTTTTCCGTTTTGAAGAAGTGAATTTTTTTTGGCTTACTTGCACACTTGACTACTTGCCAAAAATCAAGATTTGAGAGTAGTTGTTGCTTAATCTCACTGCATGCATGCGCTTGGCAATCTGAGATTAAGATGTTGAGGAAACATGAGCTTCTACAAAGTAGAAAAAATTTCCGTCCCCTTAGCTGACACACGTTACTACACTCGAGCTACTATAATAACAATATCAAAGACAACGAGGTCTTTGGGTTTCTGAGTCCCTGTATTACCCTGATAATTAATAAAGACAATAAAATTTCTCTTGTGCATAACATCTTTAAAGAACGTGTGAAATGAAGTATGAGCTAATATGCTTTAGGAATGAATATAGTATAACTAGCAATGAAACTGCACTGAAGGTCAGCAGATTTGGCAACCGACTTGAATTTAAACCCAAATCCAAACCTTAACCACCAAACCAGAAGAAGCACCTGAGGCTTTATAATCTAAGCTTCTTCGCATTTTTCGGCAAGGACTTGTTCTTATTGATGTAGTGTCTACGGCGGGAGTCAAGACGTTTGGCATCTCAAGGAAATTTTAGAATATAGGAATTCCTGGGTGGCTGAAAGATGTATCTCCCAACCATTTTGTAAGTTTTCAGTATCTCACGAATAAGCGTTTCTAAAGGCACACTTACACACTGAATGGTTTCAATATTAGGTAAGGAGTCTATCGAGGCTGTTTGTTACTACCCAGCTTGATTTAGGTTTGCTAGGAAACTATCATGAAAAAGATATTACACGACTGCAAAGGTTGGGTAGAAAGTGGATGCTCTAATAGGACTAAAGTATGATACTGACAACATTATTTAGATAACTGTAAGCAAAGGAGAGCACAAACAATCGTTCGTGGTCAATAATGAACCAGTGGAGAACGTAGGCCTATTTAAGGTCGTGTACGTTGAAGTAATATTCATGAATAGTAATGAGGTCCCTAAGTAAATTAGAAGAAAAGTCGGCATCGTGAAAAATGTAACGATGGCATGGACTAAACCTATTTCTAGCCACATTCCTTGGGGAACGGCTCAGAGGACAGCGAAGAATAAGACTAATGGTCACATCAAGTACATTTGTGGGATGATCATAGTAAAGCGATGACTCAAACTCAAAACAGGGGCAAGGACGAATATTGGAGGAGCAGTTGCAGGACAATGGCTTCGTGGCTCTTACACACTTTTCGCTTCATAGAAAGAGAAAAATGTTACCCTCATTCTCCTGCTCAATGCTCAATGTTATTGCTAACATCTGTATTGCCCTTCTTTACACTTCTTCAAGCCACTTTCATCTTTTTAATGCATGATTTTCATCTTTCCAAAAGATATTTTCCTCTTGCCAGACCAAGGACCTTCTCAAAAATTGTCAGGGGTGGAAGATTAATAATTAACAGGTGTGGGGATGTCTAGTAGGCACCCAAGAGTAGCCACAGTTCATTAAAAATCTAGAATATTATAAATGCAAATATTAACTAGACAGATTGATCCTAGATTAATGTCTCTAGGGTAAACCTTTATTTCTTTATCTAGCTTTGTAATATATCTTAATACCAAAGTTGGAGAGATGTAAAATAAGGTATATAGTGTATATGTGTGACAGCATACCAACTATTTAAAGATATTAGAGTAAATCTTTGTTGCATCCCTGATAGCAAGGTGTATCTGCATTTCCAATTTCCATTAGCTGGGAAGCTTGATACAAAGCTTCAATTAGCAATTTTGTAATTGTATAATTGTAGACTTCCTTTGCTCACTTATGTGGACTCTGAATATGCTGTATATATATAATTGCAAACCTGAATGTTGCAACATTACACATTTTGGTGTGAATTGATGTTTGCAACCAAGAATGATAAAAAAATTTGCATAAATCATTTCAATTTACATTTTAATGTATTATCATCATTATTATTGGATAATAGTAGTGTATGCATCTCTAGGGGATTAGCATGGATTTTGTTTGTCAAGTATTGGAGTCACTTTAATTTTACACCCTGAAATAAGTAAAAGAACAGTACTGAAAAGTGCAATATATATTTAATGCTTACTTAATTCTATTTAGGAAAACTATTAGCATTCTTGTCATATTTTTTACAATTAGTGTTTTTACCATTTATATATTTAAATTTTGACATAAACTTATGTACCATGGACAATAATTGCTGAAAGCTCCCCCTCCTTAACTTTTATCTAATCAATTTAAATGGGGTCATGTTAGAGAACACTTGTAGAAACTATTTTCATATACACTACTACCTCTGCAGTAAATAGTTAAGCAGAGTCATAGGAGTAAATAGTTAAGCAGAGTCATAAAAGTAAATAGTTAAGCAGAGTCATAAAAGTAAATAGTTAAGCAGAGTCATAAGAGTAAATAGTTAAGCAGAGTCATAGGAGTAAATAGTTAAGCAGAGTCATAAGAGTTCATAAGAGTAAATAAGATAACTGCATAATTGCTTACAATCTTCGCAAATTTGTTGCCCACATTGAGCCGTAATCAAGATTCCATCACCAAATGAATACATTTCAAGCGGATTATTGAATTCTTGCTGATGGAAAGGCTTATACTTCCTCGGTGCGTTCCCGTGCTCCGGTTATTCTAATGCCAAAATATATATAATACTTACAGCAACGTTAAACAGCACTCGTCATATCCACGCAGTATTGCCTAAGCCCCTTGAAATACGGCAGAGATGTTTTTCCAGCAAGGGAGAGCAGAAATACACTTTATTTATAACCATAGCCTGTTTGTTGTTTTTTGCTGATTGTTCAGGGTAGTTTCAATGTCGGACCCACTTCTAATCAGGGTTCTTTGATTGAAAGACTGCTTAAAACTGGGGAACATTTCTCCCCTGTCTCACTGTCCCAAATCGCTTCGGTCCTTGTGCTTTCTCACACAATTAGGCCGATATGGGATTTTTAAGGATCTTCCAGTGTGTAACATTCAAATATCAAAGATGTTTGATGCCTCCGATAGAACAAGCTATCAGAATAACACAATTGAAAAATGCTTTCACCGCATTGGTGGATCAGCAATTGGGCAAAGTGGCTCCCAAGCAATGAGAGTGCTTATACGCCAATCCAGCACGTCAATCACACAACGGCAATGGACCAATCACATTGCGGGACGTAGGAATTTTCGCGCAAAATTTATTAGGACTACCAAGCTCAAAGAACTGTACGAGAAACACAGTCAAATCCTTATAATTTATACCCCTATTACACGAATGGTAGCTACTTTATTTTACAAGATCTTTGCTAGACAACCTTCAGAATTCAGGATTAACTCTCATGGAAACAATACAGTGAAGAATTGATACGGAGCCGTGGATGATTGGGAGCCAATGTGGAGATTAGAGAGTATGTTAACATCGGAGGTCACCTAGCTCAATTGTGTAGAGATCATGAGGCGAAATCGTAGGTCGCGGGTTCGATCGCCGATGGAAACATATTTTCTATTTCTCTAGTGTTCTTTTCAAAACTAACATATTTTTTGATGAGCCCCTGTGTCTGCAAAAGAGTGACTGGCAAAAGGTAATGAAATAATAACTTCGTTTCAGGAGAGTGTCAAGGTAACGTAATATGCCGTAATATGCTGTCAAGGATGATTTATTTTCAACTATCACAGACTCAGATAATTCTTTACTATGACCCTTTAAATTTCTTTTGAAGCGTAAATTATCTATGGAAATCGTAGTGACACTCCTTTCAGAAGACATACGCAGATGTTCGGGTGGAGAAAAATTATCTCCAACTTCTTTTATCGTAAAGTGTGTGACAAGATAAGTAAAACTGCTTGAAGCACTACCATCTTTGCGAATTGATGGACAATGCATTTTTCGAAGATTAGATATCTTCTTGGTCAGCGTTTGCAAGTTGCAAAAATTATCCTTCGACGAGCAAGAGTTGTTTACGGGGTACCACAAGGGTCATTACACGATCCCTTATTGTTTATCTTCGCGCCTATATACTACAAAAGTGACTTAAGTTTGGTATTACCAAGTTTAGTGGAATCCCCTGATTTAGATAAGATACTACAGAAACAGAAACATGACCCTGATTCAAGTCACGTGGCGCAGAGACGCTTGTCTCCAACTGCGTTGAGATGGATGTCGATGTCCACCGGTCCCGTGGATGACTGGGAGCTGATGTGGCGGCTAGAGAAATTTTAACATCGGAGGTCACCTGGCTTAGTTGGTAGAGATTACGCCGCGATAGCGTGGGTCACGGCTTCGGGCCCCCGTGGTGACATATTTTCTATCTCTCTAGTGTCTTTTCCAAATTGATATATTTTCCCAACTAGTTATATTATACTTTATTAGTAAAGATTTGCTAACGCAAAGACAAGTGAATAATAATACAATCATATTTTCCCGACGTTTCGGTGTTAATTATTTGGGAACCAAAATAAATATTACTTCTTTATCCAATAATTTTTTAACTTGAGGGCCTTACTATATTTAGGGCGTGATAGTGAGCTTTACGATTTTGAACAAGGAGAGTTGTACATTTAAATCTTTAGACCCAGATATATTTGCTTGTACTCTAAGGGCTAAAAACGGGACGTTTTACAAAGAAGGCCGTTTCTTCACTCTTTAGGCCCAGAATCTTTTCTGGACTTGAAGACACTTCCGTTTTTTCGAAGCAGGCTTCTGTTATAAGCTGATATTGTCCATTTAAGAGGCATTTAAAAAGGCACTGTAAACTAGGTATAAAAATACTTCATCAAACTATGAAAGGCGTACATACGCTGATTAAGAATGTGCAACTATTGGTCAACTATACTCAGAAAATAGGCCAAGTTTCCTGTACTCAATACATTTAACTCCAATGAAAATAATAACTCAAAACACTCGATCAGTTAGCGATCGTCTATATTCGAAATCCAAACTCTATACATTAAAACCGAACCGTATATATTCAAACTGAACTCTGACAATAAAACCAAACTCTGACTCAATTCTACTTTTACAATTCCTTAACAATAATACTAGGGAGTGACTCCGGGCTAGTCACCTGACTAGACCCAGTCTATTTCCGATCATACGCTTTTATATATTGACTTGACAGGTTGTACATTTATTTACCTCAAAATGTTGAGTTCATGGAGACAGTTTAAAAACAAATACAATCTGGGACCTTTATACTATAATCATTTACTAAATCATGATGAAAATGATCGAAATCATGGAAGACACTTAGTAAAGGAATGGAGCCTCAGTGTATGATATTACAAAAGGCGTCTGCCCCTCTTCTTCCATAAATGGAGCGGTCTCGAAATTTTCAAAATCAATGGCCGGTTGCAACGGGGGTCAGTCGAGTTTACGCAAATTTAAGTTCTTCTTTGTAAGAGTTATTTCTTTCAAAGAATTAGGCTATTTAAGGTTCTAATCAGAACTAAATTAAATGACTATTTGTCTGAGGCTTGGCATACATTACTATTGGATATCACTGTTGGTACAAAATTCATCTAAAGATGTGATTTTCTTATAATTATTTTGCATATATTGTTATATAAGGTTCTCCAGCAAACTTCACCTTATTGCACAACATATTTTTTCATTATTTGCGGAATTTCAAAAAAGTTTGCATTTTTCACTTCACATTTTGATAATACGAAATCGTCAGTACAAATTCCGGAAAGAAAATCTAAGTTTAATGATACAATAATCATGTTTTTCAAAGAAAAGTAACAAAACAGAAAGGCAAAAACTGCACTTTAGATCAACAAAATGCCAATATCGCAAAATTTCAAGAACATTTTTGAAAAATTTATTCATCATAAGACTTCAAAGTAAATTTTAGGAAAAGTCACCAAATTTCGTGTCAATCGGGCAAGCCTTTAAAAAGTTATGAGTTGAAATGTGTAGCCGCGGGCCTACTAGCATCTGGTCGCAGTATGAAAGTTGCAACTAGTCGAATATTCATGTACACATGCAACTTTTATGAAACATTTTAGTCTCATTAACATTTTGAAAAGACAGTTTTCATCGCAAGAAACTTGAATTTTTAGGTAGGAACATTTCTGCCGAGGGAGTGTCTCCCTCCTCTGGCCATATTACTGCCATTTTAGAAAGGCTCCCCTTCCTAAGGATTTGTCTCAGTTGCGCCCGCTGTAAGGACTCCTTCAGTTTTATAGAAACCATGTTCCACAATTCGCAATCTCTTAGTGCAGCCCCCTGGTAAGCAGTGGGGCATGTTCCACAATTCGCTCCCCTTGTCGAGACCCTTTATGCTTTGACTATGAAGGACTTCCCTTTCAGCTGGACTAATGACTTGCAGCACGTTTTTACACACGTGAAAGGCATTTTATCCACATCCATCCCACCTCACACCTCAATTTTACGACAAGGATCCTTTAACCCACATTTTTGACTTGTGACGCCAGTCGTTATGTCATCTCAGAGGTCCCAAAACATTGTCAGAATGGGCATAGAGCTACGTTACTCGACCAGCGAACGGGAATATTTGAGTTGTTTCTGGTCTGCGGAGAAACTTCGCACGTATTTATGACATTTTCGTAACTGATTGAAATTTATACCCTGCCAAACGGCTGTAAGAATGTGCCAATCGAGCCTTTATTAGAATGTTGTCATAAGAGCACATTACTTTTGTACCAATGATTTTCGTAAATGCATTTAGACAAATTTATTCTGCATCAAGCAGGATGTAAGTGAGCCACTTAACTCGCTAAATACCAACATTATGGGAATAGTTTGAAATTACAAACTTACGCCAAATAACAAAGTTGTACACTAACAAAACCATGAAGTTTACTCGAGGCAAGAAATTATTAGATTAATACATTCGCTAAATGTCCGCTGTATATACTATTTCAGAAGGATATATAAATCAATTAAAAATATTTGGTGCAAGTAAGCAATTATCTATATATTGTTTCTCTTTATCTGGCAGGTTCATGTATCCGTTGCAATACTTCTTTGCTGCACGCTATGGTAAGTACGTAAATATAAATTATAACTTTACCCTGATAACGCAGATTATAGATACTTTCCTGGATATCGTTTACCACAATGTTGATTCTTTTGTATTTACCGTAACAACTAAAATATTAGATTATTATAGAGTATTTAGCAGGCTTGCCATTTAAGACTTGACGTCTAGTGAGTTGTAAGCCGCCTTACGTAAAATGGCATAATTGTCTGACAGACAGTTATTTTTTTAGTTTGATTTCCTATATTAAACCAATGCCTTATATATAGATCTTTATGACCGCATTAAGAGTAACGCTAATCTTACCCAACAATCAAGTAGTAACCGTCAGCGTACATCCGTTTCAGTATTTCTCTGTTAAACGCCATGTATTTTAGCCTCATTAATAGCCTTTATTATAGAGGTTTCTCTGGATTTGGTTTACCACTCTCTTGTCTATTCCGGTTCCAATCTACTTTTGCGTGAAAACCAACAATGTAAAATTATAGCAGAGCGTTTAAAAACGACTTCAATTTAGGACGTATTATATTGCGCGTTCTCACATATCGTACTTCCAAATGGCGAAATTGTCAAGCAATCAGCATAAGGGGATCCATTCTAGTTGTAATTTGATTTCGGGAATGCAATAGCGGACGTCCATAATTCAAAAAATACAAGACATACTACAAGCTGACGCAATGCAATGTTTTCGCAATGTGTTTGCGATGCGATGCGTTGCGATGCGATATGTTTGCGATGCGATATGTTTGCGATGCGATGCGTTGCGATGCGAGGCGATGTTTTTGCGCTGTGAGTAATAATAGTGATACATATAGAATAAAAATATAGAGTGTGAAGTCTCTCTGATATGCTGTTAGATCTCAACAATTTATCTCAACAATTATACGGACATGAAAAGTCAACAAACCTAATCAACTGTAGTCTCTGATGCGATTGTATGGCTTCCTTCCCGTTCTCGTCTTATTTGATAAAAATACCAAAGCACTGGTAATTTGGTCATTACGGTTATGAACCACTATTCCAGTTCTAGAATGTGCTTGCAGGATCTATCTATCTACTTTAATCGTGTCTTACTCTCAAAATGACCAGAGCAATGAAAAAAAGCATTAGCAGATCTGAGTAAACCGATTATCAACACTATCTCGACATGTAGGTCTCACTGTCGGAAGCAAATGTCGATTGCTCTCTATTAGTTTGAAAAGTAAAAGGTAAGTGCATCGCATTCTATCAATTACGCCTTTTAAGCTATGACATTTAAAAGAGTCTCACAAGTGACATTTACTGTGCAGCTTAGATCTGCTGGTAACAATATTTTTCGGACTCCCTGGAGAGGGTAAATACATAGTCGCAAGGCGTTCATATTTTACTGAAGAATATTACAGTACGAACAGGGTGTCAACCTCTGAATCTTATGCCTCTTGGATTATGAGATAGATTCTCTAATCACATTAGAACATTTTTTTACATTTTTTCTCCTCAACGGCCCCTACTTTTACTAAGATGTACAAGGTAGATTCAATAGCGATAGATAAAAGTATCAACATGCGTTTGCTTGCATGTATAATGATTATTGACGTGGCCATAGTTACCCTTCTGTCCCTAATCTTCTTCGCTGACACACCTGACAGTAATGGCAGTAATGAAAACGGTTACCATATGTGAATGATAGAGAGAAATTGATGATAATGATGATGATGATGATGATGATGATGATGATGATGATGATGATGATGATGATAATGATGATGATGATGTTGACAATGATGAAGATTACGAATATGTCCCAATGGCTAGAGTGGGCAGAGTGATGTTTATTTTTTTAAAAAACAGTAACAATGGTTGAACTTACCGATGATACAATTTTGGCCAAAGTACAAAAGTCTGCTTTCTGTAAGAAGGAACCTTTCTTTATCAGTACACACTCGGCACCTTCGCTTAACTGATGAGAAAAAATGGGAAAATGTTCTTGATAAAATTGTAACTTAGAAAGTTGTCATAGATAAAGAAATAAGGAACCTTTAGTAGGGCCAATGAAGAAATGTTGCAAGAGGAAGAAAATGATGGCGCTGGAAACGTCTTTGAAGTGTTTAATCAAAGTTAATTTATGTTGTTCGAGGATTGTAGTCAGACATGTTTAAGTATCCTCGTGTTAAATCGTTAAACTTTTCCACTTCATTCTTTCCTTACATATGTAAAAATCTGGTAGAAAATTTTCTTCTGAAGGAAGGTGAATCAATATTTCGGACTTCGAATTTGACCTTTGGCCTTTGACCTCCGATAAAAGTTGTGGTTTTTCGCCTTTGCCTTATAACCAAAGATCAAGGACCACGAGGCATTAGCATCTGCAAACCTTGTATTTCTTAATTTACGGTACGTACGTTAAAGAAAATGCCATTCTCCGATATAAAGTGTGACCTTTCGCCTTTGCCTTATAACCAAAGACTAAGGACCACGAATTATTAGCATCTGGAAACCTTGTATTTCCTAATTTACAGTACTTACGTAGAAGAAAATGCCATGGCCTACTTACCAAAATAAGATTTGTAACGTCTGGCTGATTTAGGGAAACATTCATCTAAATAAATAGAATAAATAAAAAGAAAATGAAAGTTGATGACAAGTATACAAAAATCAGTTCTTAAGGAAATCCACACGTTAGGATTTTTATAAGCAACTCGGTTGCTAAGGTGTGAGGCCTCGATTTTGTCCAAAATCTAAGCAACAAGCTAAGCAACTCGTTTCCTAACCATATGACCTTAACCGTATGTGACCATATGTCCTTAATCAGATGTGACCACATGTCCTTAATCGTATGAGCCAACCTAGCCATGTTTCTCGCCGTTGTTGTCTTTTACTATAACCAGATGTACAATCGTGGACAAAAACAATGTAAGTTTTCCTCCAAAACGTCAAAAATTACATAAATGGCTCAGAACACAAGCTGAAGGACAAGGGTATTTATTTTAGCTTTCTCTTAGTTTCTGTCGCCCGTATTGGAGCTGCACAGTGCCATGGTATATATCTTTCGAAAAGTGTTGTTTTCAAATTCGGCAACTGGGCTTAACGGGGTTAGGCCTCTGTTTATATAAATTAAAGTCCTCGATTGTAGATGTATTTTTTGATTTTAGCTTTTCTATGTCTTTGAATAGATTTCTGATATTATTAGATACCAAGTCAGTTTTATATTATTTAATTCCATTTGGCAGAGGCGGCACTACCAAATCAAAAAGGGGGGCTTGGAGATGAACATTACTATATTTCATATTTCAGTAGATTCTTAGAAGAGACATTGCATCTTTGGCAACTAAGAGGACATGGACCTCTCTCTACTACATTTCATCATTGTTTCATTCTTTTGTTTGTTTCACTCCTTTGCCATACGAAAACATAACTTGGGAAAAGGGAGGGGGTTGGATCTACAAGCCTCTCCAATCCACGTCCCTGTGACGCTGCCATTTCTTTGGAGCTCGTGAGCTGTCATCAATTTCTTACTTTGCATTAATGAATTTAGACTGCAAGTTTTATTACATAACTTAATGAAGACAAAGATAAAATGCTATCTATCATTTAATTGCCCCCCTACTCCCCTACCCCGGCCCTAATGTCTCACTGTCCAGCTTTCGTCCATCAAGAATTGCCACTACATCATCTCAATCTTGCCGTCCAAATGTTCCCTTTAAGAATTGCCACTACATCATCTCAATCTTGCCTTCCAAATGTTACCTTTAAGAATTGCCACTACATCATCTCAATCTTGCCGTCCAAATGTTCCCTTTAAGAATTGCCACTACATCATCTCTCTGGAAAGTTTCTGAACAATATTATTCGTTATCTGCTAGTCGTAACCCTTATTATGTCAGAGAAGACAAATTCATGTTTGTTGACACCTTATAATTACCCCCTCTTTCGCTTTACACAAAGGAGGCTAAGAAAATGTCAGTGCCTCTATTGGTGACCTCTAAAAGATCAAAGGTTCTGCCAGGAGTTGTCCTTCTGCTTATTTGCTATTCTGTAACCTGTGGGTACAGAGATGGCGAGGGGTACTTAAAGAATAATTTAAGAAATCAAAACGGTACTTAAGAGACATTAGAGGATTGCGTACTCTCAGGCCCGTAGCCAGCTCCTTCTGTTTGGGGGGCATCACGTCTTCTTTGGGAAAGGGGTCTCCAAAAATTCTATTATGATTCGTTTTGCGATCTGGCCTAAGCAAATGGTACAGGTAGTAAATCATTTCCGTACTTTGTTGGAATCAACTTGTGTTAACGTTCTTACATTGATAAAAGATGCCGAAATTCTACAAAGTGCTACTCAAATCAACGGTCAGGGGCCAGGAGGGACCTAAATATGGGGGCGGACGGGAAAATTAAGGAACCTTAAAAGTAGACCCTTGTATTAAGTTGGGCGTTAGGAGTCTCTGGGTTTATTAATAGAAGGGGACATGAAAGGGATTCAAAAGTATGAAATTTGATGAAACCTAAGTAAAAAGGTATAGCTCAAGTGAAAAAGAATGAATGCTAAAACACAATCTGCATGATATAGTAATCCATTTTTCCTTACTTGTATACTTTCGTACATTGGGGAGAAGAGGAAAGTATAAAACATGATTTTATAGTCAAGTGCTTCAATTCCTATGCAACACATAAATCAAAGAAAGACAGCATCCAAAATTACTAAATTACTCAGCAATCAACATATTTTTAAGCAGACCTAATTTGAGTTTCTGCTGATAATCCTTTCGTGGGTGTTCATTATTTGGAAGCCCAAGGTTCTTTAAAAGGTGGTTAACTTTGTTTGATTTTACTGTAATTACATCCAGAATTGGTCAGTTAACAAACCAAAAACTGTGTATAATACGTTTTTAATGCCATATATGTTTGTTCACCGAGGCGATTGCTGTGAAAGGTGTGTTGTAAAGATATGTGACTATCTTGCTCCAGACCATTTCTTTGTTTAGACTTTTTCCAAGTCTAAAAGTGAAATAAAGCATTAGCATTTTTTAGGGTTTGTTATGTCTCGTTCTGCTCGTGTTTTAAATTTCTGTTTTGCAGAGGTTGATAAGGAGATTTACACAATAGTAGTAAATCGAGCTCCATTATGAAATAGAACATCCTACTGGTCATTCAACTTATAGTACATCCCTCAAATCTCGAAAATATTGTATTCAGCCGATCTAACAAACTTAGAATTTCAGACTTTATTTCGTAAAATGTGATTAAATCATATCTCATCGTCGTCGAGTCGGATTTTAGAGGACTTTGAATATCTTATTCCTTTCAAATTTCGCCTCCCTCTAATTTTCGCCAACAGGGAGGCGAAAATTAAAGGGAGCGAATTGGAGGGAGTAACTATCAATTTTTAAAGTTCATGAGGGGGAAAAATTAAAGGCAATCAAGTAGGGAAAGGCATAGATAAATTAGCATTGTGAAGAAGGTAGGCATGTCTACTTCAATACCACAGATAATAAAATAACATAGGAGGCTGGTAATTTTCTTTAAGGGGTGCGATTGTTTACACCATCATAAAAGCCGGAACTTCTTTTCTGCCGTGGAAAAAAGTGTCGCGATAATTTCGGTGCCTTTCATGCATTGGGCCGTTTTATGTCTAATTGCGGGGGCGGCATTGTGGGCAGGTTTGCAGGGTTATGCCGTTTTGCAATATTCTTCATCGAAGGAAAGAAATACTATGTACCCCAAAATTTTGTCTGCCTCTAATTTCTAATTTTGAACAGTAAAGTTAAACTATTTGTGTCTGTTTCCTTTCTAAAAACACAGAAAGCATGGAAATTTGGCATATCTGCCATTTTAAACTCTGCACGAGACTGGACATTTTCTGGAAATGTCTTAAGGCAATTGAAGAATGATAAAACAAAATCATTGACAATTATGATCATGCCAACCTTACGCACCTCTTTTGCACCAATATTATTAGACCCACCACCTCCCTCGGGTGATAATACCATTCTCCTTGAAGAAAGGGAGGAAAGAAGTGTCTTGGCCAGAGCGATCTAAATAACAGACCTTGACAACATGGAACCAGAGGCCACAACTGGAGGCCATTGACTAAACATACATTGTGTAACAACAATGACTATAGTTACAGTAACCTTCCATCATGGCACATTTGGGAAGCAAACACCTGTTTGTGTCCACTACACAACGTTTTTGAGGCGTGTTTGTGCCACAAATAGCAAAACTTTTTATATCAGATTATCCTCATGTATAAAATACACCTTCGCCTTCTAGACAAATTTCAACAGTTCTGTTGCATTTAGGTGCAACAATCGTTTAATGAAAAATTGTGGTTGGAAGTATGTGATTCAAGCTTTTGTATTATTGTTAAGGATTCCATTTCCAGTACTATAATACTGTGTTGTGCATATATTATTCTAACACAGAAAAACCAAGTGCTGACTGATAAACACAATGGCCTCCAGTTCTGGCCTTCGGTTGCATGTTGTCTAGGCCTGTTATTTAGATTGCCCTGGTCTGGGCTCAAGCATTAAGATTTGCTTATCGCAAGAATTTATAATTGCGTGTTCCCTACACAATATGTTTATTGACTATTCCATGCATGCACGAGCTTCTTTGTAAGTTGAATAATAATATTGGGGTTTGGGGGCATTAGGGGGTTCTGTTTACGATGGGTAAGGTTGAGAATGAATACGGACATAATTTCAAATGGACACCCTGTCACTTAGGGGAGGTGGGGGGAGTATACCAACTAAAAGCTGGGTACTTATCTGTGTGTTGTTAGCATGCCAAACTAAATCAAGAGGGCGGTCTTTCATTGCAGACTAAGAAACAACCACATCACCGAGTCTACAGGTAACACACTGCGACTACCTTTTACAAAAATGAAGGGAAATCTATTTAAGATAGGGGAGACCGGGGTAATCTGTGCCACATTTTCTTTTTTACTTTCTAGCCATCGTTGCTTTGGTCTAAAAGCGTCGGCTGTTGCTTTCGAATGTGCATTGGGATGTATTTTGCCATTATGTGCAGACTGTGATCCAGAAGTCTACAAATGATAGGATCGCAGATAAACAGTTAAATGCATTTCTTTTGCTTCTTCTGCTTCTTCTCCCTCTTCTTCTTCTTCTTCTTCTCCCTCTTCTTCTTCTTCTTCTTCTTCTTCTTCTCCCTCTTCTTCTTCTCCTTCTCCCTCTTCTTCTTCTTCTCCCTCTTCTCCTTCTTCTTCTTCTTCTTCTCCCTCTTCTTCTTCTTCTTCTCCCTCTTCTTCTTCTTCTTCTCCCTCTTCTTCTTCTTCTCCCTCTTATTCTTCTTCTTCTTCTTCACACTGTTTGTGGGGTCACTGCGGCACATGCCCTTCTCTTCCACTGTCTGCCTGCCTGTCTGTCTAATGCATCTTCTGTTAACTCAATTTCTCTCATGTCCCTAGTGACACAGTCCTGGCATTTCTCTTTTCTCTTACCCAGTGGTATCATTTTCAGAGTCCTTCTGCATACTCTCGAGTGCCAAATAATCGTACCCCCCCGCTCCTTATTAGGACCCCTCGTTTATTAATATCTAGTACTCAAAACGTAAATGATATTTGAAAACACTTAAATAACTTCCCATATAACATTTGAACCTGAAACAGTTGCTTATTAGTCAATTAGTGCGATTTTTGTCCTCTGTGAGCCATCCTTATTTAAAACTTTCCCAAAATTGAGACTGGAGTTCAGACCCCCCGTTTGTTAACTTTAGATCGTTATGGTGACCCCTCGTTTATTCGGCACTCCAGAGTACATGATCTGGTTCCCTCCTCTTCACATGGCCAAACCATCTCAGAAGCACCCTCCTACATTTCAAACTACTGCTCTCCACTTTCAGTCCATCCCCTAGGTCAACATTTCTTACATGGTCCACCCTGGTGAAGCCATACGCCCATCTGCACATTTTAATTTGTGTAATATCCAGCTTCTTTGACTGGCTGCTGGTCATAGGCAGGGTTTCCATGCCGTATTAAATAGAGAGTTTCAGCTCTAGTACGATAACGGTAACGGTAACGTTAGCTGCTAAGGTTAAGGTTTCCGTTATCGTTCTGGCACTGATGAAGGCTCAAAGCCGAAACACAATAAATACTAATTAATTAATTTCCCCGTACCCACTGACTGGAGGTGAATTCGCGAAAGATTGACACTAAAGTCTTCACCTTAGCTTTTGAGCCTCAATGGCTCAATGGTTAAGGCGTTGTTTTAGTAACCATGAAGTCGTGGGTTCGAGCCCGGTCAGCGTCCATAAATTGTAAGCTATTGTGGTAACGCTCCCCTTTTTGAGAATTATATATAATTACAATGTTTCTGCTGAGTATATATATATATATATATATATATATAAAGCTCAAAAATACACATTATCGTTTTCGATGTTATCTTCATCAGATTGAATGAATACATACATAGATATACATATAGATAATTTTAATGCTTCTCCATTTTAACATTACTTATGTACCCCAAAATATACATTTTTCAATGACGTTTTGATGTTATTTTTTGCAGTTGGGCTTTTTCTAGACTACCTAAAGTGCTCGATAAATGATGTAAAGCGCTACCATGTAGAAAAAAACAGTTCTGGGATTTTATTATTTCCTGCTCCATGCTCATGCCCAGTTGATGGGGTTCGTTAATTTTCGTTTTTCGTATTTCAGATGCAAGTGTACCCAGTTCAGTCACTTATGCATTGCCATTTAGTACATAAAATGAACCTTATTAAATATCATAACATCGCAAAGCCGCTAAACATCTGCTGACGAACGGCATGATCTTCATAAGTGCTTCCGTCCCTTATTGGAGTACTGGAATTCCACTTTGTACGTCAACGTACTAAAGCAATATCTACCACGAAGAAAGTTTAAAGCTCGACCTCATTAAAATGATTTTATGAGCACGGACATTATATATATTGTTGTAGATGTAGTTACAGTGACGAGGTTGTCATAACAGTTTAGGTAACTGAGATCAGAGCTAAATACAACAGTAGGGCAACAGTTGAACGTAAATGATATCGAATACAGAAGTATTTTTAGTACACCTATTGATAATTCGTTGTATGTTTCTACGGTCGATAACGGAATAACTGCGATAGGAATCGAGGGTATTAGTTTATATCCTGCTGAAACCACCTTGAACAATGGGGTGACTAGAAACTCTACTACGCTATTTTCGTATGAAAAAACAAAATCGTAACATGATATTAGTCTCATTTATGGGTTTGAAAATTAACGGAAAATTCATATCACTTGGACACCAATTTAACAACACGGCCCGCAAACATATTTTGATGTACATACAAAGTTTTGCTTAAATTTTTAAAAGGCTTTCGGAGATATCTCTTAAACAAATGGATGCCAGGCAAAATCCCAAACTATTAGTAGGCGGTCAAAGCTATGAGTCACAGCTATGAATCTTTCTTAGCCGAGGGGTACATACTAAAACAAGGGGGCTTCGACATAGTTTCTTACCACTCTAGGTGTTACATATCTAAAAGGCCTTTTTGAAGTTAGTTTGAAAATAACTTATAAATTTTGATGCATGATCCATTAACAGAACAATAAAGCAAAAGCATCTGTAGTTAAGCTAGTACGTTTTTTGCATACACATAGGGAATGGTCACTAGACGCTGTAAAGTGATCAGCCATTACAAAAAGTACCAGCCACAGAAGCGACTATTTTACCAATTTGATGCATGATAAACATATCTTGCACACCCTTTACCAGTGATGACCAGCCCGCGGCCAAAGCATGCGGCCCAAGATCGTTTTGTATGCGGCCCATTAACATTTACAAAATTCACTTTCCTTTGGCCGTACTAAGGAACAATTTAAAAGTCGGACGACCCCTGCATCATCTTCTTTTTTTTATTACCTGAGCAACTTGTACCCTATTATTGCGAGATTTCCATTAATGTCAAAGTTGCCCGTGTATGAATGAGTGTGCTACTACTATGGTCGCCAGGCACAATACTTCTCAATGTTCTCAGTGCTGCTTTGAGCAAATTGTAACTGAATTCTGATGTTGTGGGAGCAATACCGGTTTTCCTCTGACTTCCTTTTAAATGGCTCACAGCTCAAAATGTAACAGGTGTATCTTCTCTTTATTAAAAGGAACTAATAGTTACAAATATATAATCTAGAAATTCTACAGCAATTTCATCACAGTTCCACATATTTTTCAGATGCCACCTCAATATCTTCACTAGATTTATTTGCACATCTATTGTAATTTGAGTTTGCTTCTGAAAATATTTAACACCAGGGGATGGAATAATAGCAGGGGTAAAATATTTCCAAAAATTAGATAATATGCATTCCACTGCTATTACAAATAATATTACCGATGGCCATGACCAGGTTACATCACAACAATTACCCCTCTACGTACACAGTCAACCTAGAGTAAGTCTATTTAATACAACACTGGTTAAAGACATCCATTGTATACGATACATTCTACGACGCCCGCACAGCAATACTTAATCTATTTTGGGGCCATATGCTTCCATGCTTCTACTAATTTGAGTACATTACCCAAATCAGTTGAAGCATGCAAGCATTTAAAACTGACGTTGAATGAAAGACACGAGATGCAAGAGATTGAAGGGATTTGATATCTTTGGGATGAAAGGAATTACCACTCCTTGCTTACAGTTTATACTCAACCCATCAGTGTAAATTTGTAGGAAGCGATAAACTCACAGTACAATTGTCAGGGATCGTGGCACATACTATGTTGCTCCCTTCCCACTCCCGCCTCGCTCCTTTCTTTTCTACTGGCTATGCTCCTGACAGCTTAAGGAAAGAAAGAAGGAGCCATACCTCCAAACACCACGACCTCTCCTTTTAGTGAATGCTACTATCTGCAACCAATCAAGATACAAACAAGAGGACAAATTTACACTGCTCCTTAATTACTTTCAAGTACACAACGTACCTATTTGCTCCCTTGTTCCCCCATCCCCAAATCAATGACTGCTGATGAGCAATAGCCCGATTTTAAAACTTCCCTAATAAAGAGCGCCTGGGACATCAATGGGCAACGCCTCATACTTTAGGCTATCGGACAGAAAAGCAAGCCGTGGGGCGGTCTCAACCACCCGGTAGGTAGGATTCTCGTGGGTCAAGGAAAGAGTATGTCACTAATGAGAATGGATACTACAATGTATCCTTGCCAAAACCTAGCCCCTCTTCTCCCTTTAGAAACTTCTTCATTATCAACAGCGCTGTATATGAATAAGAACATGAACAAGGATACGAACAAGGATATGTACAAGGATATGAACAAGGAGATATGAACAAGGATAAGAACAAGGAGATATGAACAAGAATATGAACAAGAATATGAACAAGGAGATGAACAAGGATATGAATAAGAACATGAACAAGGATATGAACAAGGATATGTACAAGGATATGAACAAGGAGATATGAACAAGGATATGAACAAGAACATGAACATGGATATGAACAAGGATATGAATAAGAACATGAACAAGGACATGAACAAGGATATGAATAAGAACATGAACAAGGATATGAACAAGGATATGTACAAGGATATGAACAAGGAGATATGAACAAGGATATGAACAAGAACATGAACATGGATATGAACAAGGATATGAATAAGAACATGAACAAGGACATGAACAAGGATATGAATAAGAACATGAACAAGGATACGAACAAGGATATGTACAAGGATATGAACAAGGAGATATGAACAAGGATATGAACAAGGATATGAAAGAGGATGTGGACAAGGATATGAACAAGAATATGAGCAAGAATATGAACAAGAATATGAACAAGGATATGGTTGTAGAATGGGGTAGGAAATGATATATCGTAACAAATGAACATATGAACAAGGATATGAACAAGAATATGAACAAGGATATGAACAAGAATATAAACAAGGATGTGAACAAGGATATGAACAAGAATATGAACAAGAATATGAACAAGGATATGAACAAATGTTACAAAACTGAATATTATTCAATATTCCAAAATAATAATATAATGCGCATAGAATTGCTGGAATAAAATATTTTGTGTATTGTGACCTCTCATTCTATTTTATGTTTTTTGGGACAATCTCAGGATTCCTGTCTTGTCACCCCGTTCCTTTCTAACTAGAGTCTCCTTTCCGTCCCCATTTTGCCCATTTTCCCAAGGAACGGAACCCTGACACTTTAATTCTATCAAAACCTAAAGCACAACTTTACTTTTCCAATGCAGGATTCTGGCTTCGTGCTGTTTTTGAGCCTCCAACCGATTGTAAGCAATAGAGACAACCTGCTCCCCAAGATCTCTTTGTACTCGAATATTTACCATACATCTAGCAATACTAACTTAGAGTTATGATAATCATTGTTGGGACATTTAGTGCACAAATGTACATGGTCTTTTCCCATGTATTGCCTCAAAGGGAATGACTAATCTGAGCAAATATCATATGTGATTGACTTGGTTGGGCATTGACCAGAGACATGATTAACGTGTTGGTCAGTGTAATTCTAAAGAAAAGCTAGAGAAAGGTGACGAGGCAGCTTAATTGATCTGACTTGGCAAGAGCATACTGTTGGTCTAGAGGATAAAACTAATGAGCTGAGGCGATTAGCAATAAAAAATTGCTGAGAAAAGAAAAGTAAGAATGTTTAAACCAGAGCTTCAAAGAGATGCCTCCGTGTTACAATATCAGTGATCACATAATTGAGTGGATATGATCCCAAGATATAAGAAAATGATGTACAGAGCAAAATTAGTGCAATGGAATCAAGTATGTGTCGTAATAGACCAAATCATATCTATGCCATGTTGACATTTCAATTATCGCACTGATAGCAGTTATCGTACAAGATGAGTGTTGACATTTCAATTATCGCACTGATAGCAGTTATCGTACAAGATGAGTGACCTTTTCTGATATTTCCTATATTGTGCCTTGAATTTAAATGTATTATCAAGACTGATATTAAGACACAAAAGATTTATGATTATTGTTTCTGACATTTGTATTTTAAAGCACCTAAAGTAATTGTTAAGCATTCCGTAAGGTAACCTCCACACATTAGTGGGATTGTTCGCACCCTAGTTAATAGCAATAAAACATACCTACATTGAAATATGTTTCACTACAATTTGGCTGTGCATATAGTAGCAATAGGACTGTGTGATTATCATAGTAGACTTTCTAAGTTGATTCTAATGTTTATTCTCTATTCAACATCAGTGGAGAGGAAGGAGCTGTCGGCGTCCGCATTTTGTTGCAACTTTTATCCTATTGCGTTACTTAGCTATAAATTGTTTCTCATTTCTGTATTCATTACCGATGTAGATCAACATTCGGCGATAATTAGCAAACTGGGCGACTTTCAAACCGTTTTTATTTTATTTATAACTAAACTTCCGACTAACTGGAATGGGGTAAACGTTAACAATAAGACGGTTAAACAAAGAAATAATAAGCGACCTCGTGATGAGGGTTCGTCACCAATTTTCTACAATCATTGGCAATATCGTAGTAACTTGATTACACCTTCTAGTCCACTTCTAGTCACTATGACAATATTAACTCGACATACAACAAACATTTAAACGAAGAAATAAACTTTATAAACTGGGAGAATTCGTTTCCGCACACCATAGCCACTCAAGGACACACACGGGAACTCTATAGGACACTGTTTTGCAACCCCTAGATAAATTTCTACATGTTCGTTTTGGACAGCAGGTTTAGCTTTGTTTCGTAAAAGCCATTTTTAAGTCTTTGGTTCTTTTTGAAACAAAGAGATGGGGCGTCCAAGGGCTCAACTTAGATACCGGGCCGAAAAGCAAGCTATGAGGCAGGCTCAACCGCTCAGTACGACCGCCTCTCGCGGATTATGGAAAGAATATGTAGACAATGAGAATCTCTTTGGCTCCTCCCTCCCCTCCCCCTAGTTTAACATCGTCTTTGCAGGTCCCGATATATATTATGTAATTACTATCTCTGGGGCTTTCCATCTCTGCCCACATGTCCTTTTCAGTAATAAATGAAGATTTCGTTGTGTAGACAGACGAAAATGGTGAGGTGGAGACGAAAATGGAAATGAAACACTATTATGCAACTCAAAGGTTGCATTTCAGGGCAGAGCTTTCTTAATAACCTATCAGGTGGCTCCGTTACAACAAACAAGTGAAGACTGAAAATTAATATATTTGCTTTTCTGGGCATAGATACTGTATTCCAGGGCATCAACGCCCCCCCCCCTCCCTTAGTTTTAAAACAGCCGCTTAACCATATAAAGTGGTAATAGCCTCTGTTTGACTCCCGTTTTATTTTTATTTTACGTTGTGCGAGAAATTTGACAAATAAAGTTAAAAGCAATTTCATTTTCAAATCAACCAGTGGACAACATTCCTAGAAACGTGCAAAGCACTGATCCATAAATCTGAAAATTGACGGCTTTTAAGTATGTGGAACAAATTTAAAGATTGGTCAAACACAATCTTCAACATGAAACGTACTTTGTTAGTATAGTCGCTGAATCGCCAGTATTGGCCGTCTCTTTCTGTAACCCCTGTAACCCCCTGATAAGCAGTGGGGCCACAGTCGCCAGTATTTGCACCACCTTTTTCACGAGGGATATCTCATCAGTTACGGACGTGCATGGATCGAGACTGCTCCTCCTTGAATTGATGAGTCTGGAACAACGAATGAATAACCCCTTTCTACTCACAACATGCTATTTTATCTAAAGAAGGCCACCTTGGGCTTACGTACAGGCCAAAAAGTTCAATAATTCTCGCAACTTCTCGCTTCAATAGCAGAATTACCACTGTACTCTCTTCTATCCACAAACGGTATGCGTGTGTACATATTGACATCTTTCTGGAAAATGTTCAGAACTGATTCGTAACACCGATGGTTTATGTATCACCCAATTTAGTATTTGCCCCATTTCAGGTCCAGTTCCCAATCGTGAGGCCGGTGGTGCAAGCTACCTTTTCTCTCTCTTACAAGATTTTGCAGTCCAATAATAATTATTACAAAAATGAATAAATGTCACTGCAATTGGTGCATAAATGAATGAAGACGATGAGGTAGTGTGTATCGATTGCTTGGTTGGGGCCTAAGATTAGAATGGCAGACGTTACGGCATCTCTTTGAATGTATAGCAGGAAATTCCAACATAACACGACGTCGGAAGGAATTGTAGGATTCCAGGGATTAGCTCCCAAGCTAGAATGATCGGCATTTAGCATGTACATCTTATTACGGTTTTCTTATGACAAAAATTAGAGATTGGGAACCTAGAAAAGCACACAATTTCGTGGGTTTGGGAAGTGACTGGCAGATGGTTTGGAGCACAATGTTGTCAGGCTCTGTTGGATATTGCACCGCGCACAGCTTTAACATTGCAAGAGGGGTAGAGGTTTCACAATGCCCGAATGGATGGTGCAGGGGTACATAAGGTCAGGTGTTACCCTACCCTACTATGAGAAAATCAGAATAAAAAGCTCAGAGAATCATTAACATATGCAGCTTATTTGGATACAGTAGTTAAATACAATGATCTTTGATTGTTTGGGTACTATATAATATAAGTTATATAGTATTTAAAAGTAAAGGATGTCATTTATGCAAAACCAAAGGAATTTGTGAAGGGGATTTTGCCTTAGAGAAATATTTTATGTATATAATATTATCTTGTTAATAATAGTCACATAAACCCTCTGGACACCGAAGAGAGAGATCTGAATCCGCAGGCCACCTTGACCAGACTTTGTTACCCAGTCTTGTTCTAATGATAGGCTATGAAGTGAACTTCTATGTTTCATGCTTAAGAATAAGACCCTTAGCAACATTGCAGCTAGAAAATGAAATCGTCAAAGACATTATGGCAAAAGGTGAAAAATTAAATTTATATGTACATAATAAGTCTTAAACTGTACATATAAAAGATATGTTAAAAACCATATAAAATGAACATTAAAATAGTTCCGAAAATGTTTTCCCCCTCTCTTGAGCATGCACCAGATGTATGCTTGTTTACATGAGTTGACAGGAAGCCTATATTCCATGACCAGGAGGTCAACAGTTTATTACCCCTCATTAAAACTGTGAAATTAACATATATTTCACTGTATATCATTCTCATCGGTTACTGATTGTTCCCATTATCTGTGAGAGGCAGGCCTATTGGATAATTGACTCTACCTCATGGCTTGCCGCTCTGCTCAGTAGCCCAAATAGAGGGGCATTGCGATTCAATGCCCCAGATCTCCTTTCTTGATTAGTTAGCCTATTTAATAGGTTTACTGTTTATTTATCGGGCCCACTGCTTACCAAGGGTCGTTGATTGAGAGATTCGATGTCTTGAAAATGTGCAAACGTGTGCAAGGGGAGGGACATCTGTTACTCCCAGCACACAAAGCAATGAGCAGGTCTCTGCTTTCATATGGAGATTCCTGAAATAGCCTGGAATGGAAAGTTATTTTATTGCACAATTTCTGAGGCTGCTGTGAGAATTAGACTGAAGAAGAATGCTTAGAATTGGACGGATCACGAGAGTTACCAACAACAATATGCTAGACACGATTAATAAGCCAGCTCAGCTACTTAAAATTATCAATAAACGCAAACTGCAGTTATTTGGCTATATGGTAAGGGCCCAAGAGCTTCGAGGAACTCTTTTAGAGGACAAAACTCAGATTGTGAACGTTTGGAAAGGGAGTATTTGTGAGTCGTGCTTACTGATCCAGAGAAATGTTTGCTACATTTTTGATAAAAATATTTTACTGGATGGTGTCAAATTACATTGGAGTATACAAATTTGATTACCTTTTATTATCATTTAATCTAGCTGCGTTATAGACAGGAGTCCGCTCAAGTCCACTCCTTCCAATTTAACTGTGCACAACTCATTTTGGCACTACAAAGGAAGATTCTTTTATCTGCATGCATTTATTGCTCTTTATGTATGTATGCATGTATGATGTGCATTTATATTAATATCTAAGGATTTTGAGACAAGAAATGAGGCATAATTTCAGATCATGTTAAGAACTTGCTGAATAAAAGTTTACAAATTACCAGACATCAGTAAAATGAAAAGAAATTGTAGACTGCTGTTGAGGAAAAGATTTCTTATGAAATTCAAAGGCAAAAATCTCTGTTAATGTTTTAGCTAGATGTATGCTGATGTTTGCCCTCTACAAATCATGCTTTTCAAAACCAAAATTGTGTTTATCTGATCATCAACAGTATCAACCTAACAATTTAGGTACCCATCAATCTTTAGGATCTTAAAATGTAAGCTTAGGCCTAATGTTACTAATTAAATGGACTTATGTTATTGAATTATAATACTGATTATTGCTTTGAGAATTCGTAAGTAACTGTAAGTCATATCTTCACGAAGGTTGTGATTCCTATCAAATTTTTAGTGGCCTGCCTCTGTCCCCTAGGGTGGGAATTTTCTTGTCAGTATGAAGACAGCTGCCTTCAAAGGAATTCTGAACAATATACTAATAACTTTAAGGATAAAAATGCACCAAAAAGTTTACTTCTTTGACTTAACCCGAGACTATTGTCACAGAATATCAATGAGGACTCTAGTGCTTATCTGTGACCCCTCAGTAATATTGACAAGAAATGAGCAACAGACAAAATGAAATTTTGTCTGTTGCTCATTTCCCAGCTAATGTGACTAATGGTTTTCCAAGCTAATGTGAACAGGACAAAAAAAATGTGCATCTGGCATCAATCTTCTCTTCTCTGCAGCTATGATCTGAAACCATAACTAACTTACCAATATCTTTCCCAGAACAAAACTTCTTTGCAACTTTCTCTTGGGTTGTTTCTTCCATAGTCTGCTGACTCTCAGCAGGTGCAGCCTGCTTGTATAAATCAGAAAATGGTATTCCTCTTATGTCAATTTCCAAATTCATAGCTTGTTCTAATGTCCATCTTTCTAGCCCTCCTGCAATCAATGAAACATTAACAAATTTTAAACTGTAAGTCATGAAAGGAGATTACTGTGAAGCTTGATCATTCTTAAACAACAATAAGCATATAAAGAAGAGAGAATTGCCTAAGGGGTTGTACACACAACCATGCAGCTTGTCATGACAACTTTAAGCTCCCATTGTAAACAATGCACTCATAGCAACAAATAGCAGCTACATCAGGCTAAAGGACCAATTATTACAACTTACCTGGAGTTTTTTGTGCAAGTCAACATTGGATTTGTGTTTCATTCTGGTGAGAATAGAAAAAGCATAAAAGGCCTTTCTGGCTTAAATTCTGTACTTAACTCTTTGTCAGATCATTTGCAACTGTTGAAGAAGCAGTTAAGCATATTTCAAGTTTTTTGGCTCCCTAGGTTTGCTTTACTCAGGCAATTTAGCTGATATTTAATCTCTTGATGGCAATTTCAAAAAGCTTTTTTTTTGCTCCTATAGAATTAGAGCATATTTAAAATTTGAAGGATGTTTTTTACCAGACAAATAAAAGGTAAAATTCTAGTTGAGTTACTTCTTGCTATCTCAGAAAGAAGTTAGGTTAGGAAAATGAAACTTTCAGCAATGGGTCTACAGGCTAAAGTATATCCTGGGAAGGTATTTTAAAGTACCCACCTCCACTTCTTCTCCCTCTAGAGAGCCTTTGAAGGATATTTTGCTTGAGGTGTGCGGCATGCATTTTTGAAGTGTAACGGACCATTATCAAAAAATTAAGAAGTCCAGTTTTAATCAAAGATATAATGTGCAGTGCTACGCCAAATTGGAATTCAAATTACGGTCCAGTCCCAAAGATGGACAGTTAGACGATCAGTTAAACTTCATTTGTGATGACTTTCAATATTTCAACCTGAAAGAAATAGTGATATCAATAGAAAGATTGCTTGATGATGTTGACTGTGTAATATTATGTTAATTTCACTTCAAAATGTATATAGGCATTAGCATTTCTGGAAATACTTTATATTGATTCTTAATAAGGCACGTGCGTTATTATTTTCAGGCTAGGTAAAGCAGCTTACCGCTATATTTAGGAGATAAATGTGCTTATGCTGCTCATGCTTAGCGTGTAGCTAGATACAGAACATTGAGTATTTATGACATAAAGGTTCATGAGAATACAAAATGTTTTTATAGGCATCATCCCAGAAATTCTAGCCGATTTATATTATAGCTGTACTTTATGATGACATATTATGAAGAGCTCGATTGTAAAACTTAGGACCAAGAGAAATCGAACCCCTTCCTTAGTCGTTGCAACGTGATTTGCAAGCCATTACACCATGGTCCCTTGCCCTTGAGACAGAGAAATTTTGGATGTCATTTGTTTCAATTGACGTCACTGCAGATATATATTGTCACACAAGCGTTTGCTTTGCATTCTCTATTTCTCTTTCCGTTTATCATCCTCTTTAGACATACTTTAGACAATATAGACTTAGATCTTTTCTAAATAGTTTTAGTATTTTGCACTTGATGATTGTAATGGGTGGTGACAGCGTTGGAAGTTGTAACTTGAAGAAGTTTTGGAATCAGAATATAATCTGTGAGTATATTTTTTGCCAAGAATCTCGTGATATGATTTGAAATGTTTTTCTTTTCGTTGGCTGCTAAGGTGCCTAGTTTGTGCATTCCAAATCAGCGTTTCTCAGCCTCTAAAAGCAAAAGCAAAAGCAAAAGCAAAAGCAAAAGCAAAAGCAAAAGCATTTGTTGACATCGCTGCAGCAGCTCCTGTGCAACTAAGATTTCCCGCCAAATTTTGTACGTGCAATGGCGGCTTCCCTTGCCGCCATATTTGGTTACGGGTTCAGAGCGCGACTTCTCGTTCCAGTCCTTTATAAAGAGTTCACTGAGTGAAAATCACAGCATAGTCACATTCAATATTAATGAGGCAGGATGCAAAATTTATCACGTCACTCCTGGATACTATGAACAATTATCTTAGTGTACTTTGAAAACTTCAGAAGGATTCAGTATTTAGCCATACCTAAAACTATTTGGTATAGAAAAGAAAATTACTGCAAAGTTTAGAGATGTTCTACAAACGAGCTGACACACATTCTCTACACAATTCTAAGCAAGTACCTATATAGAAAGTAACATATGAATTTCATGACTGTATCATTGGCCATGTAAACAAACTTGTAAATATAGCATCACTATGTTCAGGCTCGTTGCAAGGTATTTGTAGCAAGGGGGACCTGACATGAGTCAGAGTGATGTCTTCACAATAACGTCCGCTGTCTTTTGTTACGGTAATAGTGTCCACAGCTTTTCAAATTTAAAATCAGTACTAGTCAGGATGATGGTTAAATGAAAATTGAAGATGGTTCTGATCAAAGTTATACTTCCGGCACTAGAGCCAAGGTAGTGCACGAAACCCATTCTGAACCTTTTGTTGTTAAAAACAATAATTATTTGATTTGTTTACCAATGTGTAGGATGCGTAACATTTTTTATAGCGTTATTGAAAGGAAATTTTCGCATTCGTATGTGCCCCGTGGCTTAGCTTGCATCACCAAACGTTTCTCAATCCCTTCTTCGTCTCCGTCTCCAGTTTCTGCCTCCTCCCGCTGAAAAGATGAAAACATTTTATTCGAGGACGACATTATCAAGTTATCAGGTTCGTCATTGAAAACAGTCAACTGCTACACCAAACATGACGAATTTCCCCGGAGACGGAGTTGGTAGAGCTCGATCGCACTCTAAAGGTGTTGAACCTGTTCCAAGAAATGGCAATAACGGAAGAATCCGACATTGACAGATTGCGTATCACAAACCCTCTTTTACAGGTCTATTTACGCGCTTCGACAGTTTTCTTCCCATGAAATATAAGAAAAGTCGCATTTTCACATTAGTTAATTGTATCTTCAACATCTGTTCTACGCATGCGTCTTTTAATGAAGAGCTTTGTAAACCACGTGCCACACTTGTAAAAAATGGTAATCCTCTAGATCTTAGTTATATTAATTCTTGCTCTAGTGAAATGCTTTCTAAATTCTTTCTAGAAATCGTAGGTATTCTGTAGTTCCTAACTGTGATATAACTTTTGTTTTACCATTTACAGGGCCAAATGCACACAACTAAATGAACTTATTTCCTCTGCTTATCCTCAAGTTAACATTCGTTTTATCTTCCGCTCCTCTTTTTGTCTATCTAACTTTTTTCAGTTTAAGGACCGAACTCCCAAGTTACTACGCTCAGGCGTAGTCTACCAGTTTAAATGTCGTTTCTGTGCAGAAGCGTATTTAGGTCAGACAATACGTCAATTTCACAGACGTTTGTCGGATCATCTGGGAGTTTCATCTTAAACTGGAAAGATGCTTTCTAGCCCTCCATTTTCTAGCATTCGTCTACATGCTGTAATCTATTCTCGTCCGTTCTCTGCCTCTGACTTTACTTTCCTCGCTTCAGGTTCTTCAGAATTCGAGATCTTGCTTAAAGAAAGTCTTCTTTTGTCTAAATCTGCCTATTCAGTTAATGTAAACAAAAGTTCAACTCCTCTCATTCACTTTTAGTATGCCTCTTGTTAGTAATGTATCCTATTGTTTATGTTGTGGTCTCAACCCAACGTGTTTTACAAAGTGTAATTTATAATTTTACGATGGTGATAGAGTACACCGAAAGCACATCAAATAATGTTTAGTAACTATGTTTCATCTACGCGCCTTGGGCTGGCCACTTATCTTTACATTAAGAAATTGACAGAGCTAAGCGCCACTTAAAGTTGGGATTCAGGTTTCCAGATTTTATGAAAGCTAATTAGGATCAAGGGAAGCAAAAAGCAGGGTTAGATACCTACTTTCTACGTAGGTACAGCAGTAGGCCGATGCAAGTGTCTGTTTTAGAACAAGAAAGAATGTAAATGAAACCAAAGCAGTGTTCACTGTCAAATCCTTTTATTCAATTTTTAAAATCAGAATACTGCATACTTTGTCGTGGATCATAAAACAAGAGTTATCATAATGTCAACTAAAACTCAGTCGACACTTGCTGCCTTTGGATATGTATTTTCAATTTAATGCTAAACAACTTTATTTGTCCGAAAAAGTTCCTTTTTTGTTTCACTCAGCCTGCGAATGTTTCTTAAATATTTTTTAAAATTTCGGGAATCTGAGCCTCGTGTTTCTTAAAATCATGTTTCTTATAAAATTAAAGATGTGTAGCAAATAGTGGCAGCATTTTGGGTCAGAGACTTCAAGCCGAAATTATTTCTGGCTGAGCAATTTTCGGGAGGGAGTTTTCCGGAAGGGAGATTTCCTAGGTGGGAATTTTCCGGGAGGGAATTATACGGTGGGAGTTTTCTGGGAGGGAATTTTCCTAGAACCCACTTTGACACACTATAACTTTATATCGGCTAGTGCTATTAAAAAGATGTTTGACACTTTTATAGTTTAGCTCTTTTCCAACAAATTGCAACGAAAACATTTTTTAATTTGGGGTGGATGACGTCATCTATGGCTATGAAATATTGTGCAATATTCAAAATTTCACAAATTTTGTAAAAAGGCCTTAAAACAAATTTTTAAATTATATTTTCATATTTTAAGAACTTTTAGTATCTCTAGGGTATTCCTGCACATATACGTTGTATCTAAGCAAGATATTTTAGTTTTTGAGAAAATTATTTTACAAAATGTATGAGTTTTGAAACTACCGAAATGGTTTCTTACTTATAATTCACTGGTTTTTATTCATTTTGAGCATTATGACTCAAAAATATCCTCCAAACATCAAACATATAACTCTTAATTCACTGTTGACACAAATTTCATCTAAAAATGTGATTTTCTTTTAATTATTTTGCATATTAAGTTCTTTAGCAAACTTCACCTTATTGCACAACATATTTTTTCATTTTTTGCGAAATTTCAACAAATTTTGCATTGGAAACACTGGTAAAGAAGATGCATGCTGTACATTCGTAGACGCACACTTACTGTGCTCGTAAACATGGTGAGGTGTTAGTTTACAACGTAGGACACAGCATTGCTAGCGTGACGTAATTTATTAATTTCGCTTTAGTTTGAGGCCTACGAGCACGAAGGAAAGTTCTATATCAACCCAGGATCAGCGACCGGAGCATACAATCCGTTAGATTTGTGAGTACATGTAACCATTTTTGTATTTGTTTTGCGTATAAACATTCCTGCAAGGGTCGTAGGTTAGAAGAAAAGTGAGTTTGGCATGAGCTATGATGGCTTGGATATGACAGTAAGTGGCTAAAGTACCTTACATACCACGCCTATAATGTACCGTGCTCAATTAAATCACCTTTCCCAGACTTTTCAAATAGTAGGTGGGATAACCATGACAACGGATTTGAAGATAGCGAGACGTCCAAAGGTCTCGTTTTGAAGTAAACGGTGTAGAGCAAAAGGTGTAACGGGTAGAATTGGATGAAGCGATCACACGGTACCCAAAGTACCTGATGCATTAGACTGCCCCTATCGGTAAGCGGAGCAGCCTCGCTGTCAAATAGGTAATAGGCTTATTTGACAGGGCGGTCAGCTATGGAAAGTCATCCAGTACCGTGTAACTAGGCTAAAAATTTTTTGTGATTTGGCTCCAAAGTTAGGTTGATAGGCTGTACGCTCAATTGTACATTGATAACTAGGGAGGAGTGGGTTTTCAACTTGGGCGGTACTGCCCCCCTCCCGGCCCTGTTGGCTTTTGAAACTTTCAAGGGGGTGTAAGAAAATAGGGTGATAAGCGTTAGATTGTAGACAAGGAGAAAATCGCTGATATTTATGATTTGATGTTGATTCTGAGCTAATTTCTTCTCCTTGTAGTGTTAAATTCTATTCTGTATTTCATTTGCACTTAATAAATAACAAGCGCAAGCCGACCGAGTGCTTTATCTTAATATCTGAAGAGGGGGGGGGGGGTAGTGCTTTGGATGTGTCTAGGGAGCCTTGGGGCGATGATATAACAGCGTTTAGAACCACTTAGTTATATTTTCTGCTCACTTCACTGTTCAAATTTTGTTTCCGTTGATAAAAAATCCAGTTGCCCCTCCAAATATAACGCTGCCCCCCCAAACCTGAACTGCTGGCTACGGGCCCGTACGAAAGCAATCGTTCGTGTACACTTTGCACACTCTGGGTTTTCAAGCAAGAGTCGCATCGCTTAGTGGTATTTTTGGTCTTTGAAACCTAAGGTGGCTATTCCTTTTAGGAGTTGATGTTTGGCAAATAAAGGATGGCACATGCTGCTTAATTCGGTCAACCAGCCTCAAAGTTGTTAGGACAACATAGCCAGCTTCACACTGGCATGAAAATTGCTAAACTAAAGAGCTAGAATTTGTTGGAGGCACATGATTTTTGTGGTTCGTTGATAATGCTCGTTGGTTGTATAAACTATGCATGGAGCGTCAGCGACAAAACATTTCCCTACGGCCTTTCGATCTGCTTTTCAAAACGAAGTGAAACGTTTCCAAGCCATGTTGGTTTTTAGTACACAAGACATAGGTCCGAAGTGCTTTTCTTGGCGAACTGCTAAAGTTTTAATTTGATAGTGCTGTCAATAACATCTTCGGGATAGCCATTTGAAAGAAAACTTTGCTTTAGAAAATTTGGTAGATTCTAATTTGGTATCGGAGAAAATCATGAGAGCACGATGAACTGAAGTTTTGATCAGGTTAATTTTACCTGTTTTGGGGCAGAACGGATCCGTCACATTCGGACTCTCTTTCTAATATCGCAAACGTGTCATCAACATAACGGAAATAAACAATGGGCTTTTGGGAAGGTTCAAAAAATTGAAGTTCATAAAAGCCAACGAAGATATTAGCCAATGCTGGACCCAATGGACTTCCCATGCTTACCCTGTTCTGTCGCCGGTACATTTCATTCTTGAAGCTG
The DNA here is from genome assembly GCA_010016025.2 of Alatinidae sp. Z8VKAUB7J3. NCBI lineage: Eukaryota > Metazoa > Cnidaria > Cubozoa > Carybdeida > Alatinidae > Alatinidae sp. Z8VKAUB7J3. The sequence goes on from JAAAKM020073195.1 coordinate 138,316,312, forward strand.
AATTCAACACCACGTGTTGCAGCAGCTAGGGAGACTCTTTGACACATTTCATTGTTGTCACTCTGACGTTAGTATTCTGAAGACTTTTAGGTACACAAGGTTTTCGCTATTTCGTGCAACATTATGGTAAGTCAATAGTTGTTTTTGTCGAATTACCCTTAGCAACAGTCCATTCGAAATAATCTTACCAACAATTTATTCGAATTAACCATAATAACAGTTTACTTATTTTACCCTTAAATTACCCTTAGTAACAGTCTATTCGGATTAACCACATTAACAGTTTATTCGAATCCATCTTAGCAACAGTCCACAGAGTTGCATTAGTGGGTCAAAGTTGGCAAGAACATAGTTGAGTTACTATTGCAAACTGTCCATCCCAATTGGTTACAGTCTATCTAAATTAGCCTTTGCATTGTCCTATTTTTAATAAGATCATAGCGATATTAGCTCCCAGTCATCTACCGGTGGACATCAACAACGTAATTGGAGACCAGCCTCTCTGCGCCATGTGACTTGACCAAGGAAGAACTGCCATCCGGCCAGTCATCAATCCAAAGCCCATTGAAGTTACAGAGTACCATCATTTTATCAGTCTTGTCAGTATATTCGAATTAGTCATGTAAACTGCATATATGAACTACTCTAGGCTACAGACCTTATAAAGTTTGCATTTTAATTCTGAAAATCTGTGTTGTAAATTGCTTGCTTTGCTATGTTGTGTAGCAGGAGTATGCTTAGTAATATCTTAGCAAATAATACAACCTAAAAAAACTTTTAAACTCAAACTGAGATTGCTAAAAAGACTTTTTCTTCTGTTCCACTTAAATAAAACTCAAACTAAATCTCAGTTTTGGAAAGAGCACTAGAGAAATAGAAAATTTGTCATCACCGGATATCGAACCCGTAACCCACGCGCTGCGGCGTGCGCTCTACCAACTGAGCTAAGTGACCTCCGATGTTAACATACTCGATTTCTCTAGTCGCCAGATTAGCTCTCAATGATCTACCGGCGGCCATCGACATCCAGCTCAAAGCAATTGTAGACCAACCTATCTGCTCCATGTGACTTGACCAAGGAAGAACTGCCCTCCGGCCATTCAATCTGTATAAACACCATTGGAGTTAGAAAGTATCATTTTTGACTCAGCTTAACAAAATGTTTTATATATACATGTTATCCTCTAACCTAATCTATCCAAAGTTATTGTGTGTGTGTGTGTGTGTGTGTGTGTGTGTGTGTGTGTGTGTGTGTGTGTGTGTGTGTGTGTGTGTGTGTGTGACTAGCAGTCTTCACGAAATTCACAGAGAGAGAGGGTCAAGTGCATCTGTGCATTGCTCTCCCCCTGTAAATTGCTGTGCAGGTGCTGGCATGCCTATTAACATAACTCATATTGCCTATTCTCTAATAGATGAGATCAGCGATGGTGTCAGCATCAAGCCGTGGCCAACCATAGTGTCCTTAAGGTGTCACCACATAAACTAATCCTGCTGTAAAACAGTCCTTGCAGTTGGGACTTGAAACTAGTCACACTTACTGAGGTGGCAATTGGGGCTGGAAGCAGGTTCCCATTCTGACAGTCTGTGGGTAGAAACTCGACTTATATGCATCCCATTCTGGCTGTACTAAGGGATACTGAAGATTGTGACTGACCTTTGTGTAGCAAGGTTTGGGTTGATGTGTGCTGGTATCTGACATACAGCCTCGTGATGAACTGTCTTATAGAACATTGTTAGTTGTGAAACACACTGTCTCACCCAGAGAGACCTCCGGTCCAATGTTTTCATCATATCAGGGACACTGCCATGCTGCTGATAATGGCTTGCTACAAATGGAGAAGCTTTTCTTTCTAATTGTTTCATTCAGACTTTTGTAGGGTAGCATCCCTAGCATCCAAGGTGACTTAAAGGCAAGAAGGGCTCTGAAAAGTTTTTTTTGACTAGTTATTTTGAAAGGGATATCTTATTTTCCAACTATTACTAGAAACATTTTCTTATTTAATTTCAAAGACACTGTCTTTGCTATAAATACACATTGTTTTTATAAGCAACTCAATTTTTCGAGGTCAGACCTCAAGTTGCTTAGCAATTTTTCAAAATCAGGCCTGCAGTTGCTTAAGAAGTTGCTTCGGTATCACTACAGGTTGTCGTCGAATTCCATTGTGCTGTTGGTTGACAAAATGCAGCACCCAGCAGTTGTAAATGATGAAATACCAAATGATGGTTGGATCTTTGACCTCTTTGCTTGACACATTATCAACAGTGTGATGAATCAAGGCTTTCTTTTACCGCAAAAAGATGAAAAGAAACCTCCATGTCTACTGAGAAGTGGAAATCAGCCATGGACTGTTCCGTTCCAGCAATGCAACATAGTATATAATAATCTTTTTTTTTACCCTCCTGCCAGTGATACAATTTTCAAGGTTACCTTGCTTTAGGAGTATTTAAAACTTCATTAGTTTGCAATCAAAAGAAGTACAAGGATATTTGAGGTAGGAATAGGTTGACAACCCTGTTGAAAAAGAGGTCCGAACGATTCTCCAAACGTCGCTGTGGGACTCGTTATCGTGTAGGAAATGTAAAGTGAACACTAACTGCTATCAACTTCAGTTGAGCGTGAATGTCGCAAAATGCGCGACACTTAAATTAGCTCAAATATCCTAGTATTTCTTATGACTGCAATTTACATCCCTTTGTATGAAGCATTGTATTTCTGGTGACAATGGTATTCTATTATTAAAAACTCATCCTAACACTTTTTGACTCTATTGGCATATATGGTAGAGTTTACCATGTTTTGAGTCGTGTCTATTTGCGAGGTACGGTTCGAGAGAAACTTCGCCCATCTTCAGGCTGCTGGGTTTGAATTTTGTCGCTGTTTTTATGAGGTTGCGTTGCGGACTTCAGAGGAGTCTGGGATCGAATTAGGTTGCGAGGATGCCGTTTCTCGGCCTTTTGGCAAGGAATGGATGTAGTATCTGTTCTCATTGATGACAAATGCTATCCATAATCCGCGAGAGGCGGTCCTACTGAGCAGTTGAGCTTGCTTAATTGCTTGCTTGTCTTCCCGGTAGCCTAAATTGAGGGGCGTTGCCCTTGGACGCCCCAGCTGCCCTTTATTTATTAGTTAGCCTGTTTGGTGTCTTTTCTGTTTATTTAGGGTAGTTTTAATGTCGGACCCACTGCTCATCAGGGTCTGTGATTGCGAGACAGCCATGCTGTTTTGTGGGTTTTTTTGCTATCTTTGCAAGGGCTGGATGTCATATGTTTGGAAGTTGGTATCCGATGCCGTTTTGATAACCTTAAAGGACGCAATTCAGATCAAATTGGAAATGTTTGAAAGAAGAACTTTACCATGGCTATCAATGCACAGGGTACACGGCAAAACATTCACCCATTGAATGCCCAGATGGATACTGGTGCAATATCACTAAGAAGGCAGATGATGGCTTTGCTGATCGAGGCTTTTGTCAAAAGTTAATACCAGGTAACTAAGGTGTTCCCCCATGCTGGTGCTTGGGAATAGCATTGAGTATGGAAGACAAGTGCTGTATAACAAATTTACTGTATAACAAATTTACTGTGGGTGGCAGTCGCATTTCTAGTTACTACTGCCAAATTGTATTGTTTGGTACGCAATGTTAGATTACTAGAGTCGTATCAAATACAGTAGAATTCACAAGAAGTAAAAGGAAGTGCGTGTATCTCTGACACAGTGGTGGAGAACGGAGTTACAGTCTAAAATCGTCATTTTGTGATGCTTAAACAGGATTTCCTGTAGTGGTGACTAAAAATTAGATTTTTTATGAGAGGAACTACAAGACGTCAAAGAAGTGGGAAGCCAAAAAAGAGCACTACCCCTCAGATTGACGAGGTCTCGCCTTGTTGCTAAAACTTGTGTACAAGGCCCGATCCTTTTGTTACCTAAAGACAGCAGATAACGTAATTTGCGTTTCATTAGCTGGTGCGTAGTTATGGCGAGGTTTTAACTACTTAAGTTTTCTGCTGATGCGGAGACCTTGCCTTTTACTTCCTAATTCTGGTTGCTCCTTCTACCTGATCTTCACAAAATAAACGCATCATGAATCCTGGTAGCATGTAAGAATATCAATTGTGGCTGATTAGAAAATTATGTGGAAGGATTTTGTAATGTCACCAGTCAGACAAACAACCTATAGATTGTGCAAAATTTGACTAGGGAAGCAAGAAATGTATCTGTTGAAAAAGATAACCGCAAGATAACGGCGGACGCCTAACCATACCCATCTCGCCCTGTCGAAGGATAGGGTCATCACCCTATATATACGACTTTTATGGGGAATGTAAGGTACAACAAAGTAACGTCGGTTTTTTGCCTCTGCTTTAAGGTGCAAGCACTTCCTCCTGTAGAATGTCTCCATCAGCTCTTGAAGAGTTCATCTTTAAATATTCTCTTCTTTTGTAACTCTTCCATATAACGGGGAAACTCAAGGTGGCTGAACCTCAAAATTGCCAGTATTCCGTATTCTTGAAAATCATATCTGCCAGAAAGGTAGCTTTTTTATCTGTTCATTTTCTCAGAGTTGTAAACTGAATATGGAAGCTTCCTTATCTTCTAAGAAAAGGTGGGGATGTAGTTACTGACATGAGAAAGCTGTCATAAATTAAGCATAATGATGAAATCTCAGTTATGTAAGAGTTCAGAATACCTCACTTGATCTAAAATCAAAGTATTGTAGAGATCTTCAAGACCCGAGACGGAAAGTAGATACTATAACATCAAACTTCAAGTACTTGACTCTTGCAAAGTGGAACGTTACACATGTTATTTGTAAACTCACAACACAATAAATTGTATCAGAGAGAGTGGCAAGTGGCAAAGACACATGGGAGGAAGCAATGAGCTTAGATTAATAAGCATGAGGTTGTTACCAAGGTCTTCCAGTTTTCAAGTATTTTTTTCATATGTTTCGTTTCTCAAAAAAAGTATTTGTGCAAAAAGGATTTGTCTAATTATCATTCATAACCCAAAGCAATATTTATTCATGGTAAGACGATCACCTCTTTAATGATCACATTCTTTTATTCATTGTATACATAGGGATGAGATTATCAAACAAACATGGAGGAACAGATGTTTAAGTTCTTTTAGCATTTTTATCAAAACGAGACGACCTTATGATCAGTGCTACATGATGTTTTATTCAAAAGAGATCATGACGGAAGACGCAAAACCTCCCGTATCATATGTGTACTTAAAACTATCCCAGATATATTTCGCACTTATCATCTAAAACAACCACTTGCCACCCTCCTCCTCCCTCCTTCTCCTGTTCCTTCCCCTCCTCCTCCTCCTCCTCCTCCTTCTCCTTCTCACCCTTCTACTCCTCCTCCTTCTTCTCTTTCTTCTCTTTCTTCCACTTCTTCTTCTGCTCTTCATCATCAACATCCATGATTGTCGTTGTCACCAGAAATTGATGAGTAATCCCTACCTTTTGAGGGGGCGTACATTCAAGGGGGCGTTTAATCAATGTAATGTCGTATTCATACAGGATGTAACAACTACAAACGTAGCAAAATCCTTCTCTTAAATCAGTTGATGCATAATTAAACCATTCTGAAATAAAATTTAGGGAAGCTCTTGAAACTTACTTCCTTTGATTGACAATTTCATTCAACGAGAATCTTTTAAAGGTAGGGTTAGCCTGCGTGCAGACTATCCCTACTGAAGTGAATAGTTGCTGACTGCGCGCAGGCTAGGCTAGAATTCGTTGTGAGTTCTAGCATTTAAACTACAAGGCAAAGGTTTTTTCCCTTAACAAAGTAAATTATTTCATTATTTCACGACATCCTAACAAAACAACTTTCAGATGTTCTTTCGCAGTCTCCCAATCAAAGACACCTGATGAACAGTAGATTCGACATTGAAACTACCCTAAATAAACAGACCAACCAACAAACAGGCTAACAAATAAAAAAGGGCAACTGGAGCGTCCTAGGACCCTCTCACTTTTGGCTGCAGAGCAGAGAAGCAAGCCATGAGGCAGGCTCAATCGCCCGTGGGACCGCCTCTCGCGGATTGTGGAAAGAATCTGTCATCAATTAGAACAGATACTACATCCATTCCTTGTTAAATGGCAGAGAATGTCCTTTCGCACTACTCTTAAATGAAGTACTGTCTTGTACCTTATTAACTTGCGTCATTTCAGTGTAACAATATAATAACAGAGGTAAACATGGTGCAGGGTTGTGGTTGCCAGCAACAACAGATCAGGTCTTGTATGAATCTGATGTGAATAACTTTCGTATGTGTCTTCAGGGGGGTCATGTCAAGTAGCTTGAACTGGAAATATCGTCAAACGACAAACTTAAGTACTATCAGGGTTCCCAGCCTCAACTTGGAAAAAAATTCCTTGAAAATTCCCTGATTTCCCTTACGAAATTTAGAAAAATTCCCGGGAAGTTCTACACCGGAGTATTACAATACATGCCTTATGTAAATCTAGCATTCCATTATCTACAGTGTCATACGTTAGGTTGCTCTGTGAATAGGTTCTGCATTGTATTTCAGATTATTTCACGCTCTGTTTATGATCTATTGTTCTATTCCTGCTAGATAGAAGAAGAGATCACATGTCTCCAAAAATATAAGTTGAGAATTCATAAAATTGACGAAAGCGATATTTTAAGCATTGAAGCAAGCTTGGGCGAACTACGATGATGGTTCTCCTAGAATCCCGCACGTGTCCTGCTATCACTTTTAAGTTCTATGCTTTTCTATTTGATTTTTGTGTCAAAGTAAGCGTCGTTAGAGGGGGATGGGGGGGCTGCATTTGCAAATCCTAGATATGGTTCCATTTCCTTAAAATAAGTACTCGTAAAGAATGCACAGCAAAGACAGCACCGTGAAACCTAGCTTGTCCCTTGTGACCTTTGCCTTCCATCCAATTTATGTTCCTAACTCTGCTTCCCACATTCTACTCTGCTTCCCACATTCTGTAGCTCCTAGTGTTGTCCGCATTCCCTCATTCTGATTGGAACGAGCAGGTGAAGGAAACCTGAATTCCTAGGGAGCTAGAATTAACAATCAAAATTTTGGTTAATTTGCGTGACCAACAGAAAAATCGGTATTTAGTAATTGTAACTAGATCCTTTTTTTGACATTATTTCTTAGTGTATAAGCATGAGTATTTATTTGTGTAATTGACAATACCTTGCTACCTTAGTTTATCACTTTCAGAGAAGAGGGGTTATCTAAAGAGCAGTGCTAATTTTTGTTTTCCTTGTTATTGGATTAAATGCAAACCATGTATTTGCATTATAACCATAATAAATAACTAAACGGGTATCTTTTCCTAAAACAATTTCAAATTTAGTGTTTAATCTGTAACATTCTCTTGTGCTGCAGGGGTGAATGTTGAACGAAACTAACCTTGCCATTTAGAAAATGAACACAATTTCTATGTGTTCATTGTCTTTTCTACGCGTACGGGTATACCTACCCATGGAAATACGTCTTGTATCATTTCACCTCATTCTCGTATATTCACCTATTTTGATCCTTTTTAGTCAGTTTAGTGAGTTCTTACACTACATAACGTTTTGCAGAGAGTCAATCATATGTTAGGTATTTTGTGAGCTAAGGGTATGATATGATTACATGGGAATATAGGGGAAACTTTTTACTAGTCTCAATTCAATTTCGTAATTGCAAAGACATTTTACACACCTTTTGCACAATCTACTCAGCTGCTATTCACACGTACACTATTTAAAGTTTTTCTAAAAGACTTGTAAAGACGTGAAGTTGACCCATCAAGGACTCCTGATAAATTAATTAATCGGGATAAATTCGTTTCTTACCTTTTGTTACTTAGTATGGTTGGTTAAAAAAGTTAGTAAATTGGCTTCATTGGTTAAATAAGTTATTTTGCTAATTTACTACATTTGCCAGTTATTAAGTGACCTATAAGCAACAATTTACTAAACGCCAACTGAAACTACGAAAGATTTTGGACCTTGCAATTTCGAAAGAAGCCACAAAATCAAAACTTTTTTCAAGATATTCAGTCGTGACACAAGATGCTGCTATCATGCATCCATCACTGGATCGTTCTTTCGTCATTGTTTGATATGATAAAAATGTGTTACAATCTACAAAGTTATGCATCCTCACATATAATGGCTAAATATATCTACCAACCCTTTGTAAATTTTAGATATTGCTAAGATTCAAGATATCCCACAACAATACGACATTGTAACTTTATCGCAGTTTCAAGAGCTTTCATGCCTCTCAACACTGTGGCGGATCTACAAGTTGACTGTAGGAGAGGGAAGAACTTTAAAAGAGCTCATTATAAAACTCCACAAAATGATTTGCATGGATTTTTCTCTGCTGCATCCTTTAAGTTGGCCATATCCACATAGTTTGTCATTATTGAACATCCTAAAATCAACGAAACTACCTAGTCAGCCCATCTTTAGGTAGAATGCTAAAGCCAAAACTTACGGAGGATGGTTGGTAGTGGGGGTAGGGGGCATGGCCTAGGTAGCCCCTTTCCGGATCTGTCACCGCTTTCTCGGCACCATCATCAACTGCGACAACAACACAAGTAACACCTACATTAGCATTATCGTCATCATCATTATCGCCTTTTTATTTCCAACTTTTCAGGTTTGAAGACCCCTTGTGGTGAAATGCGTGACCTTGTTTTACGATATAAGAAAGTGATTCAAAGTATTGAGAAGTTTTTAGTAACAAGGAAACATGTATTTACGGTGTTTGCCAACCTATCTTCATCCATCGATTTGTCACTTAAAGCATTAAAAATATTGATGTACCAAATAGGTAAGTATTGTCAAATTTTCCACTTACAGTGTATCCTTGTATAACCCCTAAGGGTCTGTTGCAATCCTGTGCTGTTTACTGATCTTGCCACCTTCTGCAATCGATAATGTACGATTTTGTGTTTTCTTCTATTTATATGGCTTTAAAACCCGGTTTAATCTATATTGAAGCTAACAAATGTTGGCGTAATGAAAATGAAAGTATGAATGCCTTTTTCGTAATCTTGTCATGCCTTCTTAAAGCCTGTTTTCATTCCCTGCTTTTTATCGCTTGTTACTATTTTGGATCGACATTCTGCAGTCGTGCATGTGTCATGCGTTTTTCGGATTTATAGGTTGTCTCATTTGTTTCTTCCTTCTATTTCTTCTTTCTTTCTTTCTTTCTTTGTGCCCCTTTTACTATTTTCTTTGTTTTTTCTTCTCCTTCTTTGCCGCTACTTGCTTTTTGGTCTACTAGGCTGCCTCCGCCGTCGTTATATACTTCCATTGTTCCTCTTCTTTGTCGTCTGCTGCTACTGCTGCTGCTGACGCTGCCTCTGCTTCTACTTCTAACCCTGCTTCTGACTCTGCTTCTGCTTCTGCTTCTGCTTTTGCTTTTACTTTTGCTTCTGCTTCTGCTTCTGCTTCTGCTTCTGCTTCTGCTTCTGCTTCTGCTTCTACTTCTGCTTCTACTTCTGCTTCTGCTTCTGCTTCTACATCCGCCTCTGCCTCTACCTCCGCGTCTGCTTTTGCTGCGGCTGCTGCTGCTGTTGTTTCTATTTCTTCTTCTGCTGCTGCTTCTGCTTCTGTTTCTGCTTCTGCCTCTGCCTCTGCCTCTGCCTCTGCCTCTGCCTCTGCCTCTGCCTCTGCCTCTGCCTCTGCCTCTGCATGCTTTTTTTGTCCTTGTTGTTATACCTTTCCCTCAAAAGGATGCTTGGTCTAAAAATCAATGCTTATTTGGGTCAACAATGAATTTTGATGGGGCTACAAAAGCACATCAACATTGAGATTTTTGATCATTTTCATAAAATTTGATCATAAAATCCTTAAAGAAGTTCATCTTGCATTAGTGAACTGACAAATCGTTTCTTTTTTGCTGACATAACCACTCATCTGCTGATTGCAAAATGAAAGTGGTCAACAAAGACGAATCAAATGTTTTGCTCATGATCGATTCGAACACAATCAATTAAATTTAAAATTGAATGAATTTGATAAAGAAGTAAGAATAGACGATATTATGCCGTCATCAATCAGTCATAAATGAAGCCGTCACTGGCCAACAAAAAAGTTTTTGAGAAACTTCAAAACGTTTGAGCGGTGGGGTAATTTTACCCCTCTGGTGGGAACAGGGTTAAAACTGTTGAGCAAGGCAAATGGTATGAACGCACTTGTTATTTCACTTCAACTTACGTTTGCCAATGCATCATGTCCTTCCTTTAGCTTTTGAGAGAAGCGCCAATATTTTATAGCCGGCCGATTTCTTTTTTAGCACATTTTTTAGTCGAGACGTTCTTCATAAGAAGGCCTTGCACAGATTCTAAAAAGGGTTTAAAAGTACAATACTTAATTTTTGTCACGTAAGAAAGTGTGTGGAAATATTTCTCACAGTTTTTAAGCTGTTTCTCAAGTCACAGAAAAGTTTCACTGGTTCAAACTGCCTCTCATCTTTCCCATGTTTTGTTCAAGTCCCACAGAGGTCAATCACGGCATCAAACTCTTTAAAAGGTAACACAGACTTATTACCTGATTTTTTATAAAACATTTTCATTTTGTATCCAAAACTACTCTGCGATTGCCCTCACAGTCATACTAACTCTTGTTTCAAATAACTCTTTGCCTGTCCATGAGGGTTAAGAAAGTTGTATGAAAGTTCGAGAGCTGAAATTGCGGAATTGCTAAAGAATTATGAGTAGTTAAGTTACTTCAAACTTTCGTAAGAAAACCTTCAGCGTGTTTTCAAAGCTCAGAAGTTGTTTATTGTTGTTGGTGATCAGCACATATGCTTGTCGAGAAGAGAACGTACAGTTATGTTTCAGGATAAAGTACGTCTGGAAAATTGTAGAGTAATTCTTCTCAACCGAATTTACAAGTTTCAATGGTCTTGCTACGCTTCATGTTCACAACGAAATCCAAGTTGATCTAGATAAATTTGCAACCATGAGTGGAAGAAGTCTCGAATTTGCGTCGTTGATTATGAAGTTATACCTAGGGTAAACAGTGTCTCTAAAAAAACGTGCATAGTGTTCTCTGTAAGTGATTGGAATCACTTCGATGAGTGCTTCGTAGGGATGAGTTTCTGCTAGTTTTTCTCTTTGTTATTATATGAAGGCGAAATAATTGGAAAACTATGGGGGGTTTTACAGAGAAATATTCTGTAATATTTAACTTTGCAAATCGTTTTAAGTCATTTTGGTTATGACGTATGAGAGTGTTTCCATAAATTCGCGATTTTTCCCATTTTGCTGCCCCTCTATTACGGATGAACGAATAAGTGCAAGAAATTTGATATTATTTTGTCCAGACCATCTTTATTTTCACATCTATCACTGTCTGACACAGGGAGGTGTTAATAGAATTGCTGGAGGACCAAAACAGCTTGCTCAGTTGAGTCTCAAAATGCAAGAGCACGCTGGGTAATCGGGGGCAGAAAATAGAAACAATGAAGCCAACTCGCTGCCAGCAGTGTCGCCATCGTATCGAAATGCTTGGATAATCAAAACATATTTCGTCTGCCACTGCCCACTGGTTCTCTCTAGAAGCACACCCAAACCTACAGAAGAACAGTACGGATAGCAATATTCTAAGTAAGAAACCCGAAATGCTTGTTTTGGTTTTCTTACAATCACGATACTTTGTGAATTGTACGCAAAGCTACTATCTTTCAACGATAAGCGAATATCGCACGGTGTTTGGAAGTGTACGAGTATTCAGATAGCCGTTTGATGCTGACATTCTGTGAGATCAGCTCCGAGATTTAAGCAGATCATTATTGGCTCTTCAGTCGTTTAAGTAGCAGAAAAATAATTACTAAATCTTGTATGCAACCCCAAGATCTTTAAGACGTTAATGCATATTGATTTCCAGGTTACTGGTTTAGTTTTCTTATCTACCCGGAGTGCCTACTGCCCGTTATATATTGTAAGGGAGTAGGAAATAATCAGGGTAGGTGGATGCTTGTCGAAAACTCACAAATGGCAGTTTCTAAGAGGAGAGGAAAACTCGTCATAGAAAATGTATACGTCGAACACCTTCAGTAGCACGTAAATGGCGTGTACGACTAGCATACTGTCTTTGTTTTTAGTAGCATTCAGAGAGGAGATGATCCGGGACGTAATGGAAATTTATAATTGGAATGCAAGTCAATAAGAGTAACCTAGCCATTTGGAGGTACAATTGTTGAGGTGATGTAGTGGTTTCGATGTATAGTCATCCATTAGTAGAAGGCATCTTTATTTTGAAACCTTTTCTTTGTTGCACACGCACTTAAGGCAGTTCGTTCAGTTTCACGCCCTTTACCTATAGCCTTACTGGTATTAAGGATAAAAACAGTTGTACACTAGTAAGAAAATTGTACCTGGCATGTAGAGGAAGTGAGATTAAAAGTAAATGAAGAAGTTGATGTGTTACGGTAACATTTACAGTTACGGTTACAGTTTATAGTACTCGTTTGATACTCTGGCAATGGTTCAACCTTAGGGCGGATGATTCAAATGTGTGTTCCTTTGAAGTAGTTTTTCTGTTTCACTGACTTCACTCTCGTCTGTGAATTGCCAATGGGATATCTTCCTCTATTACTTCCACTACAAAGAAGGTGAGGTTAACAAAACATGGTGGCACGACAAACTTTCAAGGAATGTAACTTTTACAACTGGATAACAAGGCAAGCATGAGGATATGAAATGGAAGCCAAGAAGTAAGCGTAAGCTATGGCTGAAGATCCTCGAATCTGGGTTGTGACTCACCAGTTTTGTGTTGGTGCTATGGCATTGGAACTGGTCGATGCTGTAGGTGCACTGCAAGACCCATCCATGGTTATGGGTTGCTGGGTATTATAAGTGGATACAGATAAACATGAACTAAAGTATAATACAATAATTTACCGATTTAAGTACCGTACACAGGGAGCTGATATTCGCGTGTACAATATTACACTATACTACGATGCTTGATTCTTATTGAAATACCACAGCCATAAATTGCACAGTTTGCGCCTGGCATTATCATCAATTGGAATTTAAAACCATCGACGGTCACAGTTTCGGTGCAAATACTGTCTTAAAAATGCAAGAACACGATCAGCGTGCACCCAAAGGAATCTGGTAACGAAATGGTCAACACAAAAGTAGTAAAACAATAGGCAATTGTTCGTTTCCAGACTAGGGATATCTTAGGACATTGATGTAAATGATGTACAAAGATGTATAATAATAAATAATATAATATATAAAATTATATTATATAATATTAAAATTTACTTGTATTGCTTCTGATTATGATATTTGCACGTAAAATCCTAGATCCTATCCGACATTACGACACAACCAGTGCAAATAACATCCGCTCGGTGCGTTGGTGGCAGATGATTACCTTAGAGCACCTAAAACAATGCTTTATTTCCATGATGTTCTAAAAATATCATTTTCTATTTTTTTAAGGTCTTAGTTATTTGCATTGAGTGCTATAAACCAGTGTATTTATAGACTTCCTGGTTGTGTGAAGCATTTTGTTTTCTGGGTGAAATACAAGGCAAACTCTCCTTTCTGAAAATGACCCCATCCGTAAAATCATGTTATTGTTTGATTGAAAAATTGAAGTCTTGGAATGTTTACAACATTGTGTCATTCCTTATAATTTGTACAGAAATTGGCTCTAATCACCTAGTATCTAAGTCCTCTGTAAGAACTATTAACCGTTGCACTCATCAGTAGCCTATGTTTGTATTCTTCAGATTTACAGCTTTCCAATTAAGAACAGAATGCTAATTTTTGATTTCTATAAATAGAAAGATAGCACATCTGTTTAGCTTCTACTGCAGACCCCCCTTTTGTTTAGCTGTTTAATATTGAGGCTGTAGCACATGTCGAGGTTATTCTCTGCATTCAATAATGGGTACGATTAAAATTTTGTAGAACAGTATCCTGAGACTGATTCACAGAGCTGCAAAGCTTAATTCCAAATTGAAGGTGCTTGTTAGATATGAATTGTTTGATTCTTAATCTACCTTTAAAAGATACTTTACACTTGTCAATGTCAACATCTGTCCGTCTCGTGATGCTGACATGATTGATAAGAAGGTATTATATAAAGAAGAGAAGTGGAACAAACACTACATTTCATTTGAGAGTTCCTCTTTCGTGCGACATCTTTCTTGACCAAGTATCAACTCCTCACAGATATAACTAAACAACAATTACATACTGCTGGGTATGGGCATGTTCGTGCCCTCCACCCGGTGTCTCGTTGAAGAGAGGTCAGTACTAGTGCACTGTATTTAGGAACACACCTGTGACATCAACAGACAATTCTTTTTCTGGTATCCATGATGATTAGAATTAGCCTTGAAGACTGGATAAGAATGGTCAAACTTCTACAGTGGCTAGTAATCAGGGTCATGTCTCTCAGGTACAACAATGCTTGAATCAGAGAAATGGATCTATTGTTTGATATCCATTCCTTTTAACCACTAATGAAAACCAAGGAGTATGAAACAACCATTTAATTTTGTCCTGAATAAAATCAGTTGCATTGAACAACAAACCAAAGAAAGCTTTGAGCTCATCCAGTGACACTGGAGCAAAACTGTCATTATTTCGTTGTTGCATTTGCAGATGTATAGCCGGTGATATCCTGGAGTAAGGGAATAGTAACATAAAGCATAAAGTAATCAAGAATAGTAGATTTTTGATCGATACCTATTTTTGGACCAGTTGTCTGGTGATCATAGGGTCGATCGTTGTCTCTTTCCAGTTCTGAAGGTGATTTGTCAATCCAATCATCTTCAAAGTTTGGTGGTAACTCGAGCTGACAACCTTGAAAATTGCCCATATAATCTCTCAGATGGCCATTATCATTGCCAAACGTTTGAGCAGCAAGTTCCTCAAAATTAAGACCAGAAGATTGAATAGATTTGTTATGGTTTCTTGATTAGAATCAAATGAGTTGAAGGAGCAAAAACAAAAACTTGATTCTTTGCTCACATTTCAGCGTACAGAACGCATCCCCAATATGTTCAATTAGTGTAACTACGCTCAATGGCACTATTGAAAAGCTCACACTCCAGCGCGCAGAACGCATTTCCAATAGGTTCAAATAGTATAACTGCGCTCATTGTCACTATTGAAATGCTCACATTTCAGCGTGCAGCAAGTATTCCAAATATGTTCAAATAGTGTAACTAAGTAAAATGGCACTATTAAAATGCTCACATTTCAGCGCGCAGAACGCATTCCCAATAGGTTCAAATAGTGTAACTACGCTCAATGGCACTATTGAAATGCTCACATTCCAGCATACAGAAAGTATTCCCAATATGTTCAAATAGTGTAACTACGTTCAATAGCACTGTTGAAGTGCTCACATTCCAGCGTGTAGAACGCATTCCCAATATATTCAAACAGTGTAACAACGCTCAATGGCACTATTGAAATTATCAAATTTTAGCGTGCAGCTAGCATTCCCAATATATTCAAATAGTGTAACTAAGTACAATGGCACTATCAAAATGCCAACACTCTAGCGTTCAGAACGCATTCTCATTATATTCAAATAGTGAAAATACGCTTAATGGCACTATTGAAAAGCTCACGTTCCAGCACGCAGAACGCATAGCGTAACTACGCTCAATGGCACTATTGAAATGCTCACATTTCAACGTGCAGCAAGCATTCCCAATATGTTCAAATAGTGAAACTAATTACAATGGCACTATTAAAATATCAACATTCCAGCCTGCAGAACGCATTCCCATTATGTTCAAATAGTGTTACTACGCTCCATGGCACTATTAAAATGCCAACATTCCAGCTTGCGGAACGCATTCCCAATATGTTCAAATAGTGTAACTACGCTCAATGCCACTATTGAAATGCTGACATTCCAGCGTGCAGAACGCATTCCCAACATATTTAAATAGTGTAACTACGCTCAATGGCAATATTGACATGCTATCGTTCTGAACACTCTAGCGTTCAGAACGCATTCTCATTATATTCAAATAGTGAAAATACGCTTAATGGCACTATTGAAAAGCTCCTAACTTTCCGGGGGCCATTTATCCGGGGGCCAACTATCCGGGGGCCAACTCTCCAGGGGCCAACTTTCCTAGAACCCTTTTTCATTTTCCTGGTCGAAACCCAAAATACTCTTCAGGAGAGGTCTGCCTGGCATCAAATGCTATCCTGTACATAAGTTATTCGTTAACGTCTATCTGTGACCTAAACGACTGGTTGAATTAACAGATAAGCATGCGCTGTAAGTAAAAGAAGAAAACAAGAGATAGAGAGAAAAACAAGACAGCAATGTCAATAAACTGTTTCCGAGTAGAATTTTATTACACTATTCAGAACGGTCAAATGCGGTCATGTTTTTTTCCTCGTTAGGTCCGGACGCACAGAACTTACAGGTATACAGGGAAGTAAATACATCAGCATGATTTATTTGTCATTCCCAATTATTGTTTTCTTTGTTTTAGGAACGTATGGAAATCGTCAAGTTCTCAGCACTGTTACAAATGGACCATATACCCACGTATTCGAACTTACATAACGATTTCAAGTCAGGGGAGACATTTTTGAAATTTTTCTGTTCATATTGTACTTACGACAAATCCTCGAATACACGTGATGGGGTAAGCCCTAAAACCAAGTCTTCACCCCACTCAGATAGAGTTTTATCCCCGAATAACCCTGAAACGTTGTCTTCATCAGTTAAACTTTACAGACGCAATAGAGAATTGTTGGTAAATGGATATGTTATGAGCCTAGCACACAATAACTACCAAATACAGTTTTCAAACGAGCGTCCATTCGTACAGGTTTGCATACTTCAAGATACCTAACGTGCGGAACGTCTGTTAAACTAGAGATGTTGTAAATTTTAGGATGATATAATAAATGGTGGTGCTAAAATCTTTTAAAATGCTATAAAGTATTCAAGGCATGGAAAAATAATCCCAACTGAATAAACACCATTGTGGAGTTAAAATTTGAAACCATCTCAAATGCCTCTACAAATTTATCTTGCTATTTCATTCTACTTGATCAGAAAATTGGTAAAGTGTAGGGGCCTAATATACTCCAGTAAGGACTCAGAAATAAGAAAAGAGCTAACTCTAACGACTATGAAATCCTTACCAAAGGACAATTTAGACAAAGGTGAACGAATAGCTTTAGAAAACTTTGTCAAAGAGAGAGGGCATCATCATAACGAAAGCAGACATAGGAGGAGCAGTCGTGTCATGGATACCGCAAAAATATATAAGTGAAGTAATGCGCCAATTAAAAGATAAAAACTTTTACAGGGAAGCCAATTTAAATCCAACCCTTAATCACAGTAAACTATTAATGAAGTGACCATTTGATTTGTAGACGAGAACAAAATTTCAAAGATAATTGGAGCTGAACTGATCTAAATTCCCAAACTCCAAAACTTTACATTTTACCTAAAGTGCACAAGAAAGGGAATCCCGGTAGACCAGTTGTGAGTTCTATCAAGTGTCATACAAGTTCCATATCCAAATATGTGGACTACCACATTAATCGTCTTACTAAACGCTTGCCATAGTTTAGTATGATACGACCAAGATACCACAGACTTCATAAAGAAGGTATCCATACTGCAAGATCTCCCTCAAAACATATGGCTTGTATCAATGGATGTCAGGTCTCTATACACAAGCATATCCCATGATGAGGGTTTGCAAGCAGTGAAACAAGCACTTGAAAATCGGCAGGTTACAGGAAAAAAACAACCATCCACGGAAGTAATAATAACATACCTTAAACTTATCCTCAACTCCAACAATTTCGAATTCAATGATAAGCACTTTATTCAGATTAAAGGATGTGCAATGGGGACCATCTGTGTTCTCTCTTATGCAAATTTGTTCATGGGAAACTTTGAAGACACCTATATATACCCAGCTATAAGATATAAACATTTGTTATATATAAGATTTATTGATGATATCTTCTTAATATGGAAAGGATCTAAACACGAATTCACTAGTTTTCTTGAAAACCTGAATGAAAGACATCCATTCATTAAATTCGACTATGAAATCTCATTTAAACAAGTGAACTTCCTAGACACAACAGTCTACATAGACGAAAATAGACACATGCAAACCAAACTATATAAAAAACCAACAGACAGGTGGAAAGGCACACTGTTACTCAAAAATGCTGTCTGCCCCTTGATTAATGTTACAACACTGAATGTAAATAAAAGCTGTATTTCCATGATTACTATGACCGAACTTCATTCACTCTGAGTAAACTCGAACCAGTTATCATCACCTTGTGCAGCACTCATGTATGGAAAAGAAGTAGAAGAATGTTAATCACAATCGGAAGCAAAACGAATGCTCTTATCGTCAGACACCATCACCACTATCTTTGTGACGAAGATCTTCCTTTCAATTGCACATCTACAGTAGAGCTGAATACCATTTTTTTGATAAGTCAAATATTGAGCACGTCCCCCAGCATTTCAGTGACCCGTTTCTTCAACTCCGTAAGCATTGGAGTATTGTGCCGACACTAATATATACTGTAATACACTCATACAGTATGTACACACCTGCAAGGTTACACTCAGTGTTTTCAATAAAGTTTTAATAGCCTTATCTCATTCGAAGTTAAATTCTTTTTTTGCCTTTGCTTTGTCAGCACAGACAGTTCATATGATTTTCGACTACGAGCTAGCCTGGTTGACCTCTACAATCAGCTGTGGGGGAGAGTTACTCCCTCTTGTATACCTGCTCAAGGGGTAAGTCATTTTTATGGTTCATTTTGTTATTGCA
The DNA here is from genome assembly GCA_010016025.2 of Alatinidae sp. Z8VKAUB7J3. NCBI lineage: Eukaryota > Metazoa > Cnidaria > Cubozoa > Carybdeida > Alatinidae > Alatinidae sp. Z8VKAUB7J3. Next base: position 138,335,144 of record JAAAKM020073195.1, read on the forward strand.
AACGTGGAGAATATCAGTTTCTTCGTGGTTGATATCAAAGGGCTGTCGCGTGCAACGCACTATCATGCTACACGTATATTTATCGAAGATGTGTCCACATATACACACATTATTCAATTTTCATCAAAAAGACATCTTCACGTGCTTGTCGATATCTATATATAGTCATATCGTCAACATTTCAGGATATGGTGATTCCGTAGTTACAAATTTTTCTGTAAACGATGGCCGGTTAGGACGTAGTGGCACACTAGTTTACGTATATTATGGGCGTGAATGGTGATACATCAATCTTGCTGATTACTGTAGAGTCCGAGGGTTTACGATTCAGCGCAAGTGTCAACATCTGCCCGGCTCGTGATGCTGACATAATTGATATGAAGATATTACATAAAGAAGATAAGTGGAACAAATACCTTAAAAGGACCATACAGTTATAACGCTATCAAAAAATTACTGGTTTTCAGCACCCTCCCGTTTCAATCATAAGTGAAAAATATGAAATTAAATTAAAATATTGAGCAATATATTGACGAGTCGCTACAAACTATCAATTATTTTGATCCATCGGCAATAAATATCTACAGATTTGGATTTTGTCAATAGATCGTGTAATTTTTCAATCATCGTCAACAGACGATCAACAATGCTGTCAGTATTTAATCTCATAAAGATTGTAGTCAATATTATTGAGCATCTGTGACATATTTAAAGAAAACGGCTATCGAATTAATTTTACAAGACATGTTTGGGATAACCTTTATCCGTCTTCAGTTGAAACTGATTTACAAGACAATTCTACACAATTTATTTACGTTTGAACTATTGACACATGTTACTATATTTACAGAAAAAAACAATAAAACTAGTTAAAAGAGAAACTTTGAAGAGGGTTTTATGATTATTAAACAAAATACGGCAAATGAACAATACACGACACATGGATGTAAAGTAGTACTAAACACGTAAAGTAATGTTGCTGTGTGTATTGAGCATCTGTGGGACGCGTAATCAGTTCCAATTATACTTTGTTTATTCCAGTTTTGAAAAGAACACTAGAGAAATAGAAAATATGTTACCAGTGGGGATGCTACTTGATGATACTATTCCAATGTTATTGTTTGCTGAATTCGTTTATTTCAATGGATTCACAGTTTATTCGCAATCACGATTGATTTCCCAGTATATCTGTTGATGAATCATTATATCTTTCTATCATGGATTTGCAGCATATAAAATCCGTTATTGTTTTGTGCATAATACATTGCCTCATTTTACCAATTGTCAAGAGCGGAAACATACTATCATGGTGTCCGTACGTCGAGTCAAGGGGACCTTTTACCCCGGAAAGCGCTAAACAATAGTAGTATTGCTGAAAAAGACTAATTTTTGCCACTCAGAATAATTGTATTTCCCCTCTTCTGGAAAAAATCTACGGGCGCCCATGAATACTGTTGTACCGTTGATGTATTGCTAAGTTTTTGATTAGTTTGTACCTCAAAATCAAACAGAACGGTTCCAAATATATAAATAAGGCTAAATGGCATTCAAAGTAGGTATAAACATATGTAATTGTCAAAAATAACTCATTTCTTCCGACATAATAAACATATTCTGTTTGAAGTTGTTTAGCTGCGATTGTTGAGACTTCTCATCTTCGCTATTAGTTCCGATATTTGTCTTGAATACTTGTGTTTCTCACGTTGTTGGAATGGCATATTATTTTAAGGCTCATAAAAGCTTTTGAGTTAACTGTTGCTGCCTTTAGTACATCTACAAAGACATAACAGTTTGTATTCCATTCCGATCAGACTTACATCTGGCAAAACTTTTTGACTTCCCTATCTAACCTTATATTACTAATAAAAATACATCTTTTACCCAAGATTTGACGCCCAAACCCCTTAAATTCAACGCCAAAGGTCTCGAATTATTTAAAGCCTCCATATCAAAGTATAAACCCACGTTTTATAACAGTAATATATGTTAAAATATGTTAGTAGCCGAGGGGCTAGTAGACCCTCAAATTCGTCTCAAACGCCAGTGCTACGTACAATACTATGTATGCAGCGTTGGTTGGCGTCTGTTTGTTCTTCTCACCTAGTCTTGAAGAGTAAATCTTTATTACAGACCATTGTCCATTCTTTCTCCGTTAAATATACAAATCTGGAAGTATCAAACTTGAGTAACCCAATAATTAACAGCTGGGTGGTTAAAATTTGATTGTATGGCTATTGTTTCTTTCACTGTTGATCTTTATCATGCTTCTAGTGATGTATGATAACGCTAATGTTGACTTCATCTGTACCAAGGCATCTAGACAGCAAGGTAACACCACTTTTATTGTTTGGAATTTTTAAGCTAAGGAAGAGCAAGTGGAGAGAAGTTTGTGAAATGAATCTACTTGACATCCAGATTGTTGTTTAGTAGCTTTTAAAAATTGTTTAGCATTTTAACTTACACGTACTTTACATGAGCACAAAATTTCAACACTCCACTGTATGATACCATTTATTCTGGCATTGAGAAGGTAATTCACAATGTAATTTTCATCTTCCTTATATCCAAGGCGTAAAGGGATCGCTACTCTACTGATGACAACTAGTGGGAAACAGAATATTTTATTTCTGGGAGAAGTACAGTCGGAAAGGGACGTGCTTAAAATGCGTTGTAGTGATGTAATCACTTTAACCCGTCTGTGTGTTGCATTCTGTGGCGCTGAAGCAGAGCATGATCAGCTGGTGCGTCTTTGTGAACTGAGACCTGCCTTTTCTTTTGAAATACCTCCATGTGACAAGTCTGAACAGGTCATGCGACCTAGCCAGTAGCGGTATCTTTCAAGGTTTAGGTCCTATTAAGATGTATGGTAATGCAAATGTATTTTTTGTCTGCGTGTTTCTTTGCCACAAAGTTGTCTTTCTGGAGCATTTTCGCAACCGAGTAGTTTGCTTCCATTTTATTTACTATTTACTTCAAGCAATTCTGCAATCACGGAGTTTCTTTAAGGCATACATCAATAAGAGGAGACAATAAGTTCGTGTAAGTATTTTGGCTTAGAGCTAATGAACTGGCAACCCTATTAAACACCTTCCCCTGGAGTATACACCCCTCTAAATTAGTGGTTGAACTCTCATACAATGTCTTCTATTTCAATATCATATGGGTTGCAACTTTTTTTTTTTGCTGAATTTTGATTGGAAGTGATAACAGGCGATTTGCAACCAGCAGGATAACCTTCTGCAAAAGTCATTGGCATTGAAGTGTTTTGGTACATAAGTTGATAAACACCACTTTCCATTTAACGTCCCTTCTTTCCCTCTAGAATTTGAAAATGCTTGAGTCTTTTTTTCCAAGCGTAACGGGATCTGTTCTGTATCAGCAGTTACCATTTTTATGCTATTGACTATTACTGTGAAAAAACCCACAATTTCCCAAACTGCATTTTATAACCCTTTGTATGATAATCTGACCTCTGATAGCTGACTGATGCGTTCCCTTCCCCCAAACTTATAGATTTGATGCCCTGCCTCCCTCTCATTGTACCTTGGTTCAATGTTTGCCGTGCCCTTCTGTATTAAAGTCGGGCACTTTAACTCACCAGGAAGTGAGGGAATAATCCTAAAGTGAGTGGAACATAGAGTTACGAAAGTTCTCCGAATAGTATGAAAAGATAGGCTCAATTTACAATAGTCATACAGCATTTTCTTTAAATTAACAAAAGCTGGAACTACTTAAGACATAATGGGTTTCAAACTCTATTCCCTTCTTCAGCTCATTTGCTAAATGTCATTATGTCACAAGGATTGTGCAGTGCAAGAAATTTGTACCATGTTGCAATCGAATTGACTACAGCACTAGCCATGGTGTTGCTTCACGTCAAAGACAAGAATGATAGAGCATAGTAGTTTGAGATCCAGGGGATGGCGTGAGGAATATATACTCTCAGTTTTTGTTTAGCAGATCATCAATTTTCAGCCCAGACCTTATATCTTTTTTGCATGCGACGTATTACCAGCGGCATGTGCGAGTCCACGTACTATGACTTGAACTCGTCTCGAAGCGTCTCTCCACATGGTTCGTCTTCTCCCCAGATCTTTTCCAGTAGTATGTCTCCATGCCATTCTTGGTCTTTCTCTATTTAAACTGTTGGGATCTTTTCTGTAAACACTTTTCTGTGATATTTCTTCTTCGGTCATTGTACATACTTGGTCCATCCATATCTATGTTTTGTTTTTCAGGACAACCGCAATTATTCCCATTCCGGATATATTTCTCATTTCTTCCTCTGACGTGTAATTTGTTTAATGTAATCTCGTGATCTATCCCATGATCTTCTCCATTGGATGCACGTAGGTACAATTTCTTTACACACATGGATATCCAATAAACGGTGAATAAAGATGCTGTCCCAAGCAGCAAATGGAAATGCTATACTTAAAGTATTAAAATTGTTTTGCGAAAGCTTGATCCCCCACAAGACGATTTGATTTGTTTATTCTAAACACCTTGATCTTACCCAGGGGTACTCCTACCTGCTGGGGTTACAAAGCATTAAAGTAGGGGGTTCGAGATACGTGTCAAATTCAATATTCGGCAGTTTATATACAAAGAAAATACGCAAATGTAGTCTCAGGTAAAACACTACATAGAAACAGTAGCCAATCACGTAGTAGCCTTTGACAGATTGTTGAAAAGTTTCTGCTCAATCTCAAAATAAATTTCCCCGCCAAATACGAACATTTTCAGTGATGTTCCAAGAGGAGAAAATCAGAGCTAAATGATTTTCAATCAGAGCTAAATGGGATGCATCGTTATCAAGCCAGGATTGTGTGGGGATTGCATCGTTATCGAGCGCGGAATACTTTAATAGCGGCCTTTTCAAACGTTCTAACGCCGGACTATCTAAGATATGTCTGGAGGGTATGGTGCAAGGCGAGAGAAAAAGAGGAAGGCCATACAAGCGCTGGCGCAGCAACGTTTATACTTGGTCTCAGCTAAACCTAAACCAACTAAACACGACAACTAAAGACCAGAAACAATGGAAATTACTTTCTCGTGTTAGTACGCAATCCGGTTTTACCGGAGATAGCGGAATATGATGATGCCTTTTCAAGGCAAAAACTGCATCCGGGAAGAAACAGAATGGGACCCAATTTTTTTTGATAGTTCTCCATAGAAGTGTTTATGCTCCCGAGTTAGAGCTCTGGTGTCTCTAAAAGGACACAGAAACCAGGTTTTTAATGGATGCACTGAGTCACCTATTAAAAGTTGTGGTCAAATAGTTTGTTAGTGGTACAAAACAAGAATATTGCACGAAATAGCGTAAACATTTTGTGCTGAAAAACTATTTTCGTCTGACACTCCTCAGAGTACTAATGTCAGAATGACCGAAATGGAATGTGTGAAAGAGTATACCCACGTGCATTTTGAAGGAGCCAATCAAAAATTGGACTGCCTGAATGGTTTATGTTTTTTGACCAATCAGCGTCCATTACAATAAGATTAATTGAATAGGTCTAGCGAGAAAACGAATTCTTTTTGTCTGCATGTTTATCCCGAAGACATCGTTGACAGCACTACTACTTTCACAGTTCTCCAAATAAAAACGCTTCGGACCTAAAAAATGTACTGTATACTTAAAACTACTGTGGCATGGAAACGTTTCATTTCGTGTCAAAAACCAGATCATAAAGGCCATAGGGAAGTGTTTTGGCGCTGGTCTAGAAGTTAACTTAGAAGCCGTTTAGTGTGATTTTAGTAGTAATTTCAGGTTTAGATTTTTCATGTAGTGAAAGGTAAGTTGACATTGAGTCTCGTCAGTGTAACTGTGATCTGCACGTGGTAAAGCCATTGTGACCAGTTGCAAGAAGGCTCTTTGTAACAAACCGCTAATATTTCTACTGGCGACTTATCTTATTAATCATGTGAAATCTTGAAGGGTGACTTTTTCAAAAAGAGAAAAGTTTTGTTACGATGACCTGGTATAGTTCTAATGCCCAAATTTTGAAATTTACGGTGCTATTGAAATTCCAATTCAGGGTATTTTAGCTTAGCAAGGATGTTCCCGTGAGGCTGTTAGTATCGTCAAGTAGGTTTTATATTGTTGGGCTTTTGTTTTAGGGATATGAGCTTTCTCTACATCGGCATGCACACTTTTTAATGCTAAAGAAACGAAATAAAACTAATGTATCACACCTCACAATGCCATTCTCCGTATCTTATCCCTTAGGCACAACAGCAAACGTGGCAATGCAGATTTTTGGTACAAAGGAACGAACAAAACCTATGAAACTGTCCGCTTCTGATCGTCTTCTTCGGAATTCTATTGATCTTTATAGGTTTGGATGCGAGACCAGGTATGAAAATTGCTAAGAAACATTTTCACCTCTGTTTTGTATATAACGTGTTCTTGATTTGCTGCGAAATCTACACAGTGCGTTCAGTTGATTGTGTAGCAATAAAGTAGAAATGATAAAAGTAAATTTGGATGCGGCTTGCCTACAAAAGTAAATATATAGCATTGATTTTGATAGCTGTACACCTAATGTAAACTGACTAATAATTGTATACTTTCGAAGAGATGAGAGAAAGAATGATGTTGTGGGTCTTATCTCCTACCTCACTCTCTGCCCTTCAAAAGTATATCATTTAATGAGAGTTATACCTCGCTGAATTGCTAAGCATTAAAACGTCTGTTCCTTGCGTCAACAGCTTAGGTGACATCTGGAAAATCCGTGTTTGGCACGACAATTCTGGCAGCAGTCCATCATGGTGTCTGATAGCTCCGTCCGCCACGGAAGTATTTCAGAGCCTTGGGAGCTCATTTGTAGCTAATAAATTTTCTGGATTTACTTAACGAGTGTTTGCAGCTAAATTTTATCCATCATTTCTCAGTCCCTACTGTTCCTGTCTGAAACCTTCATATTTGTAAATATTTCTAACTCCAATTCGTCGCCCTAAATTCTCTTGTCTCTGTACGTTTTTAGTCTTTAAACTTTACTGCTTTCATCACACTCAAAAGATCGTTTGTTCCCGAGCTATTTAAGAACTATGAGGTTGTGAGTCTTATCTTCAATTATGTGGTGACAATTATGTGCAGCTTCCGCAACTATGGCTCTCCTCATTCTCTTCTTATTTGTATTTGCCCATGATTTCCAACAAAAATGCACGATATTTATCATCTTCCATGCTGTCGTTTTATGGAAATGACTTCTCATCGACTATTGGAAAAGTTTTACTTGAATGCATTTTCAGGAGGTCACGCGTTTTGAAAAAGTAGAGGCGATTAAAACGTTTAAGACAATATTAAAAAGGTAGGTACTATATTTGACTTGATATTTCATAAGACTTCATTCGAAATGACACAATAAAAGCGGCCGTGTAAATTTAGTCCTGATCTACACGAGGGTCACGTACGGCTATCTGCACCCCTAGTAGCCACTGTAATGACATTAAGAGCTAATGAATGAGCCATATCTAGGTTGCCTGAGGGAATCCACAAATGCGTGGACTACATGTGCTGTAACTGTTTTCGGTATGAACAGATTTTAACCCTATTGCCAAACATTTCTCGTATTACATCTATTTTGCATTTCTTCATCTTTCTCCACGAAGATTCGACAAGACACGGAGAAAGGAATAAAGAGACTACAACCGTCATCCCGAAATTATTGAGTAGTTCTTCTGACTCAAAATAACAAACATAAAAGTAATAAAATTGGCACTTAACGACCGTTTCATACTAACAGAAAGATTTAAACAAACTACTCTGTTGTCATAAAACTCTACATAAGATCCCATCTCTTTCTAAGGCACAATATCTCTACAATCTGTGTAGTATGATTATAGATACGTAGGGCGCCATGTTATGATAGCAAGATCTCGAAGCAGAGTTGGATCATGCAACAGATTTTGTCATTTCATAGGACATTATCATAGGCTTACGTATAACGTAGAAGGTTCTAGGAAGATGTAAGATCTGGCTGATTAGCCTAACCACACTTGGATCTTTACACAAATGGGCTCTACAAACCTCTTCCACGTAGCCCAATTCCGTACTCTTTCTTCATCGTCACATGTGGAACTCCAGTTTTCACCTTGTACGGCATCTGTCCATCTCTTTGCTGTAATTAGTCCTGGTTTCCCTGCCACTAATTAGCTTTTATATGATCTGTGCATATGATATTCGTCTCCTCTCCTTGTCTCATGGCCAAAGCACTCCAAACCCTTTAATTTGACTACGTCCATTAAGTCTGTCAACGCTGCTTAAGTCATATTCAAGTCCTTAATCCTTACATTGTCAAATACAGGATTTTCAAGAAACATATTCCTAGACAGATAGCCTTTTCATGTCCCCATTTTTCTAAGGCCAGGTTTGGCAAGTGTAAGAAGGTATGAGTATTAATAGTGAGTAGAAACGACCTGTTTTAATACATTAGTTTCAACATATACTTTTCTCAAACTTCCAAATGATATTTTGGAGATTTTTAATATAAAAATCATCAAGGGTTTGTAATTATTTACAAATGTTTGTAGTATGCACGAATAAATATGTATATATGTATACATAAGGCGGTATAACTTAAAAGATTTCTAGAAATTCATCTTTTATAATAATGGAAAATAATGAACTGAATGCTTGTTTTTAAATAAAGAAAAATGAACAGAAAATTACCTTTAATATTGTATAGCTCGTAAACATAAAGGATAGGGCTGGAAAATAACCTTTTGGTCTCAGCCATTTTTCAACTAATGTGCTATCAACCATGTACGTTGCACTTCATGACATTTTTTCACATTTTATCAACCACTATAGAAGTGGTCCAGCATCCAATATGTACACTTGGGTTTATTTTACCTGAGATGAGTGTGCTCAGAACAATAAGAATATAGCTAGAATATTATAAAAGTCCCACAACAAAAGTTGATTTCAAAGTGCTGAAGGAACAACCAGAATTGCAACAACAACTGATATCCAGAATTGATGATGCACTCCAGGAAATAAATGCTGATAACATTGATGATCTGAGCGATGTTGTATGTACTGTTGTTACAATGTTGAAAAAACAAGGACTATGGGAAGATGATGTGTTAAAATGGCAAATGAAAGATTTTTCTGGTGTAGTGCCCATGCATCTACAAGAATCCCTCAAAAAAAATAATCCAGGAACAGAGAACATTTCTGAAGAGTCAGTACTACAAAGAGCTAGCCAGCACCAATAGTGCAGAAGCAAGAAAATTTGTAAAGAAATTTAATATGGACAAAAAAATACATCAATAAAATCAGCCTCGAAACTTGAAATATCAAATGAGAATTGAAAAATCACTTTGAAAAGCAATTTGCAACACATCAATTACCAACGCCACCTGAGCTGGAAATGCCTGAGCAATATTGTATGATAAATACACACATGTTAATGAAGAAGTAACAAAGGAAGAGGAAGTGAACAACATATTCTACATCTTGAAAGACAACAAAAGTGCAGGAACTGATACCAAAAGAGAAGTGTTAAAATACAATAAAAGCAAGCTACTCATAAATGTGATAATATATCTTTAATTGTTGATCTGGACGTCAGTGAATGTTCCCAGTACATGGCTTTGCTGCAACATAATCGTTGCTTTTAGTCAGAACCATCCAACAGCAGATGGAATATTTATTCTCCAAATTGTCATTTATAAATATGGAGGGACCTTTATTGCTGTATACATTGATCTAACAGCAGCATATAGTTATGTGCCTTGAGACTTCCTGTTCCATTGTCTAAAGGCTGGTTTATAGCTCTCAAATGTCTGATTTCGAACTGTGCAAAATCAATCCAATAACAGAGCAGGGAAATAATCATCATTACAAAGTTTTGTTCATGTAGTGCTTAGCAGGTACTTTACAAATTGTAACACCTTGAGACTTACAGCAAACAGTTGCCTTTAGCTATAAATTAGACAACACAACTGTAAATAATGACCGTAACATAAACAATAGAACACATTAACAACTAACAAGAGACATACTAGAAGAGGGAGAGGGGAATTGAACTTTCGTTTACGTTAAGTGAATAAGCGTGTTTACTCAAAAGAAAGCTTTCTTTGAGAAGAAGCTCAAATTCTGAAGAAGCAGAGGTGAGAAAAGTGAAGTCAGAGGCAGAAAACGGATGAGAACAGTTTCCAGCATGTAGACGAATACTAGAGAATGGAGGGCTAGAAAGCGTTTTTCCAGTTAGAGGTGAAACTCGAAAATGATCGGACAACCGTCTATGGAATTGAAGTATTGTCTGACCTAAATACGCTTCTTCACAGAAGCGACACTTGAAATGATATACTACGCCTGAGTTATACTACGCCTGAGCGCAGTAATTTGGAGGTTCGGTCCTTAAACTGGGAAAAATAGATAGACGAAAGGAAGGGCAGAAAACAAAACGAAGGTTAACTTGAGGATAAGGAGAAGAAATGAGTTTATTGAGTTATGTACGAAGCATAAGTGAGTGGAGCCCTGTAAATGGTAAAATAAAAATAATGTTACACTTATGAACAAAAGAGTACTTAGGGGTCACATAGAAGAACTTAGAACACTTGATATGGATATTTTGTCACTATGTTTCACCTACGCGCCTTGTGCTGGGCACTTATCTTTATAATAAGAATTCACTAGTGTATATGCCTTCTTAGTCAAAGTTCAGCAATTAATGTTTCTAGGGAGTAAAATATGACCTTCTTACTCCGTAGCTACAGGTTTGTAGCATCTATAGAGAAGTGGAAGTATTGCAATGCTAGCCCCCAAAACTCAGAATAACCTCCCCCCCCCCAAGTTCAGAATAGCCCCTTCAAATTTCTAGCTCTTTTGACGGGCCGGGTTAAGTTGTATAAAGAAATATTTTTAATCTTTCAAAAATGAGTTTCCCTCTTCTGGCATGGTACCGTTTAAATTAGAAATCTGTTTGAAATGTAGTTGATATGCCTTAGTACCTTTTCTTAACTTATGAATTTATAGAAATATTTTGACCTATCCCAAATTACTAAATAGCAACTGTGAAATATAACCCCTCCCAAAAGTGTATGTATGCTTCCCAATAGCAAGTACTATACGTAAACAATAGGTAAATTTCGTAAATTACACCCCTCCTCCTAGGGGCTGTGGGAGGTGATGTGATCCTCAAAGGCGTAGCTATTGGACCTTTTAACTATACTCAACAAAGTGGCTATCCCACAACTTTGATAGAACAACTTTGGGGGGACGGGGTTAGGAGCAGTGCTAGTTGACCTTCAACTTTTTTTGGTCGCTTAAAAAGGACACCAGAACTTTCAAAATTTTTTTTTTTAATGAGCCCACTCCCGGTATCCTAGCATTACTAGTTCTGTACGATCACCCATGGGAAAAACAGATAAACGCGCATGTGTGATCTTTCTTCTGGCAAAAAATGTAAAGTTCCACATTTTTGCGACTGACAGATTGAAACCTCTACAGTAGGGTTTTGTCAAACGCTTAAACTGATGTTGCGGTTTTCATTGACTTTTTTGAATTTTGGGGGGTAGACCCCCTTTTTTTCGGAAATTAGGCAAATTTTCTCAGGCTCGTAGTTTTTTGATGAGTGACGTTAGAATTAATGAATATTATATATTTAGAATCAGTATAACAAGTGAATTCTTTTGATAGATATATTGATAATAAATCTGTTTTTGAGGGTTGTGGTAACTATTGAGCCTTGTTGCTCCTTATATACAGTTTGTTGCTACTAACTGTTTTATTATTTTTCAGGGGAATCTTTTCCCTGATTTATGATTTTCAGCTGTTAAATTTTACCTACATAAGTTTTAACTAAACAACGATAATGTTAATTTGGCAGCTGTTATTAAAGGGGCTTAAAAGGGGTTTGATTATGCTTTTAGGTTGTTTTTAGCTAGCTCCCAAGTCACTTACTGTGAAGTGAGTATTATCATGAATTGAGAAAAATGTTCTTTTTCTCTATATATCCAAAGTTAGGCAAAAAGAACATTTTTTAAGAACCAAAACTAACCTACCAAGAATTCAAAAACTAGCCTATGGAATAAAAAATTTTGATTTTCAGAAAACTGTACATACCTGCCAAAAGGCCACTAATAAAATCTATTCTTATTGTCAATATCAAAATTTGATATTGACAATAAGATAGATTTTATTAGTGGCTTTATTATTTAATATCATCCTCTTTTCCTAGGTAAATGGAAATTAGCAAGTAGAGCAGCTGTGGTCACGATGAATGGATCTGTTGGTGGGGGACTCTTCAGTGTCATATACTGTTACCTGATCAGGAAGAAGAAGTTTGATGGCAAGCTAGACGTGGCAATTTTTTCGTCTGGTATACTGAGCGGCTTAGTAGGAATTACAGCTATTTGTGCCATAACCAAACCATGGGAGGCTCTTATCATCGGATTTATCGGGGCAGCAGCTGGTATTGGAGGTAGGTAAACTGTCCTTGAAATTATCAAAAAGTATAACTCGATAAATGTAGATATGATTGTAAAAGATATGCTTTCCTACAGTCTGAGTAGCTCGTGTATACTCATAGGTTCCTAATAGAGGTCCACCTCTCATTACAGTTTTCACATTTTTGGTAGTCCGCCCCTGATGAGGACCCCATCATCATCATTATCATTATCATTACCATCAGTGCGGTTGGGATTTCCAAAATATGAAAGGGGGGCAGGTTATAAGTTTCATCATTCTCTGCAAATGATCCTAAAATAGCATCCATTCAATTTTATATTATATTTGGTTACATCGATATAAAAATGTCAGAGGTGGGTAAATTCAACTGAAATAAATTCTAGCTGGGACAAGTAAATTGCCGCTAAGTCATTGGTTGCAAGTCGTGAGAAAAGGTTGTTCATTAAGGCCACAAGACACAATTTTGAGCAGTTTTGAAGTTGTATCTCACGTAAGGCATTTTCAAGAAATTTTCAACGCACATACGTAGGGACATATTGTACGTATTGTTGTGATGTTATCATTAGATGTGCACTTTTACATCAATAGTGGACATTTAAGTTTGAATCTCATTCTGATTCAGTGATTATGCAATCAAAACAACCAGCCTCGCTTCGGAATTTTGTCCTTGGGGTGTTAGATTTTATGATTGGTAGTTTTTTCCCTGAGTATCGTCACTCGTAACTTAAAAGCTCCTCGCTGTCGATCGATTCTTAGAATTCTCACCAGTTGCAAAGGCATAAGGTACCTTAAAACAGAAAAATTTTGTACATTAAAAGGTAAAGAAAAAACGTGCAAAATACGAGAAAATAGCACCTCCGCGAAAATGTTTTATGTTCTCCTTGGGGTACTCTGTTTTAAAGGAGTTTTTATAAATTCCTATATCATTACTAACCTACAAAGTAGAAAGTTGCAAACCTATACTACGTAAGAACCAAACCTAATCCAATCCTGTTGAACCCGATGCGGCCAGTGGTTGAGTGAAATCCAAGAGACATGAGGTGGCTCAATCTACTCTTGTCGGGGCTTAATCTGATATGAAGATCTTCGATGGAACCTTACTCAGAACTCACATATAACTCTGAGAAGTATCCCAAGGAATATTATATAACTTCTTTACAAAAGAAGTTTTAGAAAAGACACTTGAAAAATAAAAGACATGTCACCACCGTGGATCGAACCCGTGACCAACAATATCGCAGCTTGTGCTCTAATAAATGAGCTAGGTTGCCTCAAATGTTAACATGCTCCCCACATTAGCTCTCAATCATCCACCAGTGCACATCGACATCCAGCTCAACACAATTAGGGACCAGCCTCTCTACGCCATGTGACTTGACCAAGGAAGGACTGCCATCCGGCCCATCTATCTGTCCAAAGCCTATTGAATATATCAATGATACAAATGTTAACCTAAATTCAATTAAATCACAATGGGGTACTAGCGAAAGCCATTGCACGTCTACATCAAGCTGTGAGGCCTTAAGTTAAGGCGTTTCACCACACTTCTAAAACCAAAGATTTCGGCCCTGGCGATGTAACGGAAACAGCCTATATCTCAGCTTTGTCGACCCTTAAAAGGTTTCAACAAGCCTTCATCTCGGCCATCCAATGTTAATTAGCTTGGAAAAGTTTGCCTAAATAACTGTCAGATGCATTCTATTTCAAAGTTAGCTACAGTAGGTAAAACTTTATTTAAAGTTTCCTTTTTGCTTTAAAACGTAAAGGAAAAATGCCAGGAAAATGCTGTTTTATTCCAATCGATCATTACAGATGATTTTGCATCTTTTGTCATCACAGATGATTTTGCATCTTTTGTCATTGCAGATGATTTGCATCTTTTGTCATCACAGATGATTTTGCATCTTTTGTCATTACAGATGATTTTACATCTTTTGTCATCACAGATTATTTGCATCTTTTGTCATTACAGATGATTTTACGTCTTTTGTCATCACAGATGATTTTGCATCTTTTGTCATTACAGATGATTTTGCATCTTTTGTCATCACAGATGATTTTGCATCTTTTGTCATTACAGATGATTTTGCATCTTTTGTCATTACAGATGATTTGCATCTTTTGTCATTATTTTGTCATAGTTTTGCATCTTTTCATTTGACAAAGCACTCTATTTTCCTTTATCAGTAAGATTTGACAAAGTACTCTCTTTTCTTTTGTCATTAAGATTTGATAAAGTACTCTTTTTTTTTCTCATTATGATTTGACAAAGCACTCTATTTTCTTTTGTCATTAAGATTTGACTAGGTACTCTCTTTTCTTTTGTCATTATGATTTGACTAAGTAGTTTCTTTTCCTCTTTTCTTTCTTGTTTCAGTGTTCCTTTGTTCTCTTTGCCAGAGAAAAGAGAACTTGACAAGAAAGTTCCCTAGTGGCGACGCCACCCTATCGAAATTTGTTGAAAAGAGTTTCAAATTGTTGCTTTGTGAATTTGCAGCATGATCTACGCCTTCTATTTGTTTTTGTATCTCTCTTTCCTTAACCTTATAAGTTTGTTGTTTTTTAAACTTCATGTTTTATTTCATACCGAATAATACAACCATTACTCACTTTACAGGCATAACTGTTACATGTATGACGTACGTTTTCCTTTACAACTACCATGCAAGAAGTTCGGGGTTGGGCCAATCATTATTTCGCTTACAAAAAAGAAAATAAGTTGTTCTTATTGCACAAGATATAATTTTGAATAAAAGAAAATTACTATTCTCAACATTAAGATCCTTAAGCATCGCTATAAAACATTCACTGTCCCTTGCCATTCCGCCAATACCACTCATACTTAACGCTACAGTCTCTCCCCTGTAACGGAACTATCAGTATCCGATAGAAAAGTTTGTTTTCTGTGGTTCGTCACGCTAAGGGGTGAGGGTAGGGGTGCATTTCATGCATTCAGACACACGTATTTTTTCAGATAAGACATTTGCCGCTACGAATATGATGACAAACCATACGCACGAGCTGAAGGTTAAGAATATCAATGAAAAAATTGCACATCAGAAATTTGTTGACGTTGTACGATACAGTATGTCTAACGTTTTTGAAGAAGAGGATTTTCATCTGTCGCCTGTTGCTGGTTTCCAGAGGGAGATGTGGAGTATGACGTAGTTGCATTTTGCAGTTCTCTACATCATAGAGCACTCAATATTAAATTATAGTCAACCACGGGGTAGATTCCTTATACCCGGGAGACCATTATCGTAAGTACCTCATAGGTAGGTTCGAGTGTGATTTCCATTTACAACCTACGCCAACTTTACATTTGATATTTGCCTCCGCTACCTTTGACATGGCGGTAATCTCTAGTACAAGTAGGTTAAACTTTAAACTTTAAACAATCTTATGAAATTTTTCTCGTACAAATGTCCCCTGGGAATCTTTTCATTACTGGATGTTAAAAACTAAAGCAGTGCTTACCTTAACCATTGACATCCAGAGTCATATGCGGCAGGCCTATTCAATTCGCGCGTAAAATGTCTTCACAATTTCTTTATTTATCATTTATTTGCGAAGATAAAGCACTAAGGTACTGTTTCTCATAGCATTTCTTATATATGCACCTTGCCACACCTGCCGAGGATAAAAACCTTGCACACTGGATTTGCCTTGCGTGCCGGACCTGGGATGATGTCAACGTACACCAGCATCCTGAAAGCAAGAGATCAACAAACCGGGGCCTCTGATTAGGAGATTGCAATGTTTCTTTCGTTTCGTTCTGAAAGAGACATACCATTGTGTGACGGAAATAATATTTTCAGTATTTATAAGCAAAAAAAGGGTATCAATGCTATGCCAGGTGTGGTTTATTAGGTACTCGGGCCTTTTCTAAGACTCCATTTTTATTTTGCCTGCGTTTGTCGTAATCGTATACATTTGTAACGGCTTCTGTTTTTACTAGCATCAAACAAAGTCTTAATATGTAAATTTCTTCATTGTTTTCGCCCGCAATTTAGCAGGCTTTATTTTACAACAATTGTATTTGTTTTACAATCCACGTTCCATTTTCCTTTACATGAAACAAGCGTCCACACTAGGTGACTTACCATTAGTTACTGAGTCTTTCATGTCAACAGTTAGTGAATCCTCCTTTAACAATCTTTGACTGTATTTTAATACAATAAAGAAAACTGCAGTGCGCGGCACATCAATGATGTGAACTGATGCAACCTGTGAAATGAGAAAATAAGACTAATATATTTATCGACACATAATTGAAATAATATGTAAACTTGCCACAGAACTATTTTGATTGTCCTCTATGACGGTTGAGCAGCCTTTATTAAAAATTACAAAGCCTTAACTCTGCGAACTTTAAGATGTTTCTACTTGCAATAAAAAAGCTCATTTCATTTTCATTATCTCCCCATAAAGATTATTTCAAGGTTTTTGCGGATAGACTATTCTTGGAGGAGGTAATGTATGAGTAATAACCAACGAGCATACATAAATCACTTGTAAACTTAAAATTGTACAAACCAGTCTCTACCAAACAAGCCAGCCTCTACCAGACAAGGATTATAGGGCATGTGATGCTCAAACCAAAATTGAAACATCACGTGACAGTAGGTAAACTGGAAGGAGAGTAGCGAGGGGAGACAACGAGAGAAAATCAAAATAGCGTGGTGTCATCTAGTCTATCGTGGCCCTACTGAGCCGTTGAGCCTGCCTCGAGGGTTTCTTCGGGTCCATTGCTTATTAGGGGTCTTTAATTGAGAGATTGCCATCACGCCTGCATGCAGACTTGAATTAAATTGTTTGTCCGCAACTGCAGAAATGCAAAGGGCAACGGCAGAACGAAAAGCACGAATGACATTAATCGCCAGAGGTACACTGCAAGGCACCGAATGAAACGGACTGCGCACCCTTTGATGTGACGGTTCACCGCAGCGCTTAGGCCTACAATTTTCAGCTTGAGCAACGTCCATTTCAAGGCCTCTGTTACCTTTTTCACAAGAGGGGCTTGACGTCCGTCACGTCAGCGTCCAGTTGAAATTTTTGTGTTCACATGAGTCATAGCACTGACAACGTCAGACGTCAACTACGTCTACTGAAGATGTTGAATTTCACACGTGAGTCCAGAATTCTTCCACGTCAGTCGCCATGTGGGATCTTAGCGGCGGCACACGAGTCAAGTTTGTTTCTAACGACCGCAAAATGGCAGCCTCCAAGAGAAGTAAATGGAGTTACAAAGACATGTTTTTTAGTTCTCTTTCGGAAGAGTTTCTTTCCAAACTGAGGAATAAAAGCAAACGGATTCTCTTTCAACGAGATGATGAGCAGGTAAGAGACCCATTAGTCTTCAAAATTTTGCAGTTTACACTAACCAGATACTTTGTTACTCTCAGATACTGACATAAATTTGCATGCTCACGGTTGTGGATCACAGATTTTGTCTTCGATGGTCTGTAAATTGACTGATAATTTTAGTCGATCTTCATGTGAATTTACCGAAACCTGTTATCTTGATCATGTTCTCAGTGTTGCCATAGTTGGCCGTTCCGCTTTCACCCTCCAACAGTAACGACGTTGGGCTCATGTGAACAAGACTTTGACGTTGACCAGCCCAACGTCGATAAAATTGTGACGTGACGTCGTCTGCTTGCTCTCGATGTGAATAGGTTATGTATTACACGAGGTCACGTAAGAATCGCTAATTAAGTTTTAACAAATAATTGGCAGAGAAGTCACTGAAGCATTCACTGGTTAGATACTCATGTCTCTTCAAGACGCTGGTAGCTAACGCCTATAGGTACATTTCTCAAAAGCGTTGATATTCTCTGACACCCTTTTGAAGATGGGCCATGACATACTTACGTAAGATGCAAAAGAAAAAACAGTGGAATGAGATTGAATTTGAAGGTCGTGATGGATAGCCCTGCTTTTCTAGATCTCACCTGTCTTATGTATTGATGTTTCTTTATATACAAATTAAGCACTGCTCTTCTTTAGTTTTATTTTTACATGACGTATTTCATCATCTTTTTAGTTCGTTGAATCAATCTTATAGGAAACACGAAACAAAACAATAAATCGTATTAGTTCAATTAGAGTAAGATTACAACTGATCATAGAGATAACAAAAAGATAATAAAAATTATTAGAGTAAATATAACAGAAAGAGCTAACGATGAAAAATGTCGAAAACATAAGTAAAAAGATGATGCGGATAACGTATAGAATAAGACAGTTTGGGACCAAAGATAGGAAGATAAATGACATAAGGAAGAAGAAGGAGGAGGTCAAGTGGGGTGACAATGACGACAATGGTGAACACAAATTCACCAATCGAAATCATGGTACTTATGTCGCTATTGATTGCCACTATGACGCCGACACCGACAACGACAATGACAATAATAAAGATGATGGTAATGGTGATGGTGATGGTGATGGTGATGGTGATGGTGATGAAGAGGGTAATGATGAAGAGGATGGCGATAATGGTAATGATGATGAGGAGGAGGAAGCGGAGGGAGGTAGGGGGAAGAGGAAGCGGAAAGAGAAGGAGGAAGAGGAGAGGAAGGGAAGGGACAGGATGGCATCTATAAATACAATGATAGTGAAAATAGTGAAAGATGTGGATGTAATGGCACTAGAAACAATGGCGAGAACGATCATTAAAAACACAAACATCGGTAAAGAATTTAAAACGTACTTCGATATTAATCTTCCCTCTGCTGCTTTTGATCTGTTTAGTGATCGCGGTAAGAAGAGCAAATGTGGACGACACATAATATCAACAAGCACTGAGGATTCCGCTTCTACAAGAGGACGTAGCTGATCTTCAAGAAGTGCAACAATGTCCTACAGTCAAATTAAAGAACGCGATACAATGAGTGGTAAACATTACACATCACGAACAGGGGTACATATAGACAATTAACTATACTTCATTTACAATAAATACTATAGTTGCACCATCATCGCCATCATCACCATTATTATTACCATCACCAGCATTATCATCGTCACCATCACCGTCATCATCATCATCATCATCATCATCATCATCACCATAATCATTCTCATCACATCACAATGCATGGAACAGAACTAGGAAGCGCCTACGGCCCCTTGTGAACTACGGCTGAAGAACAAGAAGAACACTTTCATAATGGTTGGAGGTGTTAAAGACGAGAGAGAAGAAAACTGTCAGTTCATGCGTACAGAAGACGATCATCTTGAAAATGAGAAGGAGATATAAACTCTTAGGAAAATTCCTTTAACTTTGCAAAGGGAACACATTTTTCCTTCTCAGACAATTAGTTAGTTGCATGGCTCCCTGACCATCTTATTATACTCCACTCGCTCTGATCATTCTTTTTAAGCATGGCCTCAACACCCTATTATTTTTAAACAATTTACGACGTTGATGATAATGACAGAGCATCCCCATGATTACGATGAATAAGTGTCTAAAGAACCGTTGGCCCTTTGGCATGACTACGTCCAATGCAGGAAAGGCAATCTTATCGCAGTCACTGCATCAGAAGGTTGCAATACCGTGTATTGTGTGGATGAGAATCACTAGTGCTCCTTCTTGCTTTGCTGACTCTCTCAGGTACTATGCATACTTTGTGGTAGCCTCTATGGTAGATTACCTAATGTTGCAATTATTTTACACATCCGAGTGAATTTGCAGCATTGGCTAGGGCATCAAACCCTTCCTCTGTAGCTTCTTGGCTGACCACAGGACCATGTCTTTGGTAAACAATTGCGTGCAGAGCACCAAAATTTGAAACAAATCCTTTCAGTCCATCTCTAGTGTATATGAGTTAAGGTTCAAATGCAGGCCATTGATCAACACACTTCCACATTTTGCATCCACAAAAACTGGTAGATTATATCATATTTTCAGTAATCTTGATGACCTGCTTGTTAAGCACAATTTCCCAAGGAAAATCTTCTAGAGCATCTCTATTGTACATAAATTAAGGTGCAAAAATGTAGGTCTTAGATAACTAGGCTTGAAGCTTTTACTTTTATCACAATAGGGACAAAAAAGATGGAAAAGATGAGAAGGATGGAAAAGATGAAAAAGATGGAAAAGATGGAAAAGATGGAAAAGATGGAAAAGATGGAAAAGATGGACCTCAAGTATTATTCTTGATTGTTAATCACACTCATGATTACTCACTTAGTGCCCCCTTCCCTTGTAAGAAACAATGCCAAGGTAAAAGAAATTTAACGGATCTAAATGTCTGGATAGCTGGTGAAAATATAAAATCCAAATAGTTGGGCAATATGATGTAATACTCCCTACGATATTTCGGAAGTGAGGGAACCTTATTATCCTGATGGGGAGGGATGATCGCCTTCAATATGAAGATAAGCAGGAGTTAGGACCCCAATATACTAAACTGAAGTGAGTCCTCTCATCGATTCTTGTTGATAGGTGTTGCATGCCTGATGCGATGCCTGATGCGACATCCGGCATAGCTTCACGGCGTCGCATTTATGCAATCTTTATGGCAGTCGCCAAATTTTGTAACATAAATGCATACGGATCGGGTTCCAATGCATTCTAAGTTGTGGAGTTACGTGTTACCCGGGCATCTATCTACGAATGCTTGCACATTGCATTATGTCATAAAGTAACAAAATACCATAACGTAAATCAAAACGAGCGATAAGAATCTGGACAATTAGTCGATGCCTTGATCATTTGGGGTAAAATTATTTTGAAAGTGTCCAGTTGCAGGACATACACGACGATTTCCGGGAGTAGCCACCCTTATAAACAAATAGCTGTGATAATCACATGCCAACTAAAAAACTCCAAATATGAAGAGCTAATAAAGACATACAGCAAACCCCTAAGCCTCCAATAGCTACCACTCCTCCTCTGTATCGAATTCATCGCCAAACCCTTAAGGTTTTACGGTAGCAACGGAATATTTGATGGCAAAGATTTTCTTTTACGCAACAACTTTTAATAATCTCTACGTCAGTTTCTCATCGCTCAAGCGTGGTTTCGATATGCCTTGTACAAATCCAGTAAACACATCCTTACATAAAGAGAGGTAGAATCAGAACATTAGATTACTACTTACGCTATCATCGTCTGAACTAGAATCATCGTCACTATCGATAAATTCTTTGCTTTTATATTTTGATGGTGAAATGCTTTTATCCGCCTCTGCGCTCTTCGAATGGATGCCCCGGCCCGTAAGGGCAATGCCGTCGCGCTTTGATCCTCTTGGGCGATCCGCTCGAGCAATCCGTAATAGTCGGTATCGGAAATCATCAAGGCCGGATCAATGCCGCTCTCCGGCTCAATACCGACACTGCGCAACAATGCTGGTTTATCCAACCCATCACTTACCTGGTGGATAACCTTCCAAACAAACAGTGAGGTAATTTGGCCCATCGCCGTAGCTTAACATTTCCTTATGGCGACGGCCTGCAAACATCCCGAGCCGAAACGAATAGGATTAAGGATGGGTCGCGCTGGATAGGGCGGGCAGAACCATCTCACCAAAACGGTGTTGGCCGGTGGCCCAGGATAATTTCCAGGGTTGGGCACCGGTGAGCAGGTCGACTTCTTCAAAACCTTCCGCCAAGGCCGAATTAATTGCTGCCGCCAACATTAACTTGCCCGGTGACCATCGGCTCATTTCCTCTAAATAGCCGGCGTTCCAATTTCCAATCGAAGAACGTCCGACCATGTAGAGATCGATGCCGACGCGCCGTTCGCCGTGAAAAAGACAGAAAACCTTGAGTCGCTTTTGGCTGAACAATGTGGGCAAGGCCAGGTTTACAAAGGCTTCGTAGGTCGGTCTGTTAAAACAACTTTTCTCTGAAAAACGGCCAAGGTGTAGATCCAGGAAAATGCCGGGCAACTGGTCGGGTGGAAGATCCAGCGGTGTTACGGCTTGGACGCTCACGCCGTCGCGTTCGGCTTTGCGCTGGGCGCGGCGCAATTGCTTGCGGAACATGTAGCTGCGCGAGGCCAGATAGTCTTCGTAGCCGCCTTCTAGCTTGATATGGCAACACTGTTTTTGCTGGCTGAATTGCTCAAAGGTAAATCCCTGTTCGATGAAGCTCATCGCCTGAACCAAGTTGGCGTCTTGGCGGCAGTGGGTGATGTTCAACGGAGGTCCTGAGGCAAGGGCGAAGCGAAGCAGGCCAGCCAAGGTCTCACGATCTTCAGATTCACAGATAAGGTCCTGGTAATCGGCCAATCGATTGGCGAAGGTCGCAGTTTGGTCCCCCATCTTACCATTCTCACATTGTTTCCCTCCAGGCACTGAAAATGTCCGCATCTCAAACTGGCCAGGTTTTACTCCCATATATCATCATACTTCACACGCACCACACTTTTTACATTTTACGTAAGCATTTTAGAAAAAAATGGTTTTGATGTTAAAATGCTGTTCTTTTGCTTTTAAGCTCGGTTTGGCCCACAAGGAATACTATCAGAGTTTGATGGCTGTCAGAATTTGTAACTGTTGTCAGGCTTTGGGATGCGGGGCATTGGGCATGAGAAATCGAATTATTTTTTGAATCCTATAATAAGAAGGTTTGGAATTGCCAAGGCTTAACAAGGTTTCTAGATACTTGAAAAAACCCCCTGTAATATGTTTTTCATGCTAAATGTTATAAATCCTTTTGTTGTAGTATACTAGTTCCTATACTATACTATACTACTGACATGATAATCACTGAACTGGAATCAAAATTTAAATACCAATATAAGTGTATTGCTATGACAGTATCTTATCCATTTCCTTTTACAGATTGGAGAGGAATTTATGAGCTTATGGACGGTGCGTATGCGTGAATCTTCAATATTAACGTTCAATTTTGATAAAGTTTTCATACTTTTGGCGAAAGTGCTTTTCAAGTTGATCAGTGAAAGTCGGCAGGTTGTCAGACAGAGATGCCTTAACGGTAACTGATTGTTTTCATTTGTAGCAAAGCACTACAAATAAAGCTCACAGAGCAACAGCAGACACGGAGGATAACAGACCACAAGTCTGTAGAAAGTGTTTCAGTATGCTAATTAAAACAAATTGTTAAACACTTTTGGACATGAAATTTAGGTAGCAAGAGTATTAAACGTCAACCTTGGCTATTGTTTGTAAACAAAATTGCAGTTGCAAAACAGTCGGAACTGCCCAATGTATAGATGTTGGGTATAGCTTAAGGTATGTGTGCGTTAAGTAATACAACAAGGAATATTTCGTTATTCAATGATAAAATCGTTTGGGTCTTGTTTAACCGATATGCCCACATTTTTTAATGTTTCATATTTTCAAGAAGGCTGTAAAACAGCGATTCAAAGAGGTCTCCGACTATGCCTAACGCGGTCAGCACGATCAGCAAGGCAATGAGCGTCATCAGGTACGAACCATCGGTAAATGCAACACCCCAGACAACGCCGTATAGCATAACGGCGACAACCGCACCGGCAACGCCTTCCCAGGTTTTTCCCGGGCTGATTTGATACGCCAGCTTGCGTTTGCCGTAAGCTCTGCCGGCAAAATACGCCGCGGTATCGGAAATCCAGATCGTCCCCATGAAGCCGAGTAACAACACCGGACTAATCGCACGCAATTGATACAGTGCCAACGCGACGGGAATCAACACCAGCCAGCCAGTCAGCATCAATAGGGCGGGATGTTGCACTTTACGCTGCTGCTTAAGCAATACAGGCACGTAACCGACCCAGAACAGCACCGACAGGCCGTAAACCCAGATTAACGCCATGGTATAGGCATCGGTTTCGACCGCTTCGCTGAGCAGAAATAACAATTCCCCGCCCAGCAGCGTGGTCAGAATCATAAAAATGACGGTGTTTTTGACCGAGAATTCGGCCAGTCTGGACCATTCGCGCGCACCGATGACAGTCAACGCCAGCAGCAATGTCGCCCAGAAAATGTCCTGCAGATAAAACAGTGACAGTAAAAACAGCGGTAGTACAACGGCTGCCGTGAGGATACGTGCTTTTAACATGGAAGACCCGGTGTTAAAGGCAAGCGGTGGAATGGCTCAAAGGTGTCGCCCCACTCGTGACAAACCGTACTCAAACGGTTGAATGGATTATCACTGTAATACGACAGTTTATTGTTGAACCTGCTCGCTGGTTTGTCCAAAACGGCGCTCACGCTGTTGATAGGATTGAATGGCCAGATCGAATTCTTTTTCATCGAAATCCGGCCACAGTGTATCGGTAAAATAGAGTTCCGTATACGCCAACTGCCATAACAGGAAATTGCTGATACGGCATTCCCCGCCCGTGCGGATGAACAAATGGTGCTGCTCGTCAACCCCCCCAACGTCGGCAAGTTCGGCCTCCAGAACATCTTCCAGCCGGAGCTGCTGGGGCTGGAAACGAGCTAAATGTCCATCGAAATATCATCTTTTTAATCACCCCGACAGATTCATCGAGCCCTAAAAGAGAAAAAGATTATGGACAATACGATAATATTTTTTACCACTGATAATGGTGGAGCAGTAAATGGCTTTGATAACAACCATGGCAGTAATTACCCTCTTCGAGGGATGAAAGCAAATCTCTTTGAAGGTACGTAAAACTTGTGTATACAGAAGCAGTAGGAAACGTGGCGAGTATAGTAAAAAAGGTTCATTTCTCATAGTATTATTATATTGTTTTTAAATTCTTTTTTTTCTTCAAACAATTTGTAAACTGGTAACGTTGTACTGTTTCAAAACAATTCTGCCTACTATTTGCCTGTATTTCGTTGACATATTCGGGGAGAAAAAGATTGAGCCTTTAAAATAATAATAGTAATTTTTTTAACTTCATTGCCATTTATTCTTTCTGTAAAATTTACAGTTGATAAGCTTTACGAGGTATAAAGTTCTCACTGTTTTCGCCCGGCATAATGGGAACAGTGAGATTTATAGTAGTGGATAACAACAATAACAACAATAATAAAAATACCAACAAGATCGATGGTGGCGATAACCAATAACAATAATAATTTACGGAATCTACAATACCAATGGTTGTGGTCTTGAGAAAAGCACAAATAATAATAATAATAATAATAATAATAATAATAATAATATATAAACATGTATTTTCTTTTGCACCAGGCGGAGTTCGTGGTACAGCTTTTGTCCATAGTCCACTACTAAGCAAAACCGGGCGCATTTCAAATGATCTCATGCATGTGACAGATTGGTTTTCCACAATTTTGAGTCTTGTCGGTGGGGATATTCCTTCTTATGCAGATGGCTACAATGTTTGGTCCTCCATCTCACAAGGCAAAGAGTCTCCAAGGCCAGAAATTCTCTTAAACATTGATGATGTTGTTTATAATAATTATGCCCTGCGTCATGGTCCATGGAAAATCATCAAAGAAGACAGTGAGTAATATTCAACCTTATTCTGCCCTTGTCCTACTGTTCCTTCTTCCTGTTCCTTGAGAACCTTATCGATGACCGAAGGGTCGTCGACCTCGGTTCCAAATGCGGGAACAATCAGAGTTATCACATCGGCGGTGAGCAGGGCGGCCGTCGCGTATTGTTCAGGACTGGCATGCCAGACATACCCGTCCAACTCCCGCGTGTCGGCAGGAATGGCTATGACCGCTTTCTTCATGTTTGTACTCCGAATTTCCCGGTTGCCGGTGCCCGAGGCATATTGCCCTTCCAGGATGGTGTATGACCCGGAAAACACCTTGAGAAATAACCGCAGGCACCATATCAGAAGAGTGTGCTCGAACTTCAAGGTTTGTTACGGTCTGTTGCCGAAGCAATTCTTCCACCGCAACGGAGGAGCCCATGGACCGCCGCTCATTTCTGAAAAACGCCGCCGTCGCAACGACGGCCGCATCGGGGACGGTCCTGACATCGCGATCGATCGCGCAGGAGACAACGGCCGAAGCGGCCTCGACACCGGCAGCCCCGGCAGTTCAGGCTTCCGCACCCAAGATCAATTGGAAACTCTCGTCCGGTTTTCCGGAGCAACTGGAAACGCTTTACGGAGCCGCGGTCGTCTTTGCCGATTCCATTCGCGAAGCGACAGACGGAAACTTCGACATCGAAGTCCATCCGGCCGGCGAAATCGTTTCGGCTCTGGATGGACTGGAGGCCGTGCGCCAAGGCACGGTCGACATGATCCATACGGCGTCCAACTATTTCTGGGAAACGAATCCGGCCTTTGCGCTTGGAACCGGCGTGCCGTTTGGTCTCAATCAGCGGATGACCAATGCGTGGCTATACGAAGGCGGTGGACTGGAACTGCTCAACGACTTTTACGCAAAATACGACATCATCGGTTTTCCGGCCGGCAATTCCGGCGCCCAGATGGGCGGCTGGTTTCGCAACGAGATCAACTCGCTTGACGACATGAGGAATCTGAAGTTTCGCATCGGTGGCTTCGGCGGGCGGATTATCGAGCGCATCGGCGTTGAACCGATCGACTTGCCTGCCGACCAGATCTACCAGGCGTTGGAAGAAGGCACGATCGACGCGGCCGAGTTCTTATAGAGGAGTTGAGCCTATTACTACAGTCAAAGAGGGCCGGAGCTTAGCAAGAAGAAATATACGCAACGCTCTACTCTACATAGACAGCATATCGATCATGGAGGTGTAAGTCTTTCTTATGCCTTTATTGTGTAGTGAAAAAGTGTTCTCAAATGTGCTTCTGCATTGTCATTGTTCTCCGAATGGTATCTGGAAACTGAGTCGTCCATCCGTGAGGATCCAAGCGACTTGTACATTGCACGGACACCCAAACTACATCACGTAGAGCACTCTTGTCGATGTGCAGACAAGATATCCAAATGACATAGTAATTTACTTAAACCACTCAAGTTCACTGCCTATCAGATAGGGTTTAAGCCATTTCTAGCAATGCACTGTTATAAAAGTAGACGTGGAGTCAATTGTAGAGTGAAAAGAGCAGTCGTTTAGGCTACTTAGAATCACAAAACACAACTGGACTCTAATTTGAATGGTGTAAACATATGTAATAAGCAGCCGTTGCTTAGTCGACTGCAACATGTTGCGGTTGCATATATAGGTAAGTCATTGACTATTGGGGGAAGGTAATGTTGCTAGTCAGCCAAGAGCTAGTCTATCAAGTTTAGTCTAGCTAGTCTAAGAGCTAGAAAATCGAGTCTAAACGAACGGAAAGAGATTCGTGTCACCCACCATCTTCTTCTCGATCGGACATCCTATCATCTCTTTATCCTCTCCTAATTTATCTTGATCTATTTTAACATTTCACATCATCATCATCAGGATGTATATCTCTCCTTACGGAGGAACACCTCTCTACATTGCAACCATAGCTTCCTGTTTTTTTCATTTCTGGACCACATTGGCCACATGTAGTGGAGTAGGTCATCATGCCATCTTGTTCTGGGGTGGCCTCGACGTCTTGTGTGCCCGCAGGGGTACCATTCTGTTACTCGTATAGTCTGTTAATCTTGCCACATGGCCCGCCCAGCGATGTTGATTCGATCTCACTTGCATGATGACATCTGGTAATTTTGTTTGTTCTCGTATCCAAGCTGATCTTCTCATGTCTCTAAGTGTAAGTTTGGTGGTTTTTCTGTTTATTTAGGGTAGTTTCAATATCGGGCCCACTGCTCATCAGGGGTCTTTGATTGAGAGACTGCGGTAGGGTTGTAGATGTAATTGGGTAGTGCAGGACATAGGGGGTTTGATAGAAATAATTAGGTATTGAGGTAGAAGTAGCTGGGTAGTGCAGTCGTAGTTAGCAGTGGAGTAGAAGTAGGTAGTGGGGCACGGTAGTTGGATAGTGGGGTCGAAGTAGTTAAGCAGGATAATAGTAGTTAGGTAGATGGGTAGAGTAGAAGTAGTTAATGGGGTAGAAGTAGTTGGTTAGGTAGCATGGTAGATGTAGTTGGGTAGAGTAGTAGTAGTTAGAGGGATATTTGGTTAGTATAGCAGTTAGGTAGTGGGGTAAGAGTAGCTGGGTAGAAGTAGTTGAGTAGGTTGGTAGCTAGGCAGCAGGGTAGATGTAGATTAGTAGTTTGTTGGGTAGAGTAGTAGTAGTTAGTTGGGTAGAATAGTAGTAGCTGGTGAGGTAGAACTAGTTGGGTAGAGTAGCAGTAGTAGTTAGCGAGGGAGAAGTAGTTGGTTAAACTGGGGGCTAAACTGAGAGATTGGTAGCAGTAGTTAGGTAGAGAAGTAGTAGTTAGGGAGGTAAAAGTGACTGTGTAGAGTAGTTATAAGTAAAACGCCAAATGTGGAAACTTCATTGACAACGTTTCGTCTAACAGACTTCTTCAGGTCATCTACAGTACAGATATAAAACCTAAGCTGGAATTGCAGTATGGTACATTCCAACGAGAAAATTCTTTTGTCGTACTACATAAATTGCCTACGATGCTAATAAAATACAAGAGTACAGGAGCTGAGGCACACAAGGAAAAAACCCAAGTAAAATGAACGGGGGAAGGACAACAAAATAGGGCAAAGTGGGTACGAGAGAAGTGAACACCAACCCAAATAAAATAAGTAAAGAACTAAACAAACTGTTGGACAAGAAATCTGAAATAATATTTAAAAGTTGAAAGGGGGAGCTTATAATACACAGGCCCCACTGCTTATCAGGGGGCTGCACTGAGAGATTTGCTTAAAAGTATTACTTTTATAGGCATTGGTCTACAAATAATACCTTCATGTGCGACTATGATTTGTTATTAACCCCTCTTACTCCCTTAAATCTTTTGCATCAAACAGAAGTGATAAAACAAATTTAGAGGAAATCGTTCTCCACCTCAATTAAATGCTTCTAATTTTAAGTTCTAACGAAGTGCGGGAAATTTTCAAAGTGAATCCTCAAACTACATCTTGGTTAGGGGGAGAGAAAAAGGCAAAATAAAGGAGAAGACAAGAGGAAAATGATGATTATCCTATTCTATATGGTGTATTTTTGGTCAGCTAATGTATGGGCACGGATTTTGCCCCCTAAAATCTTAGGATCTAGTCTAGCTGCAGTTTTAAAACTTGGTAAGGTGGCAGAAGAACATGCTCCAAACAAATTAAAATACAAATTTTTGGTGATGATGTCATCAGACGATCGTTGGCATTATTATATTGATTGGCCATTGGAATTTGGCAATATTGACCAAAATATTTAAATCGGAGAATGAAGCAAGTTATTGTACAGAATGGCTCTGAAATGAATGTGATCACTTTTTAATACATTTTTCCATAAATGATGAAAAAGAATGATGCCATCAATTTCACAGTCACAAAAATCACACGTTGGCCGAGTGCAAAACTTGACCAAAAGTTCAGTGACAAAACGGCCATAAACGTGAACTGGGTCACCACATAAGCCTGAAAATTGCAATAATACTCTAAAACTATGCCTCAATAAAAGTCAAAAAGCTTTGAGTTCATAGATGGTTTCATTTAGAAAATATTCGGGAGAAAACCCAGACGGTTGCGCCAACCGCCATACGAAACAGGGTCAGGTAAAAACCGCAAAAACTAGACGTGGTGGGAACCAATGGATATCATTTTTGGATTCAGGGCCAAAAATTGGTCCAGAAATACTTCTATGCCTTTAGAAAACATGACAGTCTCCCAAAATTGTTCCCCTGTAACTTCCATCTCTCATTAGCTTTAACTGTCTCCAAATAGAGGGCGTCAAGAATATCTAAATTAAAATGCTTCCATTGATAAATAAATATGAAAAGTTTTTTCAACTGAAAGTAAGGAGCAGCATTAAAACTTAAAACGAACAGAAATTATTACGCATAAGCAGCAATTCCCATTTTTAGGAGTACAGGAGGGGTATCCAACCTCGGACAAGATAACAAATTTCCAGAGATGTCTTTTCTTCAGAATAACCCATCTGGCCTAAAAAGGAACCTACAAATATGACAAAAAAATAGATTGAAGCTGGTTGAATGGCTTACATATTGAGTAAATAAAAAGCTTTGCCAATAAAGCCGATTACGATTACGCCGTCATATGAAAAGTCTATTTTCAATTTGCTGTCGGAATTGATTGTCCTTAAAACTTTCATAAATGTAAACTTGCCTCGTTGGCCGCCCAGACACAAATTCATAGTGTGTAACATTGATTTAATCGAATGTTTCTATTTCTTTCATGACGTCACAAAAAGGTCATGATCCAAAGATAATAGGATAAGGTTAAGTTTACTCCTTTTTGAACTGATTTGGAAAATATTATATATTCAAAACTCTAAATAAAGATTTGACATTTAAATATAAAACCACTTGTAGCAAAAAAATATGACACATTTTGTGACACATTATGGAATCTGAGACGACACAAAAAGCACATTTTCGGAAAAAATATGACACACTCCTTAAAATAAATTTGGCAGCCCTGTTGGGGGCTGGGATGAGATAGATTTAGTCTAAGTGAACATGGAAATAAATAAAATAAAAAAAAAATCATTTTTGTCAACTGAAAGCGAGGAGCAGCATTGAAACATGAGAACAGAAATTTCCCTGCATACAAGAGGGACAACTCCTGGTCAATACTTCTCTCTTTACGCCGTAAAGTTTAAAATAAAAGTTTAAAGAATAAAAGTTTATTTTTATTCCCAAAATCTTCTGACTCTAATTGAACGGCTCATAATGCTAGAAATTCCTGCACCCCCTTCATGGAAATTCTCTTCCCTCGTTATAAATTCCTCAATGGAAAGATCCTCCCATTTACCCTCTCCCCCGACCTACCCCCCCCCCCCCCGCAAATCTTCCCCCCTCAAACGTCCAGATATGGATCCGACGGAATATTCATTTCTTCGTGGTATTAGCGTTGCAGAAAGCACAGACGAGAACCACAATGATCAGCTGCTCGGATCCGACTTGGCAAACAGTGGCAATCGAAGTCTGTCAGCGTCGCAAAGTAGTCTGGTAAGCGCCTTTTCTCTGCCAAGAATATAAATTGTAACAGTGAAGTTGAATAAGACTCGTAAACGTGGGCAAGTTTGAATCGTGTATATATCAGAAGTTTGATAGCCACAGATTATCCATGTAAGTTAGCATTTTTCTTGCGGCTTGCTCACGGAAAACAGCAGAGATGTTAATTTCTCCTTAATTTCTGTTCACTTCCAGTCTTTTGGCTTCTGAACTGTTAATCGCCATCATTTCCTAGATTTGTAGTCTTCTTATATTTACTTCTTTTCTTATCACAGTACCTTCACACCGAAAAATTTCAACAGTTACCTTATTTGAAGTGAAACCTATTTAAAATCCCCCAGCCACAAAGCTCTAATTTCCATGACCCTGTTTAAACTTTTTTCGTAGGCATCAATGAGGATTGTAATCCAAAATACATGCTTTTGTCATCAAAACTATCATACGTAAGAAGACTCTTGATCTTCAAAAAAGCATAATACGGTAAATGGGTAATGTTCTGTACACTGTCCAAACTTTGCAATATTGTTAACAATGCCTGAATTTCGGTATCATAGCAGCGCAGTTACAAAACCTTTAAAATTTAAATGGCCTGCTCAGTACTCATATGATTTGGTTTTTATAAACTTGGATCTGCTGCCAAGCTTGTTTCAAGGCAAAAGGAGGCTGTACTGAAAAATTTTTTCCTCAGACAACGGAATCTGCTCCATCTGTCGGCGTGCCATTTGTTAATAATATTGATGTTTTTAACCGTTCTCTCCAGAGATGAACTTTGTGATCCCATCCTCCTTATTTGTTTTTGTTCTTTTTTTGCAAATGCTCTCGAATACATTGAGAAACTCAATTTCTAGAAGCGATAATGTAGCTTTGAATGAAGTGAAGTCAGTTGGGAATCCTTTTTTTACTTTCCTCTGAGGGAAATCCTCAAAAAGGCACAAGCTCCAAAAGAGTGTGTTGTTTCAACATGAATAAATTGACATTATACAGATGTGGTATTTGAGGCACCGTTCCTAGCAACGTCGTAAAACTTTGAAGCTTGTTGCTTCATTTTGCTCTCGATACAGATGATGCTAGTAATGACAGTGAGATTTGATGATGTTACTTTTCCTCTCCGCCTTCAATGACGTTTTCAATTTTGAGACACGCAAGTTGCTGTTAGTGACTTTTAATGAGGGCTATGACTACGAGTGCACTGCTTTCTTTATCTACCCTCTGAACGTTTCCTATTCAAAAGGCGACAAAAACTAACTTATTAGTATGGGGAGTCGTGGACCTTAAACATCTCAAAGCAACTAGATTACATGGTACCTAAACAAAGATGCTAAGTGCCATATTAAGGGTCTCTTGGAGGGATCATGTCACGAATGCGCAACTGTGTGCTTCCTCATATTAGCAAAGTTATACAACAACTGAAGGAAGCACTACATCATGTTAACACAATCGTTTAACAACAATGGATGACCCGAAGCAAAGCAAAGCAAAGCATGACTAAGAGAAGCCAAACCTGATTGCATGTGCCAGGTTTTAGTGATGCTATGAAATCTACGCTCGGTGCTTTACAAGATGAAGTTTTTGAACTGAGGGAATATTTGTGTCGCATGGAGCCAACACCTAGTCGTCTTCGATGGAACATTCCCAAGATCAAGACATTTTCAGGGCGTTGAGTCAGAATATTTTGGACTGGCTGCATACTTTTGTGTCTGAGGCCGATGTCACTCACACCACTGACGCAATGAAACTATCTATGCTCTCTATTCATATTACACATTTTGCCAAAATTATTGTCGAAAAGATCTTGACCAGCACTGTTCTTGAGCGCCTGCAGTGCGAAGGTCCGAATGAGGAGGCCTTTAAACTGATGAAAGACACTTAACTAATGAATTTATGAAGCATGATCTGTAGCACCATTATATGAGTCAGCTTCGCAGCCTGAAGCAGGAAGTGTCGGAATCAGTGAGTCAGTACACACAGCGCTTACACTTTTTGAACATATTGATAATCCGTTTGGCACGATGGCATGTGAGTATTTGAATAACACCATTGCGCATAAATTCACTATTTGAAGAATCTGAAAATACGTTGCACACAATGGAATGTGAGTATTTCAGTAGTGCGATTCTGCATAAATACACTATTTGAAGAAAATGAAAATGCGTTGTGCATCATGGAATGTGGGTACTTCAATAGTGCCATTGTGCATAGATACACTGTTTGAAGATAATGAGAATGCGTTGCGCATGATGGAATGTGAGTATTTCAATAGTACCATTCTGCATACATACAACATTTCAACGTAATGAGATTGCGCTTTGCACTATGGAATGTGAGTATTTCAATAGTGCCATTGTGCATAGATACACTATTTGAAGAATCTGAAAATACGTTGCGCACGATTGAATTTGAGTATTTCAGTAGTGCGCTTCTGCATCAATACGCTATTTGAAGGCAATGAAAATGCGTTGTGCATAATGGAATGTGGGTATTTCAATAGTGCCACTTTGCATAGATACACTATTTGAACATAATGAGAATGCATTGCGCACGATGGAATGTGAGTGCTTAAATAGAGCCATTCTGCACAGATACACTATTTTAACAAATTGGGAATGCGTTGCACACGATGGAACGTGAGTATTTCAATAGTGCCATTGTGCATAGATACACTATATGAAGACAATGAGAATGCGTTGCACACGATGGAATGCGAGTATTTCAGTAGTGCGATTCTGCATAAATACACTATTTGAAGGCAATGAGAATGCGTTGCGCGTAATGGAATGTAGGTACTTTAATAGTGCCATTGTGCATAAATACAGTATTTGAAGACAATGGGAATGCATTGTGCACGATGGAATGAGAGTGCTTCAATAGTGCCATTCTGCACGGATACACTATTAAAATAAATAGGGAATGCGTTGCACACGATGAAATGTGAGTATTTCAATAGTGCCATTCTGCACAGATACACTATTTAAACAAATTGGGAATGCATTGCACACGATGGAATGTGAGTATTTCAATAGTGCC
The DNA here is from genome assembly GCA_010016025.2 of Alatinidae sp. Z8VKAUB7J3. Taxonomy (NCBI): domain Eukaryota; kingdom Metazoa; phylum Cnidaria; class Cubozoa; order Carybdeida; family Alatinidae; species Alatinidae sp. Z8VKAUB7J3. The sequence continues at coordinate 138,369,500 of JAAAKM020073195.1, forward strand.
ATTGTGCATTTAGCCGGCTTAATCATGTCATAATAATTGTTTAAGTCCTTAGGAAGGAGAAGAATTGAAAGTGACTCTATGGAATTGCTGAACAAACACATACAATAAGATCACAGTGCAGAGTTCTCTCATCAAAAGAAGCTCTGAACTCTAGCTTTACCGTACCCAGATAATGCTGGCTGCTCGCAATCCTTCTTCTCGCTCCCCCAACTTCCTGTGTAGACCCCTTTCACTTGCAGACCCCTTAACAAAAGTAGGAACCATAAATATATGTTCACTCTACATAAGATTGCAGGGGTTTGATGAGCATTTTGACAGTCCCCTTAAAGAAATACGTAGTTGTTAGATACCTTTGTGCACTCTTACAAATTAACCTTGATGCTAAAATGTCATACAGTATATGTTTAAAGCATGTGGCTACTACCAGGGGATACACAGATGAAAGGGAGACTCCCAAACCCAAAGTAGCATTAAACAAATAAACAACAGTTGGGTTAATTCCCTCATGGAGACTGTATGTCCCGGATAATTAGATTACATTCCTAGAATCAAAACTTTCCCTCCCTCCTAAAGAGCTTTCTAGAGCAAGAGATGGTTTACGTCTCTCTGCAGTGAATATTTAGCATTGCACCACCTTTTGGTGCTTTTGGTGCGTAAAGTACCTTTTAATCAATTTTCCTAAAAGAGAAATAGTTGCTCCAACGATTTTAGCAATCGGCCTCTACGCGTGACTTTAAATCCTCGCGTAAACGCTGAATAACAAAGGCTATCTCTACGGTGACTGTCATACCCTGTCAAATCCCAGAATACGAGCATGTATTTCTGTAGGATGACATCAATGCAAGAATCGTTACAAAATTAGGACTTACGATATCCTGTTTTAGCCACCTAAAAATCGGCTGTAGTGATTGTTAACGTCATGGATGAATTGTCAAAATGTAATCCATGCATGGAACACCCTTTTATAAAATGTGTGTGCAATACATCCGTTGCAACTATAAAGTGCCACATCTTCCTAAGCCTGAAGGACTTCCCAAAATATATGCCATTAGGAAAAGCATGGTTTGCCAGAATGCAGCTTCTAAAGCGACAAGACGAAAAGGAGATCGAGCTTTGGCTAATTCCCTAAACGAATCCTCTTGATAGTGGAACAAACATGGTAACTTCTGATGTTACCTGGGTCGCATTCTATGTTCGTAATAACATAAAGGGAACAAATATTATCTTCAAGGAATTATAACCCTGTATGGCTCAACATATGTTTCTCAAATTAAAGTTTCATCGATTGCGTTTTTACTAAAAAAGTATAGTGACAAAGTAAAAAAATTTCATCTTCAATGTTTGTCATTTGATGACTCGAACAGCGGTAGGAGATTTGGTAATGGACGTAGACAGAAAGAAGCATGTAATCAGATGTGCGGAAGTTCCGATTGAGACGTATTGTATCTAGAAAGTGTAGCACCGCTGAATGCTTCGATATGAGGACAGGGGTGTTTAGCTGATGATAGGCAATAATCATTAAAATAAGAAGGATGAGGGCCAAATAATTAAAAAAATGAACCTGTCGTGATTGTATCGCTGCTAGCAATCTAAAGTTAAATTGTTCGAAATACCATATTTCCTCTAATAAACGCCTCGGCATTTATTACAAATACAAACTTTTCGGTGCAGCGTTTCGAAGAGAGTGGCGTTTCTTACAAAATGAACGATGTTATCAATCAGGTAAAATTCATGCAAAAAATTCTTTGCTACAAACTGTTGAAGCGGAAAAAGCGATATTCGTTTTTGTCTTTAGTTGAGAAAAACTTTGTCTATAGAAAACAAGTAAAATTCTTATGAAATATTTGTTATTTCTTATTTGGTCTATTTTCTAATAAACGACGCTTTTCAATATGCGGCGTTTATTGGAGGGCGGCGTTTACTACAAATGTTCGGCTCTAAGTGCGGCCTTTAATAGAGGGCGCTGTTTATCAGAGAGCGGCGCTTATTAGGAGCAATACGGTATATGATTACTTGGGCGTTAATAGTTTCCGTTACTTCTAAGTGTCGTAGCTCGACTGGCTAAGAAAAGACCGTGAGTGCCCCTCAATTATGAACTCGTACAAAAACCAACCCAGAAACCGAGAACCAGGGTTGCTAGCTTCTCATATTTTTTGATGCTGAAATTATTTATTCATGATAAGTGGTGGAAGTGTAAGACCTCTTTGATACCAAGGAGAGAATGGGTAATCGTATCCTGGACGTCATTATTATCTCTTTAAGTTGCAGAGGGAAGTATGAGTAGTATCAGCAAGAATGAAGTCAGTTTTCCCCTTGATGATCTGGGTGAAAAGGGCGCAATTTTGAACACTCCCAATGGTTACTTTCTTTTGTAGAAAACCTACGGGCATCTGTGTACTTTAGATTAACATTTGTGTCTAGGAAGTGATGCAGCAGAAAGAAGCGAGTCATTGCGATGGAAACATCTTTAAGATGTTTTATTAGAGTTGATTTTCATTGTTAAACTCTTTCTTGTTGAAAAAGACTCATTTAAGTATTGTTATTTTCAATTGAGCTTTCCTCATATTCATTTCCCCTTATGTGCATATTAACAGGGGCGTATTTACCTTTTCACGAGGGTTGTTCGCCGTAGGTTCCGAGCGAAGCGAGCCATCTTAGACCAAATAGGTGGGGGTTTGCGAGCGCTGTAAGCCCCCGAGATGGTCCGGGCCCAGCTCCATTAAAATTTTGAATTTTGGCACAAAAAACATCGCTTAACATCACTATTTCAGCTATCTTTTAATAGATATTTATGTTTATGATGGGCTTTTTTATACGGTAACTTTACGGATTTCACAGTCGCCCAAAATTTCATACTTGAATGAGAATATTATGTTGAAAGAATAATGCATTTTGTAAAGAAGCAGTAAATTTCAGTTCAATTCAAATTTATTTTTTTCTGTAAAACATACGAAAAGGGTAAATCCTAAAGGATTATAATAATGGGCAACCGAATAAAACAAGAAGCACAAACAAGGACACCTACGTTCATAAATCAAACAAATAAACAGTTAGAAAAATCGGAAGATATCCAAATTAACCAAGCATTGGAATGGATATAAATACGAATGAATGCAAATACTGTCTTAAGCACAGCTTCCATAATTCCAATGTGTTTAGCAAACGCAAGTACAATGTTGGGCTCAGATTTGGTTGTCAGTTCGGTCGGCCAAATGGCAGATGGGTAATTTCCTGTTTGCAAATAAGACATAAGGAGAAGAAAAAAAAAGCAAAACGTCGTTGACCAAATTTGAGAATGATTTTTTTGCCCAACCAGACCAATGGAGCTTGCTCCGTGCTTGGTCGGAGTACTACAATGGGTCACAAGTATCATATTATCCTTTAAAGGTGGTTATCATTACATGCATTAGAAGTCGTTTCTATCAGTATATCACGTACCTAAATGCCATCTATGTCTCTGTTTCTTCCAGGATGCCTCTTCCGTGGCAGAACAATGCTTGATGGAACAACGTTGTACGATCCCTTGGACCCATGCCTCTCTTGTACCTGCAAGGTAAGTGTACAGATAGAATATTCAAAGTGTAATTGTAAATCACACCTTTTCTATAAGATCAAGTTAAGGACTAAGAAGATGGAAACTGATGTTTATGCATGCATTAAATTTTTCCTGAAGACGGGACATTTTACCAACACGAACCTAAGCTTCGTAAAGGTGAAGACAGTAAAGAAATATTTCGTTTCACGTAACTATCATTTACTTTCATATAGACAGCCATCACGCTCTCCGTGATTCTCCTTTTACGCATAGTTTAGTTGACCCATATTACCCCGTCTCAGAAAGTCAGCGATCAGCGATGGACATCGCAGCAACTGGAGCAAGTCACAGCAATGTCACGGAAAGTCACAACTATGCTACAAACAAAAATTTTAACTTAATTTAAAATTGCCAAGGAGAAACAACAACCGTTATGAACTCTCTGCGCAGACCTCAGGCTCTCCACAGAGAGTAATCTGCCTAAGCAAGCGGTATTGTATTTTGTAAAGTATATACGGTTTTTCTGGGCGATTTCATTTCTGTCGGGTATTTCTTAATTACGTGTTTTTTCCGGTCTGTTTATTTCGTCTGCAATCTTATGGCTAAACGATCTAAAATTGTCCCAAATTTCCACATTCTAAATAAAGTGCGTGTGTGTGAACTTTGCGGAAGGATATGGCCGGACTTGGTCTCGTCGCAGTAACCTCGAAAATTTTCTTATCTGTCTTCCTTAGATATGAACTCATTCCCTTCAATTGTTAATTGTTAAACGTGAGGTATCCACAATTAGGTGTTAGGATTTTCTTTCGCTCACCTAATCGGCAAAGGATCTTTGTCTCTTTCAAGGATCAGGTCCCAGCTGGTCTAGATCGAGTATACAGATATCAGTCAAAAAGTTGTAATGTTATATTTAGGCAGACCCGTTCCGTTCTGTATACTCGTATCTGTGATCATCTGAGGATCCTTGCTTAAGAGGACAACCTCTAAGTAGCTCATTAACGGCCATTCTAAAGATCTGTGATAATTTTTATCTCTTTAAAGGAGTTTTTTTGGTGGGTTATGTATGAAATTTTCTCCCTAGATGATGCATCGAAAGCTAATGAAAATATATAACCGTGAAGTTGTTTTCAAATTACGTTTCATTTCCCGGGTTTTTACATTCCTTATTCGTATTCCATTTTCACCTGGAGTTTCAAGTGCAATAATAACTTGAATATTCTATCCTCGCCTCTGGTTTGTACATGCAGTTACCGTTTAGCTAATACCTATTCTTACATTACACTTCGATTTCAGATTAAATATCAAATTGACAATCAATACTAATTTGTTTCTACGAACCTAAATACACATGGCAGGGTACGTTAGAGAAGGGTTTCTCAACAGCAGACTGTAAAAAATACCCCCCTCGAGCTACCAAAGTTTTCGAGTACCCCCTTGGTCCAAAGGAATTCGGCAATGTCTCACGCCATCGATATTAAAAAAGTACACCATGAAGTAAAGAGTCAATAAAAGTCGCAACTTACTAGATATTAAACAAAAATATAAGCAAAAATATAGTAAACAGGGCAATATTTATTTACTTCTTTCTTGGTTTTACCATTTCTATATCAGAAAAGCAACGAAACAAGCTATTAGCTATTGCACCCCCAAGTACCCCTTGTCTAAACTTTACCGCCTTAAAAGCCAAAATACCCCCTGAGGGAATCCTGCCCCCCCCCCCCGTTGAAAATCACTGCGTTTCAGCATTAGAAAGATATTTTGATAGCCACATTCCAGATTTATGTGCCTTGTATGCGCCTTGTATGTGCCGTGTATGTGGTGTAGTATGAGCTCTATTATGTGCCTTGTATGTGCCTTGTATGTGTTGTAGTATGTGCCTTGTATGTGTTGTAGTATGTGCCTTGTATGTGATTTAGTTTGTGTTGTAGCATATGCTGTAGTGCGAAGTGAATCATCTGCCGAGTAACGGATTCGTGTTGCTAAAGGATTTCGCCATAACAGCATACAAGCTGTCTTACCACTCTTTTTAGCATTTAAATTGTGTATAAAGTAAATTGGATAAAGCCTTAATTTGCCTTGAAATGACTTTATACAAACTGCAGCATTCAAATCCGATATAAGCTGTGAGAAACACCTTAAGGTTAATTTTCTCAATTCATAAAATTATAAACTGGGTTCAACTGAAAATGTTTTGATAAGAATGAGTCGACTTTTAAAAAGGCATATCTTAACGATTGCTTGAGACGTCATTCTCGGAGTTGAACAGGTTGTCTCTATCAACGAGAAAAAGGGAACGAGTGAAAAGTATTTTTAACGTTTGGTATTCATAAAATTATGTGCAGAATTTGAAAGCAAATAAGAACAAGTTCGATGGCCATGTACGTCACACTCAAAAATCAAGTTATTGCTTACCGAAGACATTTTGAGATTTAAGTGCCAAAAAAGAGTCAAAACTTGAAACCTCTATGATGTTTAAGCAGACAAACTATTAAACCACAGGATGATAGATGTATAATGCTAAAGGTCCTTTTTATTCTATGCGTCAGTACGTAAGACTCGTGTTGTGAATCGATGTAACAACCTCTCGGGCATTTACATACAAAGCCCTGTTGTATACATCAACTGTGGTTACAAAATTCATGCGTTCTCTGGAGTGCTGAATAAACGGGGGCGTCTGAATAAACGGGGGGGTCATCATTACGGTCTAAAGTTAATGAACGGGGGGTCCAAATAAACGGAAGGGTCTAAACTCCAGTCTGGATTTCGTGAAAATTTTAAACAAGGATGACACACTTGAGGACAAAATTCGTACTAATTGACTAATTAGTAACTGTTTCAGATTATGCGTCACGTGGTATGATTTTTACTATAGTCATGGTCCACGTGTCCAGTCAAATTTCATTAAAAATTTCTAGGAAATTAAAACAATCTGAACTGAGTAGCCTTGACAAAATAGTAGGAATTTGAAAGGTAACACTAAGACTGGTGATAAACAGCTCCTGAAGTGCGAAATAGCCTGTCTCATGTAGTCTACTCTACTCATAACATTTTCATACAGAAAAGAGGAAGGGCGCTTAAAACTTTTAGGTTATAGAATATTTTTTTTGTAAATGTTTTCTTAGCAATCTGATTATTGCAATGTAGCCAAGAAATTTTACAGGAATCATGAGAAAATAAAACAATAAGTAACACCTATGTAAACTGCGACAGTGCACTCACTTTTGCCAAGGCATAGTACTGCTGCTTTCCGGTCAGTGAAAACAACTTCCCACCAGACGTTTCACCAAGTCCTGCATTGTTTCTTCTCTTATAGAAAGTGTCGATCACTATAACAGAAGAGTTATACTTTTGGATAAGACCAGCAACGTTTTCTATGTTTGCGTATATAACGTGAATGCGTAAGTATATCTCTTTATTACTTTATTTCAGCATAGTTAGCTATCTTTTCAGAAATCTTGAGAATGAAGCCTATTTAATAACATACCTTTTAGGTTCCAGTCATTTAACAAATTTATTGATAATCGTAGTTTGTTATTTATTGATATTTGGTCATGATTAGTTTTATGTATAGTAATTGGGTTTAATTGCTATGTAAAAACCCTGTATGATAACTGCAGGGATAAAGAATATGTTCAGCGCAAATTGTTCTTCTACTCCATTCGTCAACTGCATCATTTGCTCGATATCGGTTTCTTTTACATCTACTACTTTCATTTTCATTGTTATAATAAATGCGAACATTGTAGGAAATCTTTTTTTGTTTTACATTTGATAAATAAAGCGACGGAATTGATTTTGAGTTAAGTTCTTCTTTAAATAAACATTGCAAGACCTTTCAGTAACTGTGTTGTTACCAGAGTGGATTTATTAAGTGTTTCCAGTAGGAGAAAGAAACTGCTCGCGCACTGATGCGGATCCAAATGGGTCCGACCCCGTCTAAACATCCAATTCTAGAGTGTTCTGATGGGTTCATATCCACTTGGCTTTAGAGATCGATATGGGATTTCTTCTATTATTATAAAAATTGCAGTGAAAACGAACGTTGAAATACGAGCAATACGTGATTATGATAATTGTGTCAGTATTGGGGCCAAAACAGAATATGAATGGAAATGGGATCCTATTTACCACGCAGTGATAGTTCCTGTCGCCTTATTTTGGATTCGCACCAATTTGGATCTAGCCCAAATTGTTTACCCGAGACCTCCTCGGCATCGGATCCAAACTGGTCCACTCTCATAAGTGGACCCAAACTGATATGAATAGCAGATCCAAGTGACTTCGGATCCACCAAGTCCCCTGTAAACGCAAGCCCGATCTATACCAGTTCTTGTCAAAGGGTCTCACTCTCTCTAGCTCTATAGTCCCTCAGTGATTGTTAACTATAAAAAGGCAGTTTTGGTTTAATGCAATACTTTATAAATGTTCAACTACCAATTTTTTTTTGAGTATTGATCAACGGATGTAGATTGGCTGAAGAGTATCGGTGGAAAGCTACTCGATTAAAATAATTAATATTAATAAAATAAACTGCTCAAATATCCCTTAATGTTTGCTGTTACTTATGCGACATTGAAATCCTCGGATTAAAAATTACACATTATTTACCCAAAGCTCGCAAAGTCATCAGATGAAAATGACGACTGCCCACTCACACACATAACACATATTTCTATACGTATTTGCGACGCCAGATTTACAACAAAAATTGTAAGAACTATCAGTCCAATTTACAGCAGACGTGGCGGGGAGTTCGACTCGCAGTATATTGGCTGATTTAGTCCATACCTGAATTATTTGACACCGAAATATGAACATAAAGCCTTTAAGCCTCAAAGATTTTTTAAACAAACAAAAGCAGTAAATCTTGAGTGAGTTGATGTTAATTGGGACATCATTGGCATATACGCTTGCTATTAAGGTATTGCTTCATGCACCAGGCGAACATCTACCAATGAGCAGTGCTCAATATCAATATACGCGGGGTCCGTCTATATATGAGTCCTGGTACGAGGCAATGTCTGTAGAGTAGGTGGGTTGGAGTGGGTGAACACAAATTCACAGAGTAAAGGATGAACTAACACCTTGCAGCAACTGTTTGGGCTACCTCAAAGAATCGATTCCATAACGTCTTACGGTGAGATAGAGGATTGTATTGTTTAATGATGTTAGATAAGATATCGATAAAAGGAAGGCAAAGGACTACTTCATAAAAGATTAGGGTGCTGCAGCAGTTCTCGGTGCTTTCTTACTGCAGTGAAGGATTACAAATTATATACGGAATACTTACGTTCAACGTTAAAAACTCCTGCGTCGCGGAACGAGAATCACAAGTCAAAAACGTGGGAATACTTAAGCTAAAGCAGACCATTAAGAAAACGTTGGGCATCTCATTATAGGGTAAAAAGGTACCTTCCATAGCATATTAAATCGATAATCAGTTAAGTTGCTCGATCCTAGATGAGGCAGCATATATGTACCTTCACGAACAGAAACCTAGTTCACGATTTTTCAATAATGCCTTTTAAAGGACGCTGAATCTGGTATAAAAAACGGAGTCATTTAATAACTGTCTCCCAGTGTTACACGCCCAAGTACCTGTCTAGTAAACGTCCTTTATTCATGTTAAAAAACTTGAACAAAACACAGTACAAATTCCTTTTCCGTGACTTTTGAATGGGCGAGACCTAAAATTCTGTGACTTCTCCTATTTTATTACTTTAGATTGAGTTGTGGAAAATTTGTCCGAGAATACTAACCCCTAGTGGAAATAACTCATCTTTCTCTTGTATCCTTCTTCTGATTTGAAGTGGCACTAGTAAATGTCTTCCTTGATTTTTTACGCCTCTTATTATAATTGTTTTGTTATTTGTACTTATTGAATTCATAAAATGCTCCTTTCGGTATAGAAAGGCAAGTTTAAACATCAATTTCCCAAATGTATTCACGACGCACCCGACAAACAGATGACGTCGTGAACGATTTGTTTAAGTTTCTTCTGTTACCTTCCGTCTAACTTTGTTTTAGAAATCGGGTTAATGGATTGTATTTTACTAATATTTTATTGCATTTTTACTCAATATTTTATGCTCAATGATGTACGGCCGTTTTTAATAAGTTGGTGTCATTTGTTCGCCAATTAATCTACTGTCGTAGAGACGTTTAAACAATTGAAGAGATTTGCCACAATTTTAAATCACAAATTTACTTTAATCTTTCTTACATTTGTATGACGTCACCGAAAACTGCTTTATATGTGCTTAATCAACACACGCGAAGAAACTGTTATAAACAGAAGAACCGCTAGACCCATTCTCATCTCGGCGAAAATCCCTACACCTGTATGTGACAGGGGATATCAGGTATGGCACATGTCAAGGAAAGTTCCAAATGTTAAAGTTTCGCGGAAATGTACTGGGATTTAGTGGGTTTTTTTTAAATCCAGGAAAAGTTTTGAAATTTTTTTCAGGTCTTTCGAAACGACTTTTACCACCTTGCTCTGTCTGATATTCCATAAGCTGTTTCATTTAGTACTCACCTACTCTTACTTTTAAATTGTAAGAAAACTTTATAATTTGAAACCGAAGTTATAGTTGTCTATGATCATCTTGAAAATGAGTTTTCAAGGGTAAATTGCCGTCTTTAATCACACCGTAAATACTTTGTCTGGAGTTTGGTACTTTTGTTTGGTGTGAGGTGAAAATTTCATTACCCTGATAAAAATCCTGGAATTTACTTGTATTTATATTTGAAAAATCATGGAAAGCTATAGAATTAATGGAGCAAGTATACTGGGAGTTCAATATTAAAATTCGTTTTTCCAGTTGCATCTCTGGATCTGTTCTTACTTGTAGTAAAGTCAAAGTTGACAGTCCTTTACTAATTTGAGTATCCTAGGTAGTACAGATCCTTAGAGATATTACTTTGTCGCGTAAGAAAATCTTTAGAAATCAACGTAGGATTCCTTTACATGGCTATTTTGCAATTGGTGAACTTCGGCTTTATAGGTTACTAAGTTATTGGCGTAATAGTTGTCTGAATCTACTCCTGAAAGCGAAAATAACCGAGTTAAGTATGCAAAAAGACGATGGCGTTTGTAACATGAATTGAAGCATCCTGCCATTTCAAGTTACGTTTAAATGTACCATTTTGCAAACATAGCAGATCGACGGGAGCAGCCTCGCCCTGTTGCAGTACACCTCGGGCAGCACGGGCGATCCGAAGGGCGTGATGCTGACCCATGCCAACTTGCTTGCGAACATCCGCGCCCTCGGCGAGGCGCTCGCCGTCACATCGCGCGATGTCGTGGTCAGTTGGCTGCCGCTCTACCACGACATGGGGCTGATCGGGACCTGGCTGGGCGGCCTCTACTTCGCTTGCCCCTTCGTCGTCATGTCGCCGATGACCTTCCTTGCGCGGCCCGAGCGCTGGCTCAAGGCGATCGACCGATTCGGCGGCACCCTGTCGACCGCACCGAACTTCGCTTACGAGCTGGCCCTCGACAAGATCCCGGAAAGCAATATCGCGGGACTCGACCTCTCGACATGGCGGGTGGCGGCAAACGGTGCCGAGCGCATCTCGAGCAAGACGATCGAGCGCTTCTGCGCGCGCTACGGGGCCTACGGCTTCAAGGCCGAAAGCATGACGCCGATGTACGGCCTCGCGGAATGTGCGGTCGGTCTCACCACGAACCCGGTAGGCCGCGGGTCCCGAACCGACCGCGTGCAGCGCAATGATCTGGTTGCCTGGGGCAAGGCCGTTCGCGTTGCGGAGCCGGGGCCGGGCCAGGTCGAGTTCGTGAGCTGCGGCGTGCCGCTGCCCGGCCACGAGGTGCGCATTGTCGACCCCCGAGGCCGCGAGCTTGGCGACCGCCAAGAGGGCCGGATCGAGTTCCGCGGGCCCTCGGCGACCCAGGGCTACCTGAACGCGCCCGAGAAGACGGCCGCTCTGCGCCATGACGGCTGGCTGGACACCGGCGACAAAGGCTACATGGCCGAGGGCGAGCTCTACGTTACCGGCAGGATCAAGGACATCGTCATACGCGCCGGGCGCAACCTCTACCCCGAGGAGGTAGAGGACGCGGTCGGCGGACTCGACGGCGTGCGCCGCGGCCAGGTCGCCGTATTTGCGAGCGAGGACCCGCGGGAATAGCTCTGGAATTTGAAGTGGAAGAAAAAGGGAAGGAGGGAGAAAGGACGGCCTAAACTAAACTGGAAATATGCAGTCCTCTTGGCATGTGCGAAGAAGATGCTGCTGACCAAACGAAGCTGAGAAAGGGAGTGGGTTTATTGAAGGAAAGCAATGAGATTGGAATCATTTGTAAATGCGCCAGGAGACCATTGCAGCTTAATCTATCATTGATTAAAACACTGATACGAGTGAAAAAATAGGTATTACAATGAAATAAAGCTATTTTCATTTAAAGGTGAAAGTACTAGAGATTTCTGATCTTTTGAAAATCGCTTTATGTAATTGGTTGATATTTTTATCCTTTATATAGAAAAATTCCGATGAATTAAAAATATGCCACAAACCGACTGGAACTGCACGTAAAATTAATTTTGAGTCTAACATTTTGCATATCCTGTAGAGCTCTGTAATGCCTTTATATACATTAGGGTGTTGTGTAGGTGTAATTTACATCCAGACGAAAAGGTGAATAGGTTTCTGTTGTTGTTTAATTTCTACAATGAACATCCAGTCCTTTAATTGGATTATAAGGGCGTTGAATACTAAATATGATAAGCATGCGCACTAGCATTTTTTCGGTAATTCCAAAACAGCAAAATTATATTGAAATACATGGTCGATTGACAAAAGGCAGGGCTGATATTAAAACGTTTTACAAACTTTCTAATTGACTTTAGTGGTTTGACTATAATACTTGCCGCTCATACCAGGGTTGATAGGTTTGCGGCAAGGTCCAAGAGATATCTTCATTTAGAAGAAAAGCCCTACTTCTCAAGGTCCTGTTTGCGATTCACTAATGAAGAGTACCTGTAACCACTTTAAAAAATACTTGACAAGGAGTTGACTGGTGATTTATATCTTCCCTAAGAAATTAGCAGTGAAGCACGAACGTCTTTCAACATAAAACAGACTATCATGTACATGGCATATACAATTTTTAAGTATCACCTAAAGCGATCTGAAATATGTGGTATGGCAACATATGACAGGTTGAATTTTGTATTAACGTCAAATGCTTTCAAATTCTCTCTTCTCGATGATAAAGTAAAAATTACCAAAAACTAATTATAAAGTAACTTTGGCACATGAAAATTGATCTAAAAACCTTTGGGATCACAGAGAGATGCTCACAATACTTGGATGTTCGGATTAGCGCTTTGACTCGCTGGGCGATACTTTAATTTTGTAAATTCTCCTCATTAATATACCAACCACCATAGATTGCTTTCTTCTGACGATACCCATCTTCCCAAAATTCGCCTTTGCGTTCTTTAAAGAAAACGGTACCAGTGTGCTCTGCTTCGGGTAATGGGAAGGAACTGGCAACCATATTACTCCTAACTGCATTTTCTCTGTATACATACAGCTCATGCAATCTTCTTCGTTTTCTGTAGCAAGACTAACCGCCTAAGTCATCTATCTTCATCTATATTAAATTGGGACGTATTCTTCTAGAATCCTTGGCCTAGTTATTTAACATCTCGCCACATCTCTCCGTCTTACTCTTGGCTGTCTGGTGTCTCTAGCTCTAATATAGACCGAAGTCACCTTTATTACTCGTTTAATTTAGGTCTTCAGACATTTCCAACAAATGTTCTTATTTTCTAAGTTCTTTACCACTCCTTGCGCTCCGCTAGTTTTCTTGGTCACAACAGTGAGTTCTGCGATATGTTTGGTTCATTTTATTTTCTCTGGCCACTTTAGTATTGCAGTGTGTCCCTCAGAAGGAATACCTCTGTCCGACATTGAGAACATTGAGTTTGGTAGCAAAAACTCTTTTTCATACCAAGACGTAATCTTGTTTCTGATTAATGTAGGCCTTGTAAAAGCCTTATCTTCTTCCTCTTTTTTCTCCTTCTTCCTGTTCCTCTTCCTGTTCTTCCTTTTCCTTCTCTTCTCCTTCTTCTTCACTTTTCTTCTCCGTACTCCCTTCTTCGTCCTCTTTTTTCTCCTTTTGTTCTTCTACCCCTTTCCTCCTTTCCCACTCCATGATCATCATTATCACCATCTTCTCCTCCTTTCTCTTCTTTAACCTTTTCTTACAACTAATTGGCAACTGCCCCCTTTGAACGCCCTTCATCAGGCCGCGGTGCATTAATCAGCAAACCCCGGTCAAAGGCTGCCGCAGTGACAGTGTTGCTGTTCTCCGCAGCCAGGACCAGCGCATACAGCAAACCCTTACCACGCACCGCGCGTACCGGCAGGTCCTGCTGCAACTGCAGCAGACCGTTTTGCAGATGTTTTTCCGCCTGTTGTACGTCAGCCAGAAAATGCGGCTGTGCAACTATGTCGATAATCTTGTCACCCACAGCGGTGGTCAAGGGATTACCATTGTAAGTACCACCCTGATCACCGTAGGCAAAACAGCATGCGCGCGCCCCAGCCAGGGTGGCAGACAGCGGTAAGCCACCACCCAGGCCCTTACCCAGGGTCATTATGTCCGGCATCACGCCAATCTGTTGGAAGTAGAACAGGGAACCGGTGCGACCGACACCGGTTTGAATTTCGTCAAAGATCAGCAGCAGATCGTTATCGTCTGCTATGCGACGCAGATCCGCCAGGTACCCCGGCGGCGGCATGACCACCCCCGCTTCCCCCTGGATGGGTTCAACCATCAGCGCCACAGTGTGCGCATCAACAACGTCCGCCATCGCCTGGGCGTCGCCGTAGGGCACTTTCACAAAACCGTCAGCAGTCGGCGGAAACAAATCATCCCAACCTTGTTTACCACTGACCGCCATGGTCGCCAGGGTGCGCCCGTGAAAGGCGTTGGTGGTGGACACTACCCGGAATGCACCGGACTTATGCAACTGCCCCCATTTACGCGCCAGTTTCAGCGCTACCTCATTTGCTTCGGCGCCCGAATTAGAAAAATGAACTTGCGCCAACCCCGAGTGGGCCGCCAGTTTGTCAGCCAGGCGTAGTTGCGGGCGGTTGTGTAGTGCCGGACTGGGGGTAATGAGGGTGCCCGCCTGGCGGGTAAGCACCTCCGCCACCTCCGCAGGGCAATGTCCCAGGCAATTCACCGCCCACCCCTGCAGAAAATCGAGATAACGGCGATCGGCTTCATCCCACAGATAACTGCCGGCGCCACGCACCATTACCTGTTCAGGCCGGGGGGTAATTTTCATCAGGGTTTTTTCGTCGAGACATCGAATTCACAGAACAATAGACTAACAGCGGCGATTCCTGACAATACTTTACAAAGACCCTGCATAAACTAAGCATATTGCCCAGCCTGTTTTTCTGAGCAGTAACATTCTCGTGATTGTTTCGTTCCCTGTTTTAAAGATCAGCTTGTGTGGTACTGTATGGGACAGAAGCTCGTAACAAATAAAGGGGAGGGGGGTTGCATGCTAATGTTACTCTTGACCTATACATTCAGTCAAAGTCTACAACAAAATTTGCTAAGCCTTACATTATTGTTCAACAGTATCTGGGTAGAATTTTTCTGGATTTGAATTAGAATTATAAAATAAGCATATGATAAGCATATTTTGAGCCTGAAATGGAGCCTTGCTAAGGAACTCCGGGCCTGTCTCGGAAAAATCACATACTTTTTTAAAAAAACATGTAATAGAGAGACAAAATCAATGGCATAATGGAATAAACCAACAACAACACAATTGGTAATTTTCGATTAACTGCCTAAAGAAATAGGAGGCTATTTTCGGAGAAAGAAAATTATAGAAACTGAAATTATAATCGGTCACACAGGTATTAATGAGAAGATTAAAAAAATACAACAAAACATTAAAATTAGGTAGAAGAACACAAATTGTAAAAAAGCTGAAGAGATAGTAGCAAGGAAATCAATGTTTAAAGACGTAGACAAGCAAGAGTTACACAGCATTCAACGGACAAATTAAATAATACACCAGTCCAGCATGTCCATCAAGTAACCGTCAATGGACCAATGGTATTGAGAAACAAAAGAATTTGCGCGCAAAACATTTCAGGTTTGTCAAGTACAAATAATGTTTGAGAGACTCACGGGCAAAATCCTTGCAATTAACATCCCTCGTCCGACATCACTGCTAGCAAACCTTCAGAATTCGGGAGTAACTCTCATAAAAACAATACAATAAAGAATTGTTACGGAGCCACGAGTTGTTGGTACAGATTTTAGATTAACGGTGCATTCGTTCATTAGAAAAGTCATGCCTTTATCGGCAGTAAAACATGCACACTCGGGTTTGAAAACACCGATATACAAACAGTTAAGGCAAAGCAATTAAAGACAGGTAATTACATATTAGAATTGTAGGGCAAGTCACGGTTTACATTTTCTCCATTCTTGTACTTTGTATGTACGAATTAGCATACTCAACAATTGTGCGATTTACGGATTCTTTAAGGACGTCTATTAAGTGATATGCGTAATATTGTGGCGCAATACGCTTCTAAACCACAAGGTAGAACGGCCTTAGTTACGTGGTAGCAACGACATGCTCAGTACAGTATTTTCAGCGGGGGGCTTATCATATTCCTACAGATATAGAGTTCTCACCTATAAAAGAATTCTCTTTACGAATTATACCTAAGGGTTAACCTAACCTATTATAAATCTTTAACACATACTACCTAATACTTCCTATAGTGTGGACATTTTTGCAGTGGCATTAAGAAAACTCTGTATTAAGAATGTCGTTGCCACCACGTAACCAAGGTCGTTGTGGCCTAATGAGCGTTTCCGGTTTAATAGCGTGATACGGATATAGCTACGTTCGAGCCATCGCCTACTCTTGGGTGGCTAATAGACGTCGTCCCCCCCTGCTAATTAATTTTTCAAAAATTTTCCACCCAGGACATTCTTATTCCTGCAGCAGACATCTTACTGTACACGTAGGGCTGAAAAATGGAACTCTTCCAAACGATACTATCGTTTCTCTCCTTATTTGTTTCTCTGTTTATATTTCTTTAACAGTTCTCTACATATAAGTGGGAAACAAAGACGTTCTTTAAACGTGTGTGTAATGGGGTTGACCAAGAGGAGGATCTAACCCAATCAAAGAGCTACTAATGGGTCATATATGAGGCTAATTTGCATAATACTGTTCCGTACGTGCGCGTGCGGCTGATTTTCATAATACTATTCCATGCTGCGCGTGGAGAATGCATCTACAGTTATTCTACGTTTATCCATGCCGATAAAACACTGGAAACATACCTTCTCCTCTAACGCAGCAAGGTCTCTCTCCAAAGCTTCATGCTTCCTCTGTAGTGCTTGAACACTAGCCAAATCTCGCCCATAATCCGTAGCCCCCTAATGTAAAAAATGCGATCATCGATTCCTTGTATCTGAACGTCACAGGTAAAAACATGCAAAAACAGCGATTACTAAATGCCCCCAAACATTTCAACCTGATGTTGTCTTCACAATTCGGGCATCCCCGAATTAGGAGTACGGAGGGCCCCGAGTTGATTCGTTGCGAAGTTTGCACAGTTTCAGAGGCTCCCTGGGACAAACCGATGGGGTAGGGGTACCTCACGGCATAAACCTGCCCATTGCAACATTAAGTCTATCAAGTTTGGTTGGCTTTGGGGAAGCAATTTAGGAGGAGAAGAGCAACATACATTCATACCCCCGGGTGCGCCCGGAGGAGTAGGGATACCGACTGGCTTAAAGCAAGATTGCCGGGCGCTGCCCGGGTACTGATTTGGCAAAGAACAAAGACTTTTGCAGAGGAAAAGAGGACCCGATTCGGGGTTGCTAGAAGTTTTTCTGTTTACTCATTGACCTCAAATTGCCCATCGGTTCTAACATAAAGTCTACAAAGTGAGTTTTTATTTGGCTTCATCATGAAAAAACAGTTGCAAAGTTCTGAATCCCCGCCCCTCCCCGAGCAACATCAAGTTTACAAAGTTTAGTTG
>JAAAKM020073195.1:138387108-138449571 GCA_010016025.2 Alatinidae sp. Z8VKAUB7J3
GTGAAGCATTGTAGGAGAAAAAGAGCAACATACGTACACACAAACAGACAGGTTTAGGCTTATATTATAGGTGTAGATATCCATAAACGATAGAGTGCCCTATGTCGGAGTTTAAAGCGATTTAGGATTTAGAGACGAGACAGAGTCTGGGTTCAATACTTATCCTAAATAAACAAAGCCTGCCTCAAAGTAGTCTCAAGCAATCGAAACCAGTCTGAGATAACCTTAAATAATTTCAAATAATCAACAAAAAACCCGATAAATTTCTTATAATCTCAACTATTCTCAATCTCGAATAATCTCAGTAAATCTGAACTATTCTAAAATAACAAAAAAGAATCTCATGAATTCTTAACAATTGTAAATAATATGATCTCTTTTAATCCCAAATAATTTTTAAAAAGATTTCAGATAATCTACAATAATTTCGCTTAATTGTATTATATAAATAGACTTTTATTCCAGGCAGATTTTTGTTAATATGCGTATCGCAACATTTAAAAAGGATATCAATTATGACTTCCAGTTACACGGTATCAGTGTTATCCAACTCATATATGATTTATCAAGGTTCGAATTAAGGGTAAAAGTACCATCGCAAAGAATTCGAGGATCAACTGTTTTTGCAGCCTGCAGGCGAAACATTTTTAAATGGGCATCACGATATAATATTTTCGAGCTTCTTGTTTTGTTTATGCTGATTCAGCAGGGATTCTCTGGTTTCGAAGCCTTTTGATTTAACTGGCAACAATGTCCTCAATAAGGTTATTTGCTATTGCTTATTTTCCCTCGACTTGGCGGAATATTCAGTCGCGCTTTTGTCAGGTAAACAAAATTTCTGATCGCACTTTGCAAACAACCCGACCGCGAATCGCAATTCGCGATCCGTTAATTCTACCATTGTTTATATATTACCGAATCTGCTCGACAAGAGCATCAGTATAGAACGCGATGCTATATTTGAGGGTTTTTTGTTACAAATTAATTGAACGTTGTCCCATGCACTCACTGCTAAAGAACCTCTATTTTAGAATGCGATGTTTTCGAAATCCACTTAGTCTCCAGTCTATTATTCGGGGTTATTTTAGTCAGAGGAATAGAAATCTATTGTCGCTGTTATAAATTGAGTCTGACAGACGACGTTTTACCTAACCATATAAGCGCATCTCTAACGGTACAAAATTTGTTGGTTACGTAATGGGATTTGGCCGCCCAATACAAATCTTTTCAATCTTGATTTCATTAATTCTGACGCAAGAGCCACTTTTACAGTGCACCACCAGTTAGTCTGTGCATCACACTCATATGAGCAAAGGAAAGTGCATCTTAACGTCATGGAAAAGGCCTGAATTTTAAAGGCCATGGAAATGCAGAGTCATGGCGATCAGTTCTGGCCATATAGTGAACATTTGTGGAATCAATGCCTTTTGGCAAGGAATGGATGTAGTATCTGTTCTTATTGATGACAGATGCTCTCCATAATCCGCGATAGGCGGTCCTGATAATTATCAAACATAAGATTTCTCAGGTAATTGTGGCTTATGTATTTCTTGAGGAATGTCACACCAGAAATATCAAATAATCAGTCGTAATTATGGTTGCAACAAAGCCAACCAGAACTTAAATTTCCTGCTTAAAAATCGTAGGGAGACAACATCTGCTTAGACTATAAATTCTTTAAGGTGTTTTCATAGACAATTCATGATTATTGGTTAGTGGATGACACGTTTCTCAAATGATTCTTTTTAATTCTTTTCATTACTGAGCCTACGAAATGATTTAGCGATTGCTTTAGCAGATGGAAGCCAAAAAACCCATGGAGCTAAATGCTCTGTAGAGATGGAATTCCACCTGCCAAACTGAAAAGACAATCCCTTACTTCAATTCTAGTTATAAGAAGTTCATTGATACACCGTCGAAAGTATGTAGGGGTTTTTTTCATTAAGGCTGGTATCAATTTTGCTCGATAAAGAATTACTTCGATTTTCATCACATTGCAACTGTCAAAAGGTTTCCAAAAGTGAATAACTATTTAAGAGGACAACTTAGCCGAAAGGGGGTCTGACGACGATGAAGGTCTGATGAATTGATCGACAAGAAAAGCACACGTTTATTCAGAAAGATGAGATGCTAATTAAGAGCAATGCCATATAAAGCTAGAGCTGTATTAGCATAAAAATATGAATCATGCAAAATTTACACGCTTTCCTCGTTTACTATTAGAGAGGGGTTATCTGTTGATGGGGTTAGTCTTTCAAACTTATCTTTCAAAAAGGGTTTTCAAACTTATCTTTCAAAAAACCCAAAATTTAAATGTTAAAATCTACTAAATTGAACACTTCGGCAGCGAAACATCGCTCTCTTTTAAAAATGAGGGTGGATATTTAAGTGTTGGAATTTTACTTTGCCTTGGTCAACATGCATACAGGCAAAGACATAGGTAAACTACATTCCTAGCAGCTTGGCACATACCAACTTACATCATGTATTAAATGATCAGTAAACATCATATTAAAAGCAAGTATGATGTACGTATATATGTAATATATATATATATATAATGAAAACATCAACTGTTGTTTATATTTTGTTATATTGTTTACCTGTTTAGGGGTGGACATTCAAAGTTTAGGTAAGAAGGATTTAATCGCGTCTTTCCTTGGTTGTATTAGGGATTGTGTACGACCCTTAAGAGCCACAGAGGGCAGCACTTTGTTTCCTTCTGTTCTGGGGTTAATTGTTAAACTTGAAAATCTGCGTCGTGTAATTTCAGCAATTATCTTGTTGCATTCATCCCACGTTGCACGCCTTCTCAGCCCTGGAAGAAAACAAGCTCTAGAGAGTAAGACATTACTAAAACAAAGGATAAATGTCGGGAAGAAGAAGCTACTATTTTGAGAGTTCGAACATTAGCTCTAGATCGTAAACTATCTTCTCATATACTCATATACTCTCGTAAATGTTTAATTGGAGTTAAAGGCATTTCTCCTAGTGATGCGCTACGTAAATAACGGATAAATACTTCTAAATTGCATAGCATGAGGTGTTGTGTCTACGAATTAAAGTTTGCAAGTAGTAGGCCCATTGCCAGATAGTTGCAGTGAGGAGAGCCTGGCTTATATCAAAGAGGAAACGAAGTCAGACACTGCAAAGTTCTATTTTATAAGAATACACTGTTTTCATTAAGGCAATCTTTATAAAAATATTTAGGCTCATATCGTTTGAAAATAAAGCACAACAAAAATCTAGATCTCAATCTCAGAAATTAAACTCTCTATCAGTATAGATTCTCTCTTCGAGAGATCAATTTACAAAGCAACCAGTCTATCTGTACAGTAATACTAAAATAAGCCAGAGAAACATTTTTTTAGGATATTAACTGAACTTTGACAACATGCGCAATATTCCGTACTTTAATTACAAAACAAACACATTTGATAATTGGCCAATAATAACAGATCCTAAAAGCGAGAGCATTAGCCAATATTTTATTTCTTGTTATAATTTTATCCTTCTAGCTACGTTTTCCTTAAAATGATATTTTGTGATCTTTATCCGGACAATACTTGTCAAATATAGCTAAAATGTAACCAACAAGTTAGGAAACTTTATAACTGATTGGACGTCCCCAGTATAATTTTCATATATCTTTTTTGAATGCTTTCAATTTTAGAACATTGGGATTTGCTTAATGAACTGCACTATTCTGCTTTTAGTTTTGCACCAGGTTAGCAGGACGTGTACCGGAAAGTGAAAACAATTTGATTAAACCAGCCTTAAGGCCTCAAGAAACTCAAAGGCTTAAAAAGACAGCCTAGCAGATGTACAGAGGCTCATATAATTTTTGCTATACCTGCAGTAAAAGATGGGCACAAAACATCACAATTGCCTCAGAAAAGAAGGTGATTATGCATAGAGCCACAGACTAGTAGTTGCAACTAATTAGACATTGGCAAAGGAGTTCCAGCTCAGTGGGACTGACATTGCAAATCATTTTTTGAAGAAAATGTAGAGTTTAATCATATGTGGCATTAGGTTCACTTAGACCACAAATAGTTCATCTGCAAATAAGAAACTGCCTAAATATATTTGTGCTGAACTAATACAAGAATTTTTTTGTAAGCTGACCAATAGTCTATGTAACGCAGGTACCAATCTCCTGATTTTTGCCCTTCGGCTGAGTGTTCAATGTGTGGTTGGGGACAAATCATCCTACGCTTCTCTTGTACTTCCCATATATATCTCCAGATGCTCATTTTGAGCTAAGTCGACTCTGGCTGAGCTTATAGAGTAACACTGCTGACCCCCGTTCCAAACCAAACAATCAGTGTTGTCCTATTTTCCCCAAATACATCTGATAGAAATTTTGAGGTATCCATTTGCTCAAAAATAGTCCAAAGATCATATAAGAAGGCATTTGGGGTTGACACAATCCCCCCAAGTCTTGGGATTGTAAGTAATGCCCCAGGGGTATACAAGGTTTCTATTGAAGGGGTGTTGTGTGAACTTTAGAAGAGGCTCATTTGATTGGAAATCAATAGGCCTGGTTCTCTTTTAAGAGTCAAACATAGGGATTAACTAGCCCCCCTTCCTGACATCCTTTTTTTCCCAAAACGTGTTCAGTTGAAATTTTGAGATTCCCACTTTTTTACCAATAGTCCAAAAATCCTATAACAATGTCGGGCGCCCTCGAAGACGATGTGCTCGTAAAGATCGTCGGAGAGGATCCAGACCCCTGGATGGTCCAAGAGAACCTGGGCCAGCGCCTGCAGCTCGGCCGCGCCGTAGACCGCGCCGGTCGGATTTGACGGCGAGCAGAGCAGCAGCGCCTTGGTGCGCGGGCTGATGGCGGCCGCCAGCTGCGCCGGGCTGATCTTGAAGCCCTGCTCGGCTCCGGTCTCGATCCGCACGGGAGTGCCGCCGGCCAGCAGCACCATGCCCGGATGGGACGGCCAGCAGGGCGTCGAGAGGATCACCTCGTCGCCGGGCTCGACGATGGCCTGAACCGCGGCGGCCAGCAGCGGCTTGGCGCCGGCGCCCACGACGATCCGCTCCATGTCGTAGTCGAGGCCGTTGTCCCTCCGGAACTTGCGGCGCACGGCGGCTTTGAGCGTGCTGGTGCCGTCAACCGGGGTATAGCGGGTCTCACCGCCGTCGATGGCCCGCTTGGCGGCGTCCCGGATGTGGGCCGGTGTGTCGAAATCGGGCTCGCCGGTGGAGAAATTCCAGAGCTGCCGACCGGCCTCTTTGAAGCGCACCGCCTGATCGAAGATTTCCGAGATCGGCGACGGGCCGAATCGGTCGAGCATGCTGCTGAGAGCCGGCATGGTTTCAGTCCTTTTCGAGATCCGCCAAATTCAGGTTCGGGCCGAGGTGATCCGGACCGACCTTGACATGGATGACGGCGGCCTCGCCGCTACCCGCGGCGCGCTCGAAAGCGGGCTCGAAGTCCTCGGTGCGCTCGACGGTCTCGCCGTGCGCGCCGTAGCCCCTGGCCACCAGGGCAAAGTCCGGGTTGCTCAGGGCGGTGCCCGACGGCCGGCCTGGATAGTGCCGCTCCTGGTTCATGCGGATGGTGCCGTACATGGCGTTGTCGATGATGACGAAGAGCGGATCGAGGCCGTACTGCAGAGCGGTCGCCAGCTCCTGGCCGTTCATCAGGAAATCGCCGTCGCCGCCGATGTAGACCGCGGGCCGGGCGGGATCGGCGACTTTGGCCGCGACCGCGGCCGGCACGCCGAACCACAAGGCATGCTCAACAAGCTATTGACACCTAATTAAACAAGTAATTAAAACATCAGATGGTTGTTCGAATCACTATGCAGCCGGATAGAAGCGAAAAGACGGAAATACATATCGTAAAACGATAATGAAGAAATTAGCAAGTCATGGTTTCATATATCCGAGGAGACCAGTCGAAAATATTCGTAAACTATCACGCAGTCTCTCACTCAAAGATCCCTGATGAGCAGTGGGACCAACATTGAAACTACCCTAAATAAACAGAAAAGCCACAAAACAGACTAATAAATAAAGGGCAGCTGGGGCGTCCAAGAGCAACGCCCCTCAATTTAGGCTACTGGGCAGAGAAATTAGCCTTTCGGAAAGCTCAACTGCCCAGTAGGACCGCCTCTAGCGGATTATAGAAAGAATCTGTCATCAATGAGAAAAGACACTACATCCATTTCTTACCGAAAGGCCGAGAAGCGAGAATAGAAGCGGGAAGCGAAAACTACCACGCCCCATCTCCCTAAAAGTAACTTCACATAAAATCGAGGAAAACATGGTAGCAATTAAGTCAGGAAAATATTATTGTCATAACTCTTAGATCAAGATCACTGATCCCCTGGGAGCGTAAACAACCTGAAAGGATGAGTTGATCAAAAAGTGGACTCTTAGGCTGGTACAGAAACCTCCTCTCCGTGATAACCACGCTTTCCTCTGTAGCGATAAACAAGAATAGATGGAATCTACTCTTCTCAGTGATCAAAGGTCAGACACTCAAAAGATTTCGGGGTTGCAACGTGGCTCTGTTGATGAGATTACTAAGGGCTGACAGAGTTTCAATCTACTCGTGTTAAAACACGGCAATACATTTATAAGATCACTAACTAAATGAGGTTTGTTATCTAGCAATGAAGATCGGTATTTCATTGATAGGTTTCGAAGGGTCTTTGTATTATAAACTTTATTCACTTTTTTTGTAAAGAGTCTGATATTTCTTAGTTTACGCAGTGTCGTCAGTTACTTCCGGAGTTACTTGTTCTCTTCAATGTTTGTAGTGAATTGCATTGCCAGGTTTTGAGTGTTTCTTTTCCAGAGCAAGGAGTTTTTTTTTTAATTTAACCAAGACTTATTGATGTCACTGGTGATAAGCATTGGCCAGTTTGCAGATGAAAGTTCCTGCTGTATTGCCTCATAGTTGGTGAAAGACTGAGGACAAAATTTAGGTTGAGGACAGCTATTTAGAGACAACACAGACAGAACAACTAGGTGGTTGCTACTAGCAATTGGCAGTAAATAATCATTACAAATGAGGGAATCAGGATCCCACCTTCTGTCCCTAAAGAGCCTTACAATATTGAGCTGGATACATGGACCAGAGCCAAAATACTGAAAGCAATCAAGACCCTAAAAAACTACAAAGCCCCAGGTGAAGACAACCTCCCCCCAGAACTATACAAACAATGAACTGAGATCACTACTGAACAGCTCCATGGCATTCTCAAAGGAGTGTGGAGGACCAACTCTTTTCCAAAAGATTGGAAGACATCAGTCATCCTCCCTTTCTATAAAAAAGGAGATAAAACTGAATGCAAAAATTACCGCAGAATAAGTCTCATAGACATTGCAGTCAAAATATCTGGAATCATACTCTTGAACCACTTCAAAGAGGCAAGGGAGGAAAAAACTTGAGAAAATCAAACCAGCTTTTGACCAGGTAGATACTGTACTGATAAAATCTTTGCCTTTCACCTCATTATCAAGCAGTTTGAAAGGTACAACCTACCACTGATCTTGATGTTCCTGGACTTCATTGCTGCCTTTTACTCTGTCACTTGCAAAAAACTTTGGAAGCTCCTAGAGAATGACGGAATGCTGCTGAAGTTTGTTGAACTGATGAAGGCATACTATGATGCATCAGTGAGCCCAGTTGGAGTCTATGGCAAAGAATTCCTGGTTGAGTTTGGAGTAAAACAAGGCTGTGTCCTCTCTCCAACTCTGTTCAATTACTGCATCAATTGGGTGCTTGAAATGCTCTGTCATCTTATCCAGGAGCACAGATTGGACAGAATCTCTTGCTGACTGACCTCAACTATGCATATGATGATGACTTTGATAGACACACCCAAGTTACAATTTTCTAATTAGGTATTGTGTGTAAACGAATCAAATGATTACTTGATTATCTCGCTCGTCATGCTTTCAAATTAATCATGTGGGTTGGTCATCCATTGTTGTTCAGGCATCATGTGCAATCCACATAGTCATAGGACTATGGCTACTATAGGCACAGGCTAATATAGAGACGACTTCTATTGCCTACAAACAGCATCAGGTCACCTTGAGCCCAACTTATGATCTGGTCTTCGTTTTGTATAAATATCATTTTTGAAAAGAACACTAGAGAAATGAAAAAGCATGTCACCATCGGGGATCGAACCCGTGACCCACGCTTTCGCGGCGTGTGCTCTACCAACTGAGCTGGGTGAGCTCCGATGCTAACATACTCTTATTTCTCTAGTCGCCACATTAGCTCCCAATCATCCGACGGTGAACATCGACATCCAGCTCAACGCAATTGGAGACCAGCCTCTCTGCGCTATGTGACTTAAAAATATCATTTTGATTATGTACCTAGAAGATGGATTATAGTTTGTCGACTTCGACGTTATCGTTCTTTGGTACATGTATTGTGAAAACACAAGCCGGTAAAGCTTAAAGCTGCACCAACAAGCCTGTGTAGTGGATGTTGGAATCTTGAGACTAGGCAACACAGTCATAAAGGGAGAATTATTGTGACTTGAGTAGACTTATAACTGGCCTCATCTTGAACACATTCAAATTTCCTTTCCAGTCCAGATGCTATTATTTAGAAGTCCATGATATGACACTTCGTTTCCAAAGTTTGAAAGCTTCTTTGTTCTGTTGGTAATGGCAGCTTTTCACATGGAGCAACAGGGGAGCTATTAGACAGGGGAGCTATAGCTTCTCGTTCTCGTAATGAATAGCAATAACAATACCAATAAGCTCATTGGCTCCTTAACTATTCTAATTTCTCCTATGAGGCCCTTTTATTTTTCCTTTATTATTAGAAATATTGGTTATTTAGGCCACCGTGTCCTTTAATATCGTACCCACTGTTCAAGTTTCTTATACCCTGAGGATGATGTGATAATACATCGAAAGCTTGGTTATTAAATAGGGGGAGTTGGGGGGGGGGTAATTCGGAAAATAGAAAAAAAAAATGAGGTATTTGTAACTTACGAATGGGTTATCGGATCTCAATAAAATTTGATATTTAGAAGGACATTGTGCTTCAGAGCTCTTATTTTGAATCCCAGCCAGATCCGATGAAACTGGGAGGAGTTGGAGGGGGAAACCGGAAATCTTGGAAAACGTGAAAATTGAGGGATCTTTATCTTACGAATGTGTGATCGGATCTTAATGAAACTTGATATACAGAAAGAATAAATGTCTCAGATGCTCTATTTTCAATTCGGATCGGATCCGACGACACAGGGGGTTGGAGGGGGAAACAGAAATCTTGGAAAACGCTTAGGGTGGAGAAATCAGGATGCACATTGATGGGAAGAATAAGCACAAGTTACAGAAACGTGAAATAATTGAAATGGATCCGTTCTCGTTGGGGGAACTGGGGGGTGTTACTTTGGAAAAATTAGAAAAACTGGGGTATTTTTAACTTAAGAACGGGTGACCGGATCTTAAAGAAGTTTGATATTTAGAAGGAACTCACGTCTCAAAGCTTTTATTTTAAATCCCGACCAGATCTGTTGACATTGGGGGGAGTTAAAGGGGGAAACCGGAAATATTGGAAAACGCTTAGAATGGAGAGATCCTGATGAAACTTGGAGGGTAGAATAATCTAATGTTTTAGATATGTGATTGACGTAACTGGACCGGATCTACTCTCTTTGGGAGAGTTAGGGGGTGGGGTCTAGTGCTTTGGCGAGTTCGGTGCTGCTGGACGTGCTAGGACGAGGAAAATTGGTAGGCGCGTCAGAGAGCTGCACAAATTGACTGCACATTGACTGCACTGACAGCACAAACCTCATATTTTGACTTTTCTGCCTCTGATTCTAGGCAAAATTATTGGTCTCATGTTTCAATTCTAAATTCTTGGTTCAAATTGCCTAAGACCAAATATATTTGCTAATTTGCAATTATATTGACTCCCCTAGCGTGAATTAGCCGGTTAGAACCTCAACAGCTTGACTCTAGTTCGGCATTGTGGAGTGACATGCCTATGACTTGAAACAATAATTTGCAATACAATCTACACCATCGCTAAGACTCAGACCCAGCATCTCCTAAGCAAGTACTTTGCTGGTGAGCTACTGAGACATACTTCATCCCAACAAAATCGAAAAGCCAATCTGCAGTTTTGTGTAACAAACGTATTTTGAATGTATCTTTGCCACTCATACTGGCTTTTCAAACAACTGGTGCAGTAAATTCGTTTTAAGCTATTACGACTGGACATGCTGTGGCAGCAGGATGCTCTGCGTGGCAATACGGAGCCCAGGGATCGACTCCTGTTGCGGACAAAAGAACTAACAATTGAAACATCGGTTTGACGGCCTATGCACTAGCAATGGCTCTGGCGGATCTTTTCTGTTTTTTATTTATTATGACTGGATATTCATCACATGCTCCGAACACTGTAGTGATTACCGCTTGTTTAACTCATGGACATGGAGCGGTAAAAAAAGTTACAAATTAGTAAATATATTAGAGTTTAAATAAACTAATTGAGACTGACTTTGAATTTGACTAGTTGAACCTTCAGACAAGCTGGGTGACCATTTGATGGAATAATATCTTCAAGGACAGCACATCCATTAAGATAAATGATAGCAAGACTGGTTGAGCTATACAAGTAATCCCATACGGCACTATTATGGCTTCGTCTTCTTTTGTTCAATTCACAACAAAGCTTAAATAAAAACAAATGGTTTAGATACAACTGTGAATTGCAACAAGGCTATTTTAAAGATTTACAGAAAGAGTACTTTTCAAAGATGTGATTTTTTACAAGATTCACCAATAGTTATTAAATATACAATGAATACAAGATACCTATCCCCCCAAAGGTACCTTGGCCTATAAAGGAGGGGGAAAACATGAGTTTCATTCAATCACTAACACAGACAGAGAGAGAAATAAAAAGGATTGCAAGATAACTCAGGCGAACAAAATTAGATAAACAAATGGAAAGATTTTAGTCTTGTCGAGGGGTGACTAAACCAGGAAACTTAGTTTCGTAGTCTGTTGACTAGACAGTTTGCGAAGCTAGAGCAACTGTCAATAGGAATTACAAATTTTTATAAAAAATAGAAATTGGATAAAGAAAAGCTATAATAGAAATTTTATTATAATAGTACGAAAGAAATCGCAAAGATTACTAAATATTCCCTCATTTACCGTTAAACTCCCAGCTTGAACCTTTGAACAATAAAGGTAAGTTGACGGGATCAGGAGTCTAGCATTCACAATTTGTCAAAGTTGCAGTTACAAGTAACTAGAGATAGATGTAGCCACTTTTGTAGTTCCAAGTAGTCTTGGTGATAATTGGAAGTAGTCACATTCGCAAGTAATCACTTAGACGTGTACAGTATCCGCGTTAACAGTCGCAACTAGTTGCAGTCGTAGTTGTAAGTAGGTGCAGAGACAAGTAGTCGCTGCGGGTACAGGTGTATGCAGTCGAAATTGTAGTTTTAAATTGTCAATGTCTAGGCCACAAGTGGTTTGAGTCACAGTTGAGGTCTTGGTCACAAGTAATCCCAAACACAAGCAGTCATTGTTGTAAACCGCAATAGCAGCAGTAGTAGTTTTACCACCAGTCGTATTTGTAATAGTTGCTGTAGCAGTAGCAGTTGTACTAGTCCTAAAAAGTTCAACTTTATACTCTAAGGTGTTCCTGTGATTTTTCTGACACGATTTTTGACAACCTGTATGCATTTAGTGCGTCTTGATTTTTTTCAACATGCTTCCAAACATCCTACGGAAGCTCCACATTATTACCCTTAACTTTTTCAGATTTATTGCAGATATACCCTTTTAGCATCTATGTTCAATTAAAAATCCCAGGCAAAGTGCCCTGAAAGCTTCAATTTAATGCTTTTATTACTTCCAAAGATATCACAAATGTGCCCTTATGACAGACTTGGATGGACATAGTCCTTTTTGATTTGTTTCAGTTTTTCCAATAGCATGCTGCTTTGAAAAATCTAACATGACACCTCTAGCTATTACTGGGATATTGCAAATATGCCCTTTAGACACTCAGGACAAACTATAGTACCTTTGAATTAGTCTCAAAACCCCAAAAGTTTCTTTGAAAAATAAAATTGTATGCTTTATTCTCCCACCCATGATTCTGTTGATCCAACTAACGATAACTTCTACGGTGGGCAGAAGCTTCTGGCTTCGTCTGTTACGCCACGTGATTACTATGTTGTTGTCGGAGACTTAAACACGACAGTTGGTCCGTCTCGCTAGACCAAACACAAGTCCTGAAAAAATAAGAACAAGGGTGCAGATACGAACATTGTTAAAGGCTGGTAAACCACACCAAGATAAATCACCCTGTTATCACCGATACCGTATTTGAAAACAAGCCTAGCTACAGTTTAAATCGGAATTCCAATGATGCGGTCTTTCAGGCCCAAATTGACGTCATTCTCGTGAGCCAGCACTGGACAAGCTTTGTACAGGACCTACACTCTTACAAATGTGTGGACGCAGGCTCCCGGTCTAGATCTGACGTTAGGCTTATTGGTTCATCAAATTCACTACGTCTGACAGCTTGGAGGAGAAACAAACCCAAGGCCCACTTTGCCACAGATAAGCTACAAGGCAAATAAGTTTGGCAGGCCTCCAACTGGGAACTGACTGAACAATTGGACACCTTCAGTTCTCATAAGGGCCTAGACCCCAAAAAGAGCAGAAGAAACGTATAAAACAGTGATGACAGAAACTACCGATAAGATCTCAGGCAGAGGAAAATTAAACAAAATCGCTGGATTACCACTGGGACCCTGTCAGTTGCTAATGAGTGGAGACAAAATATGGACACCCTGAAAGAAGAAACGAAAGCTATGTAGACATGCTAAATGCTCTGTTCGTCTGGGCCACCACCGAATGTGGGAAGATCTTGCCTTGCCATGAGAGAAAGCGGCAAGTTTACATGATAGCCGCAAGCTTTACTATATTCTAAAAGAATCTGTTGGTAGCAAAGTGACTTTCTCAGAAGTATTCAAGATCAAGAAAACTTGTGAGCTGTTGGAAGGAGCGTTTGGCAAGATGGAAGAATCAATTACAGAAAATAACATAAACAGACTCTGGAAAAGCCTTGAAAATGATGAATCGTCACTAAAGTTTATTGAACTGAGGGAGGAAAACTAAGTTGTGTCAGTCACCGAGCTACTTTGAATTTAGGAACACCTTGTGAGTTCCTATACCATATAGTAGATACTTTGGAAATTGGGAAAACTTCAGTGGTATTTCGGGCTGATCAGTTTAACAGTTTCCAAAGGGGAGTGGCTTGCAGTTTTTGAGGAATTGCAGTTGCGTTAGAAAGGCTAGCATGAAGCATCCGGTCAAACCAAAGTTTATATAAAACAATTGGTGGACAAGTTGTTTAAATTCGGCATTTGAGCTGATGAAGAAGCAGCCTAGGAGTGTGGTGGATATAAGAACCTATAGATAGACTGAGATCTCAGCTGGATGGACAGAGCGATTCCCAAGAATTACCGAAGAAAATTGGTTTCACACATTTCCAATTAAAAATGATAATCTAGGATTTTGCCGATTTTAATTGTAATCCAATTTCTAGTATTCAGCTTGGAGAAGTCTTAAAAACATTTTACTTACCAAAGGCAGATTGATCGAGGATAAAATAAAGGAGGATGGGCAAAGATGTTGAGATCGTTGATAAAACAATTATTGTAAAGATCGGGTGATGTGACTGCTCATTTATGGGATCCCATCTTAACTTGGTCAAACCAAGTTGAAGGAACAGCTATTATGCCTTTATCAAGAGAATTAGAAACCTGGAATACTGTTTCTGAAAAGAAGAGATGACAGGGGATTTACTTTGCTTTCAGCAGTTTTCAGAAGCTGTGTGGACGATTGTTTCAACTACAGTTTTATAGCCTCCATGACGCACTCAAGAAGCACTTCATGCACTGTTGATATCTCATCTCTTTGGAGTGCTGTTGTTTGTGAACGAAGAGGAAAACAGGTCAGGCTGGAAATTCAGCTAGGAGATAAGCATTGTCACTGTAGTTTATATCTGCCACTGACTGGAAAGGAACAGTCCTTTTTCTTCGATACTCTTGGATGAGGATGCATGCAATTATGAAGTTTATGACAGTCTAAAACAGAATATGTCTCCATCTCGCTCCTTGCTCAGTATTGAACATTCAATGGAGCTTTGAATCTGTTTTAAGTAGGAATGGTGCACCTTAATTAGGCGGATCTAGTCGAAGTAATTGTGAAACCAAATAATTTAAACGAGGACACATAAATTTCAGGGGGGATAGGATTAAGAAAACAGGACAAGGATTTGAGGAAACAAATCGGCATTATCATGGACTTAGAGGGGTTTACTGTCATGTCTAAGTCCAAAGCCTCACCTCCAATTTCATTGAGGATACTCCTAGGGTTGCTTATTAAAGGTCACCTCTGTCCCAATGTCTGTTCTCTGTCTCTTTGAAATCATAGAAAGTATTCTCTGGTTTTAGGAAGGTCTCTTAAAGTAGAAAAATATCAGGAGCATGCCTGACTACGATGTTTTGGGGTTCTTTTCTTTTGGCTTGGTTGAATCCCCAGATATTTAATTGGAACACTGAAAGGGAGCTAGACATTGGTGTGTGAGGGGGCTAACCTGGGTCTCTGTAGCTTATTACTACTACCTTCTGGGCTAGGTATAGCCTCCTTTCCTTTACGTTTTCTTTCAACTTTGCCAGGGCTGCTGGTTTGTGGAGGGGCATTACTGGTTGTAGGGCTTGATTTAACTCTGTTTAGGTTTTCTGCAATGTTGGCCAGGCTGAGGGCAGCATTTTCAAGACCAACTGGGAGTATCTCTGAGACTAGTTTACAAAGTAATGTTATTATCTGGGTTAGATCAGAGATCTGCCCTGCCACACCTTCAAACATGGTCATATACTTCTTGTTTAGGTCCTCAACTGGATGGTGGTTAGGTGCCAAAGGAGGGAAGGAGTCTTTATGGGCCATAGGGACATGTTTTGTTTGTGTTGGAAGTCCCTTCTTCAAGGCCTCAGCAGCAGTTCTCATGGGGACATTATTGGTGAAAGAATAGGTTACAATAGCTTTCTTCTCCATGAAAACTGGGCACTCCCTGGCATTAGCAGCATGGTTGCCACCGCAGTTTGGGCACTTGAGAACCTGATCTTGCTTTACTGTTTTGGATTGGGGACATTCATTATGGGTGTGTTGTCCACTACATAGTAGGCATCTTCTGCCTCTGCGACAATTTGAAGCCATGTGGCCAAAACCTTGGCAATTGAAGCACTGTATTGCTCGACAGTGAAGTCAAAATAATAGTCGATGCTCCAGGCCCCAAATCTCAAAAGGATATACTTTAAAAAGCATTGAAAATAAACGAAAAATCAGTATTTTGGGACTAAAGTGTACTTATTTGAAGCTTAATAACCATTCAAAAATTTAAGACCTTTCTACTTTATGGGTCTTGTGTGGTATCTTTGCTATGGTAGTATAAAAAGTATAATTCAAGAGAGCACAAACCTATTAATCTGAAAGATGAGAAATAAATATGTGCAAAAAATAATGCCCCATATAGATTTTTGCCGCTCCTCCCAATACTTATTTTGGGTATGTCTATTGAAAAATAGCTGTTTTGGTATTTTTAGTGAAAAAATGGATGAAACAATAAAATTCCCCATAGATCTCCAGAAATGAATCCTCTACCTACGTTTTGTGAATCGATGTCCCTCTTTCAACTGTAATGAGTTGGTTAAGTATTTATGATTTGGACCTCCTTCCCCCTACCATGACTAATTTTGAAGTAGCAGAGAGTCTTATTTGAATAATTAGTCGAAGGATCTGTTCCCTTTTTTTTAATTGTCCTTGTAAAAGTATAAACACGATTTTACGTAAGTAGTAATTATTCAAAATATTAAGTTGTTAACTTTTGTAATAATAATTTTTATTTTAGGTAATGAAGGTTAGTAAGAATTCTATAGCAGATTCTTCCTTTAGATTGCATTCAGCCATTATAACGGCAATATTTAACGCCGCTTAACGCCAACAAAAACTAGGGCGAAATAGCCCCAATATATCTTAGAAAGATTCGTTCAAATACCGAGAGGCTATACTATTGGGTGAATAATCTTTGTCAAAAATATGAATAAAGTAAAATCAAACAACGAAAATGAGAATAATAGTTTTCTACCTTTTTTTTATTTTACTTCTAAGTATATTCCAAAATTTGGCAATGGAAAAAAAAAATTATCCGAGTGTAACAGCATAATTGACTTTCTTATCTCGCTTTGAGTTTAGCCATTTTTGCTTTTCAACTTTCTATTTGTTTACTTCCATAAATTATGATAATGACTCAATCTAACGTGATGAGAGAAAAAACTTAGATAATTAAACGACGATTCCTGAATATAGCTAAAATAATTTTGGAATATAGCTAAAAAAAAGATTGAGGTTTTGACCTGTGTAAATTTCAAATGCCTGTAACTTTTGATAGCAACATTTTAGAGAAACTTCTAAATATAAATATTTTTATCTTATAGAAACCAAATATGTAAGGAATTTGCGGGTACCGTTTTAACTTTTTAAGTTGTCCTTTGCATCCTCATTCGACACCCATTAACAATAATGTTTTTTTTTCAAGTTTTTTGTGGTTAATAAAGGTTTGTTAAAATAGTTTCTATAAAACCCTAACTTTTTCAAACATCTAGCACTAGTCAATGAAGAAAATTCAAAGCCCAGGCCACATAGGTTTATTTCTTGTCTCTTTTCAAGCGTTTTTAACTGATTGACTCGGTCATTTGCCGAAAAAAAAACTTCCGCTAATAAACACACGGAAAGATTTATAGGGATTGCGATTATAACTTTGAAACTATCCTACACCACCCCGTCGAAGGGGCCAGCGCTCACTAGAGTTGTGTCACTAAATTTAATCTAAAAGTCAATAAACAGTAGAAAAAAATATACAACAATTTTTTCCTGAAGCAAACAGTTATTTTTTCTTTTGGAAAACAGCTGTTTGCTATTTGTTCCTGTAAAAATAGGGACCCAACAACCGAAAAGTCCATTTGAGGCCCGATGCAACGGAAATGAGTCAGGAGGATCTTCATTTTATTTCAAGAAGAATTAAGGCGTTATATTTTGATAAAGAAATAAATTTAACCACAAAAGTCAATAAGCACCTGTGAAAACAGGGGACATATTCCTTGGTTTTAGATATCGAGATACACATTAGACACAGGACATCCAGTATAAAACAGTAGAAATTATATAATTATATACTCTAAAAGAGGACATCAACTAAAGGATTTAATATTCAGAGGTAAGTATTATGGGGAACAGATGCGAAAGGTTACTCAAGAATGATTTACTCCATTCAGGAATTAAGGACACTGATGTGGATATTGGGAAAATGCTTATTTTATAAAGAGGCCGAATTCTTTTATTCTTAGACAGAAGAAATACAACTTTCAACAAAATTTTGTGAGGTCAGGCTTTAAAAGATATTGCTAAACAAACCACTCAAAATTAGAAATTACTATTTGCAACTATAAAATTTTTATTTCTTTTCACCTATATTTCTTTCACCTCAACCTGCTGTTCATTTAATTATTTTCTTTCAATTTTTGATCGTAACACCACAAAATATTTTTGAAATTTCGTCATTTATTGGTCTGGGTATATATTTATTTTGTTAATAGAAAATTTGAAGTCTTTCTGAACTGAACTTATCATTTTGTTTTCAGCTAAAGCTCAAGATACTCCCATTGAAGATGGCACTCCCTTAGAAAATGCCCCTACTGAAGGAGGCGAAGATGCTGCAGCGCGCTATAGAGGTAAGTCTTAAGCCAAGGCATAATCGTTTTAATGAAATACCATCTTCTCATCATTAATCATGATAGCATTTGGAATATTGTAGTTAGATATTTGACTAGTTTCTGAAGACAAAAACCCCAATAAGGAAAAAAAAATAATGATAAAGCTTAGAAACATTTTAAAAATACGACTTTCACAGAATTTGTCTCAAAAATAAACTGAAATTCTCAATTGTTAGGATTCCCTAAAACTCTGGTTACAAAATTCTGAAAGCTGGTGACACATAAAACTAAGAATCTTGTGAAGTTGTGTTTTCGAGGAATATTTAGGTGTAACTGAAAAGTCTGCTAAGACTAAAGTTCAAACTTTCGACGAAAGGATCCTGTTTTTTAAAGTTATTCCATAGATAATAACATACTGATGAAGAATGATCATAGAATGACTAAAATATTAAGCCAAAATTTAGATTTTGTAGCGCGGAATTTAGGCAAATGGATTAATTTTTGCTTGTTTAGCTTTCTGGAGTGATCTTAAAGTTTTAATTATTATTTTCCTTTCTTTTTCTAAATTCATGTTTGAATAACATAGGTTTCTTCTCTCTTCCTTAACGGTCACCGGGCCTCATTTGGGAGAGGAACTTTGTTTTTCTATTCGCCAAATGCTACATTTCTGGTAAAGTTCTGCCCTTCCCACTCCCCAATGACACTGCTCCCCATCAGATGAAACAGATTGTAGTCACTTCCAAACCCTGGTTGGCTGTCACTCGCGACACTGATCGCTACTGCATCTTCAACGGAGAAGATATTATTCTGCAGCTGCACATTCTCCGAAAAGTTGCTCACGCGCACGGCTTCCCCCGTGTCCTGGAGGATCGTATTATTCATGAGCGCGATCCCATCACTCCCCGTGATCACTACCCCTTGGTTCGTATTCTCATACACCACATTGTTCGTCACCACTTGCGGGGCGGTGCTGAAGCCCCCTGCTACTTGCATCCCCACCTCATTGCTGTACACCCGATTCTCCGCCACTCGAGAGTTGGTCGCCGTGGTGTTTTGGATCCCCACCACATTCTCATACACCCGATTGGCGACGATCGACACCGGAATGGCATTAAAGCCTGACCGATCCCAAATCCCAATCGCGTTCTCAAAGACCGTATTCGCCCGCACCTCCACACCTCTGTCGATATCAATCGCTCCGGCTACCGTCGACTGATGCCCAAACACCCGATTGCCCTCGATCAAAATCGGAGTCCCTTGGTTAACCGACGCATCAATCCCTTGCGTCGCATTATCGTGGACCACATTGGCCCGGATAATCCCGCCCTCCCCGGATACCGCCAGGCCGGTGTTGTTGCCAAAGATCTCATTACCCTCAATCACCACCCCGATCCCGCCGACATCAAGCCCCGTTTGACTCTGATCCCAAATCACATTCTCCCTAAACACGGCCGCGTCATTCGAGGTCGGCAACCATATCCCTCCAAAACGGTTCCCAACGATCTCACTCTGCTCCACCCGCAGCCCATCACTATTCGCCGAGAAGCTGGCAAACAGCCCATACTGCCCCCCCGTCAACGTCAGGTATTCCAGCGTCACGTCATCCGCCCCGGCCAGCTCAATGGCATAACTCCCATTTGTCGTGTTCCCGCGATCCAGTACCGCCGCATGGTCGACCCCTACCGGGCCCCGAATCGTTACCCCACTATCCTCATCCGTCAGCACAATATTGTTTTTGGTTTCTATTGAGCCGGGTCGCTCCTTACTACAGTTCGTTACCACGAACTGTTTGATTGCTGATGCCGTCAATAATTCGGGGCTACCGCTACTGCGCACATGCCATATACTGCATATTCAAGCAAAGAGCTTTTAAAGAGTACAGTCACAGCAATATCAAAACTTGATTCCATAGTTTTTTTTCTGGAAGACCATAAGAATAGGTCATCACCTTGCTTGTTGACAGCAAGTATAGATCCTTAGGAAAAACAAGTACAAAAAAGAAGTATTTTAGGCCCAAAAATAGCGTTTCTCTTGTTTTTAGCCTAACATAATATACGGTGTTCTTATTCATAAAATCCCATTCACAATGAGATGTTACTAACAACAGAATTAGCTAGCGCTAATTTGAGCCAATCAAAATTTTTAATGAAATTTTTCAACCAATCAGTAAATTCTGTGAATATTCTGATTGGCTCAAATTTCTTAAACCACTAAATCTTAGTGTTAGTAAAATCTTTGCCTGAATGGGCATTTTTGGAGAGTTTTAGTGGTTTGCCAAGAGTTGGTTTACTGAGAACATTTACTTCTAAGTAATAAAAAACAAAATAGCAGCATTGATTGCATAAGAGTAGGGTGGTTTTTTTCTTCTTTTTTTGTAACTAGATTTTCTTTATGCTCAGAGTTATTTTTATTATAATAATTCAATTTTTTGTTACAATAAATCATTGTTATCATTTCAGGGATTAAGAATAAGCCAAAGTCAAACTCGTCCGTCAAAGCCATCAACAATGATTGAAAGCAATGGGAGTGATTTTCCTAAGTTTGATTTTCCAGAATTCCCTAATTTTGGAAGTTTCGCAAAGGAGTTTGAACCGACTGGAAACGAGAAGGATTTTTTTCAAGGTAAATTGACTTTTTCTGATACCAAAAATGTTCTCACATTTTACATTTTCTTTTAGCATGAGTAATTACCATTGTCACTTATCAATTAATTCTTAATTAGTGAACCACCAATTAATTAATAAAGTACTTACCAACGTTACTCATGGTAGTTACCTGAGTAATTACAAATGACAAAAACATCCATTTACACTAGAATCGATCATTTAAACTTCAAGCAAAATTCCCAATAGCGTTTCTTCTGAGGACTCCAAGAAACTGACGCCAGCATGATACAACGTGCCCTCGATGGTACCCTCTGGAATCCGTTATAATCACTTGAGCATTTTCTGAAGTTTGAACATCCCGATAGATATTTTTATTTGAACAATGGGAACATAGCACTTAATTATTATATCATGATACTTTATGGTAATTCCCAGCCTGTGACAAAAAAAAAACAACAACAAATAAACACGCATCCGTGATCTGTCTTCTGGGAAAAGATACAAAATTTCCAAATTTTTGTAGATAGAAGCTGGAAACTTCTACGATAGGGTTCTCTGATAAGCTGAATCTGATTGTGTCATTCTTTGACTTTTAGGGGGTGTTTTCCTCTATTTTCTAAAATAAGGCAGTCTCGTAACTTTTGATGGATAAAACTAAACTTGAAGAAACTTATATATTTAGAATCAGCATAAAACTGCGATTCTTTTGATTCAACTATTGGTATCAAAATTCCTTTTTTAAGAATTTCTTTACTATTGAGCCGGATCGGTCCTTACTACAGTTCGTTACCACAAACTTTTTGATTTAACACTATAGCGTTGCTTCGAACTTCCATTTTTTAGAGTTTCGATTATATTGAGCCGTGCCGCTCCTTACAATAGTTCGTTACCACGAACTGTTTGATTGTCGTAGTTATGTTAGGGTTAAACTTGAAAAAGGGCTTCCATCTGGACTATGCGTCTTATTAGGACTCAGGAAAGGGGGGGGGGATCCATTTTAAGTCCTACTATGTTTGACATTCTTACAACCATCGTAACTAGGACAAATAGGAGGAATTTATAGTGGCATTTGTGATATAAGTTTGATTTGCAATGCAGCTGATGCCCTGTTTATCAATTTGAGTATTTCTACTTTACAGGCAAACCTTGATTCTTTGATTTCTGGTTTTAACCTCCTAGGACTTAATGTTAATGGTGCTAAGACTGAATTTCTTTCTCAGAATTTCCAGGGTAAAGCTATATCTTGTCGCTCGCGTTCGATACGCGCGTATCTGGGGGAAAGTCAGATTGCCGGGCAACTGGGCGAGATACAGAATCGTTACGACACCCTGGATATCGGCAGCTACCCGTTTTTCCGCGACGACCGCTACGGCACAACATTAGTTATTCGCGGCACCGATTCCGCGCAGATTGAGGCTGCGGCGAACGAAGTTATGCAGGCGGTCAGCGCCTCCGGCGAAACGCCTGAAGATCTGGGCGATACCACCTGAACTACTATCAACTGCCATGCATAAGATGACACAAGGACAAATCACCTTAAGCCTGCATCAAACAACTTTGTTGGCGCTGGTAGCGCTGGTGGCCTGCCTCGCTTCCAGCACCAGCTTCGCGGACAACCAAAGCTATGCACAACTGGACACCTACAAGGCGGAGGTAAGACACTCCAGCCAGCCGCAGACACCCTATGTGAGCCACGGCCAGCCCAGCAAACTGGCGGCAGCGGTAAATGCACAACAATTGTGCAAACAGAGTACGTTTAACCAGACAAACGGCACAGATGGTTACTGCGAGCTGGTCAAATCCGGCGAGCAACAAATCACCACCGCGGCCGACATGCTCAGCCGCATCCCCACAGGCAACCGACCGTTATTTCTGTGGCACTACCAAAGCCCAACAGCAACAGTTTACCTGGCGGGCTCAGTGCATATCCTTAAGCCCGGCCTGTACCCGTTGCCGCCACAGCTGCAGCACGCGTTTGACCAAAGTGACACGCTGGTGGTAGAGGTTGATCTGAGCGCGCTGACGGCGCAGCAATTGCAGCAGAAAACCATGCAGTACGGCATGCTCGAAAAGGACAATCAGTTCGTGATAACAAACTGTAAGTAAGGAGCGACCCAGCTCAATAGTAACCGAAACTAAAAAAGAACAGAATTTTGATACCAATAGATACATTAAAAGAATCGTAATTTTGTGCATGTTTTAAATATGTAAGTTTCATCAAGTTTAATCTATAAACGAGAGGATGTACAGTACATCGTTGAAAGATAGCAATCTAATGAATGAATTCTAAGAGGTTATGGGTAAAACGGATGAATGCGACTATTACGCTGAGGGATTTCCAGGGCGCGCGGCCGGTGACGATTGCCACTGTAACCGCCGATCTGGCGGAGGCGATCGACGGGGCGGCGCTCATTGTTTGTCCGACACCGGCGACAGCGCAGCCGGACATTGCAGCGCGGTTGGCGCCGCTACTCGCGGACGGGCAGGTGGTGTTCATGCCACCGGGCACATTCGGCAGCTACATCATGGCGAAGGCCAAGAGCGATGCGGACAACACCGCCGATGCGAGCTTCGTCGAAGCCGGTACGCTGCCCTATCTGACGCGGCTTCACGGCGACGACACGGTGGTCATCACCACCCGCACGACCCGGCTGCCGAGCGGAGTGTTGCCGCATCGCAATCGCGTGCAGGCGCTTGCCACCGTGCGCGAGGCCTATCCGAGCGTCGAGGATGCCGGCGACGGCCTGTCCGGCGCGCTGATGAATGCCGGTCCGATCATCCACCCGCCGCTGATCATGATGAATGCCGGTCCGATCGAGCATTTCGATCATTGGGATATTCACAATGAAGGCACGCAGCCGGCCATCCGCCGGGTCACAACCGCACTCGACGGTGAACGTATGGCGGTGCGCGAAGTGCTTGGCTACGGCCCGCCGCATTTCCCTCTGGCCGACCACTATGACGACGAGGCAGACGAATGGATGTATGGCAATGCCGCTCATGAGAAGCTCACCGACAGCGGTGATTGGCGCGAACATCTGGTGCTGAGGGAACACCGCTATATGCGCGAGGACGTGCAGATGGGCCTGGCGTTCCTGGTGTCGGTCTGCAACTGGGCCGGCGTGCCGGCGCCCGTGGCGACCGGCCTTTTGTCGATTGCCGGCGCGGTGTGCAACGAGGATTTCCTCAAGACCGGTCGCACGCTCGCCAGTCTTGGGCTGGACGGCCTGGACCGGGCGGCGATGTCCGAGCTCCTGGAGAATGGCCCGTGAGCGGCGAAACGGTTGCCGCAGCCGGCGCGGGCCGCATGGGGCAGGGCCTTGCGGTTGTCTTCGCCTATGCCGGCCACCCGGTGCAACTGGTCGATCTGTATTGTTTCGAGAGTTCCACCACACATCCAAATTTTGAAAGAGAGTTCTAAATTTTCACCTCCCCAGTAATCAAATTCACTATCATAGGTTCCAAGCTCTTCAAAAAAAGACTTATCTATTGCAAATAACCCACCAGCCATAGCTGGACTATAAACTGGATCAGTATGATGACTCCTCCTTTGCAGTTCTCTATTAGGAATGGAGTGCCAGTGAAAAATCAAACCCCAATTAAAGCCCCCAACTTGAACTGTTGACAATTGATACTCAAACGTTTTATCATTGATTGGATCAATGACCGGAGTGACGACAGATGTGCGATTTTGAGCTATTCTGTCTAAAAGAGGCTCTAACCAGCCCTCTGTGCATTCACAATGAGAGTCAAGATAAGTGACAACCGGTGCTGTAGAATATTTTAAGCCCAGAAGTCTAGCGCGGATGAGTCCTTCTCTTTTAGATGCTCTCACTATCTTAACTTTAGGGTAACGTTGACTCATATAACCACTAAGAGGATCCTTTAAGTGTTCCATGTCAGAGAAGTCATCCACTAGGATTATCTCTTTAAGTAGATGCTCTGGCGATCGGTTGAGAACACTATGAACCGTTCTAAGCAGAACAGACCATGCCTCATTGTGAAAAATTATAATCACTGAGGTTTGCGGCAAGTTTCGTACATATCGATCCTTTTCCTTACATTTGTTGTCTCGAATATCAGGAAGACTTCTCTGTATTGAAATCATATCTGATACATATTCATTAAACTCGTGGTTTTTCCAACCTTTGTCTATTGAGATTTTCTGGTCACGCTCCACATCTTCTGGAAGAATTACAGGCCTACCAAGCTCACCAGGCTCTTGGAGATATTCCGGCGACCGTATGACCTTTATTCCTTCTTTATAACCGCTATCAATCTTATTTGTAATAGCTTTCCTATCTTCTGATATTATTTGATGAGATTCAAGCTGCTGAATTGAATTAAATGATAGCAAAAACAGAAAAATAACTAACACATTAACTGTTGAACATTTCAAAATTCTTACTGGTCTAAAAAAATAGCGAAACGAGTCTATTTACATAGGCGGCGCAATAGCACTGCCTATGATTATTTTAAGGTAAATGATCTAGGTTATGTGCAAGAAACTTTATTAAATTTGGCTTAAATTGAGAGGATCTGTTTTTAAACTGCGCCACAATGTGTCCATCGAAAGTTTTCAGTACAATATCGAATAAACTCCCGTAAACTAATCTACTTTGTAAATGAAGTTTATTGTTTTCATTATAGGAAGAATCTTCTATCTTTTTTGGCTATCTGTTGCATCGCTGGGGGACAAAATACGGCCTGGGGATTGGTATTGCACTGTCATCCATTCTGTTCGGCCTGGCGCATCCGGACGTGTTTGCAGCCACGTTTTTTGCCGTGGTGTTGAGTGTCGTTTATCTACGCACCCAGAGCTTGTATATACCAATTTTGTTTCACGCGTTGTGGAATGGCGTTTATTGGATCTGGGCAGTAGCGGATAAGGTGATATTTGCTGTGCAATCTGCACCCGATGTAGATGAGTTTCTTGCCGACTGGGTCTACGGTGTGGTGGCGATGTGCCTGTCTGCTGTGGTGTTGGTTATCTATCACCGCCGCGGGAGTGGAATAGGTCAACTGCGGCTTGCGTTGGATGAACGGGCGGCTTAACTATCGTCACGCGCCTGGGCCGGGTGCAGGGCCAGCGCCAGAATATTTTGTACGGTCTGCCAGTTGCGCGCTGTGGCGCTGACCCCAAGTACTTTTTCCATGCCTTTGGCCAGTTTTGAGCGGCCAATGCCGTCGGGTGCGTGCAGAAACACAGTGTTGTTGTGCAAGGCCATATGTTCCCCGGTTGCTTGCAGTTGGCGGGCCGCTGCCACGTTCTCCGCGGCGGGGCTGGCGGCAAGAAAGAACAGGTGCAACGATTTTGGCTGGGTTGTTGCTTTCGGGTAGGGGTTGGCAGCCGCAATCTGCTTCAAGTGGTCCGCTTCAATCAGCATGACCTGCGGGCGGAAGCCATGGTGATGTTCGATGGTATCAACAATGATGCGGTCTAACTCAGCGGCGGGGTGTTGGGCGTTGTCGAATACAACGTTGCCGCTTTGTGGTATTGATTGCGGCAGGTTTTTCGAGCGGGGCCAGCGCCGCGCAAGTTAAGACGCATGACCGGAAAGCTGCGTTCGATCAAACAGAGCGCCTGATCGAGCACATAGCGGCTTTCCTCGCAGCCGGTCAGTCCATGTATCAAGACGGCAAGCGGCTTGTGACCGTCGCCAGCCTTAGGCTTGGACAACGCACCGATAA
Organism: Alatinidae sp. Z8VKAUB7J3; assembly: GCA_010016025.2. Lineage (NCBI taxonomy): Eukaryota > Metazoa > Cnidaria > Cubozoa > Carybdeida > Alatinidae > Alatinidae sp. Z8VKAUB7J3. Next base: position 138,413,210 of record JAAAKM020073195.1, read on the forward strand.
GCCGGTCGCCGCTTCCGTCGGGCATCTCGAACTCCAGCCGCTCGGCACCGGCGATACGATCGGCGCCGACCGCCCTCATCCTGTTACGCACCGTCTGCAGGTCGCCGCCGATCCAAGGCCATCTCTGCCGATAACGAGGCAGTCCTTCCTTGAAATTCGTGGTAACCGCGTCCATCGGCCGTTCATCGATCCACTCGACGATCGGCGCGATCTGATCATCGCTCATAAGCGCCGGCGCGTGTCCGCAGCCCTTAACGCTCAACACCGTCGTTGGTAGTTTTCGTTGCCCCATACGATCGGCCGTCTCTGGCAACAAAAGGTCTGAGGACTCCCCCCGCAAGACCAAGACAGGGCAGGTGACGTTATCCCATTCGGCCCACAAATCGACATCGGCTGTAATCGGCACGCTAAAGGCTGCCGATATCGCCGGGTCGTATGCCAACGCGAAACCGCCGCCATCGAGCGGACGCACCGAGTGACGCGCAAGATGCAACCACTGCTCATCCGTCAGCGTGCCAAATGGCGCATGAATGCGTCGAAGGTGTTTTTCCGCATCGACTACATCGGCGAACCGTTTTTCCTGACCGATATAGTCGCCAATTCGTTTAAGGGCCTCCGCCGGAATCAACGGACCGACATCGTTCAAAATGAGGGACCGAATGGCCGATTTATGACGGGCGGCCAGCATCATTCCTATTAGGCCGCCCATCGACGTCCCGACCCAATCGACGGCCTCGCAATCCAACCGCGCAAGCAATGTCGTCAGGTCTGCAAGGTATTGCGGATATCCGTACAACATCCCGTTCGACAGCCAATCGCTGCTGCCTCGACCGACGACATCGGGACAAACGACACGCCATCAGGGAAATCCAAGAGGGCGGAAAGTCACCAAATTTTGCCTGTCTCGTGTGGTGTTTTACATCTAATATTTTGAAAAATATATACTTTGAATTAGCAGCTAACATTATTACAGTTTTTTAGGTACCATATATATGATCTACACCTCTGTGCCAAATTTTATCAAATTTTGAGATGATGGGTTTCAAATTCATGAGTTTTGTCCCACTTTGACTTTGATATTTTTTATACTATACTTCTTTAAACTTTAGAACAACTTCTGGCACATATTCACTTATTTGCAACTACAGCGACTTAAATTATCCATCTCTGGGCAAAGTTCTTCAAACATTTAAACCGTTCTAATTCTATATAATTAACACAAGGTTCATGCAAAAGAGGATAGAACGGAGCCATTTAATCCCTTAATAAAGGGATTTATATAACATTTTGGTGATTGTATCCCTGATATCAGAAAATTGCCCATGTAGAAAATTAACTGAAAATGGCATGATGCTTTTGAAAAGAAATGCCTGCCCCACTGCAAACTTACAAAACTTACAGCAAACACAACAATCACACCAAAATTGGTATATATATACTGGTATTTTATAAACAATGAAATATTTACATAATAATTTTCTAACGGTTTCCACTTTTTATGTTTCTTTTTCCACAGAGCTGGTATTTTTGCCAAAATAATGGGTGATTTGTCTATGATTCAACTTTTCTATTTTTGACTTATTTTTCCCAGGACATAGGTATGATTATGGTACTCTACTATAAAACACCCATACAGTAGAGCTTGTAGGCTACCCAAGTTTCTGGACAGAAATTTTCCCCTCATAACAGTATTCTCTACTGAGCTGAACTTTGATATATCTGGACTACTCCATTATGCAGACAGAAAAGTGTTGAGCACCAGCCATGGGCACAGAAACCAAATGACCATGAGGTTTCAAACTGAATCAGATTTTATGTCTACAGACCGCATGTTAGTATCTGTGTATACCTCTAAATATTCATTATGGAACATTATACAGAGCTACAAAACATATATATATATATATACACACACATATATAGTAAGTAGGGAATTGTTGCCAAGTTTGCTTCTCACTCAATTGGACTATCTGTCTTGGCTTTTCCTACAAACTATTCCAATTTAATTCAAAGATCATTTTTTTTTAAAAGGTCTTATGCACGACTCATATAGAGGAATGACCAAGCTAGCCGAACGAGAGTTTCGGAACGAAGCAGTCTTTTGAGTTGGGAAGGTTTCAATTTCCTTTGGCTCCGGTTTTAAATACATGTCTTACTGGCTTGAAGTAATAACAAAATAAAACTTAAACAGAAAACTAATTATGAAGGCTACCTTACCGTTTTTCTGTCCAGGTTGTTTTGGTTTTCCATTTTACCCAATATCTTGGAAGTTTGACCAGCTTATTTTGTTTGATTTTCCCTATTTCTCCATCAAGTAACGTCGAAGGAAAAATTGTCCTGCTAGTTAAGGCAAACACTAGAAAATTGTCTAAAGTAAATTCTAGCAGTTGGAAATTGGTTTTCCCTTAATCAGATAGGAACTAACGCAACTGGATCTAAATTAATTCCTGTCGATGCTTTGTAAACAACTGATCATTTTGGATTGGTGTTTGTATTTTCCTTATCCCTCTTAATGAAGTCTTTTGTTTTGTTTTTTTTTTCAGTAAAAAAAAAGAAGCTGGGAACGTATAATTAATTAAGTTATTGTCAAAAACAGTCTTTTGATGAAATTGCACAGGTTTTGAACGTAGCACCCTCATAACGATTGCTTTTTGAGCCCAGGTATAGTCCAAGTCAAAAATGACAGGCCCTTGAAGGATGATAGAAGAACCCAATGCAAATCGATTCTACCATTACACATATTCCTATTTAGCTTAAACCGTTTTTTAGCTTAAACTGCATATTTCCTCTAAACTTAGCTGAATATTCAAGTTCTGACATTCTAAAATAAATCCTACCTTTTAGTCTTTTGCACAAAAAACTTTCTTTTAAAAATCATCTTTTTTTCTGCTATTCCGAAAACAATTTCTGTAATTCCTGGTATGTGCCACCAGGATCTTTGTTTTCAGTGAGTTTAAAAGGTAATATTTCTCATTTTTTATTTGAGGTGTCAGGTAGGTGACGCGTCCAGCCGTGCGAGCGGAGGGCAAGCATGAGATGGTAAAGCTCGAGATCATCTGTGACGGCGATGCCTCCTTCAATGGTTGAGATGTGGTGGGAAAAAAAGCAGCTAAAGGTTCCGATGTCTCCGAAGGTGCCACACTGTTTTCCATGCAGAGTGGCTCCCATTGATTCGCAGTTGTCTTCAAAAAAGAGGAGGTTGTGTGTGTCACAAAAGTTCCGTAGGGTGTCGAGAGCGCAAGGGTTTCCTAGAATGCTGACTCCGACTACGGCACGCGTGGCGGAAGTTAGGGCAGCTTCAAGCTTTGAGACGTCCATGTTGAGCGTGTCGAGCTCAACATCGACAAAGCGGAGCTTGAGTCCATATTGCATGAGTGGGAAGTATGTCGTAGACCAAGAAATTGCCGGAACAATCACTTCGTCTCCCGCTTTCAACGGGTTTTCTTGTTTGAAGCAAAAAGCAGCAACGGCAATGAGATTGGCAGAAGAGCCGGAGTTTGTCATGACGGCGTAGCGGCTTCCCATCTTGGTTGCAAAGGCTTGCTCAAACTTTTCAACTTGAGGACCCATGGTGAGACGGTCTGAGTCGATCACTTTTTGGATGGCTTGCAGTTCTTCTTTGCCCCAAGAGTTGTGCGAGAGTTCGTAGGTCACTTTATGAGCTCCTCAATTGCTTGTTTCATGGTTGTGATGTTGGGATAATAGAGATTTTCTAAAACATCTCCCGCAGGAGAGGGACAATCGGGAAGGCCAATGCGTTTGATGGGTTTTTTCAAATGGTTGAGGGCTTTTTCTGCGACAAGACAACCGATTTCTGCTGCGACACCACCAAGTGCCCAACCGGTATCCACGACAAGGAGTTTTCCCGTTTTGGCAACCGAGTCTAAAATGAGAGTTTCATCAAGCGGTTTAATGGTGCGCAAGTCGATCACTTCAGCTCTTAAGTCTTTTTCTTCTTTGAGCTCTTTGGCGGCGGTCCATGCAAGATCGATTGCATGTGAGGTGCCGACAATGGTGCAGTCGTGACCTTTTTGACGGATGACTTTATCGCCTTGCTGCAGCCGGCAGCGAGAGGGCTTGGTGTTCCCCACACGGTCCTATTGGGCGGTCTTGGCGTTGCGCTTGGCCTGCTCACCGCCGTGACATCGCTGATTCCCGCCGGGCTTCCGTTCAGCGGTTTGGTCGTGACAGTCGATCAATTCAAGATCGGCGATGAGACGATCTTGTACCTGTTTCTCCCGGCATTACTGTTCCAGACCGGTTTGGGCGTGGACGTTCGGCGCGCGATGGACGAAATCGCGCCGATCCTGACACTTGCCGTATTGGCAGTCGTGATTTGCACATTCGCTGTCGGCCTCGCCCTGTGGCCATTGGCTCCGGTTGGGCTGGCGGCGTGCCTGCTGCTCGGAGCCGTAGTCGCGACAACCGACCCGATTGCAGTCATCGGAATCTTTCGTGATCTGGGTGCTCCGCGACGCCTGCTTGTCATGGTTGAAGGCGAGAGCCTGTTCAACGATGCGGCCGCGATCGTTCTGTTTACCGTTCTGCTACGCATGCTTGCCCTGTTCGAACAGCCTGATTGGTGGGACGGGGTTCTTCTTTTCGTCAGCTACATGATTGGCGGGGCCGCGGCTGGCTATGTCGGGGCGTGGGCCGCAACATTTTTGTTTCGGCCTGTGCGCAACATGCCATTGGCCGAAATCTCGCTGACAGTTGCCCTCCCATACTTCCTCTACGTCATCTGCGAGCGCTATTTGGGTGTCTCAGGTGTCGTGGCCACGGTCACCGCCGCTTTGGTCATCACGTCGATCGGCAGGACGCGAATCTCACCAGGAACTTGGATTGGCCTTCGCCAAGTCTGGGACCAAATCGGCTATTGGGCGGCCAGTTTGATTTTCCTGTTCGCGGCCATCCAGGTACCTGCGTTGCTGAAGGGGGCCAACGTCCAGGAACTTGGCTTTTTGATCGTCTTGACCGTTGCAGCATTTGCGGCGCGTGCCGTTGTCTTGTGGGGATTATTGCCGGCCCTTGCGAAAGTCGGTTGGGCGGATGCGGTGGAAACGCCATTTAAAGTCGTGATGCTGTGGGGCGGTTTGCGCGGCGCGATCATTGGCGAGCTGCGCAGCTCGCTCGACAACGAGCGCGGCGGCGAGATCGCGACCAACCTGGACCGGCTCTACGAGTTCACGTTGGATCAGCTGACGCAGGCCAACATGACGCGCAACGCGACGCACGTCTCGCACGGTCTTCGCGTCATGCGAACCCTCAAGGAGGGTTGGGATGCCATCATCCCGAACTGAGTCCACGCTGGCTCAGATCGCGGTGCTCTACTCGCGCGCGATCACCGAGGTCGAGCAGGGTGATATCGACAGCGTTGGCAGCGCGCTCCGAGAGGTCGAGGGCCTCCTCGGCGCCCTCGGGCCACCCGAGGACGACTCGGAGGTCGAGGCCTTGGGGCGCCGATCCGCGCGCGAAGCCCTCGAACTGCTGACGCGTCGCATCGCCGACGAGCGTGAGCAAACCCTCTCGCTGCTCGGCCACGCGCGTCGCGGGCGCAGAGTTCTCTCCACCTATGGCAACCGTCAGCAAGTCGTCGGCACGCGTGTGCAGCACGACTTGTGACCGGTGGGGTGCGTAGTCCGATGCCGTTGCGTCACGCGGCGCGGCCGCCTGGAGACTGCTGGAGCGTGTCGCCATAGCGTGACGCGGATCGGGCGCCGAACCGTCACCAGAACTGACGCTCGAGTCAGGGTTCGTTCCCTCTCGGCCCATCTAGGGGAAAACGAGGTCGGGATTCAGGCGCCCTGCGGGGGTGGCACCCGGGTTGAGCGCCCCTACGTTACATCTCTAGAGGTTCGTCGCTTGGCGTTGTGCGGGCGACGGGACCGAGGACATCACGATGCTCAGACCGGTCTTGCGACTCACTGTTGCGGTCGGATTGGTGAGTTTGCTACCCGCGCAGACCACCTATTTGGCCGTCGACACGACCCTCTACACCGTTGACCTGACCACGGCTGCCTTTCGGTCGGTGACGCCGATCGTGGGGGCGCAAAGGATTGGCGACGTGTCGTGGAACGACACCGCCCGAGAGCTGTGGGCCGTGGACAACGGGGTGTTGCCAACGCCGACCGGTTACCTCGGCAGGCTGGACAGCTCCGGAGTGTTCCTGTGGATTATCGGCAGGGGTTCCGGTTGCAAATTTTTAATTTTAGTCAATGAAAATTTTTGCTTTTTTTCTTTCCTCGGCTGCCTATTCAGGGGTAATACCATTTTACTGACTATCTGGGCATTTTTGTTTGTAAAACTACCTGAGCTTGTGAAAAGCCTAGACAGTCAAACCCAAGACACAAGCACAGACAGATCAGTTTTTGTAAGCCCAATTGTCTTAGCTTATAATTGGGTTCACTTGCATAACATTCGAGGCAGATAGGAGACCCTTGTAGGCTTTGGACGCTTATTCCCCTTGCAATTTCAGTCAACTTGTTGTTCAACTAACATTAAATTAACTTTTTTATTAGTCTAGTAAATGTCTAAGTTTATAAATTGAATCAATTGCCTTGCCTGACACTCATTGCAGGATTTTAGACGCAGGATTTTGCAGGATTTTGACTCATTGCAGGATTTTAGACGCAGGATTTTGCAGGATTTTGACTCATTGCAGGATTTTGACTTTAGACGCTTGTATGCCTGACATTCCACGCAAATTAACGGTCCTGTGTCAGTTCTAAATTTTTGGTTCAACTTGCCAAAGAGCATAGGTAGGCGTCCCTTGTTTACCTCTCATTCCAGGCAATCTAATAGTCCTATGTCAATTTTAAATTTTTGGTCAGCCTGCCTGAGACTCTAGACAGGCCTGACTTGCTAAAAGATAACAAACAAATATTGGTCCAATAAGAGAGGCACACTTACTCCCACCGTTTACCCGTGCCAAATTAACCACACACTTGGAAAACTATAGGTTCTATCACTATCTTAGCTCTATGACTATACCTCGGTTCTACTGCCCTAGGAATGACGCATGGACTGCCCTAGGAATGACGCATTCTACTGCCCTAGGAATGACGCATCCTACCATTCTACCGCAAGCTCTGTACATTAGAAATTGACTTTTGCTGAATTGAAGGGATTTTCTTGTCTAGAAACATAATCAGTTGTCGACTACAAATGATTTATTTAATGATTTTTCATTAACATGTTTAAACCCTAATTGGTTTTTAACAGCAAATGCCGCGAGCCCCGCGACCTCGACCAGCTTTTCGGGCGCCGCCAGCCGGGCCCGCATGGTCGGGATCAGGGTCTGGCCGCCCGCCAGCGCCTGCGCGCCGTCATCCTTGAGATGGGCCAGCGCGTCGGCGACGCCCCGGGGGCGGATATGCTCGAATGCATGCATGACGGTTCCCCGGATCAGGAGCGCAGCGCGGCGGCGGCGGATTTTACGGCGGCGACGATATTCGCATAGCCGGTGCACCGGCACAGATTGCCCTCCAGCCAGTCGCGAATCTCCGCGTCGGTCGGGTCGGGATTGCGGTTCAGAAGGTCTTGCGCGCTCATCACCATGCCGGGCGTGCAAAAGCCGCATTGCAGCGCGTGATGCTCCTGAAAGGCCGCCTGGATGGGCGAAAGCGACCCGTCGGGCCGGGCCATGCCCTCGATCGTCCTGACATTCGCGCCATCCGCCGAGACCGCCATCATCGCGCAGGATTTGACCGACAGCCCCGCCACATGCACCACGCAGGCCCCGCATTGCCCGGTGTCGCAGCCCATATGCGCCCCGGTCAACCGCAGGTTTTCACGCAGGAAATCGATCAGAAGCGCGCCCGGCGCGATCTCGCCCTCCACGCGCGATCCGTTCACGGTCATCGAGATCTTGGGCATGGGCGTCTCCGGCGCTGGCGTCGTCCCCGTTCTGGGCGTTCGGCGCGGATCATGCCGGGCGGGGCGGGCCGACGCAAGCGGGATGCGACCCTTTCGCCGCTATGCGAAATAATATGTCGCGAATGGAACGTTTTGCTTGGGATTCACGTCCGGCAGGGTCAAGATGGGACGGACGCAAAAGGATTCTTCGGGGGGCCGCCATGACTGACGAGACCGGACCAGGCGCGCCCGGACGGCGCGAAGACGGCGCCGATGCGGGCCAGATCGATCTGTCGGAACTGGGCGCCGACATGGCGCCGGCGCCCGATGCGCTGGCCAAGAGCCGCCCGCGAAACCCGCCGCCGGCCGGATCTTCGCCCTTCAAGACCGTGGCGCGCGGCGTGCCCGACGATCTGGGGACCTAGGGTCTGGCGAGCGCAAAGTACAAACCATTTTCGAAACTCTGTTTACAAAGCATACATTCTGGAGTTTTCCCCACAAGAAGATGAGAAAAACTATGCTCTCTTAGCTCTTGTTCCGTTGAAAATTTTGAGCTACAATGCGTACAGCTTACAGGCTTGCTTTCACTTTGGATATGAAACTGCATATGGAGCTCGAGCTCCGGGACAGACCCAATATTTTGTCGGCAAATAATACACAAAAATGGCATTTCACCAACATGCAAATTTGTGTGTCTTTTAAAATCATCCCTGTTTGTAATCACAGCCTTACAGCTTGAACATTGCGGTTGGCCCTGATTTTTATAGTGTTTCAGCTTATGTTCAGCCAACTCAAATGGAGACCCAAAATAATCATCACATATATTGCACTTAATACGAGTCGTAGAATTATTCATTGCATGGTGCAATTTTATGTGGTTCTCTAATTCACTGTAACTTCGGAAAACTTCACCACAGACGGAGCAAGGTCTAATTTCTGAATGAGTTGATTGAATATGGAGTAAAAGCATAGCGGTTGATGTAAATTGCTCATGGCAGGTTTCACACTTGAATTGAGCTTGGTACCCATAGCCAGGGTGAATACCATGTTCTGTTTGAATATGCCTTTCAAGAAGAAACTCTACTGAAAAAGTTTCAGCACAAATTGTGCATCGAAAACTCGGCATTGGGGAGTGAGATGTTTTGACATGAAGAGTAAATTCAGTTTCCGATTTGCATATTACTGGACACACCGTGCATCTGTAGACTTTACATTCATCACTGTGCTTTACAGCGAAGTGCACTTGAATTGCAACCTTTGAATCAAAAACCTCTTCACAAAGAGAACATTTAAATAAATGATGGGCATGTATATCTAGCAAGTGCTTTTGCAGCTCATCTGGCTTAGCAAACGTTTTTACACAAGCTTGGCAGCCGTATTCAACAGAAGTTGTTAAGACATGGGAAGCAGCATGAGCGTCAGCTTGACTGGAACTGAACCCTGCCATGTCTAATCCACATTCAGTGCAAGCTATTCTCTGTGGATACAAGCCTTGTGTAAAATGAAATTCTTATTTTCTTTTTTTAGGCTATTTATTTTTTATCCCCCCCCCTCCAAGGAGAGTTTTGATTATTTAAACATTATTAATAGCTTACCCTAGCTATAAAACCTAAAGGGGTGTCACTCAACACTGAAAAATCAAAGCAATCATCTAAATTTACCATTTTTCATTTAGATATGGTAACATAAGACATTTTAAAATACCAGACCCTAAATTCAATGAACTCAAATAGGCTACATATTTCAATGTCGGCCTTATATCACAAACCAGTTAACACGAGATACTTGAAGTGCCAAACACTATATTCACGGGACAAGCAACTTTGGTCAATTTACAAACCAAGTACGGGCGAGCAAACTAAAGAGCCAATCGAAAGTCTGGCTCCGTGATTCCCATCGTGGAGCACCCACCTCATCAGTACATGATATTATTTTAATGGGTCATGGACAGGGCGTGCTCCCTTTGGTAGAATTTACTTTCGAGGCTTTATTTAAAAAAAAACAACATTTTTTCATGTCAATGGCGTCACATTTAAATACATTTAAAGAGAACAAAAAACCATGAAAACCTCGGGATGGTATAGTGGATACGGCTGAACCGTTAGGATGAAAGCGCTCAGGTTCAATCCCGGTTCACCCGAGGAATAGTTCTATTCCGATTCTTAAATAAAACCATGAAAAATATGCCGTAGTAGTCACTATTTGAGAGAGGCTATCAGACTGAAAAGCATCATAATGTTGCGGTGACGTTGTACATTTTATCAAAGGGGTATCGTAAAAATCATTGTCCCTAAGCGAAGCTAATTCGTCAGGTAGGGCAAAATTTCAAAAAAAAAAATTGAAATGTCAAAATTTGAAACAGGGCAAACATAAATCGGTTTTGCCATTGCACAATCACCGGGAAATCAGCTCAGTGCATAATTAAAAATCATTGTCCCTAAGCGAAGCTAATTCGTCAGGTAGGGCAAAATTTCAAAAAAAAAATTTGAAATGTAAGAATTCGAAACAGGGCAAACATAAATCGGTTTTGCTTTCGCATAATCACCGAGCAATCAAGTTGGTGGATTTACCTGTTTCCGTAAGGAAGGATCTCACCTTGTTCGACTTGACATTACAGTATTTAATTATTTGCAATAGTACTTGATTGAAAGAGTGACAGTATTATTAAATACAAATAATGTCAGAATATGGAGGCTTTTTCATCTCAGATTATGGAAAATGTAAAGATAGATTTTATTTTACACCTTTTTAGGTTATATTTGCAGCTTAAAAAATCTTATTGTATCAAGTTTTGTCAAAGCTGCTACTATTAAATATGTATTTCAATGATATGCCTATCAGGCCCAGATGCAGGAATTTATTAGAGGGCTCACATTATAAAAGGGGGCGGGTAAAAACAAAAAGAAAACAAATTATAAGAGAAATAAAATAAATCGTGAGAAATTTCAGTTTTTGTTGATTTTGAGAGAGATCAATGACCCCTTGTGCCTTTGCTTGACCAGATATGAATACAGGAAGCGTTTTGAGAGAGAGGTCATGCTTTAAGGGGACACAACTTGACTGAAAACAAAGAGTTGGTAAATTATGGAAAAATATGAGATATAATAGAGAAATTCCCTGAAATCACAAGATCCGAATGGATCTGAAGGCATCCCCTAGCTTAGCCTACATGCAAGGCCTGAACCATATCTGTGTAAAATCGTTCAAACTCTATTTTTAATTTTGGTGCACTTTTTAGAGTAAAACTTTTTAGACTGTATTTTTATAATCGTTGCATCTCAGCAGGTAATTTGGATTTGAGTGTGGTTTTGACTTACATCTCACTGATGCATTAATATCATGAAAAATAGTTCGTGCCAAGCTAAAGAAAACCTGCTAGGTCCCAACCTGGGCCCCTTGTAAGCCACACTTCCACTTCCCCATAACACACACACACCCTATCCCCCATATGTGCCCCTGTCTCTGCCCACCCTTTAGATACTCTTGAAGGTGTTTTGTGTCTTACTGCAGTAAAATACTATTTGGTGCCACACATGCATGTATTTTTCAGATTTGCTACTTATCTATGTAAAAAGGCCAAGGAACTGAAACGTCGATTTTACACTTTATGTGCCATCAGTTGGAGACTGAAAAAGGATAGTGAGAGAGTATCTAAAGACATGTATGTTTGTACATTTGACCTACAAAAGCCACTTCCCTTTCCAAAATTAACCACTTCTATAGCCTATTATAAGAGAAATCTTTACCTTAACAACTTTGGAATTCATTGTTTCAATGACAAAACTAGTTATATGTATGTCTGGGATGAGACAGAGGGCGGAAGGGGATCTGTTGATCTAGCTTCTTGCATCCGTAAACATTTGGTTGAAAAGGTTCGATCATATAAACACATTGTTTTATATTCAGAGGCTTGCAAAGCGCAAAATAGAAATATAAAAACCAGTCTTACTCTCCTCAAACTACTTCAGGATCCCACTATGGAGGTTGAAAAAATTGATCTGAAATTTTTAATGCCTGGTCACTGCTTACTGCCAAACGATATCGACTTTAGAATTATAGAGAAGGAAGGAAAGAGAAATCAATCTATCTTTGTTCCAGATGATTGGTTTCATATAATACAAGATGCAAAAAAGAAATATCCTCGCTTTAAAGTAGCTAAAATGCCAAGAAATGAATTCCTGAGCACAAAAGTACTGGAAAAATGCATTACTAACAGACAGAAAGACATAAATGGTCACTTTTTCAACTGGCTAGAAATGCGATGGATAAGATTTGAAAAAAACTCTCCTTTGATAATAAAATTCAAGGAAACTCTATGTGACCTTGCTTGTTTTCGTGAAATCAATATTAAGAAAGAAACTGAAAAAGGTGAATCCCTTATTTCATTAGCAGATATTGAACAAGATTTACTGTATCCCTCACGTAGGCCCATGGATGAAATTAAGAAGGGAGACTTACTTTTGCTCTCACTTTTCATACCTCCAATCCATCAGTCTTTTTACAGTTCTCTTCCTGACCCTATGATAAAGGGATCAACTAACGACAACTGTTCCCATCTAAGTGAAGATAATGAAAATGACGAATTTTTTTATGTAGAACACTAAACTGTTTTCAATCATAATTGTAAACAATGTAAAAGTGAGTGATTATTTTCTTATTTATGCTAATTGATTAGAATCTGCTTCCCTTTTACAGCAAGACAGTTGGCCCAAAACAATATTTGGCAATATGTCATTCTTCATCCACAGGACGTGCCCTAACCATCTTAACCTTTCTCTAATTATAACCCCAGAAAGCGAGATTGAACCATACTTTTCGTACAGCCTACTATTTTAAATACGGTCTGTCATCTGAATAGCCAAAACAATTTATAGACAATTTCTCTGGAAAATGTCTCAAATTCCTAAACCATACTTGACCACTGTCATGGCTGCAGTTTCCAATATTCTAATCTTGGTTCCCAGACTTATCTTCCTATTCTTTCAAACTTTCCTCAACTGTAGAAAAACACCTGAGCCTTGGCTATTCTGGTTTTAACATCTTCACCACTCGTATCGTCTTTACTGAAGTTTTGTAGGTATAATGTTTTGACAGTTTGGAAAGACATAATGTCTTTTCATTTATTGGGTTCTTTGTTTTCATGGTTAAAGAAGAGTCCAGGTTGAAGCATGCTTTTTAACTGGACTCTGGAGTGTTCAAAGAAGAGCTTTAAAATCTTAAATTGCCCTTTTCTCGGAATGACTTTTGGAGTAGTCTTCAACATAAAGCATTTACTACACTATAAAATTTGAAAATACACTTGCAAGGAAAAGAAGGCTGTTATTTCATACCAGATAACTATAATATCTTTTATTACCTGCATATTATTCGAAAGTTTGTTTTATATTTTCATCTATCCAATATTTTTGTTTGCGAATTAATTAGGGAATCCAGGTTTGATTTCCCTTATCATTAAGTATTAAAACAGCTGCTTCATATATTCCGCGTTTTGTCCCAGTTCCCATATTCAGCTGCTTCATATTCTTGACAGGCAACAAATGGTTAGAAATTAAGACGCTTGCATTAGTAAGTTCTTTTGCGGTTTTGTCACACTTTGACAATTTTAATTTATTTGCTTTGCGGCAGACCATTGCAAATTTTCTTGCTAAAAATATAAATTATTTTAGCAGAGCGAAAATTTTGTGGTGCTTAACTGACAACTTATCAAAGTAATCTGGAAACTGTGGCGATTTTTGTGGCCCCAGCCTGCCTGGAAACCAAAACCCTTCCAGGTGGCGGCTAAACCCGCTTCGAAATAGTTGAAGTTTGTGACCAGCACATCATCCGCAAAATGACGCCCCACCGACATGTAGCCGGTGATTTTGCCAGGCAACGGATGGCGGTAGATTAATTCAGCAACCTGGGTCAGTTCATCACGCCCACCCCAGTCGTGACCCTGGGCAACAAGCATGGTCCACCGTTCTGCCACATGCAGCGCTAATTGCAGCTCCGTCCAATTGTAGCTGTCACCGTGGACGCGCTCGTCAAAGGTATAACGCTGCAGGGTAATGTCCATCGCTAATCTGTTGGACCAACGCCGCTGATAGCCGGCAAAGTAATCAACTTCCCGTTGCCGCCGGTCCCATTCAAAATCGACCCGGCTTAACCAGACCCCGGCATACCAACCGTCCGAGTTGTGCAACTCAACTTGGCCCTGATAAACCGGCTCCTGGTTACTGGCCTGCGCAAAGCCACGATAGTATGCATTCGATTTTGCCGCCACGCTGAAACGTACGGTGGATTCAGCAAACACCGAACCAGACACCAACAAGAGTGGCAGCAGACTATAAACAGGCCGCCACATCATAAACCTGCTTTGGAACCTGCTCCGGTCCGGACGCCTTCCGGCAACCCTCGCTGTAATGGGTGAGACTGGTGTGAGTGACCGCCTGGCTGTGCCGCGCGCGCAGCAACGCCGCCATACCGGTGAACCCCGCTGCCGCTACTGACGTGCCGCGAAAGACCTGGTAACCGCCACCCGCTTGCGTACTCAGGTGTTCCGTTCGCGCAAACCAATAGCCCGTATCAGCACCCACAGCAAATACCCCCGGCATACTGGCCGGGAAATTTGCCTCCGGCGCGGCAGAATTATCCGCGGCAACAACAATCATGCCATGCTTGTGGGCAACACCGAGCAAGTCTCCCAGCAGGGGGTCTGCCGGACCAGCCAGGCTCATGTTCAATATGTGCACGCGCTTGTCAATGGCTGACTGCAGCGCCTGGGCCAGGGCAAAAGAATCACACATGGTGCTGGCGGCTGCCGAAAAATGCAAAATTCCACATTTTTGCAGATAAGAGCTTGAAACCTCTTCAGTAGGGTTCTTTGATACGCTGAATGTGATGGTGCAATTTTCATTAAGATTTTCATTAGGATTCTGTGACTTTTAGGGGGCAGTTTCCCCATTTCCAAAAATAAGGCAAATTTTTTCAAGCTCGTAACTTTTGATGGGTATTACTAAACTTGATGAAACGTATATATTCAAAGTCAGAATAAAACTGCGGTTCTTTTGATGTATATATTGCTATCAAAATTCTGTTTTTTTTAGAGTTTCAATTACTATTGAGCCAGGTCGCTCCTTACAAATGGCATTTTCAGATCTTTTTACCTTTCATGACTCAAATATGACTAGTAACAGTGCTTAAATGCCAGAACACTTAGATTTTCTTTGTTTCCAACCATAATAAATCGATGATTGCCATAGACTGCTTCAAGTTCTATAAGTTGATCATTACCCCAAAGATTTGTCATTTCAACTAGCCTCAATTAACTCCTAATTCCGAACATAATTAATTCAAGCTAGATGTTTGCAAATAGTTCGTTGAAATGAAAGGACCTAACTAGCCAGAATACTAGATTTCCTCTTTTGCAAGGGGGGAAATAATAGCGTGACCTAACAAAGGAATTAATTAATTCGGTTTGTTCATTTCACGGAAAGCTCACAACTCTACAAACAATTTTGAAAGTTATCAAGTGACATCCAGCGAAATAAAATTGATCGGCAGAATCCTTCAAGATGTAATTCTCAGTTCGTGATCCGCCTTTTGCTTATGCAAACAATTCCCGTTTGTGATTCCCTGTCGTACTGGTGATTCCCTGTGATTGGTTAGATCCTTAGTTGGTTGTTTTGTTTTGACATCATATGAAATATTAAGCCCGTTCGGAGCTTGAACTTTAGTTGACTATTGTTTATTTACAGCCAACTCCAAACGTTTAACCCACCGTAGTCACAGCTCCTCTGATAATTTTATTCTAGTTGACTCTATTTAACTCCTATCACTGAGTAGCGTCAGTGTTATTTAAGTCACAGCAATGTCACTTAAGTAGAACCTTTGCTTGGCAAAAAAAAACTTTTTACAATAATTATAAGCCCCTCAGTTAAAAACAAAGGTAGTAGCATATTTCCAAAAATTCAAACTGATTACTTATAATTTTTGTTACAATTATTACTTATACAAGTCCCTATGAGCTTGCACAATTGTAAATAGAACAAATACCCTAAAATACAAATTTTAGCACTTTTAGTCACTAGATGAAAAGAAAATACATTGATTTTGAAATTCAAATAAATCAAAAAGAAAAGAGAGTTATACATACTTAAGTGACCAACAGTGGCGTCGTTTAGGGAGGGGCAGTTGCCTCCCAATAATTTGGAGAAAGAAAAATTATTATATAGATCATGTCTCCAGATACGGAACCCTCATACCCTCCACCCCCAATAAAAATGGTGGAGCTACGCCCCTGGTACCCAACACAACAGGGTTGATAGTGCTTTATACCATATTTAACTCACATTAATAGATCAGAGCTCAAGACTCAGTTTTAAATAGATCTTAGAACAGGATGGGGGGAATGCAAACGAGCCCATGTCTCAAAGTAGCTTTCCACGAAGCATTCTTTTGTTGTTTTAAAGGATGTGCTTTTAATTACGCGTAATTAGCTTGTTGTTAAGTTAAATTGATCAAATTAGCTGTACTACAAATTGCTACAATTAGCTATACTTCTTACTAAGTAAAATAGTGTCTGAATCAATGTGAAGGCCCAGCCTCCGAATATTGGGAGGTTCGCTTCTTAAACAGGCGGATACGAGTTTCACCGAGTTCCTCGCTAAATTTGTAAAGAAAATTTCTGCTTTCCATTGGAGAAACTTTCTATTATAGAAACTCAATTTCTATTGAAAGAAAGTTTATATTCTAGAAACTTGTTTAAACCCTGAGGGGCATGGTCCCATCCCAACTTGTTTTGCACCCTGTAATAATAGATGTAGACCCATTTGTCTCACATAATATACGTACTATAAAACTACAGAAAAAACACAAAAAAATATTTTGAATAAAATAGGCTGACAGCAAAGGTAAATGATAATTATAGAAGCATTTAGTTCTTCCAGTTGCTTCTCATTAGCAGAAGCTTTTTTCCCCTTTCATTAATTTTTCGTATCCTCTTATTTATACATTCTAGTACACAGTGTATGTTCTAATACACTTTGCAAGGATTTTAAGGGGGCTATAGCCCTTTTTAGAACACGGTAGCAATCTTCCATTCAGTTGGTAATTACTTGCACACAATTTGTACTTGCACACTAAAACTTGTTTTTGAAATCTGTACTCTAGAATATATCGAGCTTGGTAACCATTGTCCCTGCCAACGATTTTATTCCTAGTAATCAACTAGAATAGACTGCTTTAATCTTCCACGTTTTGGACTTACTCCCACTCGGAACTTAAAAATATTGGTATATTCCTGGGCAAATATGCAAATTTCTTTCTTTTTATTCCGATTGTATAATTAGGGGAATCTTGTTTCAAGAAACATAGTTTTTTTTTCTTTTAATTTTCTAATTCCGTTATTTTTGCAATTCACATCCACAGAGCCAAAAAAGAAAGCTTTCTTGCAGGTGAAGTTTTAGCAGGAAAGATTTCATTTTTTTTTCGTTTGTTTACGGGGAAAAAAATCAATGCAGTCAAAACTTAAATTGAACGTTCAGAAGCCAAATCGAATAGGTCCATTAAAATCATAATGGGATAAGCTTGAAAAGGAACGCAATCCTGATTCAGTATGAATATACTAATCAAACAGTATAAACAAAATTCAGAATTTGCTTCGGTATTGGATCATGAGCCTGAAAATCTATGTGGTATTTGCTAGCTAATTTTCTTTATTATTAGTTTGAACTTTAAGCATTTGTGTTAAGAATTATCCCTTTGAATGTAGAAGGCTAAGAGTCATCGGGTGCTTTGAAACTACAATCTTAGGAATCGTACATAGACTTAGTCTTTACGGTATCTTTGAATACGAGACTGTATTAATTTTGTAGTATACCCCTCACCAGCACTAGCCTTCAAAAGCATGGCACTATAGGAAATTTCCATGGTCTGAGACAAATGGAGGGACGCAGTTTTAGGGACGCTGACGTCCCTTAAACTGCTGCTAGGTCACAAATTTAAAAAATAAATCTAATAAATTTGCGACACGATATCTGGGAGAGAAAGAAAAATTGCCAAATTTTAAGTTATATTACCTTCAACAACCTTTCCTGGTGAAACGTTTATAGCAGGAGAAAATTGTTTCTGCCGTCCAGCTGCTGCGGCACTTGTTTGTCTTCCAGCCCCTCGGGTGCTTCGTTGTGATGCTTGTGATCTCTGTACAGCACCAGGCTGTTCGAAAAATGGCTCATTTCGTACTGCAGCACTCTTTAATAAAAAAAAAATATACACAAACATAAATTTAAACATGGTTACATAGATATACAAAAATACAAAAACACTTAAAAATTCGATGAAACCCAAATTGATAGAAGAAATATTTTATTAAAAGTAATTAAAACTTAAATTGGTTATTTGAAGAATGAAATGGAGTTTACCATTTTTAAGTGCGTGTCCACTGCTTCTGTAAAGAGGCTTCTAAAGTCTTGCTCTTGTACAGATGCTTCTAAAAATCTACTATTGATTCTTCATGATCCTGATATACTGTGTATTTCACCCAAAGTTCGTTCCTTCAAGTGCTTAAGAGCTCTTGGTCAAGTTTTAGTGTACCCTTGGGGTAGATCCTCACGAGAAAAACAAATCACGAATGGATTTATTTTGGCGATCCTAGGGGCCAACGAACGATAATGTATCTTGAGGTTCCATGGTTACCCATATTTTCCAAGGTGAAACCGCTATCAATAGCATCAATATATAACTGAACCGATTAAATTGGAGGGTTACAATTCCAAACGCTACCCATGGGAATGATTCATATGTTTTACGGACATTGTATAGTGTTTTCGCAGAATTAAAACACAACATATTTCCAGTTAATGGTTATTTTAGAAATCACCCCATTTAGGATAGGAACCAACTGGAGATACTCACCCCGATTGCTTGAGAAACTGACTAGGCTGTCAAAAATTACAACATTTTTACTAGTACTGAAAGAATCTATAAAAAAAATAGTTCCATGAAATTAATGTGAAAAGGAATACAATCATTTTCTTACCTGAGCTGCAGCTCCAACACTACCCTTCTTTCTTAATTTGCCCGAAGATCCGGATGACCCGCCGGTACCGGTGCACTTGAAAGATGCGCTAAATGAGAGTAACGAGACGCTTTGGGAAGCTCAGATTGTTCGCACGGAGGGAGCCCTGGACCAAAACTCCCTCGAATTGTTCGCGATTGCGCGGATGGAAGATCCGTTTGGTCGTCATTCGGGACAGCCTCCGCTGCGGATCGGCCAACCCGTCATCGGATTGGTTCCAGGGCGGACACTGCAGAACGTCGTGGCCATCCCTCGGGTGGCTGTGCGCAAGCTCGAGAACATCTTCCTCGTGGATAAGAAAGAACTCACCTTGAGCCAGCTCACCATCAAGCCGATATTCTCCGACGAGGATCATCTCATCGTGGACGATCCGGCGATTACGCCCGACAAGTATCTCGCAACTACGTATTTGATCTACGCGCCGGAAGGTTCGAAAGCAGAGATCCTTCCGGAGATTGGTGCGACCAACACCACGGCGACGGCAACCAACTCCTTGCCATCGAAGACCGCTGTAACCACCAAGAAGAACACATAAGCTTGGACGGATGATCCGTTGGTTCGCCAATAACGATATCGCAGCCAACTTCCTGATGGTGGGCCTGTTGTTGGCCGGTCTTTATACCGCTTTCTTCAAGATCCCGCTCGAAGTCCGCCCATCACGGACCTTTGATACGGTCTTTATGTCTATGCCGTATCGGGGAGCCACGGCCAAGGACGTCGAAAAAGCCATCCTGATCCCGGTGGAAGAGGCCTTGGAAGGCCTCAGCGGGGTGAAGATGGTGCAGACCGACGGTTATCGCGGGCAGGCTCGCATCTATGTCAATGCGGTGGATGGCTATGACATGCGCGTACTCTTGGAGGATGTCCAGAGTCGGGTGGATCAAATCACCACGTTCCCACAAGAGGCGGAACGCCCCCGAGTGTACATTCCGGACTCATCTCAGTACCGTGAGGTTCTAACGGTGGCGGTGACCGGCAAACTGGACGGGGATGATTTGCGCAAGGTGGCTCAAACCGTGCAGTCGGATCTCTTGGAGATTGACGGCATCGAAACGGTCCATGAGACCGGAAAGGTCACGGCGATGATCCTGTTCGTGCTGATCGGCGCGACGATCTTTTCCGGCGTCTTCAAGAAGCTGGGCGGCGAGGACATGATCCGCGACGCGGTGACCGGCACGGGATTCGGGCCGTTCGGCGTGATGATCCTGTTCATGATCATCCTGTTCATCCTCGGCTGTTTTCTCGAATGGATCGAGATCACCTTAGTGGTCATGCCGCTGTTCACGCCGATCGTGCTGGAGCTCGATTTCGGCTTCGGCTTCACCCAGACCGAGCAGCTGATCTGGTTCGCCATCGCCGTGGCGGTGAACCTTCAGACCAGCTTCATGACGCCGCCCTTCGGCTTCTCGCTGTTCTATGTCCGGGGCGTCGCCCCGCCGGGAACCGCGATCTCCACCATCTACAAGGGCGCGCTTCCCTTCGTCGCCCTGCAGCTTGCGGGTCTCGTCTGCGTGATCATGATCCCGTTCCTGACCATCGGCGTCGTGCGGGCGCTCGGATAGGTCTTCGCCCTCCCCGCCCCTTCTCTCCGGACCGGGGGCGGCCCGGTTCCGATTCCTTTTTTTTCAGGAGCGCCAAACGCAATGAGCGACATGCGCGCCGATCCGGCGGCGGTCGAGAGCCTGCTCGCCGCCATCCTGCTCGCCGATGGCTGTTCGCCCGAGGAGGCCGGGGCGGTTTCGGCCCATCTGGTCGAGGCCAGCCTCAAGGGCCATGACAGCCACGGGGTCATCCGCATCCTGCGCTATCACGCATGGCTCGGGAGCGGCCGCATCCGGGCCCGTCAGCCCCTCAGAACCCTGCTCGACGCCGGGGCGATGCTGCATTTCGACGGCGGCGACGGCATGGGCCAATGGCTGGCCGGCCAGGCCACGGATATGGGCGTCGACCGGGCGCGCGCCCATGGGCTCGCGCTGGTCGCGCTGCGGCGCGCGGGGCATATCGGCCGGCTGGGCGCCTATGCCGAACAGGCATGCCGGGCGGGGATGATCAGCATCCAGTTCTGCAACGTCGCCGGTTCGCGCCTGGTCGCCCCGTTCGGCGCGGCGCAAGTTCTTCACCGGCCGCAATATCGACGGGCAGGAAATCTTCGGTTCGATGGACTACGGCAAGAAGGACCCTTCGCTCGGCTGGCGCTACACCGATGCGTGGATGTCCATGGCCGGCATGGGCGATGTCGGCGAGCCGAACGGCCTGCCGGTCGACGAATGGGGCATTCGCGTCAACGAGAACTCCCAGCCGACCGGTTCATGCGTCGCACGGGGCGGGGCCACCAACGCGCCGGCCGCCGTCTATGCGGTGACCAAGGCGATCGAATGGCTTGAGAAATATTCTCCGCCGGCCGCCGCGGGCATGACCTTCTCCGAGGCCGGCCCGATCCCCGCGCAGGGCAATGTGGCCCAGCAGATGTTCTGGTACACCGCCTTCACCGCCGCCACGGTCGAGCCCGGCCTGCCGGTGATGAACGAGGACGGCACGCCGAAATGGCGCATGGCGCCCTCGCCGCACGGGGTCTACTGGAAGGAAGGCCAGAAGGTCGGCTATCAGGACGCCGGTTCCTGGACGCTGATGGAATCGACCCCGGTCGACCGGGCCAAGGCCGCGTGGCTTTATGCCCAGTTCGTCACCTCCAAGACCGTGGATGTGAAGAAGGCCCATGTGGGCCTGACCTTCATCCGCGAATCCACCGTCCAGCATGACAGCTTCACCGAGCGCGCCGACAAGCTCGGCGGTCTGGTCGAGTTCTATCGCTCGCCCGCCCGCGTGCAGTGGTCGCCCACCGGCACCAACGTCCCCGACTACCCCAAGCTCGCGCAGCTCTGGTGGCAGAATATCGGCGACGCCATGTCGGGCGCCAAGACGCCCCAGGAGGCGCTCGATTCGCTTTGCTCCGATCAGGAGCGCGTGCTCCAGCGGCTTGAGCGCGCCGGCGTGCAGGGCGATATCGGTCCGAAGCTGAATGACGAGATGAGTGCCGATCACTGGTTCTCTCAGCCCGGTGCACCTTACGCTAAGCTTGAGAACGAAGACGAAGAGCCAAAGACGATCGCTTATGATGAGTTGATCAAGTCCTGGCAGTAAAGGGTCTCCTCCCTGAATGTGGGGCGCTTGGCAGAGGCCCTTGCTGGAGTCCACCCTAGGTGGAAAAGGCTTACGACACTCTCAACGCCACCCCGGCATGAGGTTTAAGTAAAGTAAAGTTAAGTTGTAGCTGCTGGCTCTTTTACTGTGCTCTATGTCTATCAATAACTGATTACCACATAAACGTTTTACTAGTTATTACTAAGCTATGTCATTGCGTTTCACTACTATTTGTAATGGTTGCGGAACAACGTTTAATAAAACCATTTTCTCAGCCCTAAAATGTGCCAGCAACAAATAAAAGATAGACCAATTTGCAGAATTATGTAACCCCTAGTCCTTGAAGAAGAACAAGCTTTACTATTACAAGTCATTCCTCAAAGAATGAAAGTTTAAAGTCTGCAAGTGTCTAGGCTGTAAGATTCAACGGTCTGAAGTTCGTTGATTAACGTCTCTTTGGTTGTAGGTAGCCTCTTATTAAATTTTGGTGACCGCAGACACTTTTATACGGAAACTAGGTGGAGCTCAAAACTGGTGGATGTCTCTGAAAATCCATTGGCACTGACCCCTGGCCTTAAATTGCTTTTCCCATGATTTTTAAGCCTAATAGAGGTCTTGTAAGGGAAACTCACATTTCAAAATCATCTTTCTCGTGTCCCATGTTTCCTAGTTAATTGTCCCAAAACCTTCAAATCAATTAGTATCATAAAAAAAATGTCTGCTTACCTCTCTGCTGCAGTTGCTTTTGCTTAAATAACAGCAAAAAAAGTAACACAAATAGAAAACAGACAGAAACAAATGTAAAACAGATGGTATGTTTAGATATTCTAGGGCACATATTTCTAACTATTCATAATTCTAAAATATTAGTTTATATTCAATTTGCTTTCCCCAGCAGGCATAGACAGGAAACTGGAAATTGATGAATCTTGTTTAGAAATAATCCTCGCATTCGCATTGATTGTTCTTATTTGATGCCTGCTGTTCTTTGTACATTTTGTACAACAGAGTTGCTTGTTCTTATGATAGATTTTGTTTTTAAACTATAAACATAAGTTAAACTAGATCTACATTGCATGGGCAACGTAAGGAAAATGCATGCCAAAGAATACTATGAAAAATTTGTAAATCATAAAGGCCTTGATATTGCAATAAAATCTCTTAAAACATTAGAAAAAAAATATGATTTGATTATTTTAGAAGGAGCTGGCTCACCTGCTGAAATTAATTTACAAAAATTTGATATTGCAAATATGAGAATTGCTCATAAAGCAAATTCTACAGTATTATTAGTTTCAGATATAGATCGAGGTGGTTCTTTTGCAAGTCTTGTTGGAACTATGGCATTAGTTGAAAAAAAATATCAAAAATTAGTAAAAGGTTTTATCTTTAACAAATTTCGTGGGGATCTAGATGTGTTAAAACCTGGATTTAAGAAACTCAAAAACATTACAAGTATACCTGTTATAGGTACGATTCCTCTGATGACTTTTGATTTACCCGAAGAAGATTCTCTTAATACTACACCTAAAGATTTTAGGTGGACAAAAAAAAATATTTTAAAAATTGATAATGAACTAAACAAACTAGCACAAACTATCAAATCAAATATTGATTTAAAATCCATTGAGAAGATGTTAAAATGATTGTTGAGTCTTTAATTGTAATCGGATTTGCTATTTTATTTGATTTTAAATTTGGAGATCCTAAAAATAAATATCATCCTACTGCTTGGATTGGAATTTTAATTGCAAAATTAACTCCAGCAGCTAAAAATCAACATTCTGTAATTGAAAAATTCGGTGGTGTTTGTATTGTTATTATTATTTCTGGTTTGGTAATTTCATTACTTTTTGTATTAAATGCTGGAATTTCGTTATTGACAACTGATTATATTTCTCTGATTGTTTCTGTACTTGTTGGTGGATTGTTATTAAAAACAACAATTGCTATTCGTGGTATGGAAAAACATGCAAAATCCGTGTTAGAATCTTTAGATGATGAAAATCTGGATATGGCTAGAACCCATCTATCGATGATTGTTAAGAGAAATACCAAAAATTTAGATAAAAATCATGTAATTTCAGGCGTGCTTGAAAGCGTTAGTGAAAATACTGTTGATGGAATAACAGGACCTTTGTTGTATTATGCTAAAGTTAACTCGGAATCACAAATAAAACGTCAGAATGCTGGTTTCAGTCAACTTGGAATGTGATTCGAACGCAACTCTATACTCTTTGATCAGTCCGCCAACTCTGGCTGAGAAGGAACAGGTTTTTTTTTAAATTTGTTTCTGGTGGTAGAGGTAGTTAACTCTCTTTGCATTTGGCTATGTAATCCATGTATATAGGCTTATAGCAAGCAATCTGCTTCCATAGAATACCCAGATGATCACTATTCTTTTACAAGGAAAAGCCTCTTTGCTTTAGCCTTGAAGGATGTCAGAGGACTCGTTTTTCTCATTTCAGCTGAAATGACATTCCAACTAAAGCAGGGGGGGGCAAACATTTTAGTTACAAAAAATAAAATCCAAGCTGTGATTTAAGGTAAAATAAGTTAAAGTTGTAGAATAGCAGCTCTTCAGAAGAAGACATGTTAGAACAAAAGGAGAGCACTTTTAGACTGCTAATTTGTAATTGTAGGCTATGCTCTTTTTTAAGGTTGAAGCTGTGTTTGTGGTGATTCACCTTCATCCCTGATGGTCCCATGTATAGCCTTAGGATATATTGGAAATTAAAGTTATAAAAATCTAAGACAATGTAATTTGTACTTATAATACCAAGCATATCTGCATTAAACACATAATCAAGTTTTGTTCTATATTAGGCCTAGGCTATGTAGAATAATTTTAGCCTAGGCCTAGTTAACACATCTTGACTATATTTCCTTATCTCCCTATTTTAATGTCACTTAGTTTTTATTTATAACTTGAACTTGTTTAAGTTTGACTAGTTTTTATCTTTTTAAATTTTAATTTACTTTATATGGTTGAGTTATTGACTCACAAATAATTATCCATCATGATTTTTCTTCTCTTTCTGTGGATTGTTCTGGGTACCCAGCTGACTGACTGTATATCAAACAATAGGTTATACAAAAAATGTGGTTCAATCCTGTTTTCTAGGTCTATAATGAAAGAAAGGTTGAGTGACACTTGTATACTTGGAATGTGTACATTCCATGGTGCAAAATGCGTTTAGAATAGCACCAAAAATTGCAGCTGAATAAAGAAAGTTTTCTTTAGCATGACCAGACAGAAAGACAGACCAGAAAGACAGACCAACCAGACAGACAAGACAGATAGACAGACAGAACAGACAAACAGTTTAGAGAGACAGACAAGCCGGGCAGAGAGAAAGACAGACTTGACACACCATAAAGACCAGATAGACTGATAGAAAGACCCACAGACACACAGACCAGACAGACCAAACAAAAACACAGACACAGAGACAGACAGAAAGATAGGCCAAACAGACAAGACAGACAGACAAACCAGACAGACAGACCGACAAGGCAGACAGAAAAACAGACCAGACAGATAGACAGACAGACCAGACAGACTAGACAGACAGACACAAAGAACCACAGACAGACACATAGACAGACCAGACAAACCAGATAGACCAGACAGACACACAGAGACAAAGACAGGCTAGACAGACGAACAGTGCAGACAGACAGACAGACTGACAAACAAGACAGACTGACAGACCATACAGACAGAAAGACCAGACATACAGAGAAACTAGACAGAACAGATAGACCAGATAGACCGACCAGAGAGACAGATAGACAAGACAGACAGACAGACGAGACAGACTGACAGATCGACAGACCAGATAGACAGACCAAACATATAAACAGACCAGACAAATAAACAGACCAGACAGATAAGACATAGCTGATATAGGAGACAGACAGAGAGACAAGACCGTCAGGCATAGCAGAGAACAAGACAGATTCGACAGGAAGACAGATAGACGGACAAACAGACCAGACAGACAGCCAGACCAGACCAGACAGAAAGACAGACATAACTCAGACATACAGACCAGAAAGACAGACAAACAAACAGATCGGACTGAAAGAGAGACAGATAGACAATACAGACAAACAAACCAGACAGATAAAAAAACCAAACAGACAGAAAGATTAGAAAGACTGACGGAAAGACCAGAGAGACAGACAAACAAACAGACAAACAGACCAGACAGACAGACTGACAGACAGACAAACAGACCAGACAGATAAACTGACAAGACAGACAAACAGTCAATAAAAAGGTATCATCCCTATTTTGAACTGTTTTACGTTGAGCTTGATGTTTCAAAATAAACGGCTTTTGCTTATGTAGACATGTTGCCATATTCAGCTCACAATCATTTAGAGGTCGATAGAGAATGGATCTTAATTATTGAATGCTTATTTTCAAAAATCCACATTAAAATCACAAAAAATCACATTAAATCATTAATCAGTAAGAACATTGTATTTGATTTTACTTTACAGGTGTTTCTGAACAAGCAGATAACAAATCTATTGCTAATATGACACGACAATCTTCCAAAATAGAAACATATTAAGAATATGCTGGAGGGGGCACGGGTCTTGAGACCTTATCCGGCGCTTTCAAATCTACGACATTGTAAATCCTTGCATGTCTAGCATTTAGACAGCTTCTGACCCAAACACCAATCATGAAATACGATTTGGACGTTTGCATTGCCTAATACCCACAGCTTTATAATTAGGAATTTTAGAAAATACTAAACATAATTTCTAGTATTAACCAAAATTAATGGAAGGGGGATGAAGGGGTAACAGACTATAAGAACCTTAGTTTTGGCCATAAAATCATACAAATTGAAGTTACTTGTATGACTATGATTCGAACAAGGAGTAAAATGTCCACCTTTCTGTTATTAAAAAAAAAAACATTTATGAACCTTCTGTTTTAAATAAAATATTTGAACAAATTCAGTGCCTTTTTCCCTAATGAGATGTACAATTTGGCAAGATTTAATATGTTCGCTTTTCCGTCAACATTTATCTATGGACAGGAAAGTATCCGTAGAAAAGTATGCCTTGGGGTACGCTCCGAATCCTAAATGTCTGGGCACTTGTTGTAATTATAAAAAAGAGTGTTCTTTTTATAATGGCGTCTCCCCCTCCCATGAAAAAAATTATGCGTACATACCTATCTATGAAACCTCTGTTGTTGTTTTTTTGTTATTATTAAATTGACAGAAGTAAGTTTTATTTTTCAAATACAAACACAAAGTGATTTTAAAACCGAAAATGAAAAAAAATACATTGAACAAGGCGAACGGACTATGATTTTTCTTGTGCTGATAGGTTTCGATAGGCAACTGTCAAATTAAAGAATGTTGCCAATTCATAATCGACATACAATATAATTATTTAATTCGTATATTGTTATCGAAATCTTTTAGTTTCATTTTCAACTAGGATCGACCTTATTTATATTTTATTACCATGAATGGTTTGACATGATCGATGAACTTAATTGGGTAACTGTAACATAACAAAATATCTCTCGGGCACAAAATTTCCGATTCAGTGTGATCTAGAGATTAAATGTGATAATCCTATTCATAAAAGAAAGCACATTCCTTCGTATATTGATGTTGGATGACAAGAAAGGAAATTCCAATATTTATGAATATGTTTTGGTTGCTAATAGGTCGTGAAGATGAGCTGAGCTATTTTTCTAGATTTAAATTTCTCACCAAATCTATATAAATGTAAAAAAGTCAACGTTAATGCTGTTTCCCTTTTCCAAACGTTTTTCCATATGTTTCAAAACGTATATTATGTGCAGTTTTATGCTGCACATAAAACTGTGCTTTATTTTCATGGGCTACCATCTGTGACGCATTTTCGTAAGGTAGCCTAACAATATTATTTTATAAGCGTATGCCAGGAAAGAAATTCAAATAACCCCGCGTTTTGAAAACCTGATTGACCCTCTTGTACTCCAGTGTGAAATTTTAAGTAATTAGAAAGATTAAAAAGAGCAATTTTCCTTGTTTGGTTTTCTGTATGCAACTTTAAGCCAGTAAAAAAAAATAAATAAAAATTTAGTCACAGGATTTAAAAAAAAACTATTTTTTTCCTGTGCTACACGTTTGCGAAATATGTATTTGTCATTCAAATGTAATTTACAATTTAGCTCTTTGAACTTGTTGAAATTAGACACCCCGACCATACAAAAGTCGGATAAGGTTGTGATTTCCAGAAAGCATAACTGTTTCATTAGCTCTTACTAAGTCTCTTCTACAAATAAAACTCCCCAATGCTCTTCCTGGCTAAAGGGCTCGAGGGGGTACTAACTTCAAGCTACCTGTTGCAGATTTGTTCTGCCACACATCAGCCCGCCACACGCGGTTTGGGCCCCGAGCTTCCGGTCGGTCCCGCCACATCGACGACGGCCTTTAGGGAGATCCCGTGGGTGATCTTCCCTACCCCATAGGTCCGATAACCGTGACGCGAAAAATACTGAGGCAAGAGATGACCGACAAACCGCTGAGTATCCTTTTCGAGATCCCGCCGTGGCTGGCCATAGAGCCCCGTCGTCGAGGGAAACAAGCCCGAGAGGAAAGATGCTCGCGAAGGACCGCACAGGGGAGCTTGGCAGTGGGCGTTGACAAAAAGCGTTCCTTCCTGGGCCAAGCGATCCATGTGCGGGGTCCGAGCATTGGGATGCCCGCCTAAACAACCAACCCAATCGTTGAGATCGTCGACAATAATCAATACCACGTTGGGCCGCTCCGCAGCCCCCAAGGAACCAACGGCAAGAGTTACCAACGCGAAGATCCAACCGAGAAAGAAACGCATGGCAGTCTCCCCACTAGCAACTGGTTGGGACTTCCTGCAACACTTCCACACAATGAGGGATGGCGCCCACGACAAACCCGAGGCACTCAACCGCTCCCTTGGGCTTTCCGGGGAGACAAATGACCAAGGCCCTCTCCACCGCCACCGCTAGACTGCGAGACAGGATCGCATTCGGCGTTATCTTCATGGATTCAATGCGCATCACTTCCCCAAAGCCCGGAAGCTCGCGATCGGCGATCTCTCGCACCGCTTCGGGCGTGATGTCCCGGATCGCCACTCCCGTGCCGCCGGTGGTGAGGATCAGGTTGCAACCGCCACGAATCAACTCCTGCACGGCTCGTTGGATCTCACGTTTCTCGTCCGCCACCAAGGTGTCGCCCGAAACGGTCCACCCATACCCCTCCGCCGCCTCTTTGAGCGCGGGCCCTCCAAGGTCATCATAGAGGCCCTGTGACGCGCGGTCTGATATCGTGATAATCCCGGCTTGAATCTGCATCGCGAGAGTATGAAAGGCGCCGTCAGGGATGTAAACGGGGAATCGGATCAGGGAGAAACGTTCGGCGTTCCGGATTCCGGCTCGGGCGAGGCCATCTGCGCAAAAAACCTTATTTATAAAGTGCAATCAATGGACTTTTTATAATATGAGAAAACTAGCTTGTTTTTATCACACCCATGTCAAAAGTCTTAGTAGTGGATGGACTTGTATAATAAATTGAAATCTACAATATAATTTGCTTTCATTTTACAAATGAAAATTGATTTGGAAAAATTTTCTATTAGGAGTTTTAATTAGAAGAATTTTCTTAATTCTAATGCTGATTCCAAAATTGGGATATTTCCCTAATTGTTCCATCACTTATTTGGATGTTTTATTTTTTAGGTAGTGGGAGGAAATGGCTCCGCAGAATCTGACCCCTCAGTAAGTCTTTCTCCTGGAGCTTCTAGTACCCTTGATGTTTATCTACCTGCTAGGAAAAAAGTGAGACGAGCAGCAACAGGTTCTACTCAAAATGGTAACTTGATTGATTTTTTGTTTTATCTTTTTGTGTAGTGAAACAAAAAAAAAACTTAAAAAAAGGTTTCTATTGGGCAATACCAAGAGCTGAGGTATTTCTGTCTTGGTAGAATCCTTTACCATATGGTGCTTACCATAAGCCACGCCATCCCACTTAGTAACAGGTTTTCGCTGTTAGAAGAAACTGATCTTGCAGAATCGTTGGAACTCCAAGGAACTTTTACCCGCTGCTCTCTCAATTTACACCCGACTTGAACCTCTTCCCCTCCCACTTCAAAACTGGTTTAGTAGTCTCTCGGTCGACGATGGTGAGTTTGAGCCTGACGACAAACTTTCTACCATACTCTGAATAATAATATTTCACTTTTAGGTGACGTTCTCCTCACTCCGGCATTAACTTCAATACTTACACTCCGCCAAAGTTGCCTCAGAATAAAGCTTTTTGAAAAAATCTGTTATGATTTAAATCGATAAAAACGATCAAACGATAAAAACGTTTTATCGATAATCGATAAAAATGTTATCATTTCCCAGTTTTCCCCCTTACGAATGCCGAAAGTTTGAATTTTGAAAAGTTAGTCGAGTTAGAAGCAACAGAAAAATTGAACCGTATTGATATAATTGCAGTTACTGAAGTCCACGCCCTCGCAAGCTCCGGTTTTGTCGTGCTATTATATAAAAATAATTATTTTTAATAAAATTTTTCTACTACCACTACCAAGTGTATTTATGGTGCAAAATTTTCACTCTATTATTTTTTGACTTAAAATTACGCTAAAAGAATGCAAGCAGTATATTTTTACCCGTAGTTTATCGTTTAATCAGATATGGACAAGCTAAGCATTTTAGGGCTTCTTTAGTCCTCGTCATTAAGATTCACTTACAAATACAAGAGTACTGTCGAGACTTGTTAGCAAGGTGGAAGTGATCAAACAGATAACAGTAAATCTTCAGTAATGGATTTTCTTCATGAGGATCAGAAAACTTGCTCAACCACCAATTTACGTGAGAGTTCTAGTAAGGTACTCCAAGGAGATGAAGATAAGTACGTGAAGCTTACAGAAACTGTCAGTGTGTTAAATATTTCTGAGAAAGAAGAAAGGTTGCATCAAAAAGATCGTATTGTTTATTCTGTGCCTCCTCCCTTAGAATCCATAAGAGAAGATAGGACAATAACCCCATCTGGAATTGAGGTAATAGTTACGCCGTATCGAGACAGTCCGTATCCGTCGCCCATACCATCACCTCTTAGTGAAAATCTTGAACTACTAAATGTGTTAAAATCCGAAGAACTTATCTATCAAAATCTACGCATATTTGAAGTTTCTAGTGACAAAATTCCTGAAGATTTCCAAGACGTGCCCTGTGTTGATACTTCAAATCATTCAAGCCCTATAGAGTGCATTGACGGGGAAATTATTCCTTCTTCCCTATGTGTAGATCACTTGTCTGAATCTTTACATTCAAAGACTCGGTATATTTGTGAGGACTGTTTAGCAGGGAGTCATAAAGCAACTGATGGAATACTTAAGAGCCCACTAGGATACGGTTCAGAGAGTACCTATAGCTTTGAAGTAGATGCCTTATTAAACCAAATTTGCAACGCTTCTATTGTCGGAAGTAAGGTTCTTTATGATATTAATTTCAAAATATTTTTCAAAAACAAACTTTTCGAAGAAAAGTAAAGAGTGAAAAAAAATTTATCCTATTTGTGATTTTTATCTGTTTCTGTTGTTGCTCTTTTTTTTCACTATAATAGTGACTCTTTAAAATGAAAAGCTACCATTAACAGTAAAACTAATCGAATATATAAGTAAATGTAGCTGCCTACAAGAATAAAATAATTGACTGTAAAATGCTCCTGAAGGAGGATGGACACTGAAAGATTAAATTCAAGTACCCTATTTAACTTTTTCCATGCCGTATGATCCTATTTGGAGCCCTCCCATTGTAAGACAAATAGTCCTTGTGTGATTCGGATTTCAACAAGGAACAACATGACTACTTGCATAATTATGTATCCTCAATGTCTATTTTCTCTCTGAAATAAGCGATTTTGTGACAAGGTTTTGGTGTAACATGCACCAAAAGGGCAAGAGCCATGGTTCTTGGAGCCATGACCATGGTTCTGCAGTAGAGCCATGGTTATTCAAGGTAATGTGGACCGAAAGTACCTTGGATAAACAAAAACCCGGATAGCTATGAACTGGACTCTCGGGATAAATCGGAATAAGCAGTATAACTCAGATTCTATAAACAATCAAGAAGGAAACATGCGTAAAATCACTAAAGCTTGACCAAATTTGTTAAGTAAATGTCGATTTTGGCTTATAAATTATAAATAACTGTAGCACTCTAACATTATCACCAATGTAACGTGCTATCTTATAACGTGATGCACCTTTTTACAAAGAAAGGTTTATTTTTCTTCACGGCACCGTCACCACCGTCACCAGTGCATAAGATTTCTATTTAAATACAGATTGTATATTTATAATTTTTATTGATTATTAGCAAAGCATTAAAATAATTGACATTGTATTTTAGCAGGACACACAATTATGCAAGGAGAGTACCTTGGTTAAACATGATCTCAGTTAGTTGGGACTAGGATAATTGCGGCTCTATTGTACTTATAACATCGGATTTATGAGTTTTAGATCTATCCGTTCATGAAACCAGAAATATTATTTTACTTATAAATTTCTTAGAGAAGGCTCTAAACTTGCTTAAAGAAATAAAAACATTGCCGTTTTCTTCAAGGTACGGCCTAAGATATAAAATGTTGGAAAATAATTGATCCCGTCTGTCATTTTCTTCTTGAAGTAAAAATGTTAACAAATAAAATTATTTTGTTTGAATATGCAGAAATATTAAACGTAAACAAAT
Organism: Alatinidae sp. Z8VKAUB7J3; assembly: GCA_010016025.2. Classification (NCBI taxonomy): domain Eukaryota; kingdom Metazoa; phylum Cnidaria; class Cubozoa; order Carybdeida; family Alatinidae; species Alatinidae sp. Z8VKAUB7J3. The sequence continues at coordinate 138,446,026 of JAAAKM020073195.1, forward strand.
TTCATTAACAGTATATAGAGTTTCGAAAGTAAAAAAACTGCTAAATGAAAAAGGTATAAGAATATTTCTCCAAAGAGGAAAATTTAAAGTGAAAAAAAAAGGAATTACAAAGACAGGAAAACAATGCCATGGCCTATTAGCAGCCGAAAAGGCAAGTCCAAAAAATTGTCGTGATTAGATTTTTTTTTTATAATTTTAATATTCAAAGAATATTAGCGAACTCTGGAATAGTATCCCAGGAGGGAGAAAACGACACTAAACTCTAACATTATTTTATCGTTTCTAGATAAAAAATTTAGTAAATGTTCCCCACATCACAATCTTTGCAATATGTATGTCAAAATAAAATATTCCTAAAATATTCTTAATTTTCAGCCATACTACAATCCCCCGTCGCAACAGTTCAGCCAACAAATGCCTATGTCAATGCCTTCATCTACTCCATCCCAAACACCGCAGTATGGTATTCCAATGCCTATGTCAATGCCTGCCTCTGCTCCACTACCATCACATCAGTTTAATACGCCTATGCCATCACAGCAGTTCAATACACCAATGCCTATGCCGATGCCAATGCCTGCGTCTGCTCCACAGTCAATGCCTTATTCAATGCACCAACAGCAGCAATCCAATCTGTATCACACGCCACAGCAATTTGGCCACGTACAACCTGCTTACCCTCCAGTATCACACGTTTCCGCAGCAGCAACTAACCCATGTTTCACACCGCCAACCAGCGTAGTTACTCCTTCAAAGAATTTGTCTTCAAAGACTGACAGTGGGAAGGTAGATCTATTTTGTGTCCCATACTCTAATTTATTATCGATCTTTCTGTTGTTTTTTCTTTTTTTTCTTTTTTTTTAATACCGCTACAATGAAAAACGAAAGCCATTGAGGGTGAAACAGCAGTTTCAATTAGTTAGATTGTTAAGTCTTAGGAGTGACATAAATACTTAAAGAAATTACTCTATGAATAACAAAATTACCCCCCTCCTCAATACCGTGCTCTTTACGCTAAAGTTTTTAGTACTTTTAAAAAGCTTTCTATTCTAATCAAACGGTCCTTGTGTTTCAGGAGTCGTTCTTAAGAAAATTGGGACAAACAGTCGAACTTTAGCGTAAAGAGCAAAGTGTTGAGGAGGGGGGGGGAAACCATCTACGAAATTATTCGTATACGGAATAATTTCTATTCGTTTTGAGTTTTGATGTTGCTCCTTGCTTTCAGCTGAAAAAATTTGTTTTTTTTTTTTATTTAGTTTCTGATTGTTTTCAAGTAATACCGGTAAACCTGGCTCAACCCCCATGAAAAATTCCCTCGTTTAACGGGGAACTCCTCCGTGGAAAGTTCCTTCCGCGTAAAATACACCCCCACTAGTAAAACTCCCTCAACAATTCCATCCTCGCTGAAAATTCACCCCCCCACCTCCGAATATTTTCTTGCGGACGATTCTCTTTAGCATACTTTCATTTGAAAAGACTAACTTCTAATCGTTTTTCCGATCACTCCAAAAATCTCCCTTCCTTGGATTTTATACTGGAAAGCCAAGTCCGCTGAAGATTTCCCCCAAAAAATTTCCATGAAACATCTCCATATGCAAGATTGAGTTGGCAAAGAGAAAATAAGACAAATAAAATGATTTCCGTATAGGAATTCTGTCAAACCCCCCCCCCCCCCCAATGTAAATTTTCCCAAGTGTTCACCACTGGAAATTTCCCTCCCCATGGAAACCCACCCCAAGCGCAAAATCCTCCCTTAATAGTCTGTATGCTTCCCAATAGCAAATACTATACACAAACAATGGGTAAATTTCATGACCTACAGGCCTTTCTCCATGGGTTTTGGGGGTCATGTTACCCCTAAAGCCATAGTTATTGGATCTTTCAACTATGCTGAGCAAAATCGTTTTCTCAAAATTTTGTTTGAAAATTCCCTCTTTTCACGGGGAACTGCTCTGTGGAAAGTTCCTCCCGCGTAAACTACATCCCACTAGTAAAATATCAAAAGCCACTGTTTATATCAGGATAACAATAGGGGCTACGTGCAATATCTTAGGAGCGAGCCATTACTGCTACTGTTAATACTGCTGTGGTTATAAATGTAACTGGCTGCGAATGCGGCTGTAACTACTTCTGACTCTGACTATAACTGCTTGGAAACGCGAATGCATCTACTTGATTCTACGTTCAGAGAACGCTGGGAGATCTAACAAATTCAAACATGTAATGTGCACGCTGATTGTCAAAAAGTAAATCAGCAATATATCAGGAACAGCTGAAGGCATGAAGCTGGAACTTTCAGGACATATTGAATAGGGTTTGGAGGGCAAAGGGCCCCCTTGTCCATATTAGACTCCTAAATGTTGATCAAAATATGATATAGCCACTTCGTTCAAAATTGTTAAAAGGTCTAATAACCATGCCTTTGGGAATGTAATGCCCCCCATAGCCCCTGGAGAAATGATTATAAATTATGCAATGTGCTGATTGTTACAAACAGAATTTATCATTATGAAAGAGGGGGAATGTTCATCTGTCATTGTGTCAGAAAAGGCAATGGTTTTTAAGGTGAAATTTCTGGAAATGCTGAGGGGGATACTAAACTAAATTAAAAGACATTGTGTGCACGTAGAATATCCAAAAGGTATGTCATAAGCACCTTAAGAGTGCTTAAGAGCTTATGAGTTTTGTGAGTCTCAGAGAATTGATTTTTAACTGGTAGCTACAAAAAGTAACTTAAGTTGACTCGATAAAATATTCTCTAAGAGCTGTCTGTATCTTGCTCAAATTGTCAAAGCCAGAAGGAAGGTGTGCTTTAGATTCCCTGTTCTTTGAACTGATTTTTAATAATCAGATTATGATTCCTCTCTAGAATTGTAACTCTAGAAGTTGGAGATCTCTAAAAGTTCTAAATGTAGAAATCAAATGCTGGAAGATCAAGGACATACAATATATTTTTTTTAGTATAAATCTTATTCTTTTCCTAAAAAAGAAATCCAGTAATCGTATCCTTGTTGTACGGGTAATACACGGGTACACCCGGTAATACGGGTAAACAATACGCCGGCGTTTGGCATCGGCTGGTGGTTCGGCTTCGGCTATTTCGTCGGCGGCATGTGGTGGTTTGGCAATGCGCTGCTGATCGAGGCGGAGCTGTTGGCCTGGGCGCTGCCTTTCGCGGTCCTTGGTCTGCCGGCAATTCTGGCGCTGTTTTATGGCGCCGCGGCTGCGCTTGCACGGCTTTTGTGGTCCGACGGTCTCGGGCGTATCTGCGCCTTGGCACTGGGCTTTGGCTTGGCGGAGTGGCTGCGCAGCTTTTTGTTCACCGGTTTTCCCTGGAACGCCATCGGCTACGGTGCCATGCCGGTGCCGGCCCTTATGCAGTCGTCGGCGCTTGTCGGCCTGTTCGGTATGTCAGCGCTGGCGGTTTTCGTGTTTTCAGCTCCGGCCCTGATCGCAACCCGTCGAGGTGCCGTACCGGGTCTCGTTATCGCACTCGTCCTGCTGGTTGCACATACAGGCTTCGGTTACTGGATGCTAAGCGATCCG
>JAAAKM020073195.1:138449581-138468819 GCA_010016025.2 Alatinidae sp. Z8VKAUB7J3
ATGATGGCATGGTTGTACGCCTTGTGCAGCCATCCATCGACCAGTCGGTGAAATGGAGCGATGCCGAGCGAGACCGGATTTTTTCGCGCCTGCTCGATCTGTCCACCCGGCAGGGCGACGGTCCGAAGCCGGACCTCATCGTCTGGCCCGAAACCTCGGTTCCGTTTTTGCTGACCAGCAATCCGTCGGCACTGGCACGGATCGGCGGATCGCTAAAGGATGGGCAGACGCTGATAACCGGCGCCGTACGCCAGGAAAGCGGTGGTGCCGATCAACCGGCCCGCTACTACAACTCGATCTACGTCATCGACGATGATGGTCAGATTCTATCGGCGGCAGACAAGCGCCACCTGGTGCCTTTCGGGGAATACTCGCCGTTCCGGGTAGCCCTCGAAGGCCTTGGCCTCAGTATCATTGCTCAAGCGCCGGGTGCCTTCACCTCGGGCATTCGTCGGGAAACCGTTCCGGTACCCGGCGGCGGCCATTTCCTGCCGCTGATTTGCTATGAGGCCATCTTCCCGCATGAACTGACAGCACATGGGCCGGAAGCGGATTTCATCGTCTATTTGCTATGGTTCAACTTGACCTTGATTCAGAGTGAATATATTTTTTGGACTTTAAACCTGCATTAATTCAGTGGTTTATTTCATGTTTTTTTTATCAGACATGCACTTAATTTTTTTTTCAAATTTTGACTCAAGAGCAGGATCGAAAGAAGAAAACTCGTGTTTATAATTATCAACCTCAGGCTCAGGAATGTTATTTGCACAAATATGTTCACAAGGGCGTTACAAATTTTCAACAGCTTCGAATGGTTCTCTGCACTCTTATGAGCCTTTTTCTCAATAAGATGATCTTTATGTTTTCTTAACACTTTAGCAAAAAATGTTTAGAACGTAGCTGCAAACCATTATCAGTTCCAGAGTTGTATCTGCTGCAATCCTTCCAAATATTTAGCCAAATTTTAGAGGACTCGCACGTGGACATAAGGGAAGATTTTTTTTTTTTACCAATCCTGAACTTGAGAGCCTTCCTAACAGGTTTGCATGGGACAGCTGAAGCTTCAGCACGCTTTAATACATGGTTAATTTCTGCTAGATATGTGGTAAGTGCAATGGATATATCTTTTTCACTAAGCAAAGGTATTCAAAAGATTAAGGATATTAAAAATTGAATAATTGAGAGAGCCAAACAAAAATCAAGGAGCGTCATCACAAGAATGCTGATTATCGAAACAAACAAAACATAGACGTCACCAGAAAAATGATTAGATACTGGAATGACTAAAGCTATAAAATGTACTTAAAACATGTACGAGACTGTATCAAAAACCCATAAAGATAAATTTATTTTTCACTAAGGCCTAAGCATGTGCACAACAAATTAAACGGTATTTTATATTATTTAACATTCTGTCACATTCCAAACGAAAACTCTCACTGGAAAACTATCCCACTCTTTCATATAAAAACACTTTTTCTCTGGCTGTTTAGAGGCATTAAACGAAGCATTTATTTTCAACTTTTTTGAAAAGTGATCCGAATAAAAGCCATCACTAATTTCCAGTCTAATAAAAAATATTTTTCAAGCCGTAACAAAACACGGAAAGAAAGGCGAGCCATGTCATAAGTTCGCATTATGGAAAGCACTAAACCGGAACCGACAGCATAGGAGTAAAAAAAGTTGTGAAGAAGTAGATTCCATGTTAAATGCAGCTTTTGGGGGGAGGAATGGTTTAGTCTTGATTAAGGCATAATTACATCTTTCTGGTGTTTGCCCTTATCATTGTAAAATTTTGAATATTTATAGATTTAAATTTGACTCCTCCATTTCTAAAAATCTGTTTAATTTGATGTTTCATTTTTCAGATTTGCAAACCCGTAATAACGAAATTGTATCAAGGAGCTGCTGGAGCTGGAGGTATGCCTGGTGGCCCTGGTGGTCCCGGTGCTCCAGGTGGGGCAGCAGGTGCTGGTGCTGGACGTGCTGGTGGACCAACCATTGAAGAAGTGGATTAAAATGGATTGTTCTTGCTACCCCGATTTTTATGCTTCGGTTTATTTGTGATTCGAGTACCTAATAAAATAGCTGAGTTTACCTGAATTCAATGGGTTTGAGATAATAAGATAGTAAGCTCAACTCTAGGGGTCAAGATGAGTGATGTCTCAACTTCAAGACGGTTTATGCCCGAAAATGCACTATCAAAACTTCAGTTAAATACCCTCCGTTTCTAAGAAAACTGCACACATCCTTATTGTAGGCACGCAACTTATCGTCGGGAACGAATTCACCGTCGCACGGCATTGATCTCTGAGGCTATTTATCAGGTTTCTTATGGAATAGTTTATTGGTCTTTCTCAGGCGAAATTGTTTGGCACCACTAAATGGCCAGTCTCTTATTTGTTTTGTCATGACTTCTTGCTTCGTCAGAGGTGCCCTGAACTTAGTTTCCATTCGGGTAAGCCTTCTACCAAAAAATAGGCCTATTAGTTCAATATGATCATTCCTTCGATCGAAGAAAAGTAAAAATATCCAACACGCAATCGTTTTAGTTTTGTATTTCTTAAGCGAAGTTTCGCAATATGTAAATAAAGATTTTGAGCGTGGGGGGCAGGAGTGGCTTCCGGGTTGAAAACTGCCACTATTCTTGCTAATAGTTCTTGGTGGATAACTTTAAAATCAATGTCTAGGGGGGTGTGTTAGCTTAGGGGGTTGGAGGAGGCATTGTTATATGATCTTTGGATTATGTCGAACAGGATGGCTGTGTTAAAATTGGATTGGATGCAATTTGGGAAAAGAGGGTTTGGTGTGTGTGTGTCGGGGGGTCTATTTACCCTCCAATCAATTTTGACTCGGAAAAGGAAGTATAACTTTCGATTTCCGATTGAATAAGCCTCCTCCAAATATAATACAACCACCCCTTCTATAAAACCTCTTATACCCCTTAAGTATAACTTACAACCGTTGCCCCAAGGCTCCACAGAGTTGTTATTTTGTGCAAAATAGCTCTCTCAAAATTTCAATTGGATGCATTTGGGGAAAAGAGGGGATGGGTGTGAGCTAGTTGCTCCTAAGTCACTTTTGACTGTTGAAAAGGGAACTAAAATATTTAATGATCAATCAAATATACCCTTTCCAAAGTTTAAACAACCACTCCATCCATAAAAAACCTAATTAGCCCCTGAGCTGTAACTTATAACCCTTGTTGCTAGGCTCCAGGGGGTTTTATCAACCCCAAGAGCAATGTTATTTGGACTATTTTAAACAAATGGCTATCTCAAAACTCTGATCGGAAGCATTTAGAGAAAAAAGGTTTAAGGGTCTGGTTGCCCTCCGATCAATTTTGACTCTTAAAAGGGGAACTAGAACTTTTGATTTCAAATTGGGTGAGCCTCATCCAAAGTTTTTACGACCACCCCTTCTATAAAATCTTAGATGTTAGCAATGGGCAACAAGCATAACTAAAATCCCTTGCCTTCGGGTCCTGGTGGGTTTTGTCAACACCGAAAGCATGGTTATATGACCTTTAGACTATTTTGAACAGAATAACTATCTATAAATTTAGTCAATTGTATTAGGGGAGGAGAGGGCACGAGGGGGGGCTAGTTGACCTCCGATCACTCTGACTCTTAAAATGGGCAGTCCAGCTTCCAATTTCCAACCAAATTAGCCTCCTCTGAAGTTTGTGTGACCCCACACAAGTGTCTAGGGAAAAAATAATAAAAGATAAAACACTGAAGTCTTATTACGGTATGGAAGCCATCGGTTACATGCCGACTGCGGCCGCGATTCTGGTTCTGGGCGCCGTTGCCTGTCGCTATCGCAACATCTTCGCCATTGTGGGCCTGGCCATTGTCATGCCCGTTGCCATCGATCAGCTGGCCTGGCTTGTCTTTCAGGTCGACCTGCCATGAGGTTGGCGGGGGCGAACCATGGTTGAGCAGTTGATCGCCGGCTTCGGCGCCGCCTTTACCCTGACCAATTTGCTGTTCATCGCCGCAGGCATCACCTTGGGCATCATCGGCGCCATTCCCGGGCTCGGCAGTGTGACGGCCTTGGCTGTCCTGGTGCCGATCAGCTATTACATGTCCCCGTTGTCGGCGATTGCTTTTCTGGTCGGCGTCAACAAGGGTGGAACGTCGGGCGGTGCGATTCCGGCAATTCTGCTCAACAGTCCTGGCACTCCGGAAGCGGCGGCCACGGCGCTTGACGGGCACCCCCTGGCGCAGCGCGGCGAAGCTCAGCGCGCCATGAAATATGCGCTCTATTCGTCGGTCACCGGCGACACCATTTCCGATATGCTGCTGATCGTACTGGTGATTCCGGTCGCGGCGATTGCGCTTCAGTTCGGTCCATTGGAGTTCACATCGGTGCTGGTTTTCGCCTTCGCGCTGCTGGCCGGCATTTCCGGCGGTTCCATGATCAAGGGGCTGACGGCAATCCTGATCGGTGTCTTCCTGTCCACCATCGGGCTCGACCCGATGGACAGTTCGGCCCGCATGACTTTCGACAACGTCAATCTTTACGACGGCCTGCCGCTGACGGCCGTCGCGGTCGGTTCCCTGGCGCTGGCTTCCGTGCTCGAACAGATTTTCGGTTTGTGGAAATCCGGCGGCGAACAGTCGATGGAGGAAGAAGCGGCTACGAACTCCAGCAATTCGGCACTGCCAGTAACCGAGTTTTTCAGCCACTGGCGTACCATCATACGCAGCGCCCTGATCGGCTCAGGCATCGGCATGCTACCAGGTCTTGGCGTCTCACTGGCTGCCTTCCTCAGCTATGGTGCCGCCCGCCGGGCTTCGCGAAAAAGGGTTAATGAAATGTCACAGGAGAAAGTGGAACACATCATTTAATTTTGGGTTTTATAAAAAAAAATTGGAGCAGTCTTTTTTTTTGAGAGGTTTCAAGAAGAATGAGAATAAAATAAAACACTTCTGTGTGGTATTCTATGTCTGAAATTATTTGCTGCTGTGGTCCAAAATGGTTTTGGCTACAAACAGTAGCTCAATAAGACTATTTTGGATGTGGCCCCAAGATAGTGAAATTGTCCAGACCCAAAAAGCAATCGATTGCCCTAAATTTTATTTATCTACAATTGCTACTAGCTTCTACTCATTAACCAGTGCTATTTTATTGATTTGATAGATACTACCCGTATTTTTTTTTCTGAAAGTGAAATGCTAAGTTTGAAATGTTGTTATTGGGTGGCTCAATAAATTGAATCAAGGGTGAGGTCCAAGGGTGCCAGTTGACAAAAAAAAATGCAGAGGGACAGGAATTTACTAAATGAAGATAAAAAAAAACGTATTTTCAAAGAACCTGCGTTAGCTTTTAGATCCTCCTGGGTCTTCAGAGCCATTTAAGGCATGTAAGAAGAGTTGCCAGTTGTGCCTTATGCATGCAGCTGCCCAGACATCCTTCCGTTTAAGTTGAAGCAAGCATTAGCATTTTAAAGATAAGTTTGGTAGCTGCTTTGCAAGGTGTTTTTGGGATGTCCTCTTTTTCTGATACCGCGTGGCTGCCTTTGGAGGATGAGTTTTGGGCATTTGAATCACCTATCTGATGTATCTCTTCTTTTGGTGTTTGATAACTTGAGTATTCTTTCCCAAAATATATGATGGACAAATACCATTTTGGCAAAATACCAAAAATTTGAATTTTTCAAATCAGGAGAGGGGGCTTCCGAATTGACGCCCCTGCTTCCACAAGAGCCCATTGTGCCTTCACATAAAAATAAACCAACTGCGCCTGCCCTGCCATCCCATTGATTTAAAAAAAGACTTCTTCTGTTATTTATATTTTAAAAAAAGAAAAAATGTCTTCTTAGATTTTAAAAAATACTTGCTTTTTTTGTATCTTCATTAGTAACTCCCTGTGCATGTGTGTCGGGAACGTGGTTTTCTTGTCTTTATGTCTCTTTTTGTTTGATTTTTGTGTCTAACTCTGTGTTTGTATGTGTTTTGTCTCTCAATTTGTATGCCCAGGTATCGAAGAAGCGGTTTGCTAGTCTTTGTGTCTGTCCATACGAGAGTGACTCGGTCTCTTTGTATGCTTTTCTCTCTTTCTGTATACCTATGTTTCTGTGCGGCTGACTCGGTGTGTTTGCATTTGCTTTTGTCTCTCTCTCTCTGTGCCTGTGTGTTTAAGCCACTCTTTACCTGTCTCTTTGTATGTCTTTGGGTGTTTTTAACCCTGACTCTGTATATTTGTACGAGTTTTCCGTCTGAGCAGCGGCTTGCTTATTTCTGTGTTTATCTGTGTGTGTGTGCCTGATTCAATTTGCTTGTATGTGTCTCTCTCTTTTTCTCTCTCTCTCTGTCTCTCGCTCTCTCTCTGTATGCATATGTGTCTGAAAGGTGGTTTGCCTGTCCCTCTGTCCGTCCTTGTTCATTTTTGTGCCTGAATCAGTGTGTTTGTTTGTCTTTTTGCCTCTCTCGCTCTGTGCCTGTGTGTTTGAGCGTCTGTTTCTCTGTCTTTGTTTGTTTGTTCATCTGACTATGTGTATTTTTGTGTGTGTTTTGATTTTGTCTCTCTTTCCCTGCCTGTGTGTCCGATGGAATGTTTGCCCGGCTCTGTGTCTGTCTTGTGTGTTTTCGTGTAATACTCTGTTTGTTTGTATGTATTTTTGTCTCTTTCTTTCTCTCTCTCAATATGCTTTTGTGTCTGAGTGGTTGTTTGCTTTTCTATGTCTATCTTTGTGTGACTTTGTGTCTGACTCTGTGCGTTTGTCTGTGTATATATCTGTGTATGTGTCTTCGAGTAGCTGTTCACTTGTCTCTTTGTCTGTCTTTTTGTGTTTTTGTGTTACTCTGTTTGTTTGTATATATTTCTCTCTCTCTCTCTCTGACACACTCTCTGTGTCTGTTTGTCTAAGCGGATTTTTGTTTGTCTCTCTGTGTGTCTTTGTGTTTTGTGTGTATGACTGTGTGAAACGCCCCTGAAGCTTAATGAGCTGGACCGGTTCGATGCGTATCTCGACGAAGATGAGCTAATGATAGCCGGCGCCAATGGCCGCCGAATTACCCTGACATTTTATCGCAACGTGCAGGAAGGCCTGGCCCTGAGCAAACCACGGCGTGTTTCATTAAACGCGCAACACCAGGTTGATCACCTGTTGCTGGGGCCGCGCAACGAATGGCTGTACGCAATAGGCAAGCAGGGTGAGGTCGAAATACTTGACGTAAAGCCTCTGAACCGCATTACCCGCCTCTATCAGGGCCGCCTTACTCCCGAAGGAGTGCCTTTAACAGCCGTGAGCAGCCTGCTCGGCAGGTATTCGCTGGTGACCAGCAGCGGCGACGGGGTTGTCCAGCAATGGAGTATTTTCAAAGACATCACCGGCACCCGCCTTGAAGCGATACGTGACTACAAATTGAACACCGCCACCGAACAATTTGTGTTGGAACCGCGCAGAAAAGGTTTTGCCGCGCTGGATAGCAACGGTCATCTGACCCTGATGTATCCAACCTCGGGCCGCAAAATTGCCGAGCTTGCTGCAGATTTGCCGGCTGGTGTGCCCATGGCCATATCGCCCCGCTCAAATTTGCTGATCAGTGCACCGGCGGGTAACCGCTTAAGCACCATTGAGTTGCACAACGAGCATCCTGAAATTTCATTCAGCACACTGTGGCGCAAGGTCTGGTATGAAGGATATAAAGAGCCAATCTAAAGCTGACAGTCATCGTACGCCGACAACGATTTTGAGCCCAAGTTTTCCCTGACACCGTTGGCGTTCGGCACCCTGAAGGCTGCCTTCTACGCCCTGCTGTTTGCGGTGCCCATTGCAATTATGGGGGCCGTTTATACCGCCTATTTTATGGCGCCGCAGATGCGCAACTGGGTGAAGCCCGGCATTGAAATAATGGCCGCCCTGCCAACTGTCATTCTCGGATTTATCGGCGGACTGTGGCTGGCGCCGATCATTGAAGCCAATTTGTCGAGCGTGCTGGGGATTCTGGTGGTATTGCCCACCGGGCTGTTTATTTTTGCCATTCTAAGAACAGATACTACATGCTTGAGAATATCTTTATTCCTCTGCCTGAACAGGTAATTAGCCTTTTTCAAACCACACGCTAACAAGCTGCTATTTGAGGAAATAAATATCACAAAGCAAAAATACAAAAAAGAAAAGTACCATCACATCGTCTTCTCCATCAGTATTGTTTCATTAGTTCTTCCTTCGAGGTCTCATTAATAACGCAAAAAGAGATAATCCCAATTTGACCAATATCTACAAGAGAGGCGGGTCCGCCTATTATCAATTATCTTGACGGGGCGTCAGTGTTGGCGTTTGCAACCCCTGAACGACTAACAACGGTGAAATCATATTTTTGTAGGGCCAGAATCCACTGAGCCAGTTTCATGCTCTTGTTCGATATCACACGAAACCACCGTAATGGAATGGTCGATTTCGACGAAAAAATGCCGATCCGCCATGAAGAAGTGAAACTTAGATATAGCACATTTTATCGCTAGTGCCTCCTTCTCAATCGCAGAGTATCGACTCTCTGTTGGCATCACTTTTCTGCTGATGAAGCTGATAGGATGTTCTTCCCCTTCAGCTCGCTGGGTCAGGACTGTCCCCAGTCCTTTACCGTTCACGTCCTTTTGTAGTATGAAGTGCTTGTTATAGTTTGGATTTCTCGAGACCGGAGCTGAACACAGTGCCTCCTTCAGGGACTCTAACGCCGGCTCTACCTTTGTACGCTTCTTGATAACTTCAGGAGCCTTCTTGGTCGTCATCTGACGAAGCGGCTCAGCCAAAGCTTCAAAATTCTGGATAATGTGGCCATAGTATCCATCTAGTCCCATAACTGCTCAAACATTCTTTTTTGACGTGGGGCTTGGATAATTGACAATCCCCTGGACAATGCTCATCGACGCTTTTAACGAATCCGCCTCCAAAGGTATGGTCCAGGAACTTCGCTTGTGTATCGTCGAACCTGCATTTGCTTAGATTGACTGTGAGCCCTTCTTACTGCAATCTCTGGAGGACCATTTCGATGTGTCGCAGTTAGTCCTCAAAAGCATCACTGAAGTTTAAAATACCATTCAAAGTCCTTTTTTCTTATTAAGATTTTGTGGGCCATGGTTGAAGTAATTTTTCCTTTTCGTAGCTCCACCCACTTACAATATGGCGAATCACGTTGAGGGTTGCTTGCGAAAACATGATCCATTAGATTTCAAGCATTATTTTTAACAGAAAAATACCTAGAAAATGTCTTAGAAATGATGATGAGGTGCTAATGGGTGCCAGAGGGTCAGTCATAGTATGGCACGGTGGCGTGACTTGACATGGTGTATCACGTTGAGGGTGGCTAGCGTAAACACGATCCAATGCATTTAATGCATGATTTTTAGTAAGAAAACATCTGGATATGACTTAGGAACAGCGAGGGGTGCCAAAAGGTGGCAGACGGTCAGTCATAGTGTGGCACGGTGGCGTGATTTGAGATAGTATAAAACGTTGAGGGTGGTTTGCAGAAACACGAACCGTTGGATTTAATGCATGGTTTTATCATGAAAATATCTGGAGAACGTCTTAAGAATGATGAGGGAGTTCTAGACATTGCTAGAAGGCCAGTCACAGTGTGGCAGAGTTGCGTGAATTGGCATGGTGCATCACGTCCGGGGGGGGGGGTGCGATAACAAGAACCATTGCATTTATTGTATAATTTTTAACAGGAAAACACATAGAAAATGTCTTAGGAATGACAAGGGGATACTAGAGGGTGCTAGACGGGCCAGTGATAGTGTGGCACAAAGGTGTAACTTGACATGGAGTATCGCGGAGGGTTGGCATATGAAAACATGAACTAATGGATTTAATGCGCGATCAATATCAAAAATTTTCTGGAAAATTTTTTAGGAATAATGAGGGGTACTAGAAAATGCCACAGGAACGGTAATAGTGTGGCACGGTGGTGTAAATTGACAGAGTGTATCACGTTGAGGGTGGCTTGAAAAAAGAAAACAAAAAACGAAGCATTGAATTTAAAGTAGGATTCTTAACAGAAAAATACCTGGAAAATGTCTTAGGAATGATGAGAGGGTGCTAGAGGGTACCATAATGTTAGTCATAGTGTGACACAGTGGTGTGAATTGACAAGGTGATCAGAACATAGCCATTTTAAACTTTGTTACTGGATTTGAAAAATTAGGCTATTATCGCAAAAAAAGAAAAGTAAACACTAAACTCAAATCAAGCAAGCGGGTAGACTTCAATCACAACTTCGTTATGATTGGAAAGCTATTGAATACAACACAAAACTTGGCTCACATTGATCATTGAAATCGTAATGGTCCAAAAAGTATTGAAGCAGCTTAGCCCATGGCACTGGCTACAAGCAAAATTACAGAAAATATCACTTTTTAAGTGCATGGAAGGTGATCCAAATCGACTTTACAGCTGCAGACAATTAGTTTGAGAAGGATTTTGGAAGCAGACAGTATATCAGTTATTATGGGTATACAACCTTTTGATGAAAGTATTCAACCCCGGTCTTCAAGTACTAGAGCTGCCTATGAGCGCAATTTCGTCAAGACTTGAAAATAAACACCCAGTTAATAATACTTTGCAGCAGCAGACCTGGGCTGTAAGCGATTTGGGTAAACGAAACTCGTCGCACTGGCTACTATTGATATGAACAGACTGTGTCGGAGTTAAGGCAAAGATGTGTGATCTAGCGCTGTAAAAGCGTAGACAAGTCTTGTCGCCTGCCACGATCAGTTTTTGTTAGCCGTATGCTTACTTTTTCGTTGAAGAGAAGTAAATCTTCGACTTGCTTAAAAAATACATGGGATTAGATGAGACGTTCACAACTTGATCTTTTCCAGCACCTGTAGAGTAGAGTACTGTAGAGTAGTGTCAAATTCTGAAAAGGCAAAATTCCCGTACTCCTTTAATTAAACTGTTTTAATGTATTGTTTAAGTAAATAGTTGACACGCTAAGAATATCAAAACAAAAATAGTTTTGAACTCGCAGGTATTTTTAGTAGAGTTGTTTAGGTTATTCTTCTTATAGGTTGAAATATCCGAAGTATTCGGTAAGCTTGGATTCGGTTGCTGGTGACTGCCAGCAGTACTGGGGAAGAGGAGGAGCTTAGTAAAGGAGGAGCTTAGTAAAGGAGGAGCTCCTCGTCGGTGAGGAAGAGCTAAAAGTAAATAACTTTCAGAACTGAGGGTTGCTAAGCAAGTTGGTATCAAGTATACTTTTCCTTGATAATGACATATTTGTTCATCTTCTTTTAGTACATTTAATAGTGCAGCCAGTCCTAACGACAGCCGAGATCCCGAACGAATATTAAACATCAAAGAGACGAGACGAAATATTGACTCATGAGATTATTGAGCCAAATCCATTTACAGTCTAGCTTGAAAGGCTAAAGAGCTCAAACTAACCATTCACATCGAGTACTGAATTGAACTAACTAATTTCACAAGATCATTTCGTCTTAAAAGGTTTACATTTCTAATTATAATTACCAATGAGGGACCACTGCCATAGAGAATCTTCTTGTTTCTATATTTACAGTTACGTCGCCTAGGCTTGTCGCTTTTATTTTGTTATTTGTTTATATTTACATTTATCCATTATGGGAGATGAAGAGCCAATGTTATTTGGATATCTTCTTTGTATTGTTATTATAATTTCTATTTTATTATTATTATTATCATTATTTTTCATTATTTCTATTAATATTATTATTATTCTTGATTCTCTTTCTTTGGTTGTTGTTATAGTTTGAGGGGTTGTTTGTTTGTTTGCTGTTGTTTTCTGGGGTTCCTCTTTCTTTATAGTTTTTGGGTTTGGTTGTTTTTGTTTAGTTTTGTTTTTACGGCACGTTTGTTATTGTTTTTCTTTATTGATTTAATTTTTCTTATTTCTTACTACAGCATATATATTTTAGACGTATTGTTGTTTTTGTTGTTTTATATTTACTTTCACCGTTATTATACGCTTATACTTGGTTATATATTTAAACATTAACATTGGAGTTCTGTAATAAGGTTTTTACTTCCAAAAAGTCTTACTCTCCCCATTTCAGGTTTTGCTGGGTGAAAACAGTAAGAATACGTTGTAAGATGGTGTGTATGTAAATATATCTATAAAGATTTATGGCAAAGTTGCTAAAAAATTAAAAATTATTATTATTATTATTACTCGCTTGTTTGATTGCTTATTTTCCTGATGTCTGCAACATTGTTTACTTTTGTCGCAATACTTTGAAAGCACTCCGTTTGTGAGTGACCTGCTTTTCGTTTGACAACAGATGAATGGACAATTTATAATCATTAATCCATAAAACGTGTCCTTCTTAGGGCATGTTTTAACCTTTTCTTCTCAACCCTTTTAGGCCGTCTTGACCTACTCGTCTTAACCTTCTTTCATTACAACCCTAGACACTGAAATCGGAAAACATGTTTCGTTGCTTCAAGTGCTTACGTTACTGGGCTAAATATGCGTATAGGTTTAACACATTCCCTTCATCTGACTTTATTAAAGTCAAGGCCTTTATTTGCGGACTAAGGACTCCACCCCCCCCCAAAAAAAAAACAAAACAAGAACACTTACTAGATAAAGAATTACTTAGAGAGCATCTAATGTCCGCGGTGACGTTTTGTATTGTTGTCATTTATTTTGATTAACCTGAATTTGGACTTGTATAAAATAATGTTTTTCTTTATAGGAAGGGGCATTTGCTCTTTGCTTCAAAAGCTACCATTTCCCTGGTGAACTGGTGGCCACTCGTCGTGGCAGTCCACTATTGATTGGTATTAAGTCTCAAACTCGACTAGCCACTGACCATGTTCCCATTCTCTACAGTAAAGGTACATCATTTTGTACATTTTGCTAAAAAACATTAATAACGATTTTGTTTGATTTAGGATTTTTACTATATGGGTATCTAATTTCAAAACTGTATACTTACAGCAAGGCAGTTTCCAGGTTACTGGGCTAGACACCCCCCCCTCTCTGAAATATTCGTCTGACTCATACAAAAGTAATGAAATGTATATAAACAAATTTTTGATGCGTTTTGTAAAGTTTTTTTTTGTAAAAAAAAAAGACAACGCTAGTGTATTTATTTCAAAATCAGTTTTTTAATACAAATGGCAGTAAAATAAATAATGATATTGCAAAGGCTCAAATGGTGCAGTGGATCGTTATCATTGTTGCCTTATCGGGATAATCTCAATAATTTGTGCTTGTCAAATTCTGCTTACACCAGAATATCTTCAACTGTGGCGAAAAGTCAAAAATATGGAACATTATTTTTCAAGACGAATTGCGATCGTCGCAAGCCTGGTTCGCTGCATCACCTCGCGTTTCAAGCCGAGTCGCGAAGCGAAGTGGACGGATTGCATGTGCAGATCGAGTCGATAGGCGCCGAAATTGTGACACCGCCTCAGGAATATCCTCAATATGTCCCTAAGGGTTATTACGCTTTGTTCTTCAAGGATCCTGAGGGTATTAAATACGAGATCGTTCACGCCCCTCAAACATGACGACGAATGTTCTGGCCATAGCGCCTATCTATCTTGGCCTGAATCCTTCGGTTTCGATTTAGGGGCCGCATTGGATGGCTTCTGTTTAGGAAACTGAGCATTAGCCTCTTTCAGCAGTCGGGACAACTCGCGCTCAAGCCGCGCCACCGTCGCGGGCTCCTGATGGAGTAAGTTGCGAGTTTCGCCAAGGTCTCGCTCAAGGTCGAACAACTCGTTTGGCCGCCCGTCGTAATAGCGGATGTATTTCCAGTTTTGGCTACGAATGGCGCTAGAAGGACCGATTCCCGGTCCTTTTGGACCCCAGTTGTTTGGAAAATGCCACAGTAAAGGTCGTTGCATCCGAGCAATATCATTGATTCCGAGAAGCAAATTGGAAAAGTCAACTCCGTCAATCACGCCTCCAATCTGTGCAACTTTTTCTGCTCCAGCCACTGAAAGAATTGTGGAGAAAAAATCTTCAATGATCACGGGTTGATCGCATTGAGTATCCGGCTGCGTGACTCCGGGCCAGGAGACAATCATAGGAACTCGAACTCCACCTTCGTGAGCAGAGCCTTTGCCGCTGGACAATGGCAAATTGTGCTGATGGGCAGGACCGCCTCGACCGCCAGCGCTAAGACCACCATTGTCGGACATAAAAAGGAACACTGTATTATCTGCTTCACCTTTCTTTCGAACCTGTTCCATGATCTGCCCGAGGGACTCATCCATCCCTTCAACCATAGCGGCATACATTGCTTCCTTTTCGTCCAATCCTCGGTCTTTGTATTTCTGGTAAAACCGACGATCTCTTGCAAAGGGAACATGCACTGCGTAGTGCGACATGTAGAGAAAGAAGGGCTCTTCGATAAAATTTTGACTCTTGCCCATTCGTAAGAGCTCAGTTTGAAGTTACAAAAAGGTAGGACTGGGTTACAATAAATCATATCAGAACACACTATGCATCCAGGTTCTCAAAATGCCATATCGGCAAAATCTTGAGAATAGCTCAGGGAATGGAGTTGAAGCTTTCGGATAATGTGGAGAAAGAAGGTAGAGAGGCAGGCGGACTTCAAATATTATGCTGGAGAGGGGAGTTATTTGTAAAATCCAAGAATATGATCCACCTAACGTTTCGGTATTATAAGCTTCTATGAAAATCAGACTTTATTTATGTCTAGTGAGGTAGATCGAGATATACTGTGTGTTACAAGTTTATTAAAATAATGTATGTGCAATTTCTCTGGATTCGATTGGAATATCAAGATTAAACTTTAATGCAGTTTTAGGAGACTAAGTGAACCTCAAGTTTTGACGTGACAACGGGCAGAAGAGGGGTCCAGAAGATTATATTTTTGCACTATAAGCTTCTATGGGACTCATCAAACAGCTGTGGTAACGAACTGTAAGTAAGGAGCGACACGGCCCAATAGTAACCAAAACTCTAAAAAGGAATTTTATAACAATTAAACATTGAAAGTGTAGGATTTTAATGGCAATTCCAAATATACGCAATTCATTAAGTTTAATGTTACCCATTAAAATCTACAAGTCTGAGAAAATTTTGCTGATTTTCGAAAAAGGGGAGAAATACCCTCAAAAGGTCAAGCGATCTCAACGAAGATCACGTCGTCAGAATCAGCGGATCAAAGAACATTACTCTAAAGGTTTTCAGCTCCATAGATGTATAATATTGCACTTTTTCCCAGAAGAAAGATCACGGTTGCGCATTTATTTATTTATTTCTTGGGCGATCTTATCGAACTATTGATCCTAGAAGATTTAGAGTGGGTTCATTCAAACGGAAATTAGAAATTCTAGCGCCCTTTTAAGTTATTAATGATATTGGAGGGCAACTAGCCCCCCTCCCAGATCCCTTTTTTCTATTGACATCCGATCCAAATTTGAAGCTAGCCATTTAATTCAGTCCAAATCAGGTAAAGTACTCCAGCCAGACTGACTGACATTCAGAAGTTGAAATCTAATCTGACTCATGGACTGAATTGAACCCGAATATTATCATGATTACGAAGATAGTATTTAGAAAGGTCGGAGACAAAAGTGGATCTAGTTTTAAGGGCTGCAGGAACCTCACAGGGCAATTGAAGAAAAACCAAAGACACACATAAAACAATATAAAGTGAATTCAAATCGAGCAACGGTCCCTTAATGGGATTGTTTTTATCAATGATAAGGTTTCTTGCTATTTATCTAGAGAGGTGTGTCAAAACAGAAGAAAATGTTAACATCCATATAATGGGGCAATATGTGACATGATGTTGAAATAAACTTTGAAATAGAATTTTAGTATCCACCCAAGATAAATATGTTTGAGCGTAATAAGGATTCCAAGATAAATTCATTTTAATTTTGACTAATATAATACCTGAACGAGAGATTCTTATCAAGCAAAATACTCAAGAACTGTACATAATGATCACTGTGTCTACTGAGAGAACCGCATGAAAGATTTAGCTCTGAAAGCTCGGCGCATGTCAGAGAATTTTGCAAGAAAATTGAGAGTTCATACGTAGCTATATGCAGTGCCAGGGAACTAACATCAAACCTCAGAATTAATCTGGTAAAATTAATGCAGATCTCTGGTTCTGTACTAACAGTACTGCCAAACGTAACTTGAATTTAAAAACTGGGTGAAAGACATTCCAGTTTGTGGATATGGAAAGAGTTGGGCAGATATAGACCACAGCAAACTATTTGTTTTTGGCTCATAAGCGTAAAAATAAGATTATTAACATAAATTAAGAACATAGATGGCCCTAGAACTCACCCTTTTGGGATACCGAATTCATTCTGAGACGGTGAGGGAAAAAGAGAATCCTCATAAATACCCCTTCCAGACAAATTAGAAGCAAACCAAGTGCTATACGTGCTATGGCGGATGCACATTGGTTTTCCGTACTGTTCGGATCGACAGGGAAAACACACTTAATTTACTTTAAATAAATACTTTCATTTAGCTCAAGTAATCCAAAGGAAATCTGCGCTTTCTGAAGCTGTTTGGCGCAATGTGTTTTTAACTGATTTGTTTACTAATTTCTCACTCACTTATCTTTTTGTTAAACTTGCACCAGCTAGGACCAGAAGTTTAACTTGCTCCCCGAAAAAAAAAAAAAGCAAAATAGGTTGCCCTAGTAAACTCCATGGGAAATTAGAACCCTTTTAAAGATACCTTCTAACTGTTTATAATGTTTACGATGAGAAAGACTTGCTTGCCTTAATGCTTCACATATAAATACTGCTTCCCATCTTGCTTTTTGTAATACCAATTAAATTCAGATAAAAAATAGTTTTGATAGATTTGGGTGAGGGCAGAGTGGCAGGCTTATCTTTTACGATTGTAGTAAATTTTTGCGTAAAATTTACAATTTATTAAGACTAAATTGTGTCTAATTTAGTAATTTAGGTAATTCAAATTTCAGTTATCAATCACACAGACGGGAACTTAATGGACTTTACTCGAATTAAAATCCCTTTCCGTGACATTTTTGTTATTTTCATATAAAAAATTTGACGACAAATTTGTTTTTTTCTTCTTTGCCAGCGAATTGAGCGATTGATTTATTGTCAAAAAATTTCGTGAAAACGTCTGTAGTATCTTCAGTATAGTCAAGTTTTTGTACCCTGGGTGATGCTCTTTTATATCTATACCTAGACCTACAATAGCATTTGCTGGTTTCACAGGGTAAAGCCATTCAAAAGCAAGTTAGTAGCTTATTCCAGCTCTAAATGAGCACCTGGAGAAATCTGGGGAAGTTAAGCGTGAGGGATGTGGGAAAACACAGAATTGCAGGCCTCATCCCCCATTGAACTTAAGGGCCGAGGGGCCTTGTAATAGAGATCAGTATCACCGGTTTGGACTTTAAGGATCAATTGCCTTATTCGTCACCTTTTTATTTTTACCTAGAAGCTCATTAGTTCTGGTTCTGTACAAAGCCAGCAAACATCACTTGATACCTTTTCTATCTTCTTCAATAATCGGTTCTGGGGGTAATTTTATTGTAAGCCCTTAAATGGATAAAAAAAAGTCCTAAAGGCTTAGGGTCAGCATGGAATCAAATGGGAAAGTAAAACTCCTAGCCTTAAATTATGCTGAGGATTTGTAGCAAAATCGAAGGTTTTTTGAAAGTTTGAGGGTTCAGGGTGCAAGAATTGAAAACATGTGCAATGAAAAATATCTTAAAAAGTTAGTTTCTTAAACTTGTAAGTATGGTTCAATGTCCATAATAAGCCTCACTATTTTGTGGTAGGAGGACAATTTTCTTTGAAATCAAAGAAAATCTTTTGTCGAAATTTCGTAAAGTATTTTTCAGACTAAAATATCTCACCATAACGAAAACCAAACAATAAGGGATCTTCTAGATACAAAAAAAAGTGTTCAAGGCTGGCAATAAAACAAAAGAACTCCGATTTTTTTTTTCAGTAAAATTTTTCAGTCAAGAAAAACTAAGAACGACAAAATAAAACCTTGAATAGAAAAGAAAATAGACTTGCCCAAGTATCGTGTGAGATTCGTTTAATTGTAGCCCAATGAACCCAACAAATTATTATGCCTCGTCGGAGTTTTCGAAGCCCAAATTATGGAAATTAGCCTAATCAGAAGCCCAGACATCTGTCAAGAGCAGCTGAATGGCTGTCGTTCCTTTCATATCAAAACTAAACCTAACTAAGTTTAAATGTGCGAGGTTATACTGTTCATACAATTGGTAAATGTCCGTAACTCTAAAAAAAGAAAAAAGTTATGGTCGAAATGTCAACACGAAAAGATTTCTCATTTTATCTATTTTCCCAAATATCTAAAGTTCGTTAATTGTAAAGTTACTTATCAAAGTTATTAGAAAAAATTAAACCTGTATAATTTGAGAAGAAGAAAATAAACATTCTGCAAAAAGAATATGATGTTGACAAAAATTGCAGCCACGAAAAAAAAGTGTTCAAAATCGTCGAAAAGGATTTTCAACGATCTAACTACAAAAATATGAAATTTCATGTTTTTCGGGTCACTTGTGTTTCTTTACGGGGGAATTGTTTGAAGCCATATATCATGGAATTTCCGAAGAGGTGATTTTTAGGTCCCTCTTAAAGGCCCGACACTTGCACTTGCAGCTATATACAGCTGCAACTTCAGCTACTTGCGACTGCGACTACGACAACTACTACTCGTCACTGTGTATGTCACTACTTGTTATTGTGACCGCGACTGCTTTTGACTGCAGGTAGTTGCGACTAAAACTATGACTTGGACTACTTATGATTGCGAATACTTGCCACTACCGCTGTGACTGCCACTAATTGCAGCTACAACTAATGGTGATTTTGACTGCGACTGCTAGTGACTAAGACCGCTTGTAGCTGCGACTACCTGAGACTACGACTACTTGCGACTGCGTCTAGTTATGATTACTACTGTGACTTTCCACAAATGTGAATGTAACTACTTCCGACTGCGACTGCAACTACTTGCGACTTCGATTACTTACAATTGCGATCAATCATCACTTTTTGAGACGGACCCTACTTGCAACTGCGATTATTTTCTACTATGACCTTGACCACTTGCGGCTACTGCTACAGTGACTGCCAATGCTACTGCTATTTCGACTACTATTGCCAATACTACTACTACTACTACTACTACTACTACTACTACTTCTACTACAACTGTTGCACTAAATCAGAAGGGCACAAGTACATCCTGGTTGTTAGAATGGCATAGGTAAAATACTTCTGG
>JAAAKM020073195.1:138468829-138489671 GCA_010016025.2 Alatinidae sp. Z8VKAUB7J3
TAAAACCAAATCAAACGTCTCTGCAACATCCCAAGAACAGATAAAGGTATTACGTTGGAAATTTCAAAGCATGTTGTAGGGGATATGAATATAAATCGAAGGACATTTTGTGCAGCCAACGTTGTCAAAAAGTTATATCAGCGATATATCAGGAATGGCTAGGGGTATTAAGTTGAAACTTTTAGGGCATATTAGAGGGGTAGGGATGGTCGATTAATTTTTTTCATTCTCAAGGTTGTAAAATGATGTGGATCAGAATCGCTTCAGGCTTATTGAAGTCCGAAGATTATGTAGATATTCTGTTCATTTGTTTGTATAATATTACATAAAGAAAGATAACGATCAAAATAGGGTTTTTAAAGGCAAAACGAAAATACAGAAGAAAACACAGAAGGCAAATATTTCGAGTGAACTCTTGAAAACTTATTGGAAAGCGAATAGAATCAGTTTGTCTTTTCCTAAGAGCTACGTTTATTGCATACCAGATACAAAAAAGGACCCTAAAAATAAGAAGGCAAAAGTACAAAATATTTTTCTCTTCTTGATTTTAGATAGTAGCCGTGGGCTGAGTGAAGACAAAGTTCATTGAGTACCCTCAACACCAGGGGCATCTTCTCTTTCCTTAATTCGCCCTTTATTGAACTACTCTCTTTGGAAACATTTCTTCTAATTACCTGGCAAATTTTTAGCCCCCCCCCCGGACGTACGATGGGGAACCCGAGTCCCCCAAAAATTCCAAATCTATAGTCTTCACAGATATATTCTATGTGTTTACAGGTAATATAATACTGATTTAATAAGAGAAGGAGAGGGGTGAAGCCCCTCTACCAATTCCTATATTTATGACTGGCTTCAAGCAAAAGTTGTTATAAATTACCTTATTTTTATTGATTTTGTGTAAGGCTTATAAACATATTAAGGTAATTATTAATTTTGTGTAAAGATTTGTGTAAGCGAAATAACCTGGAATGGACCATTAGCTTTTTGTTAAATTAGGGGCTGTAACTCCTAACAAGACCGTTGGAATATCATATAATTAAGAAACTGATCAGATCTTTTATCTTTCAGATAACCTTCAAATTACCATATTTAAGCTATAAAGAAATTAAAATTTCTCCACCGATACAAATCCACTCTGCCATTAATTTTTTGTCTATAATAAGCCAATATGAATGCCCAGTTAATTTTTAGGGCACTAATTAAGATTTCAGATTAGTGTAAAGATTTATAACAAGTTCTTTATTAAGAAATTTTAGTTTCTCATCAAAAGCAACAGCCATATCAGCCATCTTATTATAGAGGTAAATAAAAATACCTGATCATGATCTTAATGACTATAAAGGCAAATGATAATTAGGCATGCAACGATGAATCATGGTTTTTATGTTGGTCAAATAAAGTTGAATGTTGGTCAAATAAAGCAAGTCTCTAAATGAGATTTGCGCAAATACAAACTTTAGTGAGGGTACCAGAACTTTTATTTTTTAAAATCTGAAAACACCTAGGGAGGTAATGAGATTGACTTGTAAAAACACAAAACAATAACATACAAAGGAATGGTAATATGTATCACAGGCATGTCAAAGGCTAGCATATTACCATGGTGGCATGAATTGACATGGCGTATCGAGGGGATGGTTTGGGAAAATACGAACCATTAGATTCAACGCATAATTTTAATCAAGAAACTATCTGTACAAAATTCCTTATGAATGACAATATGTACTACAGGGATGCCACAGGTCAGCCATATATTGCCAAGGCGCCATGAATAGCCATAGGGGGCATCACGTTGGAGATGGCTTGCAAAAACACGAATCAATGGATTTAAAGCATGATTTATATCAAACAAAATGTCTGAGAATTTCATAGGAATGATAAAATGTATCGTAGGGATGTCACGGGGCAGCCATATTGGACCAAGGCGGCGTGAATTGACATGGTGTATTACGAGGGGGTGGTTTGAAAAAACGCAAACCGATGGTTGTAAAAGCATGATTCTTATCATGAAATTCTGAAAAACGACTTAGAAATGATCACACGTATCACAGCGTTGTAACAGAGGAGTCACATATTATCGTGATGGTGTGAATATGCATAGTCTTGGCTCAAAGAAACGCGGCATTTTCATTAAAACCTCTCAGAAAAAGCCGAATAAGAAAAGTCTTTTTTCTTCATTTGCGTGTATCCTTTACTAGTGAGGAAACATATTGTGAAATTGACATCTTTTCTTATAATGACTAGTGTATGTAATGAGTTAAAGATTGAAATGGGGCCATAATTAGCAATAAGGGAAAAGTTAAAGAAAGATGGGTGAAAAATTTTGAGAATGTGCTAAACCGAGATACAGTTGCAAGAAAAGATTAAAAAGTTTGTGACGTCTTGGATGTGAAGGAAGATTAGTTTAGTGAGGAAGAATTGAGGCACCAGGTAACTATAGTGTGATAAATGAGCTTCTTAAATATGGTGGCTCTGAGGTTAGGAATAAGCTATTGAAGATTATGAATATGATTTTTGAACAAAGGGAATTACCTACGAAAATTTTCATTATTTTATAACTGAATAAAAATAAGTTAGTCTAGGTTTACTGATGATATTAAGTAGCAAATTGTGTTTGTAGAGCAGGGTTCCATTGGCGTGACTTCATCAAAATCCTTGGGGGAGGGGAAAGGGAGCCGATTCTCCCAAGTGAAGTAAAAATGACAGTGAAAACAAGGCATAAGGTGCAATAAAGGCAAAGGTATACTAAAGAAAACTGATCTATTTCTGTGGATGCTTGAATTATATAGGCATATCTTATTTTTGACAAGATTTTTGGCGATGCTAAATTTCAGATGGGAGGAAGGGTATTTGGCCCCCTGCCTCATAGCAAATTACGCCCCTCCAGGGGTCTCCACCAAAAGGTGTGAAAAAGGATCTCTGGGAGTGACTTACTAAAGGTTGATAGCGCAAGCAGCATTTCAGAAAAATTAGTCCTTTCTTACAGGAGTGATAGTTTTATTGAAATTCAAAGGAATGCAGCACCAGAAAAGGTTAGAAACCCCTATTTTAGATTTAGATTAATATGGGAGAACATTGGTTAGACCGAAATGGATCAATATATCATGAAAGTGTTTTCTGGATATGTTTCAACCTTGCTTTGGACAGTACAGGACCTGTACTTCTTCAACTGCTGAGTCTTTCCAGGTTCATTGTGGCATCCAATTACTGTTTATGAGTTTCGTCCTGTCTACTGTGATTAACTATAGAAGGCTCTACAATCGCCACTCAGTGGTGGTCTGAAAGCCGCAAGTATTTCCAAGAACCTTTAATGGGACTGGTTGAGAAAAATGCCAAAGAGAATGGATAACTTGTGAGAATGGAAACTGGCGCTAGTGTCGGCAAAAAGACCATTGACACCATCTAGCTCTTGGCATTTTCAGCCTTTGCAATCGTTTTTTTTTGTTAGGAACTGAGATCAGTCACCTATTACCCGACTACATAAATTAATTATCCTTATTAGTACACTAAAAAAATGCCAAGTGTTGCCAAACGCTAGATGGTGTTGAGTTTTTCTGTGTCGAAAATAGGGCTAGTTTCTACTCCTGTAAATTATCCCTAAGGATTTTTAAAACGAGGGAATAAAAACAATAGTTGCTAAGGGGTCCAAAAACAATTAAAATTGACCTGATAAATAGGAATTTATTACTTTGACCCAAATTTATAAGTTTGGCCCATCAGTCTTGGCTTACTACCAAACAGCAAGCCCAACAAAAACAACAATGTTTATGCCCTTCCACTTTGTTACTCCTCCCAGTCAAGATTTGCGGTTCACTAGGCCCTCTTATCGCTCGAGGTTGAATGGAGACGCAACATTCTTAGCCACCCGCTTTTCTCCATCACAGAAATTAAATTCCTGTTACCTCCCTTTCTTTCCTTCAACTACCTAAAAGTTTCAACTGCATCTCCGCAGCCGTTCCTTGGATATTACAACTATGTTACCTTGATAGCCTTGAAACTCAATGTCGTTAGTTTTAACTCTACTACCTCTGATTCGAAACAAGATTCAAGGTCTAAGACACGTCAATATTCTCTAAATTTTAACGATCTGCCAAGCTTTTCTTTCGATGTGCCTGGCTACATGCAATTTCTTTACAGTTATATTACCACTTCACCGAGGAAAGAAGATTTGATGGAAGTATATGTAGCTGGTCTCTGCCACTTCCCCGGCTTAAAGCTTGAGGTCCACAAGTGTTCAATATAAAAAAAATTATTTTGACAACTTTGAAATATTAAGTGTATTTTGATTTATTTTGCTCCTTAGTCGTGAATAGTTTCATAGTCCCAAAGAGGCTTATAGCTCGAAAACATTTAAATGGGCCAGAGACAAAATGAAGTTTATCCCCAACCCACGAAACAGAATATTTGGAATCCTCTAGCCCATCCCTCTTCTTTCTCCGAAACTGCCTGCAAGTTCAAAATACAATCCACGAGCTGTTTCCGAGATTTTGCAAATGTTGCATTTTGATAACCCGGATCAACATAGTGTCTTTTGATTTAGATCTATATAATCTTCAAAGGACTTGTTCAAGAATCATTGGATCTTCCTCCTTCAGTAATTCCTGAAAGTTTCAATTTATATTGTCATAGATATTAGATAGGCCCTTTTGTGAACTCGAAAAATGTTCTGAAATTAAATAAAAAAAAAATAAATTATTTTAACTGAAAGTAAGAAGTGACATTTAACCTTAAAACGAACAGAAACTATTCCGTATATGAAAGGGGTTATCCCCTCTCAACGCCTCACCCCTGAATTTGAATTGAGTTAACCCAGACCACTACTGCCATATATAGATACATGATCTCGTTTGACGATATGTTCCCCATATTTTACCCCATATTTTTGACCCCATATGGTGAAAATTTCCCCATATTTTCCCTACGATTCCCTGACACTCGATTAGGGAAGCTATATCTTCTCGTGCTTTCTCTGTACAATGGGCTTTCCAGTTCGTTTGATGATCAAATATGATCCCCAGACATTTCACCCGTTTCTTTAGAGATATCTGGTGATACCGTAATTCGTAATTCGTATTAAATACCGTATTCGACTAAAACAAACCTTTAGTAAACGGTCGACATCTGTCAAAAGGATGGCCGGTATATCCCTTTGGACATGAGCAAATGGCCTTGTGATTGTTCACCCTGCAATCAGCACCAGTGCCACATGCTCCATTGCACGGATCAATGCACTGCAAGTTGAAGCAGGCCTGATTGGACGGACAATCGTCATGACGGACACATTCTGGTTTGCATTCAGTGTACGGATCGCCTTGGTAGTTCGTTGGACAGCTGCAGAGGGCACGATTGTTCTGGAAATTAGATAAGCAGGTTAAAATTTACAAATTTTATTCAGTATGGTTGCAGTAATTCAAAGAGCGGGATGTTACTTATTAAAAATTTTTACTGGAGAGGTATTAATTTGAGAAATACATTTATATGTTTAAGTTAAAGGGAAATTAAAAGGTTTTATCCCATTTATAGTTAATCAAACAATTCGTGGTAACGAACTGTAAGTAAAGAGTGACCCGGCTCAATAATAACCGAAACTCTAAAAACGGAATTTCTATACCAATGGATATATAAAAAGAATCGGCGTATTATGCTGATTCCAAAGATATATGTTTCATTAAGTTTAATGCTACTTATCAAAAGTTACGAGCCTGAGAAAATTTGCCTGAATTGGACGTTATTCTCAATATGAATATATTTAATTTCTTTTTTCAAAATTAAGGCTCTAGAGTACAGTGAGCCGAAGGATACATGTCCTGCACATGACCCACCAAGATTCTCAAGCTCTCCTCCCCCCTCCCAGAGAGGCATGGGCCCCATGTTGGGAATGAAGGTTGCAAAATAAAAGAAACAGCGATCTACCAATTCTTGACATGTATGATTTTCGCCCTCCCTTTTCTTAGCATCCATTGGGGTAATAAGATCACACATGGCCCAAAAGACTGCAAGCAGTCGATTATTGCAGTATTATTACATTTCAAATGATACAAATGAGCCAGGGCTTTTTCCATTCTGACGTGTTCAGTTGGGTTCCTCCCGCTATCAAGAGAGGTGGCGGATAGAAAATAGGGACAGGTGATGTTTTGAGAAGGATGATACACTGTAAAATAAAGAAGAAACGATCGAAAAGAGATATTAGGTTTTAATTCTACTAATTTCGGCTTTTATTTTTGGTTTTTCCTTGGTTTTATTTTAGTTTTTTTTTTTTAAATTGACCCTCCGCGTTGTTATTAAAATGAAAACCTTTTATCAAAAGAAAACATCGAAATGGAGGATGATGGAAGAGCTCCCATTTTAATATCCTTCTATTAAACTGGTAGGGTAAAACATATTTTCCGAAACATTTGGGGGGGGGGATTTTTTTCCATTTCCTTAATGAAATACCAAAAAGGTATTTTCAAAATCTAAAAATGATTCTCCACGAATTGATTTGTCTAAAAATACATATTAGTTTGAATATACAACTCCATTACTCAGTGAAAACTCATTGGCTAAAGGCTGTAAATTGGGCCATGTACGCTGGCTCTACAATCAGCCAATCACGATACAGGGTAGATGTATTCAATCCATTCCAAATTTTGGCAGCGGTCTATTTTAATATTTTGTAATATATTCGGCGATCCCATCGCTATCTGTAAACATCCCACACACAGAAGCACTTTTTATCTTCTTGAGTTTTTGAGAATTCTTGTTGTTGGTTTCTTTCTTGTGATAAAGGATAAAAATCATGTTCCTCTTTCAGTTGGTCGCTGGGCCAAGGTTTCTTTTATCGACCAAGGCGTCGGAATTCGCAAAGAAGCGCTTGGTAAAATTTTTGACCCATATTTTACCACGAAAGCCAGTGGTCATGGTTTAGGCTTAGCCACGTCCTATTCGATCATTAAAAATCACGGAGGAGTTTTGACGGTCGATTCAGAGGTTGGGATTGGGACGACCTTTACGGTGTTCCTACCGGCATCTAATGAAACTCAAGTATTAACCGAACAAATATCTCCCGAAGTTTGTGTTGGTAAAGGAAACATTTTGGTCATGGACGATGAGGATCCAATTCGGCACATACTTGGTGAGATGTTAGATGTGTGTGGTTACACGTATCAAACGGCCAAGAATGGGAAAGAAGCCCTTGCACTTTTTTCGCAAGCACAGGAAAAGGGAGTCCCCTTTCATGTTGTTATCCTTGATTTGACGATTCCAGGCGAAATGGGGGGCAGAGCTGTTATTCAGGAAATGAAAAAACTGATTCCTTCAGTCAAAGCCATTGTTGTTAGTGGGTATTCAAACGATCCTGTGCTGTCGAATTTTCAGGAATATGGTTTTCATGGTCGAATCACGAAACCATTTAGGCTTGGTGAAGTAAGTAAGGTCATCAAAAGTGTTCTTTCTGTTTAGGCTTGTTGCGGCTTATCTCTTCATGTTTTTCCTGTCGTTATTTCCGCACGTTGTCGCCTGAATTGCCATTTCAGTTTGCTGCAGAACTTTCCGTGTTTGATTAGGTGAAGGCCCTCGTAATTGACATTTCCAATGAACTGAAACCTCAAAATTGCTTGAAGATTGTTTGGTCTTGTTCGTAGCTTCTAAGACGTCCTCGGATTCCCAGGGAATATAATTTCAAGTCGATATATAATGGTGGTTACTCGTTTCGTGTTTTTCCCATCACTCTTGGCTTAAAGCCATGCTTCGCATTCCTGGACTAATCGAGTTGGATGCTCCGAATGATCGAAATTTTTGAATTTTGCCTAGACTTTCTTGAAATCTTCTCCCAAATAACTAACATTTCAGGATATGAAGTGGGGGCTGCTAGTTTGTCGTTTTAACTTTTTTTCAATAGAATAATAAAAAATACATTTTTCATTGAAAATACCACCCAAAAGGGTATCGTTCTAAATCTAGCGCGAGCAGCCTTCTCCTGCTCCTCTCTAATCGACACCACTGCAAAAGGCACTTTATTCCGCCAGACTGTCAAAATGGCGTATGTGCAATATCTTGGGAACGATAACGCCCCTCCAAAAGCACTACTCGGCCCCACAGCCAAAGTTTTTAGCCTGAAGATGGCCATGTTTTCATCTTTAGCACCAGAGTCGTTGATGGTTTTTTAGTTTGTACAACTGGATGACCAAAATGGAAGGTTTTCCCTTCAATATCCCTGCTTAAATATCCCTAAATCTAAGGTGGAAAGGTAGGCATGCTACAGCTTGTTTGAATAAAATCTCGATTTTGGCTTTCTAGCAGTTCAGCGAAATGACCTATTTTGGCAATTGTTAATAAATTGTTTGTGTGTCAATCAGTCGGTGATAGATACAGAATCAAAGCATTTTCACCATCAAATACATATGAAGCAAGCAATAGGTGTAATATTTTGAAGCAATTACATAAATTAAATGAATTAATTTATAATTTTTAAATAAACTAATTTAAATAAATTAAATAAAATAAGAAAAAATACTGGTTGCGAGGGCCATGTGCTGCTTACTGCTCATAGAAGGCGCTGGCTGATAGCAGGTTTTCTACGTTCCTGTGTGGAAGCTGGAAATTTGTTATTGTTCATGAACAAAAAAAAAAAAGGTCTGTTGTTTTCTTGGAAAAGTCAGTATCTTATTAAAATTTTTACCATTTTCAAGTGTTTTATTTAATTGTAAATATAAATAAAAAGGTTATAGGGTCTAAGAAATTATTCAATCGGATTAATATAATGACGTATTAAAATGACGCTATGATTCATTTACTCAAAGCTATCACTCCATTCAATCATTCACTTTGATTGCTGTACTTGGGCAAGGAAATATTTTGCTCACCCTGGGAAACAGCATGAACTAAAGGGCAAAAGGTACAGCCAAAGCTTGTAACATAGCCCTTATTACATTTACATGTAATCCATCTTGGGACGAGATACAGCAACTTTTACTTCCTGGACAATTACCGGTTCATAGGCATGACATTACGGCCCGTGTCTTCCGGCAAAAGTTGAAATCACTGCTGAATTTCATAGTAAAACTTAGTGTTTGGGCCAGAGCGATGATGGTTGTACTCAGTGGAATGGCAAAAGCGAGGATTGCCACAAGCACATATACTACTATGGCTATTTAATAAAATTGCTTGTAATGAAATTGACGATGTGATTTCCGCTTCGGAATCCAACGTGCAACAAAGAGCCCTGAATCCACCGGATACAACATTAACTGCTTTCTTCGTGTTATGCCAAAATGATTCTTAAAAAAAAAAAACTGCTGTATTCTGAAGTGTCTACGTATTACACGTGGAATGCTAATAAAAAAAATCATTTGAACGTCGAAAACGGGTTGAGTAAGTCGACGGCCAACCTAACATCTTCAAAAAAACCACGATAGGGGGAATCTACACCATTCACCTCAATCACGATGAATACTTCTTTCTCCGCCTGCTTTTGGTTAATGTACCCGGCCCGACATCCTTTGAGCATTTGAGAACTGTAAATGGAGCTATACGTGACACTTATTATAGTGCATGCCAAGCTCTGAATCTATTGGAGAACGACCAACACTGGGATAATTGCATCAATGACTGATGCGAAACGTCAACTCCAAGTCAGATTCGTGCACTGTTTGGGATCATATTGACATCTTGCTCGTCTTCATCTCCTACAGAGTTATGAGAGAAATACAAATGACAAATGGCCAAGGATAGAACTTCTTGTACTATTAACCATTCACCACGACACCAAGCAGCCTGAGGACAACACTGCTACAGACACTTCTCCTCAATCCCAATCTATTCAAAGTCTCCCTCTTTGCACCCTCTCAGGAAGTTCCCATTTCCCTTAAATCTCCCTTTATGAAGCCCCTCAACTTATCCGTGGATGACCTGCTTTCCGTTTAGCCTTAGACGGTTGGCCAAAAAAGACAATCTTTTGCAATATTTCATCATTCGTTCGTAGAGCCGGTTCGCGGTGCCGCGAGCCGGCTGGCCTTGTCCCTGGAGGTATCTCGCGGGCCAGATTGTCGGTGTCTGAATTGCCCCATATGATGCGGTGACAGAGCGCTGCTTCAGGAAACGGGCCGAAACCGCATGCCGCGACGCGATCGCAAAGACATCTCCGGGCTGAAGCAGGATCCCCATAATGCCGTCGGCGGTAGCGAACGGTTGCTGGAGAAGGCGATCGGACGCGCGGTGCATGCGTTCAGGGAAAAGAACGGGCTAACCATCCAGGACCTGTCTAATGCATCCGGGATTTCGGCCGGAATGGTCTCCAAGATCGAAAACGGGACCACATCGCCGTCGCTGGCCACCATCCAGGCGCTTTCGCGAACGCTCAATGTTCCGGTAACCTCGCTGTTTCGCGGTTTCGAAGAAACCCGCGACGCGACCTTCGTCAAAGCCGGCGACGGCCTCAAGATCGAAAGGCGCGGGACGCGCGCAGGGCATCAATACGAACTGCTCGGGCATTCGCCCAACAGCAATCTCACGGTTGAACCTTATCTGATCACGCTGACGGAGGAATCGGACGTCTTTCCGATATTCCAGCATCCGGGACTGGAGTTCATCTACATGCTCGAGGGTGAACTGATGTACCGGCATGGCGGCAAGACCTACGCGCTGCGGCCGGGCGATGCGCTGTTTTTCGACTCGGAGGCGCCGCACGGGCCGGAGGAGATGTTGCGAATGCCGATCCGGTTCCTGTCGGTCATCAGCTACCGGAACGACCTGTGAGTTTCCTGTGGGGAAATAAATTTTAATATCGTTGAACAAACGACAGGGTCTTGATACACTTGCCCGGTGTTCCTGAAACATCGGAGGCAGACGCCGTGTGTGGCATTGTCGGACTGTTCCTGAAAAATCCCGAGCTTCAATCCAGGCTCGGCGAACTGTTCGAGCCGATGCTTCTGGAAATGACCAGCCGCGGGCCGGATTCGGCGGGTGTCGCCATCTACCGCGATCCGGTCGCGGGCGGCCTGATCAATCTGTCGCTTGCGCACGGCAATCAGGCTTTCGCATGGCATATTTAACGTCAAAATACTTTTTTTCTATGCAGGTACATTCTCAACATTTTCTGGGGAGGGAGCGGGTATGGGCTATTCAGTATGCAATTAGTGCCATCGGCTAAAGAATGAATAAAATGAGTCTGTCGTGTGATTCACTTGTTTCCTTGAATGACGTATCAAAAGATTTATATTTTAATTTCAGATATTTTTTCGAAGGATTACACTGAGGCAGACTGAATATACTGAAGCAGATTGCATAAGAGAAGGAAAATGCTTTGTAAGTTGGGTGAACAAAAGTGAATGCCAGTTTTGTCGATTCAAGAAATGCCTTGCTGCTGGATAGTCAGGAGACTGTAAGTGATTTTATCCTTAATGACCTTTTTTTAAGAAGACGGCTTCTATCCGGTACTTCCCTGCAGGATAAGCTCTTTGTCAGTTCCTCTGATCGTCAAATTCGTCACTACTTATCCAAATCCAGTTGACCGATTTTGGTTCTTCAACTCCGTATGGAATGATTCTCATCTGTGTTGCCAAAACGCATACACGCAGTAATTTTCTTTCCAATAATAAAAGTTGCTTCACTTTTGTGACATATACAATGGGTTGAAAGGTACTATAGTGTGTTCATTGGGCGTCATTGAGTATAATAACAGGTATCATCGAGGTACAGACAAGGAGAAATGTGAATATTACCATTTATTGAAAATAAAATCAGTAATAAGTCTGAAAAAAGGCTCTTGATGCTACAAATTTTTTAGTGCAGCTGGTTGTGTCGTGTTTTCCCCGGATTTACCTGTCTTTATGCAGCATCTGTATTCGGTATTCTAAAGAGTGTTAACATACTCGTCAGTTTATCCGGATTTGAACGATGCGATAGTCGAGACATTTTGAACACATTTGAAACTCCTTCCTAAATGTTCCTCACTTTTCACTAAAAATTGGCTACTAGCCACCGAAAAGAAAACCGTCACAGTGAGGAAGTCTATTGGTTAAGGTGAAAATCTCCACGTAATTTGAAGTACCGAGAGACACTGAAACTCTTATTTCCAGGACAAGTCCTTAAAAAAGTTTCTACACCGCTTTTAAAATTCATAATTTATGCAAGCGGATCACAAAAACGATACATACACAAGCTCTTTAGATCACACCATTGTTTCTTTTTTTGTCTCTTGCCTAGTAAATTGTATCGATTTTTCTTCCCTCATGAATTCATCACAAAACCTCACTATAAAGGATGTTTGGCAATAAGAAGAATTATGTGTGTGGAATCTTAGGGGGCTGAGCCTCCTACAGATGCTTCCTTATCAGAAAAGACTCTTCACTTATTTAAAAAAAAAAGGTTACTTTATATAACGTTATTTTGGCTATCAATATTTAAAAAAAAGACCGGGGTTGGGATAGATGTAGGTTTATTGGCCACTCCTACCCACCTCTGATAGATAGGCTGCGCTCACTAGTGTTTACAGTAGTCACGATCATCACATTTTAAACTTCCATGTTCATTTCTAACAGTTCAATTTTTTATTCTGAAGAAAATTAGAATCAAATTCCAATTGAAAGCCTTTCCTAAAAAAGAACTAACTTCTTTATCTGTTCTTTGTCTTTTCCTTAGTACTTACCTTGAAGGATGTTCCTTATTTGGCTTATTTCCTTATCAATTTATTTCTAATTCTGCACCGGTAATAGATTAGCTGTTTTTGCATCTGGACCAATATTTTTCTTAAAGCCAATGCTCTTAGAGAAGGAAATTAAAATTAATTTATGAATCGAAGCTTTTCCTAGAAAAGACAAGATTTTCTTATCAGGCCTTGCTTAGTTTTCCTTCTTACTTCTTACTTACTGATTTTGCTTACTTTCCTTACAGTTTACAATTTCTTCTGCCTCTAAGAGACAATACTTGAATTTTGAAATATAATTCCAGTAGACCCAGGCAGTAAAATTGGATCCACTATGTCTTTTTAGTTCTAGAAGTGAGAGGATTCCAGTAGTGAAGGAGCAAAAATATAAAAACTGTTTTTCCATCGCTTTCCAATTTTTTCTGTTTTGCGTAAGAATTTATTTGATCTTCGAGACTTACGGTCTTTAGGTGTATTCCCATTCTTTCAAACTTTTCAAAACAGCTCATTATGTTTCAGCGGTTAGAAAGGCATTACAATTTGTATTTACTTTCTGACTTTCAAGTTTTGAGTGCGTTGTTTGGAGCGTGATATGTTTCTAGGGATTAACATTGTAGGAATTAAGTAAACAAAGATTTAACTTTAATTTTTTAGAAAAATTTTGGTAATTTTTTCTTTGAGCAGTAACTTCGAAATATTTTGCACAGGAATGTCCAACAGAAAAGGGGGGGGGGATGAGGAGTCTTCTGAAAAAATATTGTCACAACAACCCCAATCTAACCAGACTTACAAATGGAAAAAGAATAGGGTGGGGAAAAGAGCCCCAAAAACTCATAATTTATATATGCAATATTAAACAACTTGGAATAATAGTAAAACCCAAGATTTTTTATATGATAAAAAATTCTTTAACGCACATGAAATATCTTGTTTTGCTGTATTTTAAGTTATCTGATTGGAACGGGAACGAAAAAATCTACAATGACAGCCAAAGAGAAGGCCGTAATGTGTCTACTGGCCCAGGGGTGGAATCCCTGGCTAATCCCCAGGAAATGTTTAGTACAACTCCCATGCTAGAAGCATACCATAATAAAATATGTGTATGCTTTACCACTCACGGTTCATCGGGATCTACTTTGCCTCCTCCAAAGAAAACTATTAACATTGATTAACATCATGCCAATATGAAACTTATTAAGGTTTTATGTTCCCTATGAAACACGCCATTTTGGGAAACGTGAAAAGCTGTAACTTGCACCGAAAAGAGAAGATACAATGCTGGTGAGGGCGTATCCAGGATAGTTTTTTGGGGGAGGGGGGGTAGCCAGTATTTTGTTTATATGCATTTTGTTAAGCTTCTATGAATCGGACAAAAATTTTAAAGGAGTTTGAAATCGGTAATCCCTCTTCCCGAATACGGCCTTGACTTCTGGATGCATTGTTTCAGATGTGTCCATTCAGCGACTTGCTATTGTGATATTGCTCAGATTTTTTCCAACTTGCTTAAGAAACCAGAGAAACACATATTTTTGCTTTTTTTAGGCTTTATCAGTTCATTAGTTTGTAATAGTTTTTTTTCAGTCTCAAAAAGTGCATTCTGAGTTTAGCATTGACCTTATCATGTTGTAATTAGAAAAGGTCTATCCTCAGCTCCAAATCAATTCTTTGGGTAGATACTAGGTTTTGGCAGAAGATACCACACTGCTCGTACTCAGGGTTGCCACCTGTGGCATGAACGTGCTATTTTAGCCCTATTATAGTCAATTCTTTGAATATAGCACCGGAAATCGCTCTGTGTGAAAATCGCACGCGAATTTCGACAATTTTAGCACTTAAGGAACTGACTGTGGCGGAAGCCCTGCTCGTACCACATGACTGCCCCTACCAGGACAGTTAGAGTTGGCTAATGAGTTTTATTCACCTGCTTTTCCTCCCCCTCAGTGGGTACAGTCTTTAACCACAGCTGAGCTGTGCTAATAAACACATTCTAAGACCACACTGGCTATACATGACGTATTGTGAAAAGAAGAAAAAAAAATAAATGAAAAATAAAATCAAATAGGATAGAAAACGAGGTTAGTGTCATCCAGTGGAAAAATTTGAAACGAAAATAAGCCGATGTTTCGACAAGTATCTCCGCCAAGTCACCTTCAGTGCTCAGAAAAAAATCTAACCCTTTATAGTAAACCTCACAAGAGCAAAATACACAATATATCAAACAGGGCAGAATAAATGAGCTAAATGAAAGACTGTTCATCAATTGGTGAATTGGCGAGATCCTTGACTTGGTGGAGGTTCTTACCGAAATATCTGCTTATTTTCGCTTCATATTCCTTTACTGGCTGATACTAACCTCGTTTTCCTCGCCTATTTGATTTTACTTTTCATTTTTTTCTTCTTTGCTTCAAACGGGCCGTGCTCGTTCTTCAAACAACAAAGGTCGTGTTAATTCTAGC
Source organism: Alatinidae sp. Z8VKAUB7J3 (assembly GCA_010016025.2). Taxonomy (NCBI): domain Eukaryota; kingdom Metazoa; phylum Cnidaria; class Cubozoa; order Carybdeida; family Alatinidae; species Alatinidae sp. Z8VKAUB7J3. The sequence continues at coordinate 138,483,908 of JAAAKM020073195.1, forward strand.
CTGCAAATCTGTCAAGCACAAAAAGGGAAAAATACCATTTCTTTCTAGCTCATTCCTTCTCTTAAAATTCTGCATCCATTTCTGTTTTATAAAACTGGCTTTAACTGGCTATGTCTAAAAAAGAGTTGCTCCCAATTGGATTGTATCCTTTCTGACCCTGTAGCAAGACGCTAAACAAAACACGAAACACTAGCCCTTATTCCTGTCAATAAGCCTAATCAATGAGCTATGAGCCCTTATGACTTTGACTTTGAAGATACTTTGAAGAATAGATTTGAAGATACCGCATCAAAGCTTTCTGCCTAGTGTTTTATGGTGAAGAAATGTCTAATCTCCGCCGTTTTGACTATCAACCTTTAGCCCTTATTCCTTACAATAAGCCCAATCAATGAGCTATGAGCCCTTATGACTTTGACTGAACCCAAGCAAAAATCTGAGGACAATGATAAGATCAGGTAAGTGAGATTTTAGAGGCAAAAACGGTCCTAAAATCTTTTATTATTTTAAAATCTTTTATTTATTATTTTATGAACCAACATTCACTCCAGAGTTTGAATTTATAGAAATTGAATAGACTTACCTGAATCCTTTCTGCATAGTACACTAAACTGGCAAAGATCACAATTCCAAGCACTAAGAAAAATACTAGCAGGGTTAGTTCCTTAGCCGAAGCTCTAAAAGTCTGAATTAAAATTTTAAGTCCTGATGAATGTCTAGTTAGTTTAAACAGTCTCATAATTCGAATTATTGAGAAAAATTCTAGAATATCTGCATTTTCTAAATGAGCAGCAAATCTTTGAAGCACCAGGTCAATATAAAAGCTCAGTGTTGCCACGTAGTCAATGAAATTCAGACTAGATTTAATAAATTCACATTTGTTGGGGCACGCAAATATTCGAACAAGGAATTCGAACGTGAACCACACATTGCAAACGCATTCAATATAGAAAAAGGCTTCATGAGCGTTTGTTTGTGTCTTGTCTAAAGTCCATGCTGTTGAGTTATGGGATGTTCGGACTGTAATATTTCTTATAATCGGAACGCGCATGTCCGGATGCGTTTTCAGGCAAAAGCAGACATTTTGAAGTTTTACTTAATTTTTATTTATTTTTTTTTTTTTTGATCGCAACTGGAAATAAACATTTCACGTACTAAATTGCAATATTTTAACCGAACCATTGATAAACAATGGATTTTAAATTAAAAGCATTCACAATATGAAATTGTTAAGAGAGAAGGTACTTACATATAGGGTCAAGAAGGTGAAGTTGTCCTCAACGAACCGTCGGTCATCGACGGATATTGGCAGGCCGGTGACGCGAAAGACCTGGCCTTAACGACGCTTGATCGGTGCAAATTTTTCCGAACCGGGGACCAGGGCTTTATTCGGGACAACCAACTGTATGTGACCGGTCGAATTAAGGAAATCATGATCATCAGGGGCAAGAATTATTATCCCCAGGATATCGAGTGGCTCGCCCGGGAAGCCCAGGTTCCTTTCGTGGGCCAGGTCACGGCAGCTTTTATGGATGCCGACCCTACCTGTGGCGTGACCTTGGTCGTGGAAACGCCAGAAACCAAAAATGAAGCAAACAATCGCGCGGGCGTTCGCCACATCAGGTCACATATTTGGCAACACCTCGGCCTTTCCCTGGACCGAATCACGCTGGTGTCCGAAGGACAAATCCCCAAAACGGCCAGTGGCAAATTGAGACGTGGACCCTGTCGAACCATGCTTGAGAACCATCAACTTGAGGTCATCGCCGAGTTCCAATTCCACGCGGACCAAGACGATTCCGCTTCAACGCTGGAGATGAGCGAATTGGTTTGCCGCTTGATCGCCCAGAGTCTGGGGTTGCCAGAGACGGAAATCGAAACCGACTGCTTTTTGGCTGATTTCGAATTGGATTCACAGGCCATCCTCAGTTTGGCCCAAACCATTGAAAACCAAAGTGGGAAAACTCTGCATCCCAATGCCTTTTTCAAATGCGAAACCATTGCCGAACTCGTAGAATTGCTGGAGAATGACTGAGCACTTATTTCAGAGCCCAGAGGTTGTCCCTTGATTGCAGTGGTAGGCATGGCATACCGGTTTCCCGGGAACATCGAAGAAGATCAATCACTGGTAACCTTACTCAAAGAAGGACACCACTAAATCACTCGCTTGCCCCAAACCCGGGAAGCGTTGTTCCCCAAGTCCGACCAGACCTTTCCCCCGTTCGGCGGGTATCTCGACCGGGTTGATGCCTTCGATGCAGGTTTTTTTGGGTTCAAAGGACTTGAGGCCTGTTATACCGATCCGCAACAACGAAAAAATAGTGTATGGAGCATTTCACAATTCACACAAAAAAAATAGTGAATTAGCTGAGAAATCACCATATATAAGGTAGAAAATCATGACTGAAATAAAATGTCTGATTAAGGAACTGAACCCTTGCCATCCTGATTCGAAGTCTAACGTGCTAAAACTGAACTACGGCGGCTGATGATCGAATTTAATCTATTTGTTCTTGTAGGACCAATTTGTGTAATTTACAGCCCTTTTCCCAAACACTATGGGGAGTTATGTCATCCCCAAAAGCATAGTTATTGGACCTTATTCAGCAAATACATTTGTAATTGGCTATTATAAAACATTGAGTTAATAAAAGCTTCTATTATAAAGAGTGAGAGCATTAAACTATATTTGGCGAAGCTCAACTTTTGCGAACAGGAGGAGGGGAGGGGGTATGTCAAGGAAAAGTCATTTGGAGTTTTGAGAATTAATTAATTGTTGTTTTATGAATTTCTTCCCCTTAAGAACATTCGATATCTTAAAAATCATTTTGCGAGTCCCAACATCGGCTGACCGTGTTAAAGAGTTAATAGTGAATTCTCCCGACAGACTAATGAGACTTACTAAGGGGGCTGGGAGGGGGAGTAACGGGTTCATGTAAATCTCCAGTTGAGGGTTTTGGACCATAACTATAAAGTGATACCGTTTTATACTTCCAAGCTTTTCCACTTTATAAGTGGCACCAAAAGTGCCGTTTTTAGTGCTATATGGCACTCATGAATGGTAAAACTGATAAAAAGCACGTAGATATGAGCAATAGTTTTCAAATGAGCCATTAAACATCTCTCTAAGAAGTTCTGGATGCCAACTAGCCCCAGCTTTTCCACTTGAGACCTGGCACCAATAGTGCCATTTTTAGTGCCATATGGCACTTGGAGATGGCACAATTTATAAAAATCAGGTAGATTGAATGAGCCATTAAGCATCCCTCTATGGTGTTCTGGTAGCCCGCTAGGCCTGTTGAAAAAAAAAGAAAAAAAAAGGGAGACAGATCAGTGCTACCGTTGCAAAAAAGTGATTTTTCTTGTTGTTCAAGGCCGGTCCGAAATTTATGCGACAATTCGTCCCATAAGACCTTATAGGCCCCCGGGCATAATTTAAAATACTCTCCCCCGGGTTGTAGGGGACTGCATAAACCCCGAGGTTTTTAATATATGATCTTTGGTCTATTTTGGACAATTTGAACTTCTTGAAAATGCGATTTGACGAATTTTAAGAAAAGAGGGTAGGTGGGGAGGGACTAGATGCCATTAAATCATATTCGACTCTCAAAAAGGGAACAAGAATTTTCAATATCTAGTCATTTGAGTCCCCTCCGAAGTTTATTACTTCCATGAAAATCTTATTTGCCCCTGAGGTATAAATTACAACCCTTCTCCCTTGCTATGGGGGGGGGGGAAGAGTTTGTTGAACCTAAAGTTTTGCTATCTGATTGATGGACTATTTCAATCAAAGTTGCTTTCTGAAAATTTGTCTCGTCGTTATTGTTTTGTCAGCCCTGATAGTCACAGGAAAGCTGCTGGCTGCCTGGATAGGCTTGCCCAAAATAGATGACCAGACCGAAGCGGCGATGCACTTTGCATTGCTATTGTTTGTCCTTGCCGTCGCAATCCCATTTGTGCCCGGAGCCGAAATCGGCCTGGCGCTATTGATGATCCTTGGAAAGGACGCCGCGCTGGAAGTCTATTTTGCCATGTTGCTGGCGCTGCTTTTGGCCTTCACGGCTGGTCGTCTGGTGCCCGTGAGATTTGTCGCAAAGCTTCACAACAGAGCCGAGAGCCGCTGGCGCCTTTTCCGGCTAAGGTCATCGTGTGTTCACCGTAAGACTTCGTTGGCAATCACGAAAAGACTCTTCAATTTCGTTGCAACAAATAAGCATGTGTCCCTGGGCGCCATTCTAAATATGCCCGGAAACTCGATCTTGGGTGGAGGGGGTGGCATCGCGTTAGTCGCGGGCGCTAGCCGTAAGTACTCTTATCTTGGCTTCGGAACGACAATTGCGATTGCTGTTTTGCCGCTGCCGCTCCTGTTCTACATTCTGGGGTGAAATCAACTTGATATGATCGTTTGCGCGGAACATTCGCGTGTCGAGCGTACGGAGACATTTTTCAAGACGTTTCAAAACATTCCATATTTTTGTTTAGAAATTTTTCTTCAAGACGTTTTTCAAGATGTTTGAAGACATTTCAAGACACTAAGGCATTTTCCAACAATATATTTTTCAAGACAATTTAAGATGTTCCAAAGACATTTGTTTGCAAGACGTTTTTCAAGACATTTCAAGAAGTTTTTTAAGACATTTTTCTTCAAGATGTTTTTCAGGATTTCTTTGGTTGTCATGTAATTGGAGAATGTTTACTTACGTTGAGGATGACACGATCTCGGGGGAAATGCTACACTTCAGGGGCTCGTGAGATATCCTCACTTGTAGTTGATGAGGACAAAGACGTGGATATTACGTAATGACAATGCACACGAGGGTTGTTACATAGTACTTTAAAAATTTTCTCTTCAAGATTTTATTTTCCTTCAGAGTATTTTTTCAGGGAGCCTTTATAATTTAAAGGTTTTTTTCAGTATTAGATTTTGAATATAAGACCAGAGATTTCCCTTAACAACCAGAAAAGACCCTTGGCCATCTGGACCAGCCAACTATCAATGCTATTTTCATTTGGGTAATACTTTCTACGTTATAACCCATTGTACTTAAGGATAATCCCCTCATCCTGCTCACTAGAAAGATTAAAAAGATTGCATGTTGTCAAATGGATGAAATAATTAACATACAGGGAGGGAATCAAATACTATAAATTCTTTACATTTGATATGCACTTGAATGTTAACTAATATTTTAAAGGGTGGTGTAAAATAATATTGGGATAGCAAATTTACCATAGCTTAATTTATCACAACACATTTTTTGTTGTAGAGTCATTTACTCTATTGGAACATGGATGTTCTATCAGCTATGAAATAAAAGCTAAAGTATTGTTATGGCTAGAATGTGGTACAACTTCATGCATGATCAAAAGTATTTCTTTTCCTCTGTGCTACACACACTAATATTGGGGCTTTTTAATCTTGCATTTCTTTAGTAATAGAGTCTGCTACTCTATTGGAACTTAAATTTGCTATAACAGATGAAATAAAGGTTTGGATATAGCGATCGCAAATTCTTTCGGTCGGTAGGTCTGTCTGTCCCGGTTTTGTTAGTTTAGGCACTTCCAGATAATTCGAAAAAAATAGAAAAAAGAGGTGTTTTTAACTTACGAACGGGTGATCGCATCTGAATGAAATTTGATATTTAGAAGGATATCGCGCACAAAGCTCTTACTTTAAATCTTGATCGGACCCAGTGACACTGGGGGGAGTTGAAGGGGGAAACCTGAACTATTGGTAAACACTTAGAGTGGAAGGATCGGGATGAAA
>JAAAKM020073195.1:138489681-138507935 GCA_010016025.2 Alatinidae sp. Z8VKAUB7J3
AACCAGAACAGAGCCGATCTCCTGGGGGAGTTGGGGGGGATGAATCGCAAAAATTACTAAAAATGAGGTATTTTTAGCTTACAAACGAGTGATCAAATCTCAATGAAATATGATACTTAGGAGGACCTTGTAACTCAGACCTCTTATTTTAAATTCTTACCAGGTCCAGTGTCATTGGAAGGAGTTGGGGGGAGCCTGAAATCTTGGAAAACACTTGTGGGGAAAATAAGCACATGTCCTAGTATGTTACTGACATAACTGGACCGGATCCGCTCTATTTGGGAGAGTCGGAGAGGGGTACCTAGTTCGGTAATTCGGAAAAATTAGAAAACAAGAGGAAAATGAGGGAAAATGAAAAAATTTACGAAAGTGTGATTGGATCTTAATGAAATTTAATGTTTAGAAGGACCTTGTGTCTCAAAGCTCTTATTTTAAATCCTGACCAGATCCGGTAACACTGGGGGGAGTTGGGGGAGGAAACTGACAATCTTGGAAAACGCTTAGAGTGGAGAGATCGTAATGATATTGGTTTGGAAGAATAAGCACAAGTCTTAGATACAAGATTGACACAACAAGACTGGATTGGCTCTCTTTGGAGGGGGGGGAGGGGGTTAATTTGGAAAAATTAGAAAAAATAATGTATTTTTAACTTACGAACGGGTGATCAGATCTTAATAAAATTTGATATTTAGAGGGGTCTCGTGTCTCAGAGCTCTCATTTTAAATCATGACCAGATCCGCTGCCATTGGGGGAAGTTGGAGGGGGATACCGGAAATCTTGCTCATGATCCAGCTGGTGAGTTATTTCTCGAGCTTTGCGAAGGTAGACATTCAGCTCTTTAATGATATGTATGGGCAATCTAATAGTACGGGTTTGATTCATAATAGCCCGTTCGATATTTTGCCGAATCCACCAGGTGGCATAAGTTGAAAACCTAAAGCCGCGTTCCGGATCAAATTTTTCTACGGCGCGAATTAAACCTAAATTGCCTTCCTCTACTAAATCCAATAATGCCAACCCGCGGTTTAAGTAGCGGCGGGCAATTTTTACTACCAAGCGTAGATTACAGCGCACCATATGGTTACGTGCGCTTTCGTCACCTTTACGCGCTTTACGCGCATAGTAGACTTCTTCTTCAGCAGTTAACAGTGGTGAGGCGCCAATTTCAATCAGGTATAATTGCGTGGGGTCGATATCACGTTTACGGGTTTTGGTTTTTGTGGGGTTAGATTCTTCAAAACTTTCTGTAGTAGTTGTGGGTTTTTTTTCTTCGTTTTCTAAATCTAACGCTGAAGCAAAAACTTCTTTCAATTGTTCGTCCATAAAACGCCTTCCACTCCAGTTTTTTGTTATCTTCTATCTAGAATTGTTAAGTTTCGGCTTTTTCCAACAACAACAGAATAAGCTGGAATATTTTTAGAAACCACCGTGCCTGCTCCAATTACCGACCCAGCTCCAATGGTCACACCGTACATAATAACACAGTTGGCTCCTATGAAAACGTCGTCTTCGATAAGGATATCTTTTTCCAAAATTTCTTGTTTAGTATAACTTTCGCGCTTTAAAAAACCGTGATTAGAGGAAATGACCATAGTGCCATAAGCGACCGCAGAATTTTTTCCTATATGTATTTTCGATCCTTTAGAAGCCCATACACAGCAGTTTGCTTCAATAAGTGCGTTATCTCCCAAGGTAATATTTTCTCCAAATCGTAAAGAAGCGGTGGGGTGGATATCAACGTTTTTTCCTCTATTAATTTTTGAAATAGGAACCACATGTTCGTAAAAATAATAGACTAAATAACGAACCGCTTCGCTATATAGAGTGGGGCTAAAAATAATTGACCTAATAAATTTAATTCAATAGGACCAAAATTCTACCAACAGGTTTCCCTTACTAGCGGCTTTAAATTGGTGTTGATTCATTTTTCTATCTGCCAGCTCAACAAAAACCAGTTTTTTCAATTGAATTTTTCGCGGAAGTTTAAAAAGTGCAGATACAACATTTTTGCTTTCACAAGGCGATATGTGTCAAATGAGACAGTAGCTTGGTGCTGCGATAGGTTGTTAATAGTAGTAGTATATTCCAATCCGAATCAGAGCTTAATATTGAAGAGCCGAATAGCGGATGTAATCAAAACTAAGAATGATGATTTCAGTCTTCAGATACAACTAAAAACTTCATAACGGTAGAACCGACATAATTTCAATCCAATAACTTGCCTATCAGGTATGCTGTGAATTATCCAATCATCTGATTCATCTAAAAGGGCTAGTCTTAACAGGCTGTGTCTGAACGATAAAAAGGTTCCAGTTACAAATAACCAATGAAAAGTGGAACTGGCTCGCAAGAAGTGAAAATTATATTAAATAGCGACTGAAAAAGCAAGCTGTTTGAGAATAACTGTTTTTTTTTGTCATACTCTTTTATCTGCAAACTAGCATCAATAATTGGGGCTCAGTTATGATTGAACAATCAGCTATGTTTTAACTTGAGTTATGTTATTAAGCAATCAGCTCAGTTATGATTCTTGAAGTTCTTGATACCAAAATGAAAAGTTCTCGAGTACAGACAAAAGTAAAATTTGGGGTTTCGTCAGTTACCAACTATCAACCATCCTTGTTGGCCAACAATCAAAAGGCAAATAGAGCCAAACGAAAAGCAGGTCGTTACCAACTAGTGTGAAGGCTATGATAAGAAAAGAATTAAGGGAAATAGGAGCTTCTTGGGAGAGTACAAAGAGGAAAGCTTTGAATACATTGGAAAGGAGGAGGAGCGTGCAGGGCTGTGTTGGCCTTAGGCAGCTTGGCGCTGCAGTAAGTTGTTAATAGCAGTAGTATAGTCCAACTTGAATCAGAGCTGAATATTGAAGAGCCGAATAGCGGATGTTATCAGAAATAAGGCGTATCAGAAAACCTTATTGTAGAAGTTTCAAGCTCCTATCTACAAAAATGTGGAATTTCGCATTTTTTGCCAGAACTGAGAAAAAAAGCGATGTTATCAAGGTGTATATATGCGCGGAGACAATGAGGACTTAAAGCGCTTTATGTGCAATCGTAAGGAGTTGACGAATTTGAGAATTGAAACTTTGCTATGCTTTTGAAGGTCCACATGCTCATAGTTTTGTTGGGTTTTTTTTAAGTTCAACATCCGCCTAAATACCCCTTAAAAGCTTCACCTTAAAGCCCTAGCTTGTGCAGAAGCAATAGTTGCAGTAGTATTAGTAGAAGTATGCATTTAGCACCTTTGGTTTCTTCAACATCTCCTTCAGCATACGCTGACAATTTCAGCTTAATACATAACATCAACCGTTTCTGAAGCATTTCTGATGCGTTATACATTGCTGGTATGTCCTTTTGATAACCTGTATGTTCATATACTTCTTGAAATTTTCATCTCAGTGCTCTTAACCCTACAAGTAGTTGCAATAGAGGTAGTAGTAGTAGCAGTAAATGTAGCAGTAACAGTAGTATTAGCAGTAGTGTGCACATATCTACTAATAATTTTATTTAAAGACGCATAAAAAGGTTTAAACTTTTTAAACCTTATATGCCCACAGGGATTAACTTACAACTCTTGCTCTGAGGGCTAGGGGGGTGGGGGGGTCATACTCAAAGACCTAGTTGCTGGTCCTTTTAATTACGTTGAACAAAATGGCTATCTTAAAATTTTGATTGGATGTGTTTTGGGAAAAGGTGGGCGTTGGAGGTGGGTTAGTTGCCCTCCAATCACTTTCGACTATTAAAAAGGGCACTAGGTCTTTCAATTTCCAATCAAATGAGCTCTTTTCGATGTTTCTACGACAACAAATGGTCATTTCAAAATTCCTATCAGGTGCATTTCGGGAAAATCGAGTTGTGGGGGGTGTTAACCATCCCATCACTCTGAATCTCAAAAAGGGTACTAAAACTTCTGATTAGCAATCCAATAAGCCCCCTCCGAAGTTTATACGATCGCCCTTTCTGGCTCTTAGCAATGATTAGCAATGATTATTTATCTATAAAACTAGTTACTCAGTAACAAAGCATGACTGTTTAATCCTTGTCAAGAAAATAAAAAAATGATTTGATCACCATGATTTCAAGACTGAAGTAGGGGGTGGGGGAAGTATACTAGGTTTGAACCCTAGTGTCATTAATGTGTAAAAATTCACACTTTTTGGTATCGAACAGCAAAAAACAGGTCCTTACAACATTTGTATGCACAGTTAAGCTCCTCTGCTGAAATAGATTGACCCCCTTCCCTCTATTTCCGAATAAAATATTGAGTATGGTGGTGAATTATTTTTATTAATTGTCACTGGATTTTAATGGTTGACATCAGGAAAAAACTGAAGAAAAAGGGAAATGGAAATTAAAGAATCTAATAGTAGCATATACGAAAAAAGTTGTAGTAAAGAACAAGTCGGGGATGAGAAAAACTAAAAGGAAATTTAAATCCTTTTTTTAACATTTTATTAATACCAATACAAACATGGACTTGAATAAGAGCGCACACTTACGTAATTGTCAAGCACCACCAAAAAACAGCCACATGACAACTTGGCGATGATCAGGAGTCGGAAGGTAGCCTACGTGGCGGATTTCTCCCACTTCCCGTTGTTGAATGACAATCCAAATTCCTCGGTCGATGAGTTGCTGATGGTTTCTGCGGTCACAACACAGTCATAACTCGTTGAACTGTCAAGATTTGTGACATCAAACGTAACCGAACCCTCGTCTGAGCCGGGGGTGTGTTGGGATGGGGAAACGTTTGCCAGACCAGAAACAACCGCCCTGATGTTGTCTGGAAAGCCAGAAAAAGTCACTTCCAGTTTACACGCGGTTGCGCTAATTGAATCAACTGTTGTAGAGGTAAACGGCGAAAGATTGGCGATAGTCATAAGATCTCCATGGTGCTGAATCCACGATCAACATGTCGCATTAAACGACTCGTTGATCTAATTGCTTTGACTCTGATGGGAAGAACGAACGAGCCTGACAAGAAAAAATAAATTCCAGAAATCCGCATGGGGAAGTGAATCCAGACGCAGCCAATAAAGAAAAAGTCCGCATTGACAAACAGCGCGAAGCCGACAACGGCCATGAGGTAATATTTTTTCAAACATTAACTTTGCAATATAACATGATCAGCCCTTACAACATACCGGCTTTGAATGCCCCCCCCCTATTCTGAAATTTTGGTCTGACTCGAAAAAAACAAAACTTATTTGAAATTTAGGACGAATTAATTTTTGTTACGATTATTTATTGACAAATATTATCCATGCCCAAGCTGAAATAAACTAAAATATATATATATATATAAGCTGAAAAACAAAAACAAAATATAAAGTCAACGCAGAAACCAAAAACGAAAGAAATTCATGTACTATATACTATAGCTTTTGTTTTTAAGCACATCTAAAATGGTTGTTCAAGCACACACAAACCCATTTTAAACACAAACACATAACAGAATGAGTTCTAAGTACCATTGTCTATGTCTGAGCTGTCTTCCGATATAAGATTATAAAATTTGATTTTTTTTATTTAAAAATTGTTTGTATAATGTAGTTCAAATTAATTAAAGTCAGATATAGGTCAAATATCTTAATAGTCTTATTTTTGGAAAACCTGAATGTTTTTTTTCTTTTTGCTTTTGTTAAACCCGCTGATATTTTCATTAATTATGTCATAGTCAATATTTTTGTGTCTATATCTTCTAACTTTTACGTAATTTTTTTAGCTTGTCATAGCAAACCAAGAAACAGGGGAGGCAGATTTAAGGGCTCGTCGCCCCCTGAATTGCGAAAAAAGGAAGTCTTACAGTTTTGATTTTGTGGCTGTTGCATGTACCGGAGCTGCATCTCAAAAGTAAGTCTATTTATTTCCAGTATGGAAAAATATAAAAGTAACTTAAAAAGTACTTAAAAAGTACTAAAGTAACTTAAAAGTACTTAAAAGTACTAAGGACATCAAAATCAAACATTTCATCCACTGAAACCATCTTAGGTTTATTTATACATGAAGAGTGAATTTCTAAGATCTTTCTTTTATGTGTTCCAATGTTATAAAATTTTCAGGGCAGTATCACATTATTGTTAAGGACACTCTAGAGGAATGGCTCTCGTTACTTGGATTGGCTGAATACAGCCCGAGTCTCAGGCGCCAAGGTTATAGAACAGTGGAGGACGTAAGTCAATTAACGTGGGAAGATTTGGAAGATTTCGGAATTCTTCGATTAGGTCATCAGAAGAAAATCACTCTAGCTATTAAGAGAGTCAAAGACATTATGACTGGGAAATGGACCCCTAACATGCAAGAAAATCCCATTCTCCATACTCAGTTTTATCAACAACGGGTAGGTTTCGACTAATTTACAAGATTCTTGTTATTGAGTCGTTTTGTAGCAAAGTGAAGTCTCTGTTCTCATTCAACTACTGTAATAAAATTTATTGTTAACAATAACGTAGCCATGGTCCCCCCTCCCCATCCCCAAAAAAGTTGTTTAAACAGATTGACGAGTCCTAAACCAGAGGTCCTTGTTGCTTTTTCAGAACGTGGTAGGGCTTGATGGGTGTTGTTGGAAAGTTGATGGATATGACTATATTTTGGAAACTTGCGTATAATTCTTGCTTGGGGCTGAAATGAATGATTTCGCTTGTACTTGACAGTCAGTAAAGTCAATTCACGAAACACAGGGGATCGCTTTACTTATTGGGACTGTTTTCCCCTTTTTTCGAAAATTGAGCAAATTTTCTCAGGTTCCTAACTTTTGATGGGTAATATTAAACTTAATGAATTTTAAAGGTTTGGAATCAGCATAAAAATTTAATTCCTCTGGTGTATCTGTTGTCATCTCTCTGTTTTCTAGTTTTGGCTACTATTGAGCCGAGTCGCTCCTTAAAAGCGTTTCCCACACCCCTATTTCAGAAGGACTCCTCCTCCATGTAAACTAGATTGAAAAAAATGCATATTAATTCAAGTTGATCTGCAGAGTGATCCATTTCTGTTTGGATCCGTGCTTGCTATTGCTTTCATATCAGACAGGTTTTGGGTTTTGTTCGACCAAGGGCAAATTTATCTAGTGGTCCGATTCTTTCAGAAACGTAACAAAAACAAATTTGTTCTAGAGCTCATGTAGTAATTGTGCATATTAATTTTTACTGAGAAAAGACCACCAAGATATATGAATTAAAATTAAGATTCCAAACTACATCTGAAATACAAAGCCAAATATAAAACTGCTTTTACTAAAGTAGTTGCTTGTTCTTTTCTGTTTAAAGCTAATCAAAACTGAAAATGACGACAAAGAAAATTATATCTGTTATCTAGCCCTACAAAATATTGGCGAGATGCTTGGGTCTGGAATGTAATGGCAAAGGTTCAAAAAAATTCCCGCAAGATAGGAAAGATTTCATGCACGTCCAGGTCCTTCATTTCCAGATCATAAATATTACTAAATACTAAGAAAGCTCGTACCACAAAATAAATATTTTAAAAATGGGTAAGTATGTCGAAATTTCGCGTAAAAGTGTGTCTTATGGTATGTTAAAATGTGTTCAGTCAGATGGTTTCAAAGTGCGTCTTTAGGGGTAATATTTAAGGGGTTCATTCGGCGACACGTGCAGAGGGGTGGAGGTTCCATCAGGCCGGAGTTCCCGAGTTATCTAAGTTTTTCTATTTTTTTTTTTTGCAAAAAAACAACTAACAACTGATTCGAAAAAAAAGACTAACTCTAGATCAGGTTCAAGCTACAGATTGACTAGAAACAAGAACCGGTTAAATTTTGACTATGTTAAAACTCGACACAAGAAAGGAGTATGTCCTAACTTGATACAAACACGAGTTGATTCCAAGATGTAAAAAGATTCAGTGCAAACTGTCAAGTTCTTCCTCCACAAAACGTCCTGACTAGGTGCAAAACGAGATAAGTCCAAGCTTAAGATTCAATTGGTGGTAAAAAAAACAAGTTTTTTTAACTGAAAGTAAGGAGCGACATTAAAACTTAAAACGAACAGAAACTGCTTCGTATATAAAAGGGGCTGCTTCCTCATCAATGCCCCGCTCTTTACGCTAAAGTTTTTTTACTGTTTTAAAAAGGAGAGTTGAGAGAAAGAGTCAAACTTTAGCGTAAAGAGCGAGGCGTTGATGAGGAAGCAGTCCCTTTCATATATGAAGCAATTTCTGTTCGTTTTGAGTTTTAATGTCGCTCCTTACTTTCAGGCAATGATCAGAACCGCCTTTTCGCCGATCTGCCGTTCGGCTTCGTCGAGGATCAGATCATCCGAGATGACCTTCTGGGAAAGGCCGGCATCGGCATTGATCAGCGCTGTCACGGACTCGCCCAGCATGCGTTCGGCAATGCCGCCCATTTCCGAGATGCGGCGGACAAGAAAGTCGAGCTCTTCGTCATAGGCCGACACGGTATGGGCATTGGACGCTGCGTTGGTAGCTTCGTCACTCATGGGTTTTCCATTCTTGTTTGGGCTCGTCGGACGGTTCCTGGATCAACCGAAGCGGCCGGTAATGTAGTCCTGTGTGCGCTGATCGCTCGGGCTTGTGAACATCTTATCCGTATCGTCAACCTCGACCAGATTGCCCAAGTGGAACATGGCCGTACGCTGCGATACCCGTGCAGCCTGCTGCATCGAGTGGGTAACGATCACGATGGTAAAGTTCTGACGCAACTCGTCGATCAGTTCCTCGACTTTTGCCGTGGCGATAGGGTCAAGCGCGGAACAGGGCTCGTCCATCAGGATCACTTCCGGGCCAACCGCGATCGCCCGGGCAATGCACAAGCGCTGCTGCTGACCACCGGAAAGTTCCCGGGGTAGCCGCTCAGCCACGTCCGCCGGCAGGTCCACTTCTTCAAGCAGCTGCTGGAATCGGCTGAACACGTCGGTGATCATCGCGTCCATCGCAAGCGGAAGCGTGTCGCTCTTTTCTGCGTCAAACATTGTCTTGCAGATGAACTCGCCACAGTACGTGTCCAACCCATCGCGACCCTCAGCCGCAAGATCGCTTCTGTTCGTTGCAATGTCGAACACTGGACCTTCGAAGCCGATCGACAGACTCTGCACCCACATCTCAAACATCCGCGTCCATTCGGCCGCTGATGATGAGCTATTCGTGGACAGTGGAATTGTGAAGTCGTCAAGCGCTGAAGCTTGATCGAACGCCTGCACACCGTCAACCAGCTCTGATGCGGGACGAAGCACGGTTTGCAAGTCGTCATCGGTACATCCGAGCACACGAAGCAGCAGATTCAGAACGATGCCTGCTTGAGGCTACTCGGGGACCAAGCATCGCTTGATAAAAAGAAAGACAGTTTTCAACCTCTCTCGGTTGAAAACTGTACAACCGAGTGAAAACTCGGTTGTTAATTTTGTTTTATTTGATTTTTATAGATAGTAAAATTATTGCAATATTGTATGTCTGGATATTTGTTACGTCACACATACGAAAGATGTTTTTAAAAAAACTAAGTAAGTCCCTAGGCGAATTTTCCCAAAGTCATGACCTATCTAGTTCGTTTTTCACACCGCAAATCAAACAAGTATCTTATTACGAGCAATAATCACCGACTGAAGTTCGGTCCGCTGGTAAACAAATGATTATTGTAATTTTTCTGCGTATATAATGCGAAACAATTAAGAATCCGGGAATCACTTCACAGCTGTCAAACGCCTAGGGAAGATCTTTCTCTAAAAGCTTAGAATTAACTGATTTCACACACAAAAAAAAAATCATTTTGAAACTCCCCCTGCTTATACGCAAGGCTTTCAACATTCAGTTGTCTCTAATCTCAGTCAGCAGACGATGTGTGTCGGACAGTCACAGACGATTTATGATTAAAAGTAAGGGGACACAAATTTTCCCCAGTCATGACCTTTCTAGAGCGTTCTTTCACACTGGAAGAAGGGATTCACTTCACAGCTATCAAACGGGAACATGTTTCTCTAAAAGCACGGAATCAACTGATTTGTCAACAAACAAATTTCATTTTGAAAGTCCTTCTACATATGCGCAAGGCTTTCAACCTTCAGTGATTTCTAATTTCAGTCACAGACTATTTATGAGTAAAAGCAAGGGGACACAAATTTTCCGCAGTCATGACCTATCTAGAGCATTCTTTCACACCGGAAGACGGGATTCACTTCACAGCTATCAAACGAGAATGTCTTTCTCTAAAAGCACGGAATCAACTGATTTGTCAACCAACGAATTTCATTTTGAAACTCCTTTTATATATGCACAAGGCTTTTAACCTTCATTGGTCTCTAATCTTAGTCACAGACGATGTAGGAGTAAAAGTAAGAGGACATGAATTTTCCACAGTCTTTACGTAGTGATGCTGTAATAGCTCCACCAGATTGTATTGTAGGTAAAAGTAATTATTGCACATTCTACTTTTCTAAGTACACTTCCGCCATCTCTACAGCAGTTTTGTTCTCGCACAGGCTCAAGTAGATATTCCTCTTTTTTGCATAGTTTTTCTCACAGATTTATTTTACCTAAACAATCATTAACAGCAGCTCAGACGTCTCTTGTTTATCAATCCATTCTACTATGGAACTCTATCCCTTCTGATGTGCCTCTATTTCTCTCTGCGAAGGCAGTTTCTCGGTGGATTTTTCCGTATTTTAGTCCGGTAAATTTCCCCCTCCTTTGCTCATCTTCCCCTTTCGTCTGTTACTATTATTTTTCCTTTTGTTTTTCTTGGTGTTTTTCACTTATTTGATCCCATTTTTCCCATTTTCCAGTTGATAGTTAATATGTTATTTTAATTAATGTATCATTTTCGTGTATGTTGTCAGTTTGTAGTTTTATAACAGTTTGTAGTTGTATATCCTGTTTTTTCCTTTTTTGCTCGTTTTTGTAATTTGTTTTTGTTATATTCAGTGTAAAATCAATGATAATATTGCTAATGATAACAAGAAGATTCATTAACCCTAAGGATGAAGCTTGTTTAAGATTAAAGACTATCGATGATCTGACACTAATGGTGAGTCTAGTGCCATGGATTATGCAAAAATAAAGTCTTGCGTCACTACGCTTCACCAACTCTGCAAAAGTATTTTAACTGACTATTTGAAAACTGTATAAGCTTGAAGCTTCATTCAAGGCTAATTCAGAAAATAAAGATTCCAGAACAATTAATTTTGTATTTCAGTAGCTATGATGCTATTCCTGAACCCCCAATAAAATTGAAAAACTTTGGAATCTCAACCCCTTACAATTTCGAGGACATGAACCATGGTGCTGGATTTTGTATCCTACTCCATCTCAAGGAATTTTCAGATCTGAACTCTGTGAACCAATTTTCTTTTATTGTAATTGTGTCACTTCGTGATAAAAACGTTAACTGTAATATAGATTTAGTGTCAAATTCGGTTATTAATATTCATGATACTCTTCAAAACGAAAATCGTAATCTACGTAGCTTTATCGAGCAGTTGCTCGATCAACAGGAATATATAAAGGTAAGTTTACGACACAGGAAGATTTACATGGACGATATGCACTTTTCTTTAGCGTAATACAAGTAGACCTGGAGCTTCTGTCAGCTCTAAAATCCATTCTGTGATCAACTAAACCGTCCCATATCCTACCAGCTTCTGTGAAGTACAACTTGTTACGAATCTCTATCGAACTTAAATCAGGCGTACTTGTTCCCGGCTGATTTGTTTGAGTAGTATCTGCTAAACGTACTTCGGCTTCTGCGTCGATGTCAGCATTTCGATTAACAATCATAATTGGAACGAGTAAAACGTCGGTCAGCTTCCGAAGCATAGAACCAATTCGCAAAATCTGTCCTCCACTTTCTAAAGTAAAAAAGTTTTTATTTTTTTCTAAGGAAAGAGGATTAAAAATTTCCACTCTCATGTTCTTTAATCCTGTCCACAAATGCAAGCAGACAACCCTATATCTGGCGTCTTTGGGGCAGTTTGTGTCTTGTATTTGCAATTTTCTGGAATTTAATAACTGGATAAAATACCTAAAAGATTATTTGAGTTATTATTAAGCATATCTTTAAACTTATATATCCACAAATAAACTAGTAATTAGATTAAGGTCCTAAATACCCCTATATGCACAAGGAATTAAGTAAATTGTATCCAGCTTAAGCATCTCATAGAATAGGTGTACGACTGACTAGAATCAGTGTGCGACTGGAGCAGATAATCCATGTAAGGTAGCTTTGGAACATTTGACGGTTCTCCAGGAACAGGTCCTCAGGTGAAGTAGTTCTGCGACTGATTGCATAACTTTAACAATCTCTCTTATTTTCTTGCTCACTGAGGTAGGCATGTCTTCGTCTAAAATTACCATTTACACCATCACACATTTTCAGCAAATCGTTTAGGGAAATTTTCAATTACTTCTACAATTTCATACCTACTCTTGAAGTGTCAACTGTCTGATTAATTTCGTCAATAAATGAAAATCTGTCAGAAACTCTAACAAGCGCCAGTAGCTTACATGGGAACTAAAGTCTGGTTCTGGTCTAGCAGGACATGAAAATTGCGGTGTCCCCAAATATAGGAAGCCCAAAATTTCGTCTTCATCTTTAAGTTTTAATGATTCTTTAACTTTATTATTGGTGGCGTAAGAACCGGTGCGCCACATTCCTTGAAACCCTTGCACCATCGCAGCCATTTGCATTGATTGTACCGAGCAAGCGGTGGAGGCTATTTGTTCTACTCTTGGCACTTTTTCGTGGGGTTTGTATTCGCAAATGGCGACAATCACCATCGGGGCCCTCTTCGGTAATGAGCTGGCACGTGTGATGTCTTTTTCTGACATCTCACTGGATATCGCTGCTTGTTCGAAGATGTTTCCCAACTTTGACAGCCCTACGCCTTCGCAAACAATAAAACGCCAAGGTTTTAACCCAGCATGATCCGGGGCCTTGACAGCGGCTTTCAAGATATTGTCCAGCACTTCACCTGTTGGAGCAGGTGCAATTAACTTTGGTTGTGAATGTCTGGTCAATAGTAATTCAAGAGCGTCCATATTTTACTGCCTGTGTTTGAGAAGGCATGACGGTAAGAGATATAGCGGGCAGATTCAAGGAAAAACTACAAATCAGGTATTGGAAACCTGATTTGTATCTAACCCAAACACCTGAAGCATTCATCTTCAGGTATTTTGAGTATAAAAGACTTAGTGTTATCGAAATTTCTTTGCAATGAAGTAATCTACACTGGTGTACTTTCCGCCACCGATAAAAAACAATACCAACAACATGATGAAGTAGGTCATAGCGAATTCAATACCGTTGTTCAGTATCACAAAGCGACCACTTTCGGTTAGCCATTCATAGTTGCCATGGGTTTGCAAAATTGACTTTGCCGCTTCCAGTCTTTCAGATGAATTCATAATGGCTTCGTTGTAAAAAATGGTGCCCAGTGACAGTCGGGAGTCACTTTGTATGTTTTGCCTCTAGCCAATGTCAGTAAAATATTCTCAAGCTATTGCCACGTGTCCTACCTGGGTAGAAGCACCACTAAAATAAAATCTCCATGTTTTCCTGGCAATCGTTGGATTAAGCGCTTGCCAGAGCGAAACAGATGGCGGACCGCTTGGACCTACAAACCTAACCACATCGTCTGCAAATATCACAGTTTCTCCCTCTACATTGTCACTGTCAAAACTCGGTACTCAGACTTTCACTGCAATAGGCGGCTCCGGAACGTTTACCTGGAGTGTTGATAATCAAACTTTAGGCGCTATTGTCGCAGATACAGGCGCTTTTACTGCTGGAAATAGTAATGGCACCGTTACCGTAACAGCTACTGATTTTAATGGAGCGACAGGAACGGCAACCGTTACCATTACCGATAAATCATTAACCTTAACTCCTTCGGCCCTTTCAATAGGAAAACAGGGAACTCAATTGTTTACTTTAACAGGCGGTACGGAACCCATTTTCTTTTCGGTTAATAATACAACTCTTGGAAGTTTCGGCGCGGTAACAAACAACACTGCGACTTTTACCGCTGGAATTTCAACAGGTTCGGCAACCGTTACAGCTACAGACGCTGATGGAGATTCTGTCACGGGAACCGTAACGATTGTATCTAATGCCGTTACGGTGACACCAGCTTCGGTAACTTTTACTACTGCAGCCGATAATCAAGAGTTTACCGCAACGTCTCCTGTTGCCGGCGTTACTTTTTCCTTTGCGTTGTCGGGACAAACCAATAGTTATGCAGGCACAACCATAACAGCTTCAGCCAATACCGGAACCGCTACTGTAACCGGTACAACACTTCCAACAGCGCTGGAAGGTAACCAAACTTTAACTTTAACCGTGACCGATAGTAACGGCGATACAGGCACTGCCCAAATTACGGTAAACCAATGATAACCTGGAGTTGATAAAAAAATGAAACGCTTAAAAGTTCAAGTAATCTTAATAACCTTGATGTTTCTACTAGTACTTTTGGCAGAAACCGCCCAGGCGGCACGGGTAAAAGACTTGGTCAATATCCGAGGCGTAAGAAACAATCAGTTGATTGGCTTTGGTCTGGTTATTGGATTGGCGGGAACTGGCGATAGCGATACCAACGTTTTCTTTTCAATAGTAATGAGCAGTTCTTGGAGATAGAACTAAGGTATTCTATTTGTACCTTTTAATCAGGAAAAGGACTGAAGAATTTTGCCATAGTTGCAAATAGCGAAAAATTGTGGAAACTAAAATTTTTCTAATGGGCAGCAGTCAGGTCAATTATTCGAAAGGGAGTCCTCATTAATACCAATATAGATAATTTTTTTATTTTTGCTTATTCTTGCAGAGATATTCGATGCTTCTTTTTCTGGTAAAATGTCCAAAAAGAAAAACTTTAGTGCAATGAGCGGGGGGATGCTGCGCCTTCCTTTCAGTTACGAAAACTAGTTTTTTTTGTTTTTTAAAATTAATTTCTGGTCATTTTTTTTAGTCATACCCAGTCCAAACCAAAATATGACATAGGTTACCTCCCCCACATTGTATCTCAAAGTCTTTATGCAGAAAAATACCGGATCGTATTCTTCCTAAAATTTTAATCTGCTTTCACCAGAGTGGCAGGCACTGCAGGATTGTCTGACGAGTTTTAAACCCATTTGAAACCCAGCCAAAATAAAACCCACCCTACTGGAAACCCAAACCCAACTTGTTGTGTCCCAAAACAGCAGGAGTAAGCTTTATTAATTCAACTCAGCCATAACCTGATAAGCTTCAACTGTACTAAGGCAAGCTAGAGTGGGCCCTATTGGAGTTTCTGTAGCATTATTTAATGTTCTAAGTAATACTAACTTCTAGACAAACCCATGTTTTCAATAACGATAAGGGAAAATCAATCAGTTTTCTACTTTCAAAGCCAGTTGATTCTGGGTAAAATTGTTTGTTTTTCTGTCAAATAAATACATCTTTTGCTCAACGGACTTCTTTCAGCAAATTTATGCATGCTTTCGAGGTTAGGTTTTAAATCTCATGTATGAGATGGGATATGGTTGACTGAGGAGGTTGAATCCCTCCTCCTCCACTCAGATGTCTCACGTTGAAAAAATATATACTAATTAGGTTACTATGAAACTTGGCATGTTGATAAACGTGTTTCTTATTTTGAATTTTTTTATACGAAAAATTTTGAAAAGTTCCTGATCCCTCGCTTGACTTCGTCGACCAAATAGCGCCGCGCTATCAGGCCGCCGAGGCTGTGGCAGACGAGGACGATGTCCTCGCTGTCAGGGAACTTGGTATCGAGCACGGTGCGCAGTGCTTCGGGCAGCGTCTGGATGCTCGGGTATTTCCTGGACCAAGGCAGCCGAAAGAGGCCTGTTGGGTAACCGTAGTACTCGATCCGACAGCGACTGAGTACGTCATGACTCTGGATCAGCCTAGGGAACTCACCCCACGTGGACCGCGAGTTACCGCCAAGACCATGAACGAAGGTGATAACGGTCTTGCTCATGCTCGGCCTTGCTCGACTGTCCCCCACCTAGATGCTTCGAGTTCCCACCGTGGCGATCCTAGCCATGCGCGGTCATTGGGCCAAGACGCACGCGGCAGACGATGTGAAACCCCGACGGACCGTTTCCGTTTCGGTTGCCGGCCCCGGCCCGCTCGTCGGGCTCGTTCATCGCTGGCTGAGAACTGTGGTGGGCCAGGGAACCCCGCGGCACCCCACTCGAAGCGAAGGAGCTCCGAAACAGTCGCGCGACTCGAACGTCTGCCTACCGCCCCTTCCAAGCCGGGCGGTAGTTCACGCCGAGGTTGAGGATGCGCTGCACGAGGCTGTCGTAGCCGATGCCGACCTCGCGCGCCGAACAGGCGAAGTCCTCGTTCTCGCACAGGTCCGGGTTGGTGTTGGCCTCGATCACGTAGACCTCGCGCATGCCTCGGGCACTCCTACGCGCCAGAGAACACAGACTGCGTGGTAACCTCGGCGGGCCCAGGCCGCTCGAGTTTCAGAAACCTCGCGCCGCAAAGCGCGGCCGGCTGCCCCGGGTCGCCCAAGCGAGGAGATCGCCGGTGACGTATCCTCGGCGAGGCCTAGCATGGCGCAGACACGACGGGTCACTTACAGGACCAGCGGCAGGATCTTGGACAAGTCGTCCCCCTCCACCATTTCCGAGGCCGCGTCGATTGCGGTTTCACCGGGCGGGTACGCGATGCTCAAGCCAGCACGCTTGACGACATCGGTATCGTTGAACCCCTCTCCCAAAATGCTGCAGTAGTTGCCCTTCCTCTAAAAAGATTTTATAAAAATTTTTGAAATAGTCACCATAGTCAAAATAGTCAAAAGCTCAAATAACTGTGCCTATTGGGTGACTTAACCCACAACAGCTTTGGAGAGGGATGCTGAAAACAATAGAACATACTGCGTGTGTGCTGCTAGTCAGAAGGTGGTATCGTCAATATCTAAGGAACGGTTGAGGGTATAAGTTGAAAATTCGAGGGGATTTTGAAGGGGGTGTTGAAGAGCTATTGGAGGGTAACCAGCCCCTTTGCCCTTTTTAGATGTTCCTTCCCCTCATCACTAATAAAAGTTTTGAAAAAGTGATTTTGTTGAAAACCGCCAAAAGTTCTAGTAGATATGCCTCAGGGGATACAATGCCCTCCTCCCCCCCACAGCCCCAGGGTAAGAATTATAAATTGTGCCTTTGACTTTATTAGCATGCAGGATTTATCATTAGGAAAAATGATGATTTTTTTTATTGTAGATGTGTTCGAAAAGGCTAAGGGTATTAAGATGAAACTTCTTTGAATGCCAAGGGGTATGTTATATTAAATCTAAAGATACTATGTGTTTCCTGTTTATCAAAAAAGGTATACCTGTAATATCACGAAAACAGCTGAGGGTATTAAGTTTAAACTTTCAGAGCCAGAGCATGTTGAGAAAGATGAAATGTCTGGAGGTCAAACAGTCATTTTTTAGCCACCCTCCCTCCAAACATATCTGACAAAAACTTTAGAATAGTCATCTTGTTCAAAACAGTCGAAAAGTGAAATAACATGGCTCCAGGGATGACTTAACCCCCACACCCCTAGGGCAAGTGTTGTAAATTATAAAATTTGCCCATTGTTTGTATACAAGGTTCGTTGTTGAGTAAATATGACATGTTTTGATCCCGAGTCTCTGTAAAGGCTAGGAAAATTAAGGTAACGCTTTTAGAAAACGTTGAGTGGGATGTCAAACAAAATCAAAGCGCACATGCAAGAGTGTTTTCAAAAGAACTAATCAGTAATCTAGTAAACGGCTGAGGGTCTTAAGCTGAAACTTTCCGACACTGATGCTGAAGCAAGACTACGCCGCGCGCTTCGAAACCGGGATAACGTCGGACGCACTCGCGGACATCACCCGGCTGTCGCATAGTTTCGATGAATTGCTGAACAGAGCGCCTGATCACCAGAGCCCGTATGTCGGCAATTCCGCGTTTGCGACCAAGGCCGGCATACATGCTTCGGCGATAATCAAGGATCCGGAGACCTACGAACACGTTTCACCCGACGCGGTCGGCAACCGGCGGCGCATGATGGTTTCCGATCAGGGCGGAAAGTCCAATTTCATTGCCGAACTCAAGCGACGCGGCGTAGCCGTCGCCAAGGACGATCCGCGTCTGGATACGCTGATCGCGTTGGTCAAGGAGCGCGAAGCTCAAGGGTATGCCTATGAAGGTGCCGATGCCAGCTTCGAGCTTCTGGCGCGCAACACGCTCGGCAGCATTCCGGAATTCTTCAAGGTCGAGAGTTTCCGCTGCATGGTGGAACGGCGCTTCGA
>JAAAKM020073195.1:138507945-138650973 GCA_010016025.2 Alatinidae sp. Z8VKAUB7J3
GCGGTGATCTCAAGACCGTGTCGGAGGCGATCGTGCGCGTCGAGATCGATGGCGAGGACAAGTTATCGGTCGCCGAGGGCCACGGTCCGGTCAACGCTCTCGACATCGCGTTGCGCAAGGATCTGGGTCGCTACCAGTCGGAAATAGAAGATCTGGAACTGGTCGATTACAAGGTTCGCATCCTGAATGGCGGCACCGAGGCGATCACGCGGGTGCTGATCGAATCGACCGATGCGACCGCCGCACGATGGTGGACGGTCGGGGTCTCCGACAACATCATCGATGCGTCATTCCAGGCGCTGATGGATTCAATCGTCTACAAGCTGTTGAAAAACCGCGAGCAGACGGGTCAGGCCGCCGCGGAATAGTGCCGTGGCGACCAATGAACAGGTAAAACCATCCCCGGCACGATCTGATGCGGCAAAGGGTTTCCTGTTCGCGCTGTCGGCCTACTTGATCTGGGGGCTGACACCGATCGTCTTCAAATGGACGGCGCATATTCCGCCGGTCGAGGTGGTCTTGCACCGGGTGGTCTGGTCGGTTCCGATTGCCGGCTATAAAGCAAGCGCATCTTTGACCAGCATATTAAACTACCTTCTGCAGATGATGTAGAAGAACAATTATGTCCCAAAGGAATTGGAGGACGCAAAAACCTCTCCGTGCTTAAGATGGACGACAACAGCAACTGTTAAAATTATTAAGACATCTCATGCATGAAGACTACCAGAAATACTCTATCGTTATCATCGTAAACATACTTAAATCAGAAAAAAAACTAAACACCAGAAAAAACAAGTTGACTGCCACAAAGAAACAGAAAGGGTTGATCACAACTTTTCTCTGATGAAAAAGTGTTTGATCTATGATCAAGAAATCATGCCTTTTTTGAGGCTTAATGTTGGCATTTGACTCAACCCTTAACCTGGTGTTCAGGGAGATTATGCTTCGAGATGGAATCTCACCAAAGTTACTGAATTTGAACAAACTTTATTGTAAGAACACATGTAGCAACACCATAGTTACGGAGAGGTTACAAAGCTCTTTGAAATCACCTATACTGTGCAGCAAGGTTGTTCATTATCTTTTATCCTTTTCTGATTTCACTTTAGATAAAGCAGAAGATAAAGCTCTAGATAAAGCAGAAGCTCTTTTTAGTCAAAAGGCAATCAATAAGTATATTTTTGTACATTCGTTAAAATTTAGCTATTGTCCTCCAGACTAGCATAGCCACATTTATCTTATAATACACTAATGGTGTAACATTAAATAAATATGTCTGCCCTTAGAAAGCTCCAAGTTCAACCCAAAGAAGCTCAGACATTTAATAAAATCAAAAAAATAGCTGATTAGATTTCAGTTCAGTTTGCTTTTTTTTTCTAATTCTGCGGGGTAGCGCTATGCTGTCAATGTATCAGTGGTACATTTCGCTTTCAATTCTAGTTCTGTCATGAAACATTACATGGCATATTGTGTCACGGCGCCTTGTTTTTTTTTTTTTTTTTTTTTTTTTTTTTTTTTTTTTTTAACTTTTTTTGTGTTTTTTAGTTTTTTTCTTTTTCTTGTTTTACCTTTTTTGGTGTTTTTTGTTTTTTATTTTTTTTAAAAAATATATTTATCTCCACTTTAAACCTCCTTAGTTCATATATTAATGCTTTGTTAACTTTCTTTACATTCAACTTATTTTCTTATGATTTATTACTCAGATGATTCTTGTACAAGTCCCTTCTCCCCTCTATTGAACATTAAATAAAACAAGACAAGTTTAATTCCAACTGAAAATAAGGAGTAACATTAAAACTTAAAAGGAACACTAATTATTAAGTAGATTAGGGGGGGGGTGCCCCTCCTCAGCACCTCGCTCTTTATGCTAAAGTTTTTTGGCACTTTTAAAAAAGTTACTTATTGTTCTAATTAAAGGACCCGTGTGCTTCAGGAATCGTTGCTAAGAAATTGGGACCGAACTTAGAATGAGGTGTTGAGGAAGGGCTACCCCCCTAAAATACTTAATAATTTCTTTTTTTAAGTTTTATCGTTACTCCTTACAAATTGCTTTTTTATTTAATTTCTCAGTGTTTTTTAAACAGCACCAGGAAATCTAGTTCAACCTCCGTGGAAAAATCCCCTTCCCACGGCAGTCTCCTCTTGACAATTCAACCCTGGTGAAAGTTTACACCAAAATATTACCCTTAAGTGTCGGCAAAGAGAAAGCAAGACTTATAAAGAAATTTCGTATAGGAATTCTGAAGAATT
The DNA here is from genome assembly GCA_010016025.2 of Alatinidae sp. Z8VKAUB7J3. NCBI lineage: Eukaryota > Metazoa > Cnidaria > Cubozoa > Carybdeida > Alatinidae > Alatinidae sp. Z8VKAUB7J3. Next base: position 138,510,196 of record JAAAKM020073195.1, read on the forward strand.
CCTCCAGTATGCAATTTCTCCTTAAAAGCTTACTCCCTGGAAACTCCCCTTTCGATGGAAAGTTCTCCCGTGTAAAATCCACCGGCAGAAAGTTTGTCCTTCCCTCCCCACCCGAAAAATGTATGCACACTTCCCAATAACAAATCCTATACGTAAATAAAGGTTAATTTTTTAACTTCAAGACTTTTCCCCAGAGGCTGTGGGGATCATGCTATCTCCAAAGGCATAGTTTTTGGGCCTTTCAACTATGCTGAGCAAAATGGCCATCTCAAAATTTTGATCGGACAATTTTGGGAAAAAAGTGGCATGGGAGGGGGCCTAGTTGTCCTCCGATTTTTTGCTCACTTAAAAACAGCACTTATGGCAAGTTATGGGTCCACTGGGTCGATACGAACACCCCTGGAAAAAAAAAAAACAAATAAACATATGACACAATTAAATAGCTCTGGAGCAGCAGCACAGCCCTGACGGACTCCAGTATTGATTTCAAAAGATGAACTGCGTCTGCCATTGACTTGCACGCAGCTCTCAGTCCCTTTGTGGAGCCGCTAGCCGTACCTAGCCGATCCGACCCTGTTACTTGCTTCCATACGTCGAACACCATTACAATGCATTGGCTGCTTTATTCAGTGTACACTTGCAGTGCAAGTTTTATTACTAACTTACAATAACCTAGCACTAGTCAATGTCAGAAGAAAGGCCGGTATAGGATCCAAGTATAGGGTCGTGAGGTAGTGTGAAATTATTGGCTCCCAGGCCAAATAGAAGGTTGCCAAATGTTACAAGAAACAGGGTCCCTGGGGTATAATTTATCCCTGGATAGTGTCCCATGGCTAAGTGACGTAAAGAACGTCCCATGATACGCGCATAATAGCAGGGCTAAACATACTTTCAATTTGGAGTGAAAATTTGTTCTGTTATAACTGTATTGTCCATGTTTACAAATTAGAATAATACTTAACATAAAAATGGTACGTTATGCGTCAATTTTTCCTGCCAGAAACATGCTTATATTCGGTCCAAATTTAGTATATAATTTTACTTACGACCTGCGGAGTTATGAATTATTTCCTAAGTTGCTTACAAATCATTAAGTTTGACTGAGACGGTCATTTGTATTTAACTGAAATCCAAATATAATTTAACTAGTTTTATTTTCTTTATTGCAACTTGTTTAAGATAATAAACATGCAGCCCCAAGTTCCAATGAAGTCTTTTTTAATATTAATGTTTTTTTGCTCTTCTAAACTCTTTGAATATAAGGATCAGTTACTAAATTTCTCTAGATTTGTGCAATGTATTCACTTTTCAGCATTGTGTGATTTACAATCTAGCCATTGGGGGGTTTGAGGGGGGATTTGTTTGGTGTGATGTCTGTTCCTTTTATGGTTGATATCACTATAAAATTTTCATATTTTTTTTTCAGACCCTCTTGTATGAAATAATTTTTATTCGTTTTTTTCTTTAAATAGCGCTCTTTAAATAAAGTAAATAAATAAAAAACTAAAGAAAAAAGGAGAAACAGAACAGAGTGCCTTCTTAAAGATACATTTAGAGGTTGAGCAGTAACTGTTGACTCGTTGATGTCAAGTGGGACTTAAGTCCCACTATTTTATCCCTTAGAAGATAGAAACTAAGTCCTCCTGTTAGATACTACCCTCCTCCACAACAATAAGGGATCTGTCAACCTTAAACATTTGTGTTGGACTTTTAGTTCAAATATGTTCCCACAAATAAAGGAAAGTCAATGGTCTTCCAGAGACAACAATCTAAACTCTTTACAAAATTTCAAAGTCTTACTTTTAAATGAAGGCAATTTCCTTCTGTTTTTCTTTCTTTTTTTTGGTGAAATGTACTTTTGAATCGAATTAAAATAGGGTTATTTCTATAGCACATACGATTCATCATCATCTAGCGGTTGAAACTACACTTATGACTTTAGACCTCGAAGTATCACATATCAATTCAAACTTCATTCTCGGGGTTCGAAGTTAAACTCGATACATGACTTCACCAGAACACTATCATGGGGCTTCACAGAGTACTTTCATAAAGACACAATTAGAGGTTGAGCAGCATCTGTTGACTCGTTGATGTTACATCTGTTGATTATTCAGGCTGATGTTACATGATTATTTATCATCATATTGCAAATGAAACCTCGTTGTCAAACAGAAACCTCACAACACAATCATTTCGTGACTGATCGATTTAAAAAAAAGACAAAGTTCTTCTGAGGGAAGTAAAGAGCAAAGTTGAAATTTAAAACGAACAAAAATTCTTGCTTCACAGTCTATTTAGTAATATTGATACAACTAGCGCAAATTAACCAACTGATAAAATTCCCTTATGTTTTTATGAATATAGAAAACTAATGCTTTACTGAAAACATTAAAAAAAGAGCAGTTTTGGTATAGTAAAAGCAAACCGATTAAGGACACTTTTTGAAAAAAATAAAGCATTTTAGGGTTGTTTCTTTTTTTCCTTTTTTCTGTTTTGTTTAATTTGTTATCACTTCTGCACAATGAGCTCAGATCAGTGATTGGATCTGCAGCACCTGACTGCACAGTGCTGAAGACACCAACCCCTGAAAAATCTAAGGGTGATTCAAGTAGCACTGATGATGGAACCAATTTTAGTGTAGTTCCAAATTCTGCAGCTGCCTCTACAAAGGCCTCCTCTAACACGGTTGCTGCAGGGAAGGAAAACGATGGCGAAGATGTCGACAAGCAGGTTAAGGCAGCAGTTTCCAAGGTCAAGAGGTTGACACGGTCAACGACTAGGAAGGTTTTTGAAGAAGAGAGTGAGGGTGAGTCAGATGTTGATGTTGACCCAGACGTCCCTCTAGATGTAGCATTTGGAAAAAAAAAAACTAGTCTAATGTAATTTTGCCATATGTATTTCAGGCAGGCAAACCTTGATTGCTCAAGACAGCCTTAAACTATCAGCCAAAAGGTTTTTGTTCAAACAATTAATATATATGATCCTTGTTTTCTGTCACCATGAATGTGCAATTTTTTTTTGGACAATTCATTCAACTTAGGCCTAAGTAAACTTGTCTGCAGAAAAAGAAGGCATTCCTTGGTTATACTTAGTGAATCTGATGAAGAAACTGATACAGATAAAGAAGTGCAAGCACAACCTCTAACTTACCAAAGGTGCCTGTTATCCTGTTATAAATTAGCTTCTGTAACTTTCAGTACAATTTAGTTATTCTCTACAATTTTCAGTTGGTAATTGGGGCAAACTTTGCATGCAGGAGAACAAGGAAGGTTGTGAATGCTGAAATGGAGGATAAAGAACAGAAGGCCACTGCAAGGGTTACAGGCAGCACTGAAACACCAATACATTGGGGGCAGGGAGGCACTGATACAGATTCCGACAGCAGTGCCCAGCACTGTCCAGCACCTTCAAGGGCTGCTAGCCAGGAAACACCAGTACATTGGGGGCATGGGGGTTCTAGTACAGAACTCGATAGCAAAGCCCAGCACAGTCCAGCACCTTCAAGGGCTGCAAGCCAGAAAACACCACCACATCTGGGGCATGGAGGTGCTCGTACAGAACTCGCCAGCACACCCCAGCACAGTCCAGCACCTTCAAGCAGCACACGATAATAAAAAGTTTAGTTTTCCCCCCCCCCCCCCCGTCACCCCCGAAGAAGAATGTGCGTCCCGTTGGTCATGACGTTATATTTCTCACTCATGACGTTATAAGATAGATTAGCATAGAAAAGACGATTTTCCGCTCGATGCACTGTTAAGGTGTGCCGTCATTACGACTTTTCCAGGCGAATTTGGCTAAGGAAAAAAATTCATTGTTCATCAAATTTTCCGAAAAAAGCCGCTTCAAATGGGGCTAATTCGTCTTTTAAGCCTTACAATGAACCAAAGAAGACTGGAGCTTCCAGAAAAAATAAAAAAGCACGAGTCAGGTGGCCTAAAAAAGCCATAATGACGACACAGCTACACTAAGATAATGACTTGTCACATTTTACAGTAGACGCCGTTTATAAGGTTTACAGTCTATATTAACTAAAATCTATCAGACAAGTTGTATCGTATTTTGACCTCAACAGCAATTTTAAATAAAAATATACTTTTCTTACTATTTCTAAGTCCTTTGCAAAAGTTCAGCCGTTTTTATTCTGATTTTTAATTTGACTTCTTTTTAAGCCATGTTAGTAAGCCAGATGCCAAACCGATTACCTGGTAATCCAAAGGCAAAGGGGCTTTATTTGCGACTATTTTTTTTTATTGAGAATCATTACATAAAAATTAATTAGCTTAAAATACAAAATTAGTTAGCCCTAGATGGCCAAAATAAATTTTCCAATTTGGGCTACAAATTTTGAATAAATGTAAACTGAAAAAACAACATATCAATTTGGCTTCTGAACAGCTTATATATAACGTAAAACCCAAATTCAGCTGCTTTAATATTTTACGAATGCCGTTTCAGAACTATCCCGGGTAGGCTGGTCCTCCGTTGGACCTATGAACGTGATAGAAAAGCACATCAGACGGTTCTCTTCCCGGAATGGGAAGACATCTATCCAGCGGACCACTTGAAGAAAAATTGGAGGCTACTCCCTGACATCCTATGGGTCTCTGGAGGCACTGGAGGAACTAAGGTTTAGGGTTTTTTAGTTAAGAAGTATTTTTTTTTACCTCTGCCTTTGTGAGATAGGAACAAAAAAGGAGAATCCATTCTTCCCAATGGTTCAATCTTTTTGGTGGTTGACCGAAATTAAGAAACAGGCTGAGCGATGTCATAAAAATGCCCGCGACTCCAGGCTGGGAGACGCGGGCGGGAGGTTAGCGTCCTCTAATATGAGGAACGAGATGGAAGTTTCGTTTTTCTCCTTCGGCTTCTTCAATAGAGAAGCAAGAAGTAAGCGTTTCGCTGTCGGGTCAAAGACCATCGTTTCAAAATTAATAGGGGAAAAGTGACTCCTCAACATTGATCAGACCCCAGCCCAATTGGTTGGTGTATCCTGGGTTCTGGCTATCAATATCGGTCGTGGTGTACCAGATATTGTTGAGTAAATCATAGGCTTCGTACATGGAAAACCAATCGAGTAGAAGTGCCGCTTGGCCTGCGGCCATCGGCGATGCCATCGAAGTTCCCGAACGAGAAACATAGCCGCCACCTGGCAAGCAACTGATGATGTTTTCACCTGGTGCGCTGAGATCAATTGGGGAACCGAAATTGGAAAAACCCGATTTGGAAAAAGTGGTGTCGAGGGAGGATACGGAAATGACTAAGGGATCAGTTGCAGGATAGGTGACGCTTGGACTGTTGTCATTACCGGCAGATGTGAAGACCAAGACATCCTCTAAATAGGCCTGCACAAACCACAGGTGGAGTAAGGGGGAGTATTCGGGAAGCGAAAGGCTGAGGTTGATGATGTCCGCGCCTTGCAACAAGGCATGCGCGATGCCCTGCATGATATCGAAAAGGTCGGCCTCACCATCGGAATTAACAACTCGGATTGGCAGGATCGTTGCCGACGGTGCCACCATTTTGACAATGCCTGCCACGTGGGTGCCGTGCCCCCAGCCTTCATCCGGTTGACCGTTGTTGTTACTGTCGAGACCGGACCGCTCTTCGGAAGGATCACTGTCTTCATCGACGTAATCAAAGCCAAACGGCGATATGTTGGGGGCAAGGAACGGATGCGTGGTATCGACCCCAGTGTCGAGGACCGCTACGGTTTTACTGGCGCCAAGCATTAATGTAGTAATAATTCTCGTTATCTAGGAGTGATTGTTGATGAGTTTCTGAGTTTTAAAGATCATATTGCATGAGTAAGTAGTGAACTAGCTAAGAATGTTGGTATTATTAAAAAACTTGAGCATATTTTTCCTCGTTGATCGCTAAGAATGTTGTGCATTTATCTGTGGTACATCCTTAGGAATAAGGTACTCAATGGTACCTTATTCCTCTATAAACTATTTTCCTAAAATGATTCCAGCCATCTTCTAACTTATCAAATTTTAAACTGTACCATTTTGTATCCATCTGTTCTGGAACATTCCACGCATCCTCACTATTTCGTTACTACCTAGTAAAAATTACTCTTCCGAAATTTCAGACCTGAATTAACCCTGGAGATGGTCTTTAATTTAACGTCAATAGCAACACTCCCAAGTATAATCTTAGAGCGACACTGCAAACCTTTGATTTATAGTAAATTAATCAATAAGGTTAGCCTATTCTTGATCACAACGGAAACAAAGGGGGGGGGGGGGTCCACGAATCCTTGTCATCAGGACCTTTATCAAAAGGGGTTGACAGACCTCAGTGAAACCTGGAGGGAGTAAGAGCAAATATTCTAGTTATATATTTCGGGGGTCAGGACCCGATCCCACCGCTTAAGGCAGGGAAAGGGGAAGCCCTAAATTCTAGTCATCAGGATATCAACCAGAACAGTTGTGGAATCTCAAACAACTTGACCTGCATTTCCTCTTCAGAAAGATCTGCATAACTTAAAACGGTATTCGTCGTTCCAAGATCGACGCCGATGACAAATTGGGAACTCAATAGGACTCCTGCAAACGAAGAGAAAGTTATCGAAAGTTGAATGCTGCCAAGCAATCAAGAAATAAGTTGAATCGGTCAACTCAGAGCGATTTCGGCACTGAATCGCCTGTTAGCTCTTTTTGTGCGATCATTGAACCTGAATTTCTACAGGAGCGATAATCAGTCGGGATGCTTTAGATCCACTCCATTTGGGAATCTCACACTTCGTGGCCTGCCATCCATGGTGCGTTAATTCCCCGGTGAAAGGCCCATCACCGGGATAAAATTCCGAGCCCTCAGTGTGCTGCTACAAGTGAGTTTGAACAGTAAGGTCTACTAACGTTATTTCTCATGGGTCTATTTGAGCTCAATTTCGGAGATGTTCCAACTCGGTGAGGAAAGTTGAACAGAAAATGATCAAATTAGTCATCTAAGACAGAGTAATTGCATACATATCGAAACTCTAAGGGTGGGGGGGGGGAGGGCCAAAGAAAAAATTCCCAGGATGGAGATTCGGAATATACTGAGGGGTAGACAGGGGGGAACAGACAAATCCCCAACCCCATATCAAGAGCATTACTATTTCTGCTGTGTCTCATAATATCCTCTTATCCATGACTGTGCTTATGCTTTGCTTAGACTGTTCTGGTGATTATTTTTGTTCTGATTGCTTCGGTTAGTATGTTAAACTCATTCTTAGACAGAAGCTCTACACTTTCAAAAGCTTTTTTAGTTTTATTGACTAAAGAGCAAGGGCATATCCAGGATTTTTGTTCGGAGAGAGGAGATAGTTTTTCCAAGGGGGGGGGGGTATTTTTTCGGGGGGGAGTTACAAAAAACTTAACAAAATACATAAAAACCTTGTTTAAATGCATTTTTGCTACTTTCTTACTAAATAGACAAAAATTTCGACACGGGGGGGGGGGGCCAACCTCAGTAAAACCCACCCTGTTTATGACCTAACTGGAGGGCTTAGTACTAAAGTGCGCCACGTCGAGAAGACTAAAATCCAAAATTAAGGGTATTTATAAGCAATATAGCAGCAAGGAACAGATTAAAGTGACAACAACTTTAGGGTTTTACTAAGACACTAGATGGTATTAAATTTTTTTCTGGAATTTCAGGTATTATCAGTTTCGTGGTCTTTGGAGTTTAAAACGATTTTAGTAAGGCAACATTAACGTATTATAAACTACTACTTACCGAGTATCTTTGAGGTTGGTGGATCTGAAACGTACATTTTTGACCATGTAGAAGTTTCTTCAAACTAGCCGAAGTTAGAGTCCCCTTAGCATGAACAGCATCAACTGTCTTTTCTCCATCAAAACGGCGATGAAGAGTTACCTGAGTACAAACCTGACATTTCCTGGAAAGATGAATGGTTGCTGCTCATAGATATGACTAAGAAAGCTACCCATAAGTATCAGGAAGATGCAAGCAAAAACGAGAGTCTCTATACTAGATTATAAGCAGTGGACCTAAAGAAGGTGATCTTTCTTCTAGAGTTGCCCGGAAATAAAGTCCATTTTGAGTCGTTTTTTAGTTTTCAACGAGACATTTGCAAAGGTACATCCGAAAGATCCAGGATCTGCTGGGTCATTAAATTCTGTGTGCTGTGGCATGAGGCACTAAGAGGCAGGGATCTGAGAACATTGTTGACTCTCTCTTTTTAGTAATCGCTGCAACAAGTGAAAGCGACGTCAGAAAACTCACATTCAGGAGGGCCAGAATAGAAACTGGGTCTTATACACAATCCTTGTACAAACAGTCAACCACGATTTCAGACCAGAGTGCATCATTCTCAGATACCTTACAGAGGGACACGCTCTTCATGCAGCTCGCGGAATTTATGATAATATTGAGGCGAAGCTGAAAGTTTGGAAAAAATATATGATTGTGCTGATTTTTTGACATGTGTCAGTGAGTCAAGGAAAGGAGTAACTGCTACCACTATGGACAGTTCCTTCTGAAATTGGACCTAAAAAAGAGCTAGCCCAGAGAAAGTCAATGTGCCATACCTGAAAGACATTGTTGAAGCTATGTTCCGTAAAGGATCCCGAAATCTGTTTTATTGCACAAGCTGTGAGAACCATGAAGTTGAGATTCTGACTTTCTTCAAAAGCTATTCAACCATGTGAACATACCTGACCCAGATTCAGCACCAAGAGGTATTTCCAAAGAAAAAAAGGACACCATTGTACAGAAATAATGCATAATAAAGCCTAGCAATAGGCGCCAGTTTTGGAAAAACCTTCCGGTCACCTGTTCCAGACTTGAAAATAGACGAAGATGACCCATATGAAGAACAATAGAACTCTGAGTGTGCATGTGTTCTAACACCCTTATATTCGTATATTATATTAGTATCATAGAAGGCCCTAGAGTAATTCTACCCAAAAACCAGATTTTTTTCTCCAAATAAATTTTCTGTCAAAACCCTTAAAAACCTTGTAAGTTTGTATTTTTTCCATTTATAACTGATGTATTCTGATCTTATAGGTCGTAATAAACGAAATAATAAATAAACAAAGTACCCATACACATTGCCCGTAAGCCCAATCCACTTCCTAAAATGGATCATAAACAATGATGTATACACATATCACTAGCTGAAAATTTAATAATGGAATTCAATTCCAAACGAAAGGAAAGCAGACCAGAATTAGGTGGAATTTGGTCAGTTTAAAAAATTGAAAAAAGACGGTTTCAATTTTGATGACTGTCACGTTGAAACCTCGCATCTGTTATTTTCCTAATCCTTAACTAATTACCAAAAACCGTTTAAAACAATCCTCAAATACGTCCGTTCTGTAGTTTCTTTTTACTTTATTCTTTATTTGTAACTAAGCAATTTTTATTTTCTCAACGAAAATAGCCACACTGGTATCAATACCAGTGTTATTTTATTATCAATAAAATAAAAATGAAAAATCTATTTTTCAAAATTTCGGGTGACAAGTGCCTTCCCCTAATTATTGCCAAAGATTTGGGCTGCTACCCTGATAAACTTTATTTTTATAAAGGTTTTTCTTTCATTCTGGTAATTAATAAGAGCTTTTTTAGCATAAAATCAAGTTTTATTCAGTGAACACGTAATTTAATGGAAATCAAAATTATGATAAAGGCCTGCTAAATTAATAAACAGACATGATCCTCGGACAATATTTACTAAGTTACGCTATTTCAACCTTCAACTTTTATCTAATCTTTAACAACTTTAATATTTTAAAGTTCAATTGTTCTTTATTTTATATTTCAATTTAATTTTCAATATAATCTATTTCTTAATATTGTATTTCAGTTTTTTCACTTACAAATTTACTTCATTTTATTATAATTATTAATTATAAAAGAACTTTTATCAGTTATAAGAGTTTGCTTAGCATGTGAAGGTTCAAAGACTTGCCTAATACAGCAAGTTACGTTTTTGAGTAATTAAATAAAAAAAACAAGGAACATCATTGGAATCTTTAATTCCTAGAGCTTCCAAATTCCATAGCTTACACAGTTGCTCGTCAAGTTCATCTGTGCGATCAACGGCGGAAACATGACAGGAACTAACTTGCGAATCGACAACAACATTTGAAGAGACAGATTCAACTTCATCAAGTTTCTTACCTCGAAGAAATCCTGACAACACCCATCCCAATTTTGTACGAACTGCAACTGGATCTCTTGGTGCTCCTCTTCGTGTTTCATTCTCCACGAGGCTCCAGATGAAGTCGACTCCAACCAGGACGTCCACGACCAAGATTTCCTGAAATTTACAAACATCTGAAAACCATAAGTTAGAGAGATGTTCGTATTCAAACTTGACGGTTTCTAAATGTTCATTTGCTATGTCTGCTATTCTATCTACTACTACCGCTTCTATCTTTACCCGTTCTCCATTTCTAACTGGGTTTAAATGGATTTCTACAACATCTCTCATTCTCTCGTCAACATTCTCGGAACCAAACGTCTTGATAGCGAGACGTTCACGCCTGCAAGGTGTAAGACCAAGCCGCTTTACGATATTCTGAGTAATAAAACTTCGGTGGCTACCCGAATCTAGCAAAACCCTAACCTTTACATCTGTTGTACCATGAATAATGGCCTGTGCAGTTTGTAACACTGCTCTACCCTTAGATTCGTAATCTTCAATACAAGACGTAGTGCTCGATACACTATTTGATGTTACCTCCCTTGAGTGTTCCTTCTTTTGTGGTGATTTAAGATCACACAACGACTGATGATGTCTTCCATTGCAAGCGCTACATTTCATTCTTGATTTACATTCGAAAGCTCGATGTCCTCTTCCAAAACAGCAGTAACATCGCCCATACTTGGTTAGCAGCTGTTTTCTCTCTTCTCTCCCCTGAACGTTTCCACAAGCATGTCCTTGATGATCTCCTCCGCAGAAAACACATCGTGATTCTGTCTTCCGTCTTTCTTCGGTGTGCAGCGAGCTGGCCGACGGTCGAGGATTCTTCAGCCATGGCCTCGATTTCGTGTCGTTTTCCTCTTCGAACATCTGATAAAAAATCCAGGCAATTAGCTACTTCAAACGGGTAATTTCCCTGGGGTAAAATATCCTGTTTATGTGAAATTACGTGTAATTACAATTACTTTGGCTATGAAGTAATTTACAATTTCAAGACTTTTCACTGCTCATTCTGTAGAAAAAATTCACAAACACATTTTAGAAACGGCACATTAACCAGAGGCCTAGGTACAGTGAAACATTCCTATCTGAAAAGCTGTAGTACTTCAAACAAAACAATTATGACTATGTTAGACCAATAATTAGACTAAAAGACTACTAGGGTGTCAATGTTTTGAGCCTGTAATATATAGATTCAAAATATGAAGTGTGCAACCCCCCTCCTCCCCTACTCTTCAGAATGTTGCATGAGAAACCGTCAAACAGAATAGGGTTAGACAACAAAAGTTTATTGTTGTGCATGCCTGCTTCATTGAAGTTGTTTTACCTCTGCAGCATTCATGCCTTGCAAGTAGAAACCATCATTCATACTTCATATTTTCTTAATACACAACTTCCTCTCTTTCCTTGCTTATTCTTAATTATCCCCTCACTTTGAATAACAGAATTGTAATCTCAAAAACTGGATGAAGTTTTCAATTCTATTTTACTGAAACAAAACGTTAACAAACCAGTAAATACCCCTTCCCCCAATCAATTATTTTGACAAAGACTAATTGTATTCTTTCTAATGTTGTTCTTGGTCAAAATTAAACCATAACAATAAATTCTAAATAGACCAAGAGGAACAGAAAGAAAGGATGTTATTAGTCTGTCTTGGTAACCAACAGTATTCAATACAACACATTTATGTTATTAAAAAAGCCCATTAAGACGTGATGGTTCTTGAAAAAATAATTTCATTCCTCCCCTCTGACATTTCTTATACCATTTCAACCATTTCGAACCACTTCTCCCCATTTCTTAACCACCGCCTCATCCTTCGTATGACCTCATCCTTCGTATGACCTCATCCTGCCTATGACCTCTTCCTCTCACCTCGTCATCTTCTCTCGACTTCACACTCTCATCCCGCTACTTCCTCTGTAACGGATAAAAATCAAGGATCTCTAAGTTGTCAGTAAATGTTAATGCGAGTTTGTAAACATTGCAAACGTAACAAACAATCCTTGTTAGAACCGAATTTTTCAAAATGGTTTGCAACTTGATATGGTAAGAGGAATAAGGTGTCTCTTAATACAGCCACTGATTTGTAAGTAAACTTCTGATCATATTCTTTAAAATGGCTTTCGAGGACGTGTAGGTATATGTTACCCATGAAGTTCCTCAGGTTTCCTGATTTGTTGGTGAACTCCCTCTATCATTCGGTTTTAACAACAACAATGTCTGTTGGCTTGGAGAAATGTCTTTTGCACTGTTCACAACGTTTAACTTAAATTGGACAGTTGTCGTTGTTCTTCATGCAGACTAAGACATAAGAGTTTCTCAAACGCCTGTTTCGCCAATCTCCACTGGGGAAACAGTCATCTCCGTGTTTGAAGTGGACGTTCTTGAGGCTTGCCCTTGCTCCACTAATAGCTCCGCTTGAGCCAAACGAGCTCTCCATTTCTTAGCTGTCGCTTTCTTTAATCCTTCTCTGGCTGGTTTGTAGTTGGTGTGTCACAGATGACTAATACTATAAAGACATAGACAATCGGTGAGAAAAACTATGAATGAAATGGAAGTCATCTGCATCTTGCATCCTTTTAGATATAGTCTTTCCCTCCCTCTCCTTTCTTTAGCGTCTCTCCCACTTTATGACTGTGACTATATTAACTATAACAAGAATAAAAAACCCCATAAAAGATGATCAAAGATATACTTACAAGCACCAGATCTATCTATCTATATATCTTCTTCCCAATCCGTTAACTCGTCATTCCACACCATGGGTACAGGTCTACATAAAGAACATGGAAATGTAGTTAATAAGGTGTAAACGATAACATGATAGCTTCCTTTTAACTTTCAACATGCATACCATATCAGAAAAAGGACAATGAAATTCTTTACGTACTTTATCAAGGGGATGTAGCCATGAAACTCTAATGTTACAATAAATGGGACGTCCACATCATCCCAACTTTCCACAACTTCAGCCATCAATATTTGACTACCTGCTCGACGCCCTGGGCGCCATCGGCGTGACCGCCGAGGTGCAGCGGGCCTGGGTCCCGCGGGAGGTCGACGGCGCCGACAACGCCGTCTACCGGGTCGACAACGTGATCGCACGGATTCCCGGCACCGAATCCGACGGCGCCATCCTGCTGATGGCCCACTACGACTCGGTGCCGTACGGCCCGGGTGCGGCCGACGACGGCTCGGGGGTCGCCACGCTGCTGGAGACGTTGCGGGCGCTGCGCGCGGGGCCGTCCCTGCGTCACGACGTGATCGCACTGTTCACCGACGGCGAGGAGTCGGGCCTGAACGGTCCACGGGCGTTCCGTCGTCACCGCTGGTACGACGACGTCGCGCTGGTGCTCAACTTCGAGGCGCGCGGCCACCGAGGTCCGGTCTACCTGTACGAGACCGGTGCCGACAATGCCTGGCTGATCGAGCAGGTCGCGCGCGTGGCGCCCGATCCGATCGCCTCGTCGGTGATGTTCGACATCGCCGGCAAGATGCCCACCACCACCGACTACGAGGTGCTGAAGGGCGACGGCCTGCCCGGCCTGAACTTCGCCTTCGTGGGCGGCATCCGACACTACCACACGGCCAACGACCGGCCCGACCACCTCAGCCTGGCGACCCTGCAGCACCACGGCTCCTACGCGCTGCCATTGACCCGCCACTTCGCCAGCTCCGAGCTCGGCCCGATACGGGCGGACGGGGATGCGGTCTACTTCAACGCCGTCGGCCGACGGCTGGTCCACTACCCGATGAGCTGGATCGGACCGCTGGCGGCGTCGGCGATCGTCCTCACGCTCGCGGTCGGGGCGCTCGGACGTCGCTCGGGGACGCTCTCGGTCGGGTCGACACTGGCCGGTGCCGTCGCCGGGCTGGTCGCGCCGCTGCTCGCCGGCGGCCTCGCCTTCGCGCTGGTCTGGATCGGCTGGCAGGTACACCGGCAGTACCTGGTCTACGGCGGCGGTGCGCTGCTGGTCGGCGTGCTGGCGGCGACCGCGGCGTGCGTGGTCGGCGTCTACGGCTGGACGCTGGAGCGGCACCGGCTATATTTAAAATCAGCATTAAAATGCGATTCTTTTGATGTAGCTATTGATATCAAAATTCAATTTTTTAGAGTTTTGGTTATTATTGAGCCGGATCGCTCCTTACTACAGTTCGTTACCACGAACTGTTTGATTGGAACTACTGTGAATGAATGAAATGACCCTAAATCAGACAAAAATTAAAATGAATAATCATGTCAAACATAAAATAAACATAAATTACCAGAAAAAAGTGGATTTGCCACCTCCTTAAATTCTCTAGAGTTTAAGTGTCATTTATGCTTAAAAAACTCTTTTTTCTTGAAATTGTGTTTTCCAACAATAACTGCAGAAAAAGAAATCACAAAGGCTTAGAGATAAATGTAAGGCTACCACCTCCTTAAACCTTCCTTAAATTGACCTCTAAAAGGCCAATGTCACTTGGGTTTTACTGACAAAGTTATGTCAAACGAATAGGGTCTAATGTGTTTTTTTGATTGACAAAACAGAAACAAAAGAAGAAACTAACAATGCTTCGTAAGGTTTTAGAAAATGAAAAAAATATTTCTAGAATACTCGCATTTGTTAATTTTGGTTTTATTCTAATATTTAGAATGTGCTTTTCTAGTCAATTTTTTCATTTATACTATATAATTCATAAGAATCAAAAATGAAAAATTAAATAAAATTTTGAATAGAACATTGATGAAATTGAAGCAATCGGCTTAATTTGTTCTAGGAATATTTTGATCTGGCTAATCAATAAATAGTTCAAAAATTGCTATCTTATACATTTGAGAGGAATACATTTAAAAAGAAAATAGTGCAATTTGCTACAAATCAGACTAATCGCGCGAGACTGGCTGTTTAAATTTTTTTGATTTTTCAAAGAAATGAGTGTGTTTCTGTGATCTACTGAAGGCCTACTAGGCATTTCTTGTAAAAATAAGAACCATTCCTTTAAAAAACTATGAGGCAGAATGAATTATCACTAAATGGGTTTAAAATCTGGGACCCTTGATATTGTACTGTGTCACTCTACCTGCTAAGGTAGACCCAATGATAGCATGCTTTATTTTCTCAAAATCATTATTATCATCATGAATACCACAACTACCATTACCACTTTTATCGCTATCATCATCCCCATTCAGTATTACTCAAATGGCGTTACCCAGCGGTACTCAAATATTCTCACCAATACTGAGTTCTTTCGAGCCTCATCTACGGTGGACCTATAGACAGACTGTCCATGATTGACAATGTCTCCTAGTGATATTAGGCGTGTGTTCCTCGTCACGGACCTTTGATGGCTTTACAAAATTCTGTGGTCTGCGGTCAGGGACCGTAGTGTAGACCATGGACCGTCTGTAGGTCCATCGTAGATGAGGCTCGAAAGAACCCACGGTTACTCAATCTTCTCGTCGTGAGGCATTGACAGCATCCGATTCGTTATTTAAACTAGTCTCATCGCGCATGCCCCTCTGACCAAATGTGAACAGAATTGTGTAATATCTACTTTTGCATTACATTAAATAAGTGGTCAAAGCAGAAAAGTTTGCTAAACTAGACTGACAAAATTTGATGACAACAACATTTTTAAGAGTCCCTGAAAACGCTCCCACTCAGTGTGACTTATCACCCATGATCAACTCTCAATACCTTTAGCTACTATCCTTATTATTTTGCTAAGAAAGCAATAACAATAAACATTCGCTGTTGTTGTGTAAGAAATCTAAAGCATTAAATCTCTAAATTCACCCCATGGTCATTTCAACGATCAAAAATGCCCTCTTGCATGAGAGATCAACTCTTGAATTACCTGGAAAATATTGACTACATTTTACAAGTAATAATTTGATATCTTTGCCACTGCTTTACTTTATGGATCATGAACTTCTCAATTATCGCATTCTTTTCATTTTCCTGTAATGGGTTCCCCATTAATTAAAGTTTTGGAGGGCACAATCTAACCAAGTTTATAGCGTCGAGGAATTTTTGAGAAAGCTTTACAAAGACTTAAAAATCCTTCTTCGAGGCCTCCAAGATATGATAACAGTCATGCTGGCACCATTTACTCAGACTATGCAAGGAACACAACGTTTCTCTCTGAGTCATCTCTGATTCAAAACAGGTATCTTGTTTTGTTGATGTCATGATGTAATAAACCCCAATTGTAGGGACAATTGAGAACTCTTTTTGATGCCGATAAAAAGGCTTCTTTAACATCAAGACATGATCTTAAGTGATTTCCCTTTCGTAGTATTCTCAATTTGTAAGAGTGTCAAGAAAGAGGACAAGGCTAGTTCCCAGCAATTCATTTGTTTGCTTCATCGCTTCTACGTAGAAACGTGCTTCAAACATGATCAATTTATTCCTAATATGTCCCAATGGGATATTTTGTTTTGTTTCGAAACTTTTTGAATTGCGACATCTACGATAATGTACAACGCAACAGCATATCATAGGAAACAATATATTGTGAGGTTGGCTTAAGAGCGAAGCACGAACATCAACAATAATTTAAAACACATCAAGCCCCGAGCCCTCATTAAGCGTTACGATAATTCTACCAAAACGGTTTGAAGTTGTATATGTACACTCACACACACTCGGAGACACTAACACACACACTCACTCGCACAAACTCACGACACTAACACAAACTCACAGACACACACAGACACACAGACACACACACACACACACACACACACACACACACACATCCTCAGATACACACTCATTTGTTTTACCAGTTCTATTTCTTTTACAGGGTTGTGAAACTTATCCGGAAGATCTAGCTCGATCGCGTGGACATCTGGACTTAGCGTTATTCCTAAGTCAGGTAAAAGGACTTGTTCTAACTCTATTCTACTCAGGATCAGATGGGCGTGCTTTTTGAGCCCCCAGTTTTCCCTGCCATTACTAGCCGTTCGCTTTGTAAGACCTGAAAGTTGCTTTTACTTTACTATGTGTGTCACTTTATTGTTGCATTTTAAGTTTCGAAATATTTTTTCTGACTCAGTCAAAAATTATATTTGATAAGCACATGTGTTATTGAGGCCTCTTCCAACGACTATATTCATGCTCAAATTGTCTTTTTAAGTAATATTTTTACCAACCTATAACAAAATAACACCACATCTTCTTTGTCTATCAAGTATTTACTTAAAGTAAGATAATTTTACATTCTACTCTACTTCCTTCTGTATCCGCTGGTATTTTTCCGGGTCGTACTTTGCCAAATGTCTTTCTTCAAAGAGATCAAAGATCTCTTGGGTAATCTTAGGCTTGGAGGGTCTTTTCTGGTCTTTGCTTGGGTATGTGCGCATTCGCTGCATTGACAATACTGGTCTTCATATTGCACCAAAGAAATTCTGGAGTAATAGAAGGGTCGAGATCTCGTAGGTTTTCTGCCACAGCCTTTTGAAATCTTTCTCGGACCTCTCGTACTTGGAGACTATAGAGAACAAACTTCTGCACGCGTTTCGAGATCTTGAGCTGTTTCAGCTTCAACTGTATTGTCGCAACCACTGGGACATGATTGCTGTTAGCGTCAGCACCCGGGTAAGTCTTGACTTTGGATACTGAAGTTCGGTAGCATTTACTGAGAAGGATAAAGTCAATTTGGTTCCTTGCGCGGTCTCCTTTGCTTATCCAGGTGTACCTGTGGCGTGGGTGAACTTGGAATCATCTATTCATTACAGCTAAGTCCTTTTGTTCTCACCAATCAGTGAATTGTTTGCCGCGTTCGTTTGTTTCATATCCGACTTTTGCGTTAAAATCACCTATAACTATTTTCATCTCGTTTCACTTGCACTGCCTCTAGACGTCTTCCAGCTCCCTGTAGAACTGGTCTATTGCGTCATTGTCGGATTTGGCAATGACTTTGACACTTACGAGACTAGCTTTTAGCTTAACTAAGAGAATACGATCAGATTTGGGCCAAACTGCTTGGACTGACTTTGAGAAGGTCTTCATCGGAATAAATCACCGGTTTATTGCCCTTCTGGAACTGACCTGCTGCTGTCCATCGAACGTCGGACAAGCCCAAGATGCCGAGTCCCAGTCTGTCCATCTCCTGGATCACATTGTCAAATTTGCCTTGCTGATACAGGGTCCTAGTGTTCCACGTGGTTACTTTTGTTGTCTTGGATCTGATATTTCTCAGGTTTTGTGTTTCACTTGCGGTTGTCACGGTCATGGGATGATGGTTAATGGCAGCCTGTGATGAACTGAACCGTCGACCGGTCCGGACCAAAAATGCCGTTCAAACAAACTACGCCGCAAGCTGCTGAGTGAAGACGGCCTCACTTTGGAAAGAGCAAGCCGCCTCACTCTCATTTTGGAAACCGCGGATCGGCAAGCCTACAAAATGGAATCTACAACTTTGCCAGTGGCAGAATCAGTTCATGATTTGCAATCTAAACAAAGACCACTTCAGCGTCCATCTGGTCATAAATTTCAAGAAAGGGGCCGACCACGTAGTGCCCAGGGGGGTGCACCTGCTAAGTCTATTGTATGTTTTTGTTGTGATACCCCAGGTCATCGTGCTAAACATCCTTGTTGCCCAGCCAATGGCCGTCAGTGCAAACGCTGTGGCAAAATGGGTCATTTCTCCCGGGTTTGTAAACAGAACCCTGGCCGTTCCAAGTTAGTACCACCTACAGACAAAGCCTCACGAAAAGTTCATACCGTTTATTCAACTGCTTTGTGTGATAATCAATCCTCAGACTCCAATTCATCGGATGAATTTGTTCTTTCTATCCACAATAACAAGAAACTGTCTTATGTAACTGCCCAGATTTACGACCGTCCCTACAAATTTCTTATTGATACAGGCGCAACTCTCAATGTTCTTGACAACCAAACTTATACAAGTCTTTGTACTGTCACCACCCTCAATTTACAGCCCACCTCTCTAAATGTTTATGGGTACGGCTCCATTCCAATTCCTTTACAAGGCACTGTTAATGTTCCCTCACTTACAATGGAAAAACTTTCTCCGTTGATTTTGTTGTTGCCAAAGCTGAATCTTCTGGTTCACTAATTGGACTTTCAACTGCTACTCAACTTGGTCTACTCAAGTCATCACCAACAGTGAACAATGTCAAGAATGATCCGTCAATTTCTCTGTCAGCGATTATTGATCAGTTTCCCTCAGTATTCTCTGGTGTAGGTAAGATTAAAGACTATCAGCTTCAGTTGCACACTGATCCTAATGTTACTCCAATTGCTGAAGCTGTTCGACGGTTACCATATCATCTGCGACAGCAAGTAAACCAAAAATTAGAGGAACTACAGCATTTGGATATCATTTTTAGTTAGTTTTACCCAATGTACAGCCTTTCTGGTGAAAATGGTGACTCGATTTATGTTGCAGTTTAACAGTGACCCTTTTACTAGCGTGAGTTTTTACTGGGCAAGTAATTTTTAAAATTTAAACTCCAATTTGTAAAAAAGCTGGGTGCTTCTTTTCCTTCTCTCCATCTCTCCTTCTCCTCAAAGTGACGAAATTGACTTAAAGCATCGCTCTGCTAAAACTACTTTAACTACTTTGTCCATTGTTACCGTTTAATATGGGGTTTTTTTCAATTCGAAGTCAGTATTTTGACATATGATAGACATTTATCTACATTTTTTGAAAGTTTGCAGTTCTCAAACAACTTCTTCCCATTACATTGCCTCCGTCTCTATGCAGAGGTCATATCAATGAATTATTTTAAGTTCTGAAGTCAAGAACCATAGATCATATTAAAGATGCCACAATACTGATACAGAATCACTTTTTCTTTCGTTTTCTAACAAGGTATCAGCATTATTGTAATGATACTAAATACCATCATACCAACATATAAGAGAGTACTTTCTATCCTGTTATTGGGATATTTATTATCAAATTAGCACTTATAACCTTTTAAATTTAGGGTAGAGATTAGATATTTTCTTAAAAGTAAGGAGAATGCGTACCACTATAACTAGAATAGTCCCACAACCCAGAGAATGTTTACGATTTACATATTGTTTTTTCATGGTTAGCATATGCTGTACCAGAAAAGTTACTCAATTTTTAAATTCATGTACCTGCAAATATTTGCAAAAGAGGGAACCATCGTGGGCTACTATACCCTCTTCGGTACACCACTGCAGTGACCCGTCTTTGCCGTTGAACAACTAGCTTGCTCTCATGCGACTTGCACAAAGAAAGCTGAACCACTGTAAACATAAAGCTACAAATTTGAAGGTGCTGGTCCAGTTGTTTCCACGAGTTTTCTTGTAGTGTTGGCTTGATCGTTTTGTGGTTTGACGCAGGAATAGATAACTATTTACACAAACTCGTTAAGTGACTCATTGTCTTCCACTCCCCCCGCTCAGTTCCAAGTTGTGGAATGTGCCCGAGCTCGGAAGTAAATGATTTAATAAGTACATCGAACATAATTTATTTACTTTTAACACAGTGAACAACTTATGAAATCTTCTTGTCACGGAGATCAACAAATTTTCCGACATAAATGGACAATTATGTAATGATCCTCGTTTAGCTGTCCATTAAGAGTCCCGATTACCGGACGATATATTTTGAATGGAGAGTATTTCACCTTCTGCTGGAAGACTGTAATTTTGTGACGTCATTTTGAAAACATTAAAGTATGATAAAAGAGACCAGTCCGATCGAAGAGGGAGAGTTCCCTTGAAAGAGCCGAGGGAAGATTAGTCTTCGTGGTGGAGGACCACAACAGTACCTTCTTCATACAGATCTGGTGGCTACCTCACATACACCAAATTCTTTCTTCAAAACCTGGCCAAACTCCTAAACATGAAAACGGCAAGCACACCAAGAATACTAAAGATAGCCGGTGAGAACGAGCCTTACTAGTTAAAATTTATGGACACTATGAATATTTTGAACTCTAGTTGTATTGCTTATGTTTGATAACTTTTTTTGTATAATATTTTTGTGAACAATCGTGATAACTGAAGTTGTTTATGGAGTTGCCTTTTTATGGTATTATACTTTGCGAACGCCGGGAAGGGGTTACTAGGAGCGCTTGAGGCGGCTCCCGTTTGGTAGGGTAACCTTCTTGTGACCCTTTTTTTGTTACATTCGCTACCACTTTTCTTCCGAGACCTGCTTCTGTTTTGCCTCCCGCTGCTTTGCCGGCACAAATTTCAAATTCGTTAGAAAACGGCTTTTAGATTAAGCTCTTATTCAAACCTTGATCCTACATTTCAATTTACAGTTTAATTTCCTTGCTTGAGGTTGCCTTGACGTTTGTCCGATCTGCATGAGAACAGTTACTGTAGCCAGTGGCTTTCGTAGTAAGTGAGTAGCAGATTTGGGTGGATACATTTACAAGCAGCCCAGAGAACCAATTTTTACTGTGGTAAGTGTCAACGCTCTGCTCGGACAATAAAAAGTCAAAAATAATCTAAATATGTATGTATATTCACATAAGTACTTTTGCCATATTGCTGATATTTGGAAATAGTACTGATCAAGCTTTTGAGCGAATTAAAACTAAATTGAAGATGCTTATGGTAATGAGATTGGAGATAGCTCCCCTAGTCTTGTCGAATTA
This sequence comes from Alatinidae sp. Z8VKAUB7J3, assembly GCA_010016025.2. NCBI lineage: Eukaryota > Metazoa > Cnidaria > Cubozoa > Carybdeida > Alatinidae > Alatinidae sp. Z8VKAUB7J3. Next base: position 138,531,972 of record JAAAKM020073195.1, read on the forward strand.
ACCGTGAAATCATTGAAAAGCGTCAACAACGAAAATGTATAGACATGTTTATTTAGCTAATGATAAATTCTCATTCCTTACTTTCTCAGGCTCACACCTGCCGGAAGGAGCTATGAAAGGGCTTTAACCCCCTAATTTAAAATCAGCCCCCTAATTCCCTAGTCGAAATTCATCATCTATGTGCTTTGCTTAAGCATTTGTAATGTCAGCTCTCCCACTATTCAAAATAGCCACCCCATCCTCCACCCCCACAAGCTGAATGGCTACTTCAAATTTCTATCCCTGGCTACAGGTCTCCGCTTGTCGATTGTCACGTTAAGTTTTATTCTTAAGTTTTTCATTTGCGAACGGAGATTGGATCATCTCTCTTACAATCGCGTATAATGATACGAGACATGAGAAAAATGTTATCAAATATTAGAAAATCTAGAGCTTTACTCATATTAAGTTTACGGAAACCAGAGTTGGTACTGTTAACGGAAACAGGTGAGAATTTAAATTCTTTCACCGTTTATTTTTGCAGTCTAACACTTTGAAAGTGATAATGCAAAATTGACGTAGCGTATTGTTTCTTTCTAATCCTTTTTAGATCACAATTTCAAAGATATTTGATAGGCGTAAAGACCGGTTTCCACTTCCTCGATCACCTCTCGATTCGATCAACATCGACCGCTTTTACATGCGCACTCTAATTATCAAGGCATCCCCCTCGATCTGCCCTCGATCTCTCGATCGAATTCGTTCAGAAAAGACGATCAAAGTCACTTTAAATTTTTCCTCGGCCGCCTTCGATCGAGGGGCTCACTGACCAATCAGATTTCAGAGCTGCCAAAAATCTTCCGAATGGTGAACCAAGAGAAAAATGGAGTAGAATAGTTGTGACACGGATCTCGTGGCCTTTGTAACAAACCTGAATCCAGCTCAACATTTCATACATCATCGTACTCTAGTATTTCAGATTTTCCTCGAGCTTAAGACACGAGAAGACTTTCCACGAGATAATTTTTCAAGTAGGGATAGAACAGGCTCTCACTATCTGTTCAACAATAACATTTACTGTAAAGCTGCCTCCACTATCATCAATTAATGTTTAATACAGGACCTAGGGGGAATATCTGCGGTTACTGTGAAGATGTTTTTAAACATCGAGTGCACCAAGGTACGTTATTGCGGCTACAAATGTAAGTTCAAAATACTTGTCGGGAAATGGCTGTAAAATGCTGTTGTGCGCAGGAAAGTAGGAGATGGACAGTTGGTTGGTAAATTATATGTATGTGGAAAACTGGTGAGTCCGTTTTACACAGCTGAAGATGTAGGAGGGAAACTGGTGGATGGGCAGACATAGTTGAATACCTAGTGCGTTCATATGCACTTATTTCCGGTATATATCTCCTCTGTGCGCAGTGAATAATATACAATTCATTACTTTAGCTGTTTACATTTGCAAAACTGTTAATTCAAATACGTAGCTCTCGCACAAATTAGAGGGCTCTATGCAGGATAGGTATACATTAACTTCCGCCCCTACTATCTCAAAGCAGTTTTGTAATCCACGTCAACGTTGTGGGACCTTAGATTACATATCTGAAATGAAAAGTTTCAGTTATTCTTACCTTAGCTTGTAGCAGCACATTAGATGTTCGGCCATATTCGGCAACTCGCCCCCAGCCTTTTATGTAGCATAGCTTGCCGGGAAAGAACACCTCTCCTGCCTTTGGAAGGCAGATAGGCTTGATGTTTGTAGAGTATGCGACCGGTCTTTCCATTCGTAGTAATGCAATATCGTAATCCAAGTCAATGTTGTTATATTTTTCATGAATTATGATTTTGTCGATACCAACGACAAGCTCATCCCCTGCATTAACCAATGAAAGCATGGTTATATTAGGATCACGGTGACTACGTACCAAAGGAGCAATGCAGTTACAGATGACCTTTTAGCAACATTTTACTCTCGGGTGCCTAATAGACGCCCCCCCGTGCTACATTCTTGCATTTACTCAATCGTAAATGGCATTTCAGTCCTGCAAGAGATTTGCAAACACGCCCACAGATGGTGCAATTAGGAAGGTCTTCACAAGGATCAGCTGGAATATTTGCAGATGCTTTTGTTTTTGCACGTCTTTTGCGCAGTTGGACAGCTCGTGTCGGAATCTAATCATCTCTTCAACATATCTCTGTATCGATTACTCGGACGCCCAGTGACTGAAACGTACAGTAACTTAAAATGTTTTGCACTTATTAGAAGTATTTTCTTTTATCTATTGCTGGTTAGAGTTATTGAGAGTTAAGTAGACTGCATATAGAGAGCGATATGCATTAATGAAAGGGCAAACAAATCAGCTCAGTTACCTATGGTTTAAAATACCGAGAAATTTGCATATTGCAACGACATTTACAAACAAGCCTATCATAAAATTTCGAACCTAAATTTTTGCCCTTCTTAATAAATGACAACAAAAGAATTCCTGTCGCTATTTCGGAACTAGTTCAGGGCGTGCTCCTTCTTGCGGCTGGAATTTCTAATACTTCTGGAACGAATGAATACATCAGCCAGAAGAAGGTAAACCATTTCACTGGACGTCGTTTTCAGCAAGTTTCTTACTTTCCCTTGGTATATCATAAAGCTGTACTAATTTTTCCGGAGCATTCGGTGATCCTCTGATCGGAACCGACAAACATGTTATCATGCATGGGCTAATATGGAAACAGATAGGCAGAGGAAGTTTGTGTTTTACCTTTCAATATATTTGCCAGGTGAGGTTTAGCCTTATCTAACGGTGTTTCATCGTATTTGTTGCATTGTGAAACAGAGGCTCCTCGACTGACCAACTCCTGTTAAAAAGAACAAAAGTATAAACAATATCTCGTTTGTATCTCAGTAGCTGTAAAAATACCATTGCTGCGTGTATAGGGAGACACATACGGCAATAGTATGACATAGTACAACCCCAACATGTTATAGACTTCTAACTTCTATCAAAGCCGGTTCCTGAGACTACTCTACCAAGTAATGTCATCGACGTGTGCTTCTAACTTGATGATGATGATGATGATGATGATGATGATGATGATGATGATGATGATGATGATGATGATGATGATGATGATAAATACACTGAAACGGGAATAAACTAAATTTATCTACCAATCAGAAACTTACACAGCTACGAATTCGGAAGGTTTTCTTAACAAATAAACTACGTATAACACACTGATTAATGATACTTCTAACTACTGCGATTTCCATCATTATGTCCGACTAAATAAGATTTAACTTATACAACATTTCGACAGACAATTTGCCGTCTTAAGCTAAATTCACACTAGACGCGTTTTTTGTGACATGCCCCATATAAGGTATGCGTCATCGGACTCCCCTGACGCCCAATGCTGTTGCCAATGCCGATTTCCTCGATGCGTCAAAGTTGAAAAAATCCAACTTTTCTGCCCCATGACGCGTCGGAACAATAAAGAACGAGGATCAGTTTTCATTTGAAATGGCGTCGAGCGGCAGCGAGGGGGGGAAGTTTATCGATTCAATAAAGAGTCAGTTATTTCTATTTTACACAAGAAGTGGTGAACAGAATCATGAAAGCACTGAAAGAAATGAATGGCATAGTCGATGGTGTCTTTTCGAGAGTTCAGAACCCTATCATTCTTAAACAAGTTCCTCTTAAGCGATAGAGGAATCCCCTCTAAAACAATTGCAAGCGCGGGGAAAATCCCAACACTATAGTTAATGACTACTAACAGCAGAACTATACTCCGCAAATTTGCAGTAAGAAGCTTACAGGTTCCCATGCTTATGTACTACGTATTTTATCGGCGCCGAAAAATGGATGAGGAGACTAAAAGTTGCCTGGAAATTTCCTCACTGGCGTTAGAGAATAATATCATCGAGAAGAGAGGATTTGAAACGTTAGTCCTGAAAAGAACAGTAGAGAAATAGAAAAGTATGTCACCATCGGGGATCGAACCCATGAGCTACGCTCTCGCGGGGTGCGCTCTACCAACTGAGCTAGGTCTCCAATTGCGTTGAGCTGGATGTCGATGTCCACCGGTGGATGATTGGGAGCTAATGTGGCGACTAGAGAAATTTTTAGAGTTGCCCATGTTAGAGTTGCCCTTCTTAGAGTTACCCTTCGTAGAGTTGGCTTTTTTAGAGTTGCCCCTCTTAGAGTTGGCCTTTTTAGAGTTTCCCTTCTTAGAGTTGGCGTTTTAGAGTTGCCGTTTGTACAGCTGCCCTTTTTAGAACTGTTCTTTTTAAAGTTGTCCTTTTCAGAGTTGACCTCAAATGTCATCTCAGTCTCATCACAGCCTACGTGGTGACTCCTTACAGTAATACATTAAATGTCTTATGTAAAGCTGTTCATGTCAGTTTTGACAACGACTTTATCTTTATAAAACAGGCTTCGCTGCAATCTTTAGTTTAAAATAAAATTGTGTAATGAACTATTGTTCCTAGCATTACTGCTCTAGACTATTAGTTTAAAATCATCCATGATCAACGCCTGTAGTATGTTGTCTTGATATTATTCTTCTAACTAGCATTTCTCTTCATGCTCCATGCTAGGAATTTTATAGTCAAAACCTAACTTTTAAGAATCTTGCTAAATTGCAGAATATGTTCTCATTTTTGTGATAAAAATATATTAAAAACTGAAGATGTGAAGCAGAAATTTACGAGAAAAGGTTTAAGTTATAAAAGCTTAGGTTTTCAATCGTCAATATTTCTTTTGTAGTTTCCACCTAGTGAAATTTATTGGCCTCCTGAAGGAGACGTGCTTGCAACGGAATGCATGGACATCAAATCCATTTCATTTGCATCAGGAAAGTCGTTTGACGTCCGAGAAGTTATCATCACCGATACCAAGGTAAATAGTGCTATTGACATTATGATAACATTTGTTCAATATTCAAACCGAAACATATAGACTTCAATAAACAACTTATGACGCAAAGTTGAAAAACTTTTCCATTTAGCTCTCGTCAGAACCTAACGTCGTTAACCTTATACCATATTTACAAAAGAAGCGAAAACAACGAATCTGATTGGGCAATGCAAATGCGGAGGTAAAAGGAATTAGCATAAGTGTTAGGTTTTCGCTGGGTTAACTTAAATCTTTGAGTTATCAATTGCACAACATTTGCTCGTTGTATTCTGAATAATTCTGTTTAAAGCAGCTTTATCTTGTTTCATCTTGCAGCTGTTATCGGAGCTTAATTCGAATTTGGGGACTATGTTAGAAGGTGCTCTATCAAATCGAAATCGATGGTTTGCTTTAAGTAAACAAGTAGAGGAAGGACATATCGATCCTGGACTGAAACCTCTTCTGGAACCTGTCAAAACGCCAGATGTCTATGTGTAGGGAACGACTCAAAAATCACAGACAAAGACAACTTTCAACACAAATGCATGAACGATAAGATATTTTCAAGAATTACATCCACACCATTAAAGTGGGAATCCGATTTCCTCCAGGGGATGAAAGTATTTCAAGGCTAGATGACAATAAGAGAACAAGAAGGCAAATTTAAGTGCCGTATCGTCAGAGAATCCCTACCATGTAGATGATGAATATTCAAAGCATCTTGCTCAAGAACCTAGAGACTATATAAACGATACATTTACAAATAAGCTTAGTATGTAAATTATATCTTAGGGCATGCAAGTCCCTTGTTTATCTCTGTCTCCAAGACACATCACTTGCACCGTATAATCTATAACCGTATAAACTCTCATTTTCTAAGGTAATCCACAATCCCTACGGCTTTTGCGTCTTATTTGTTAGTTTGTTATGATATATGAATATTTGATATTTATAACGATTTCTACACTAGAATCGTACAATAAGCATTTACTATGCACTTCTTTACCGGTTGTGTAGTTAATTCCGATAGTTTTCGGAGAGACATGGCCGACCGTGCAATATTTATTGATTCTCCTAGCGTCGTGTGGGTTACGTGAATTTGAAACGAGAGACCTCTCTAGTTTTAGCTTTCGCTTCTAAGACAGCTACGTAGAACAAACAACAAGCGTCTTGGCAAACACTTTATTTATCGTCCTGTTTCAGCTCATTTTTAAACACCTGTAATCAAAGCATTATTTGACTCTTAACACCATTAGAGGGAGGAGTTCTCTGCAAATTGGAAAATGTATAGTTTACCTCTGGCACTGAGATACAAGGAACGTTACAAGCTGCCTTTTATTATCAATTTGATAGATGGGGTTGGGAATGCACTGTCAACAACAACAAACAAGTTTTCCATTGTACCGTGGGAATTCCCCTGATCAGCAGACTGAGAACACTCACCCACAGTGTCTTGTTCTTGCACTCTGCCACAGCTTTCCTTAAGAAACGTCACCATGTTTTCATTGAGGTCTACATTACAATGAAAAGGTGGTATTGCGTGTACAGGTAACTGACAATGATTCTCCACACATTGCTCAAGCTTTGTCACACTTCCTAGCAAAGACAAAATCGCATCGGCCCTGCTTAAAACATTCTGTTCTGTTATTTTAGGCTCCAGTGTTGTCAGTAACACTAACGCATCATTATTGAGCTGTTGCAATTGGCCAAGACTTATACCATTGCTAATTTCGTGATTATTGATCGGTTGTAGTAAAATAGACATTTGGCGGTCTACTAATCTACAGAGTTTGTTTTTCAATTCTGTGCAATGTTGTTTAATTGAGGCTTCTGTTGCTGATAAATCAGTAAGTACTTGAGTAAGAGTCTCGTTCTTTTCTATAATCTTTGCAATCAATGTACTCACGCGGTGTTTCATTTGATTATAGATTTCTGTAACTGGCTCTACTGCTTTGTCGGGGGTGTAGACTTGATGAGATATGTCACTATGTTTTCTCTCCAGGGCCGAACAAGTACCACAAAACTTTTCCTTGCATGTTATGCAAACGTAGCGAGCTAACTCGTTAGGATGGCGTTCACAGTAGTCTGTGGCTTGTGTTTTCAAAGCTGCTTCATTTCCCTTGCATTGCAACGATTGTGTTTTGCTTTCACAGTAACTTTTATATTCATGGCACAAGTTTTTCAAAGTGAAATTGACATCAAGTCTTTCGACGTAAACAATTGCATCTTCGCGTTTGCATAGTGGACAAATCCATTGCCCTTGCGAACTAGCACTGGACCAATGTTTAACACACTCTTTGCACAATGTGTGTCCGCATGGCAATGTCACTGGATCATTAAAAAGCTCAAGGCAGATCGGGCAGTTAAGTCGTTCTGCCATGCTCTCAAGCCACTGTTCTTTCGAAATTACAAGCAGCACCGCCCCTTGTGTCCTTTGATTTTCAGCTGACAAGGGGCCACGACTTCCAATACCGCCGTTTAAAGAGTGACATCAACATCAAAACTGAATAACTAATAAAAGTTATTCAGATTGAATTTTGACCGATTTTTGCAATTTCTAGTAAGTTTCCGACATATTTTTAATTAAGTCGTTTTCTCAGAAATTCTTTTTTGATGGGAGACAGCTTCCGCATATACTTTCAAACACAGCAGCAGAACGATACGCGCTGGAATTATGATACAAGAACGGTCTGTCCAAATTCCTCAAGTTCCAAAACCATGGCGTGGTAAAGAAGGCCATGCCTACAAATTTGTGCTGACAATCCAAAGGCTCTGACAGGACCATGATAAGAGTTTCTAGTCGCAATTGAATATGATTATGAGTAAGCCTATGGCACAAATGACTTGCTCTTGCGTACTCTCTTTTGCCATATGTCAGTTTTGAAATGACACTAGAGAAATAGAAAATATGTCAGCACTGGGACTCGATTCCATGAGCAACACTTTCACGGCGTGTGCTGTACTAATTCAACTCCGATGTTAATGTACTCTATTTCTCTAGTTGCCTTATCATCTTCAACATATCCACTGGTGGACATCGACATCCGAAATCAGACGTGGTATGGTATTTAGCCCTGCCGTACACCACTGCCAAGAACATCTAGATTCCAAACATTATGCTCTAAGATGAACTAGCAATTATTTAACTCCTTACACGGGCAATGTTTGGTCAGCTTCTGTTAACTTTTGCAAGTTTGTAGGTTGATGTAGATATCGGCTCTCCATGCCCTCTCTATCGGTGTGTTTAAGACGACTCCCTGGCGTCACCAAGTTCATTCACAGAATTTTTGTGCAGTTATGCATCGGTAGAGTACCAATAACACGCTCACGTTGTTTCCATTAATTTATACTTATCTTCGCGTTTGTGCTTTATCAGGGAAGGCCTTATGAACTACCTTATTCCTTTCAAATTTCGTCTCCCTTTAATTTTCGCCCCCAGGGGAGCGAAAATTAAAGGGAGCGAATTGGTCGGAAATCAAGGAAACCGCGATTTCAAACTGCTATTTTCAGATTACTAGTTAAGAGTCAAATTACCTGTTATAATCAAACAACCATGCAATTACCTGGTTTATGGGATACTAGATACAGACCTTTATAAATCAAACAGTATTCCTTTTAAAAAATTGCGTGATTTGGAGGCAAAATATACTCAGAAATTTTAATGAAACGCCATGTTAACCGGCAACCTTGGTACCCGAAAAACTCTCTTAATCTTAATCTTAAACGAAACAGCACTTGAAACTAAACTTTCTATCCATTGTAGCAGTAAGGGATGGAGCTGGAAGTGTGTGATAATTTCAAAAGGACGAACCTATGAACAAAACTACAGAGAGGGGTTCAAGCCCATCGAATCATGCATGTGAAAAGTACGTGCAGAATAGGGTTAAGACATACCCGAGAATCTTTAATAACAACTGTTAATTTACAAAACTATTTATCTGTAGGCCATTTATTCGTCTGCTATTTAAGTCGATTATGTGCTATTACTTTGTCATCAACCTCGTGTTTTGTCTCTTGGTTGGAGGTGAAATGCTCCTTTCAATGGTTTTATCCTTTTATGCTTTTATCCTAGAATGACTGCCAAACATAAACAAGCGGAGTTGAGCAATTTCGAGGAGAAACTTTTCCCCGTAATGGAAGAAATTCTGAAACAAGATGTTACTGAATTCATACCATATATTTTCCAAGTTCTCTCACTGTTGCTGGAAGTTAGAGAGAATGGAATTCAGGGACCTTACATGACACTATTTCCTCTGCTGCTTCAGCCAGTTCTGTGGGACAGATCAGGTAGGAACATGTTACATTGTTTCCTGAATTTTAGGGAGAGGGTGAAGTTGCATCTGCTCTCTTGCCTGCCAGGTTTCTCTCCAGTGTGTATATGAATCAAGTTGGGGCAGGAGCTTGTTCTCCGATTATTTTCTTTTGGTGATAGGGACGCCCCCACTCCCTTCATGGCTTGATACTTTGCTTCTAGAGTGATTCTTACTGCTAGATGAACGGACTCTCAATCTCAAGTAATAGGGAGGGGTATTGCATGTGTAGTATGTTTATTATCATGGGTATTGCATGTGTAGTATGTTTATTATCATGGGTATTGCATGTAAAGTATGTTTATTATCATGGGTATTGCAAGTTAGTATAGTACAAACAAAGTTGATGGGATAAAGGCACTAGTATACATTTCTGTGCACAGTGGTCTGGATGTCGTTTGCTTTCATCCTTACATGATCATTGTCATCACCATTATCATTATCCTTGTTGTAATTATCATCACATTTCCCTCCTACATCTTGTAATCACCAATGGCAACAACAACTCACTATATCTTTATGTTAAATGGGTTAAATGTAATGAATACAGGAAGAGACATTTTCTTTTTACTCTCTCATTTATCAGCAGAATTTTGACCTTAACAAAGATGCAGTGATTGGTTCTGAAAATCAAAACATGGATATGATTGATCAATTCAGTGCCAGTTTTCCTCGGTGCAAAATAGAGGAGGATGATATTGGAAGAATTCAAGTGAAGATAGAGCCAGGTTTGTATGTCATTTTGTCAAGATATTTCAATGGCAACATTGATTGAGGGAGTGTTTAGGCATATCGTATGAAAGAAATCTTTCTTTCTTAAGGGTTTTATGCCATAATGGACCTATTTAAAAGCAATTTCCTATACACTGAATTTTAGAAAATTCGATGAGGATTTACTGGTGTACTTGATACATGAATTTTCAACAAATTCTCAATGTATGAAACATTGAGGAGAGACCAAAATCTCTGAGCTCAGTAAAACATATGCACTGAAGGTAAATTGTACTGGGATTTTGATGAATTTGCTTTTAGTTGCAAGAGTAGATTCCCAGTGAATGTGTGCTTGATTAATAGCCACGGTGGGATCAAGGGCCATTAATAGAGGTTTGGATGGGAAGAAAGGTATAATGTGTGGTGGTTTTCAGTTTATAAAGGTTATTTAGTTGCCCCCCTTCCCCTGCCTGCCTTGAACATGACTATGAACTGTGCCTCAGTTTATGAAGAAATTAGCAATGATCATTATGAAATAACAGCCAATAAGTGGAAGGGTATGGTAGATCCAAACGAGTTCGGATCCACCAGGTCCCGTGTAAACGCGAGGCCGATCCGTACCAGTTTGGATCCGTACCAGTGTAAACAGGGTCGAAATGTCTGGTATGTTTGTATTTAAGGGATGGTTTTTACGAATGAAGATCAAAACGTCTACTATTGTTGATATAACGTGTTAAATCAAAACAAACGAAGACCAAAGAAATATGACAGCATAAGATCATTCTGTTGATCTACTGCGGATACATCAAAATCCAAATCGGAAGGTCTAGCACGGAAAGTATCTTCCATAAATATGACATCAAGAGGTGCTCAACATTGCGGACTCAGCAATGAAAAGAAAGTTAACGAGTATTTTTAATAAATTGTATGCTCTTACTTGGAGGGTAAGGAGAAAAAGGAAGGGTTACCTCGAAGACCGGACCTTTTAAAAATTCATCCTCGATTATTGGTCAGTTCTGTTTAAATCCTTTCCCCTCGATTCTTCGCCTGAAGGTACAAGAGCAATACATGGAAAGCGACATGACCCTATTTTATGCAAACTTGTTCGCGTTCGCTATTCTGTTATCTCAGCTGTAAGTAGAGGTTACGTACTACTTCATACTTAGTCAAAATTGTAGTTTCCTTCTTTGCGTTCTACGTAGTTTGTCGGTGTAGTTGTCACCATAATATTTACTTAGGGGCAAGCAGACATAATGAAACAGAACAAGGAATCGCTTAGAATAAGGATGGACTGAACAAAGATTATTAAAATTGGTTGAAACCATGTATGACCAAACTCTAAATTGTCCAGAATCTGCTTTAAGGTGGCATTTGGAAGTCATGTCAAGTGTATTTGTTCAAACTTTATGTGCGAAAATCCAATTGTCCGAACTTTTCGTCCGAAATTGTCCGAAATCAAGAAATTTTTGTCCGAATGATAAACTCCGAAATTAAAGTGTCCAAAATGTAGTGTGACTAATGCACAGTTTTGGAAGTAAGTTTAAAAGTACAAATTCTACTCTGGTTAAGTGGTAATAACACAGCTAGCGTTCGTGAAGGGCCAATTGTCCCTTAAAGAAATTTAGCATTACTGATGTAAACCCAAATCAATGACCCTTTCTCGCAACAAACAATGCTTTCGACGTACTTTGTACACAACGATTTTAAATTTACAGAGGGTTAATAAGGTCAGAAATGTAGATGTTAAAGTCCTCAGAGTAGCTATCTTTTATCGTGTAAATTACTACTCTCTATTGACCAGTTGGAAATTACTTCCCACCACAGGGAATTACTAGGGCTGTTTTGCCAAGTCTGTGCTTAGCGACACGTAGTCTGGTTAAACTCTTATCTGAGTTTTGTAACGATTCACTCGAAACTATGTCATCGTCAAGTGGGGTGCAACGTTACGCGTATAAATACGTTCCTGTTGTCTTAGAGTATAAATTGGACAGCAGTTGCACATATTCCATACTAAAGTTTTAAATTGCTTCCTTACTTCCTCCAAGTATTGTTCTATGATCGCCGTGGGATTTTCTGATCTTGACTCTGCAAGCCATGTACCATACACCCCTATTGCTTCGGGGTGTATCTCTGCCACTCGAGAACTCGAGTCCTTAAGGAAGAACATAAAGTAAACGACCTTAAACAATAGCTACCTAACTCCATATATCTTAACTCGTAATAAAGCATTGTGAATAAGATTGAAGCAGCATAATTAAGTATTTACGTAAAAAAAATATACAGAACTAACAAGGAAAAATTAATACAAAAAGAAGCACATTTTAAGAAAGTAACATCACGACGGAATCAAAATAAAGAAAAATATTAAAGGATAACAAAATATCGAGTGTAAATCAAATAGGTATGTTCCACACATGTTCTAGTACAATGCAGACAAAGAGGCAATCTTAGTGCATACGCAGTGGGACCCCTGGTAAGCAGTGGGACCAATGCAGACACAGAGGTACCACTGTGCACAAAGGAATCTGCAGTTTTCTACCTACGACAATAATAATGCAAGAGACACACTAGTGTCTTATTTTAAATATCTGTACTAAGGCAAATGGTTGGCACCCTGCACGCGTGCCTTCAGAAACACGGGAGAAAGTCATTTAGCTTTATAATTTTAGTCTGACTGCTAGAGATTAGGTAGAACAACAGAGTAATAAATAACCATAGCAACAAACAGTAAAATAACAATAATTGAAAGAAGAAGAAAAATTAATGAATAAATAAGTAAGTAAATAGATAACATAGATATAAATAAAAGAGAAGGGGAGCGAAGAACCCCCCAAATGATAACAATGGTTACAGAAGGCTTTCGACATCTCCCTTCATTAATACATCAATATTTGTGTGAATACTGCTCACAGCAACCACATTTACAACAGAATCTGGAATGATTCTCAACTTTGGATGGCGGGAAGCACGACTGTTATGGCTTGATACAATTGTTTATGCAAAAGACAGGAAATAAGTAAAACAGTGAAAGAACACAAACAGACGCCACAATCAAATTTCATCTTCAAAACTAGACAATCGATGACTACCTAGTCGATCGCATAGAAGCCATCTTTCGCATTTTCTATTGCACTAGGATGCAGTTATTGAAGGCATTATTAATTAACAAGGACATTTCTCTCATTAATAGAGAGGGTGAAGGCTTAGGCAATTTAATGAAGACGATTTTCCCTCCTTGTGCATGACCTTCCAGGTTTTATCAGAAAGAATATTACTGCTTTGCTTAAATTATAAGCTGTATAGTTTCAATTGTAAATAATTACTAAGTTAACGCCCACTGGCTCCAATTTAAAACGAATTTTGATTGCTATATGCGTTCTCTAAATTCTTTACTAGCTAATAGTACTGCGCTGAAACCTTAAAACATTGTTAAAAATAGCAACTTCAAATACCCAATGTACCTTAGCAATAATAGCAGAACTTGTTGAATTCTAACTCTCTCTCTTCACTTTCACTAGATTAACTGCTATTCTTTCTAGATTTCTGTACGGCTGCTTGTCCTTTACATTCCTGGCTGAAATAATTTCATGAACTTGTAAGTTTGTATTTAGACAAAAAAGGGGCTATGTTACCTCTCTTGAAAATGGCAAAAGGGAGTACCGAAACGTGGTGTTTAAATACGAAAATATAGATTTACAATTTGTTACAGGATGGTTTTCATTTGTAGTCCTTAGGGCCAAAAGCTATTATTTTATTTTGTTTTTGTAACTATTTTTCATTTTTATGGCAAAAGAAATACATACATACATACATACATACATCAGTACATGTTTTACTCGTTTAAAGATACATAGTTTTACACCATCTTTTTTAAAAGTTGGTTTTGGTTACAAAATTCCAATATTGCGTTGTGGTAAGGATTCATTTTTCTTAACATTATCGCCAGACACTGGTTACAGCAACTGTATGGAGATACTAGGAAATCGTTACTTAGTAAAGGATTATACATGTGAGCGACACCATTTTCTCTCACTCGTGTTTTCGAAACGATCTGAGCTGTAAACGAATATTTTTTGCTTAAAAAAGGTATTTAAAACAATTATTTTTTTCACTACAATACGTTAGAGAAAGACCTTTTGCACAACTGATAATGTCGAAAGCAGCAAAGACACAATGCAGATTATGGAAAACTACTGCAAAGTGCATAACAAGCCCTAAACTAGCTTTGAGGGCTTTCGCTGCTCGGATGCAAATAGTGTTGGATGGTTTGTGCAAGGAAGAAAGAACAGATACTTGTATCTCAGAGAAAATCAAGCAAATCGTTCTTATTTCCAAAATGTTTGAGTAGCAACACATTTGTTAATATCGTTCTTTTACACGTGTTTCGGCAAGGAAGAAGGAGTAGGGGGAGGGGGGCGGAGTATGGATCCTTTGTCTCCTAAAACTTGCGCGTTGTATTCTTCATTTTGTGTTAAAATTGAAAAATGATGTAAAATCATTCTCCTGACCATCACCATGCTTCAGGTATTGCACATTTTAAAAAAATACTGCACGAAAGAACTAAAGAAGAATTCTTTAATGGCTTAAAGCTTTAACCTTAACCTAGCTTTTACCTTAGCCTCGTTTTCATTACACCAACGGTTTCTTACTTCTGTCTTAGATGTTGATTACATTTTGGTTCCATAAAGGTGCTCGTATTTGTACTTGTTCTTTTTTTCCAGCGTTCGTAAGTGTGACCATGCACAAAGTTTAATTAGGTATTGTTTGTAAAGGAGTCAAATGATTACTTGATTACCTCGTATGTAGAGGTTTTATACCTCCACGTAGCCAAATTTTGGGAACATCACCGTGATAGGTCTTGTTACAGATCTCAAGTAGTTCCTTGTTCAAACAAGACGTTTTCCACCTTTCCGCAGAATGCAACGTAACAGTTGCTTTTTATTTTCCCTTTCGCTACTCAAGAAGGTCTGTAGACTTTGATGTCATGGTTTGAAGTGCCTGTTATCATTCGGCTAAAATGGGGCCCCTCAAGCCTACATTGTTTTGCAGGTTCGACTTATTTGGTACTCCTCTAAGATGTCACTTTAAAGAGAGCGATAAATGGCCAAATAACTGTTTGTTAGCTACATATTACTCTTATGGGATACTGCAAGGTTGTCACAACTTCTGGCAAGTCCTGGCAAATTCTTGAAATTGAGAGGAGTGCTGAAAAATTCTGGAAATTGTAGGAATATTTTGGAAAGGCTTGAAAAAGCCCTGGAATTTTACACATTGTGTGCCCTGTAAATATTTTCTTAAATGCTTAAGATCACACCTGTAATTTCTGTAGTATGTGTAAGAGTTTGTGTGGGAAGAGGGACAATAAACAATTTAAAGGAGTCACACAAGGCTTTAGTTTAAATGTTATTTACTATAATGAGTAACCTTAAAGATTACGTCTGCAAGGCTATATTGGGGGTACAGGTCATAAAAGAGAATTAGTTGTTGAGCCTGGGCTACCCAGGCCACGCCCAGTATTAGCTACCCTCCAAAGGTTTTGCTTTTGTAACTCTGACTTTAGATAGGGTGATTTGATTTGTCTTAGAACGTTTGTTAATGACAATGTGGATGTATGCGAGTGAGAGAATATGGCAAATTTATGCAGTCCACCTTCATCGGTATTGAAATCAGTCCTTTTCAGGTCCTCCCCCTCCCCTCAGCAATCAGTTGCTGGACCTCTACCGAATATTATGATGGCTGTGTACGATCCACCTAGATAACTATCCACACTTTCACTGGTTTGTTTGAGGTACAAAACAAGAATATTGCACGAAATAGCGAAAACATTGTGTACTGAAAAGCTTTTTTCGTCTGACACTTCTCAGGTTGACCAAAAGCAGCAAACTTTTTCTCCTGTTGTAAGAACATTCCCGCCTGGAAATGTCATGTACAGTAATATCCGACAAAAGACTGCATTAAACTCTGTTCCTTAGGAGTTAAGTGAACAGGTATTACAGTGTTTGAGAGTCCAATCATTATACTTTCTGCCTGGGACTTTCCTTCAGCTGGTAAAAAACGCCGCTTGAAAAAAAACCACCGTATGCCTAGCGAAGATTCTATTTAGAGTCGCTCATTGTGCACCTTACCAGTTCAGAGGCCACGTATGTCTATTATTAAAATGATGCTGTTTTTAATGCTCTTTCAGCAAACAGGATCATACGAACGATTCTCATAGGAAGGGAGTTGGCAGTGGTGTCGAAAAAGGGCGTAACGAGAAGTGGTTGGGTAAGATAGATGACATATCACTTCGTCTACTTGTACAAATCAATACCGCACAATCATTCAAAGGAATAGCAAAGAGTTTCATACACTGCCAAGTGAGTTTATACAAGACAGAACCATTGGATGGGAGGGGGATGTGAAGACTGAGGGCCCCAATTTATACGGCTCTGCAAAAGGATAAAGAAGTCAAGGTATTTTGAAACAAGGACCTAAGAAAATAAAGCTGCACAGCAGGCCGTTTACCGGATAGATTTTCTCAAGGGCTCCTGGGGCAACTCACTTTGGACTATGTAGTTTAAATCAGCCTCTTTAATAATCTCTATTACTTCTGAGACAGTACGTGTTATATAGTAATAGCACTTCTACTAGGATAAAGGTCATGGGGGTGAAATACTGCCACAAGGAGGGCATTAGAACAGCAGTCTATCTTCAAACGCCTAATTGTGACATGGAGGAAGTCAATGGCTCAATGCTTCTTCCTACTGAATACAGCCAAGCTTATGCCTTTGCATTAAGCAAAAAATCCGATACTCAACTTTTGCCGCACTATTATTAATGACGAAGGGGAGCTAACATATCAATTGCATGACAAGAGCAAGAGTTGGACGGTGACTAAAACCAGAAATTGCTAATGATTATATAACAACTAGAAACTGACACCTAATATATTTACAATCGATGATATAACTTAGCAAGTTTAAGATAAAAGTTTCGCTGTGCAGAATATCGCTGAGCACCGCGAAGCTGAGAGCGCCAGCCTTGAAACCATTGGGAATCGGGTTTTTCCCCTCCACAACTGGGAGGAGAGGAGGACTCTGGATAGTTGACCAAACGGGGAGCACGGAATAGGTGATTCAAAAGAAACGAGTTAGTGAAAAGGTTTTATTTAAAGTCAATTGCAGAGCAATTTTTCTGCAGAGCTGCGATACACCACTTCCAGGAATTTTATCTCCTTGTTGTTTATAAATCCTATATAAATACTTTTATTTCGACAGACATGACGTACGCGTAGAAGCGACTTTCACCTTCAGTATAAAGGCCCAGTCACACCGCTAACGATAACGATACCGATAGCGACAAAAAAAATCGTTGGCCCTTATTTACCTGATAGCGTTCGCACTGCGAACGATACCGATCCGATATTTCCAACGATATCGTTTGCGAATCGCTCCTCCAGCGATTTTCCCAACGATAGGCCTACTCCAACGATAAAAAACACTTAGCCAATCAGCGCGTAGAAAACAGCAGAGATGAGTTCAAAATGGAGGACAACAGAGTCGAAGAGTCGAAGAGTCGATCATAGCTGTGGTATAAAATAAAGTTCCATTTAATAAAAATGATAAAGAATTTACAGATTCTAAAAAGCAGGGGCATATTTGGATGACATTTGCTAGCAGTTTGGTGTTAATTAGTGGTAAGTAGTTAATATTCTTTGTACTTGCAAGTTTTGGCAGTTGCAGTGTTTTGATACATCGCAAAGGAAGCTTTGCTTATACAACTTTGTGGAAAACGTCGTAAGTCGGTTAATATACAGGCATAGGATCTTTTCTATGTGCTGAGGGTAGCTTTTACTCTTACATAAGATCGTGATTAGAGCGATTCTTTGTTAGTCTGTTCAAAATCACGAGCAGCGTTTCCTGTGTATAGTCAACCTGTTCAAACGTGTGATGTTTCTCTCTCTCTCTCTCTCTGCATGGTGTTCAGATAAAACGGACGTTTAGCACCGATGGTTTGGAGAGAGCCACGAAGCCACGCAGATGATTGTTATTTTTTGTTTAACTAATATAACTGGTTTCAATGAATCTTCTAGGAAAAGATTAAATATCCCAACCTTCCATCTGCTATAATACCCGTCCCCAATTCAGATGATCTTCCTGTACCCACACCTCTAGTAAATAAGGATTTTCTTTCCTCGTCAGATGAAGAAATGCCTTCAAGGGAGGAATCTCCCGAGTCAATATCTCGGGAAGATATTGAGTCTACATATTCAGAAACAAGTGGCAACGAGCCACACTGGATCACGCAAGAAGACCTAAATGATCTTGCTCGTGATTTATATCTGTCCTAACAGCAGTCCGAGATCTTATCTTCTCGGCTTAAACAGTGGAACGTAGTCCAAAAAGATGTAAGGATCACCAGTTTCAGGAATCGGAACAAAGACCTTGCCTCAAAACAAGTTGTGCTACTACACAAGCACACCTGGCTTGTTGACGTCCCTTAGTGTTCCACATAATCCTTCAGGCTGGCGTCTTTCCATAGACTCTTCCAAGCGAAGTCTCTTGGTCTTCTTATGGGTATGCAAGCGGGCTTCACAAAGTATTATTGTTTTCTCTGTCTCTGGGATAGTCAAGCTGTATCCCCACATTATAAGCAGAAAGACTGGGGGTCTAGAAGCACTTTCGTTCCTGGCGAACACGACATCAAGGAGAATCCTCTGGTGGACAAGAATAAGATGCTTCTTCCTCCTCTTCACATCAAGCTTGGTTTGATGAAGAAATTTGTGAAGGCGTTAGACAAAAATGGTGCTGCCTTCCAACACTTGTCTACTGTGTTTCCAGGTCTTAGTGCTGCTAAGCTCAAAGAGGGCATCTTTGTTGGACCTTAGATCCAAGCAGTGCTGAAGGATACTGATTTTGACAGCTTCTTAACTTAAAGAAACTGAGAGCATGGAAAGCATTCAAGTCAGTCTGTAGTGGCTTTCTAGGTAACAAATGCGTACCAAATTACAAAGCCTGTATTGAGAGTTGCTAAAGTCTTACGAGGATATGGGATGCCGAATGTCAAAAAATCGAAAATATGTCGCCACCGAGACTTGAACCCGTGATCCAAGCTTTGGGGGCGTGGGCTCTACCAACTAAACTAGATTCGAGTCCGAAATTAACTTATTTTCTATTCCCCTAGTGTCTTTTCAAAACTGACTTTTCGAATCCTCTCTTATCGAGGAAACTGATTAATTTGTCTTTTGACAGTACGACGGGCCGGACGGCTGCTCTTGTTTTGTTGAGTTAAAAGTTTACGCCCACAAGAAAATCATAGGGAACTAAGAAAGTGCTGCCTGTGAATGAAGTAAGATTCTATACTTGGGTTTCGAAGTACAAATAGAACCAGCTTAGTTATTTCTCTTAACTCTAAAAAACTTCTGAAACATTTTATATAAACAGAGTTGTCAATTTATCAATAATTGATATTAATTACAGATTTGAGTTAAGCTCCTCTCACTGCTAATTGATCAATTAGTACCTTTTATTGATTCGTTAATTGGACACTTAACTAATGCAATATATAAATTTTCCTCTGTCTGTTCAATATTGCTTTCGCAATATTTAAGTTAAGTTGATTAGGAACTCATTAATTTCTTACGGTTGTTGTATTATTTTGTGTTGTTTGTGTAATGTTGTATGGAGGACGACTAAAAGGAAGTTGATATAAAGTATAAACATTGAACTACCCAACCTTCAGTCAGTTATAACAAGACTAAGGAAGAGGTGCATAAAGATTTACGTGCCTTAAAACGGCCTCGCAAAGGTTTTGTTCCTTTCTTTTTACTTGTATTTTTGTGTCTATTGTTGTCTTTGCATACTAAGAGCAGCATGCCCTCTTTCTTAAACTTCATCGGGATAACCAAAGAATAAACCAATGACGGATATTACTCAAGATATCATAGTCAAATGCTTCACTACAGGGCTTTGCCGTTTCTAAAGGTTAAAGAAATCACGTGACTAACCAGAAGTAAGTGCAGTGTAGAGTTTACTTTAGTGTTGAAATGACGTTTGATAGGGTTTGGAAAATCGTAGCAAGCAGGGTCCTTGAAATTGTTCAGGCTTTGGAATCAAGCCACAAACTTTGCAGAGTGACTACTACTTCAATTCTTATTCATTGCTGTGTTAGACTATGTTCTATGGATATTAGTCGAGACCCGTTACTTCGAAAGGTCTTGAATCAACTCCAAGAAAATGGGTCGCGACACCCAGCAAAACACCTAACTGATCTTGACTTTGCTGATGACCTTGCATTAACATCAAATCTTGTCAAGGATGCACAAGATCTTCTCCACTGCCTGGAAGAAGCAACTGCTCTAGTCGGTCTTTAACGTAATGAACCAAAAACAGAATTTCTGTCCTCCATACACTCAACAATATCAGCTCTCTCTCGCAAAGACTTAAACCAAATTCATGACTATGAATATCTAGGGTCGTGTATTGTTGACTCTGCTAAGGATTTTAAAACTGGAAAAGGCCTAGCATGGAATGCCTGTAATAAATTATATTACATATGGAGATCCAGTCTTGAAAACAAACTAAAACTCAAGATATTTCGCACAGTCATGGATCCTATATTGGTGTATGGAGCAGAAACGTGGACCGTATCTGCAAACATGGAGAAGAAATCAGATGGAACATACACCAACGTTATTCGCAGGTGTCAGAATCTAAGCTGGAGACAACACGCGACTTTAAAGCATATCTACAAGAATATTCTACCCATATCTTACACTTTAAGAGAAAGGCGGGACAGTGGATCCGGACAAAGTCTGAGATTGCGTCTACACTGACAATGTGGAAGCCGAAAAGTGGAAAACGAAAAGGAAAACTTACGTTTCCCGATGTGATTTCAAGGGAAACTGGTTTAGAAAGGGGAGATCTTGAGAAGGCTGTGATGGACCGTGACTACTGGATAAGAGTTGTAAAAGATATATCGACGGTAGTCGTAAGGTGATGATGATGATGGTGACTTGCAACAGCAACTACAAATGAACTATCTGGATAATAAGGCATAGCATTATTCCAATAACTTGTGCTTGGCATATAGTAATTCTCACGAGCTCAATTCCTCCGGGTAATGACATTCAGCTTCACATCTATGAATCTTGAAACCCTTCATTGCCTAAAAGCAAGCTTTGAGCGATATAGATAGATTGATATATCAAACATGCTTAGAACTCGATGTCTATCCGTCCCCGTTACGTTACAAGAATTTCCCAAAATGCGTCTGTACTTCGATAAATAACGTGGCATGCCATGGCATTCCTGACGTGTAAGCATTTTTTTCTTACTTTAAAGGTTATTACAATGGTGTGCAACCTGTGCTTGTGGGTCACTTATGATTCGAGGTGATCTTTTCCCTCCCTTAGGTTTATACCTCATTAAACTTTCAAAAGATTGTGATCGGGAGATGCACAAAAGCTCACGACTTTAGATTTCAAAACTACATTAGAGAAAGAAATTATCTCAAGCCGAACTCTCTTGAAGGATGCTAACATTTAAGTATCCAAGATAAAAACGAGCAGATTTATAAGGAGGAAGTATGAAAATGAAATTTATGACAATTTACCAATAATAAGTTATCGCTTCGTATCCTGTGCTACAAGAAAGGGCGCCAATAGTATCAATTTATGCAAACTAAAAGCTACAGGTACTTAAGGATAATCATATGTGACCTTCAAGTTCATTTGGTTGTTGGCCATTCAGGTAGTGTAGAAATATTTCATTGAAGTTTGAGCGTAGAGCATATTGTTAAATTTGTCTATGTGTTTCATTATTTGCAGGGACATGATTTGAACACCAACGAATTGGAAAGAGTCATGTACAATAATATGATGCGTCACGTAGTTTATCCGTCCATGTTAAGGTACAAAGGATATGCAAAAGCAATCAGTGCTGCATTGAACAACGTTGTTAAATTTGGGATTCCCAGCGAGTAAGTGGAATTCTGCAAGAATATTCACATCTTTTGTTGCTTCTACAGGTGATACTTTCACACTGGTCCGCAACAAAATAAGAGATATTCCAGGAATTTCGTTACTCTCCCGTAAAAAGTGGAGGAAACCAGATTTATGATTGGTACTGTTTGAAGATGCATTCCGGAATAGCGCCATCTTCGATTTCAAAATCACCGTATGTTATGACATACCTAAATTGCAAATTTGATAAACATTTAGGAAATGCTCAATTTTAACCACTAGTAACCCAATGGAATGTTAATGACCTCATGATCTATCCGTGTCCTTTCGCAAGATTAAACATGACTTCTAACCTTTGCTTGGGTCATCATTTAAAAACATTATCAAATCGTTGATTTCTTACCTGGATCCACAAAACCATGTACTTGACACAAGAAAAGTGCAACAAGGCAAAGTAAACGCAAAGTCATCATGAAATTTGTTGACCTGCAGTTGTTTTTCATCAGACAATATCTAACAGCTGAGCAACTGAAGGCACCAAAAATTTCTCTGTTGAGCTTTTGTATGAATATAGGGGAGCAATTAAGAAGCGTCATTATTTCATGCGTCCATTCTTTTATAACGCCAAATGAAAGGGCGTTTGATGAATCAAAAATCTGCTTAGGTTGAAAGACAGTGAATGTAGTTTTGCATTAGTTAAGGACGAGAGAGTGTTTCATCTTCCGAGATGTATCCTAAATATGATAGATGGACGTTTTACGTTAGCAAGTCTTGACTCTCTACAACACCATACGGAAAAATGATGATAAAGGAGTAATTTTATTTCTAGAGATGTGTTTACAAAAAGTCTCCAGTCACGTCTTTTCCTTTCGACGGTTACCAATTTAACATAGACAATATAGACAACAATGAGAGCACCATAGCATGGCTTCATTCTCCAATAAGAAACAGGCTCTGATAGTTGAGTGAGGATTCTAAACAAGTCAATATTGGCATTCGATGATGGAATTGCCGTTTCGGGTTTGAGCAAACACTTGATATGCTCACGATAATTTTGTGGTTTTCGACCACAGGGAGTTTTCTGCTTCTGTGTGTGTAGTGGTGTTCATATGACCCTAAGATTACGATTGTTCAACTTGCCAATGACTGACAACATCCCAGTTTTGTTTTTCATGAGAAGAGAGCATGGTAATGCAGATACAACAAGCTAAATGTGTCCTCTCAGTCAGAGTACAAGAGATGTCAGGAACAGGGTCTTTCAAATGGAGAGACCTACCAAAGTATTGTCTTTCCTAAACAATTAGTGAGATAGTAAAAGATATTATGTGAATAAAAGTGAGGAGCTATCCAGCACTACGCAATTTGAAGATCAGCCTCTTAGTATCACTTGACTCGATCCTAAAAGAATGATCTTCCAGCCAGCAGTTTACCAAGTAACGAGGGACATGCCAACTGTATAAGGCCCATTGTTAGCTCTTGTTCCTCTCCTTGCACAATTTTTATTTGGATATACTTGCGTATGGTCATCCTTTAGGTACACTTAAACGAAGAAGAATTCTTTACAAAACAATTATCGCCCTTTGCTTACAAATTTGAACCTTCAATTATAGGTCAAAGTTACTAAGAAGGGCCACGCCTCTCCTTACGTCACTGCTTTCAGCTACATCTAACACCAAGAACACATGGTAGGATCTTGCCAATTCTAATAATTTATCAAGAATGTTTTATCGCTGTCAAGTGTGACAAGTGACAGCTGCATCAAATTAGCTGCTTTTGATAGTCATTTTGAAACACTGTTAATCTCATTAGTGACAATAAAATATAAATTGAGGGAAAGCAAAACCTCACAAGTACATGATTAACGGATGTACGTAAGCTCGCATTTGATCTATAACTCGTTGACAAGTAAGTAACAATTTCTTTTAAGAGTTATAGTCAAGTTTCTAATTTACTTAATTTCTTCTATTGAAGAACCACTTTGTGCGTTCTATTTGACTGGTCTAGCGTATCAATCGAACAAGGTAAAGCATTTTACATGGCGCCATTTCATCAGGTAGGGGCGTTACGAAATTCAGAAAATTGTTCAAACACGAAGCGATTAAAACTAGCATTCAGGTATTCGCTGCTTGTAGATTGAATAATGTCAATACTCTACAGTACATTATTAACGTTACAATGTAAAAACTGCAGCGTGCTATAACTTTGAATCAGGCTATACATGGCTCAATTTTGTCGTGCTACGCCCATGTTAATAGGACTTGGGGTGTGTGAAGAATGTGTCCCCAAGCATTAGTAGGGGACGCCATTAGCTGTGCCCCTCTGTAAGTACAAATCTAAAGGTACACAAAAGTAGTGGTACTGATACTTTCGAACGTCATTAACAAATATATCAAGTTGCAAATACTGACATATGGGTATGATCACATGTGTAGGCTACAGATATTTGGAGCACGTCACTTTACACTGGTGCTTCCTAATCTTTCCTTGCACCTGTAAATTTTTTTCCACGTGTCCTTGCACACCTTAGGCTTTGGATAAAATTAATTGCAGAATATATGTGAACATGACCAAAATAAAGTTGCATAATCAATTTTAAGTTATATAATATCTGAATAGAAGTTAAACTTATTGAAAAGAAACATATTTGACCTACATAAGCCCTACAAATACATGGATTTTTTAGAAAAATATATTAAAGACAAGTATTTCAATGCTCATAACCCAATTTAAATCAAATGACTCTTCTGTCCCAATTTCATGCTAAAAGTTTTGCAAACAGTTTAAACAACTATTTTGTTACTGATAGGAATAGGCATCCAAAATAATTATGAGATTTTGTTTTGATTGATGACACATGAACCGGTATCTAGCTATTTCTCGCTCCCAAGGGATTAATGCACCCCTGATCAGGCAACTCTGCTCTACATACATTTTTACATCCAAATTCCATTTTCGGTTCATTTTCCATCCAAATTTCCAGTATATTGATAACAGTTATAAAATGCCCTTGTTATGGATGTATTCAGTGTTCATTCATATTAGAGCTGTGTCTGTGCATGGTAACTAGAACTTACATTTTTCAAGAACTAAACCCTGTTTAAATTATGAAAGTAGAAGTGGATATTGATGCTCTTAATGATATCCTCCTCTAGTTACAGTGTAGAATGGAGGGGCCATAGATCAAAATCACAACAACTGACTATGCAGGATTATCAAAAGTAATTACTGGTATATCATTTTTGTAGCATTCATATAGAATTTAATAATAGGGAAACCATAATTTGCTGATGTCAGATTTTGTGTAGATAGAAGGAGGATTTGACATATTTGTTGCACAATATATAATAACTGTAAGAAGATTAGGATTGGCTTTCTACTATTGGGACCAGCACAATCTGTTATTGCAGTTGTTCACTTTCAAGTTATTGTGAGAAACATAAAAGCTGGAAAGTTAAACACAGTATTGGTAAGGGAGAAATGCCTCCTTTCAGATTACTTGATGACGTCAAAAGTGCACGTACGATCCTAACTACTTTTGATTAAGGCAGTGAAGCCCCTTTCTAAAATCAAATGCACTTGGGCAAATCAAGTAAGCATGGCTGTCGTAACGCAAACTTAATAAGTAACACAAACGGATGGACACCTGCTTCGCATGAAGGCGGGAACGGCATAGAATGCGGGCGGCCGTGAATATGGTTCAACATCTCCCGAACACTTCATGCTACTTGAATTGAAGTATACCATTGCACATTGTATATTTTCTAGTTCTTTGGTGAGGTCAATAAGAAATAATCATCACCTGTTAGTAAATGAATAATCTTGCAAAAATTGTCCTAGAAAGCGGAGCCTTTCAGTTCAAGATTGAAAATCCTAAGGCAAGAATACTAAGTATATCTAAGGCCAGAGGAAGGTTTCTGAAAGTGAAGGGTCAATCAGGCAGTGATGGAAAGCGTGTCATTTAATGAACTACAAATTTAGGCCGAGCAACAAGAATATGGTTAGTTGAAAATTAATAAATCAGCTTCCTAAAAATACATATCAGTACTAAGCGATTAGTTTTGAAAACAACACTAGAGAAATAGAAAATGTGTCGCCACCGGGGATCGAACTCGATCGAACTTAGCTAGGTGAAAAGAAATTAGAGAGTTTGTGAAGTAATATTTCTTGATATCCTCTTCTTGAACTTAATTAATCACAAGGAAAATGTTGATTTATCTACTACAATTTTCACAACTTATTTACTTTAGACTTTTTTAGATTGTAAGTAAACAAGAATTTTATATGAAACTAAATGTAACAAACTCTTTCATACTGCGTCCTAGGAATACCATTAGCCTCGCATGAATGAGAATGAATGCGTCTAGGTTACCATATACTTGGTTTTGATAGTTCATTGTGATAAGTGCCTGATAAAATAAAACAAATCATCATATGCGTTCGAAGACATTTAATGTTTGCTGTATTTTTGCATTGTAGGTACCGCTGGTGACTCATTGTCATATCATAATGGTCAGAAGTTCAGTAGTTAAGGTAAAAAGGAAGTGAATAGGAGGGAAATTTAAGGAAGTTAGAACGTAATGAGGGAAGAAATGGAGGAGCGATTTACAAAGGGTCAAGAGAGGGATGGAAAAAGACATGGGAAAGTAGTCATGATGATGCCTGCCGGTCGTTCTCGGTGCTCTGCTGATCAGAAACCTCGTGATGGGATTCCATTATTTCTATTCTCATCTCTTTTTACATTTTTTTCCGATAATAAACGGACAGTAGAGCTAAGATTCCCATATCAGCAAGTACGACCATGATATCACATTTTGTTTCATATGTACCGTCGCAGGATCATGGTGACAAAGTCCACTATCAACCCATCTCAAACGGAAGTAAATCAAATAGCAGCATGCAGGTCATGGCCAACCTAGCTTCGTAGATCAACCGTGCGGCAGTGTAATTTAGTACCCAGCTGACCTACTACGTTTTCTTGGGTCAGATTTCGCATAAACCCGAGATCCATCAACGTAAATTCCTTGGATAACAGCTTTGGAGGTGGAACTTTTCAAATTATGGCCAAGTTTGCGAAGACCATCAGTAACATCTTTCGGCAAAGGATGTAGCTCTTCTGTCAAAACACGGTCTGGCAATAATTGATGATGAATTCGAGGCTCAACAACGGCTGCTCCAAGCTCCATATTGAAAAACAGCTTGTTTATGATTGTCTACAAGAAATACAATGACCAAATTTAACGTGTGCAAAGACTTAGCCGTGTAATTAAATACATTGTTATGCGTACTAAACACATGTAAGGTATAGGTTTTCAAAATACAATCACTGTAGGCGCCAGGCTGGTGCTTGCAGCGCGACTAATTGTACGCGTAAGCTGGTATAGGGCGGGTAGGAAAAACCGCAAATGCATCGTGGCGTGTGGAGAAAAGTACATATGCGGTTGGGTTCAAACGAAACGTTTCGTGTACGGCGGACGCAGGTGGTCTTCTTAATTTATAGAGTAAAGAGTCGGAAAAGATTCCTGGTACTACAAAATTTGTAGATAATATTTAATAACGGAATCATTAGTGAAATGCCATTGACCGTTCGTATTGCTCCTTGCTGATATCGGTTTCTTTTCTCAGTCTGTCTTAAGTCACTCGTTTCCATAGCTTCATGGTGTGGCTCATCAGTTTTATACCCCTGTAGTTGTTGCAGCTTTATGCGTCTCAATTATTCTTGAATAGGGACACCAATTTACTTCTCCTCCATTCGCTGGGCATCTTTCCTCCATTCAACAACCTGTTAAACGTTCCAGTCTACCAAGTCACTTTTGTCCCTTCCAGACTTTTCCAGGCCTCAATAGGTATATCATCTGGCCCTACCGCTTTTTCCATTCTTCATCCTTCTGCGTGCTCCTCTTACTTCCTCTTCTGTAATCATATCCACCTCCTCATCATGTGTCTCGGCTTCGGTCTCCCTTCTCTCTCTATCATTTTCTACATTTATTAAGTCTCTGTTGGTCTCTCAGTAGTCTTCCATCACTTTGCTTTATAACTCTGACTTATTGTATGTCTTTTCTTGCTTTGTCTCTTTGCCGTGCAGGTCCTTGTCCCCTTCCTTTGTTTCTAGTTGTTATTAGAGGTTGTTGTAAGCATCTTCCTTCTCCTTTGCTTTAGCTTTCTTGGCCTTTGCTCTCATAGTGGTGTATTCTAGCTTACTTTCGTCATCCCCAAGTCTGTCTCTTTCTTATTTGCTGCTTTCTTTCCCCCTTTACGTCTCTACAGTTCATCGTTCCACCACCAATTCTCTCTATCATTTTCCCCTTTCCTGATGTCATGTCTTGCAGTATCTCTTACTATATCCGCTACCGTTGACCAATCACTTGGTCCTTTCTGTACTCAATCTTTCTTTCACCCTGTCCAAAAACCGTTTGTTACTATCCCTATCCTGCAATTTCCACCACCGCATCTTTCTTTCTTTCCTTGTTCAATCTTTGTCCACCTAACCCTCAGAGATCCTACAAACCAGCACCCTGTGTTGTGTTGTAACACTCTCTCCAACAGTGACTTTGCAGACGATTACCTCTTTTTTGTTGTCCCTTCTGTAGATAATGTAGTCTGTTTGTGAAGTTCTTTAACCGCTCTTGTACGTGATTCTGTGTTTTGGGCAATCCGTTTCCTCGCCGCCTTGTATCCTTCCCCAGCTAATGCCAGGTACCCATTTTCCGGTTGGGTTCGCAATAGGAGTTTTCAGATTGAAGGCAGAGCACAGGCTCAAACTCATAAACCTTCAACTTGCTAGGCCAGCTCTCTACCGACTGAGCTATCTCACCTCCCTGCAAACGGGGTACAGACAACGTACTTGTACGAAATGGAGTATATGCAAATTGTTCAATGCCAACTTATGTAGAACAAGTAAGAATGAGGGAAGCTGGAGTAACACCGTAGTTCAAATTAAAATCTAACCTATGGGACACCTTTAAACTAAAAACCTTTAAAGGTGTTTTGTTTATTTTCCCATTTATGTCAATTTAATGGAAGTTAGTAGTTACTTCATCCTCCAACATCTTTGTTAGACACAAATATACAAGCGTAATTTAAAGACAACTTTCTTGTCCCGACGGTAGATGAACCTACTAGTCCATCATATGCCAAAGATGTCTCGTCAGTCAGACGAAAGCTGCCTAATATAGAGTTCTAATGGATGTATTATGTGTAGCAAAGTCTATGCAGCTACTCCGTTTGCGAAGGCAGAATCCGTAGTGTCTCGAATGCAACTCTGACATACGGCCCTCAGATAGAGAATAGCAGTCGGCAAGTGAGCTCTTTCGTAGAGAATTTCTTCATGACTTAGAAATGCAATTTCTCACCTGTACCATTTACAATAGACCTTTGGCTGCAACAAGCACAAGAGCAACAAATTCTGAAGGTAGTAGTGAGATAGAAGATAGTACAGGAAAGTATCTATTTATGTATGCAAGACGAACACAGTTTCGAGAGTAGTAAGTACTATAATAGATCAGGAAAGCACACCTTATAGTTTATGAGCACAAGAGAGTTGTGAAGAAGAGTACAGAACACCCAAATGCCTCAGTCATGGATAAACAATGAAGACAGATGTCCAAGCGTGTCCAAAGTTTATGAGTCGTACGACAGAAAATTCCATTAAAGGATTGTTGTCTCTTATACTAGTATAGTGATTGTTGAAAGGAGCAACGCAAGTTTTTTCACAGAAGATAAAGAAGTAGAAACGGAGCCGACTGATTCAGAGCAAACTGTTCAGGTAATGACTCTATTACGAGTTCCATCTCATGGTCTTTCTTGTACGGCAAGGGCTTTCAGAACTAAAAATGTTAAAACCCTCTTATTTTCATAACTGCAATTAGCTTGTTCGTTTCTAATTGACTATTCGTTAGGGTTTTTTATGTTTCTTCGTCATTCTTGAACGATTGTCGATATTATGAAGATTATTAAGAAGCTACCTACCCACATATCCTTAGTAAAGTTTTCGTGCCATTGAAGTCTTTACAGAATTTGAAAAGGTGAGAAGTTCTCAATATAATTAAACATTTGAGTTGCTTACAATCATTTTGCACTTTAACAACCTCAAAAACTGTATGCGCATGTCAATAAGTATCATTAACCCACGTGTAGATGATTGTCTTTCTTAAAATGATTGCTGTACTAAGATGCTAAGCTCTGCCCCCAACCACCCCCCTCACATAATTTTGAAATATATTTATGTTGTGCTTCTGATGGTGATGTCTGAGGCATATTTAATGGAAGATCACGGTATTAAAATTGAATGTATGCAATAAACATTAGAGCATTACAGTTCATCATTATGTAATACAAAGGCGCAGATTTACGACTTCTAATTTGATGAAACGTATCGTTTCAGCGGCCAGATGAGTTCAGGTTGTAATCTGATATGTTGTGTATAGGCTTGTTACAACTGAATATCATTCTCTGCAATAGGATATTCTGGAATTTATGGATATCGGATGCAATGGGTTCTTAAGTGATATAACATTGCTGATAGCTTCTTACAATGAATTGTTTTTAACGAGACAGACGGAAGAGTAAGTATTGTATATACAGTATTACTTTGTTAATGTGCTACACAAATATGATGTATTAGGAATAACCAGGTACAAGACAACTGCAGGGGAAAACACTATTACTATATATCTCGGCCCGTTCAAGCTACGTAGATAAAAGGCTGATATCTATCTTTATTATTACTTCCATCTGTGTTACTGAAACTTCTTTTTGGGTTTCCTTTTGTTCCCTGTTAAGTTGACAAATGTTGACAAGAAATTAGTCTCGTATATCAAATATGAGGTTTTTATCCATAACATCTCGCAAACTTTGCTACTGTTTTAGACTCGACTGGGAGCACATTGTGCCATCGTAGCAGCTCGATCACCATGGTTACGAACGCTTCTTTGCCAATCCAAAAAGAAACACGACGATAAGGTAAAAAGTAGTCTCTTTATATGATGTAAACAACGATTGGATTACCATATGATCTTACTACTTTCAGTAATTTTATTTTAGCAAGTCTGCTTTCCAGTAACGTTTACAAAGGTGTTCCTAACTCTTAGCGACAACGTGTGTCATGTTGTTTGATTTGCAAACTCGTAAAAAGTTCTTCTCTTCTTTTTGCTTATAAAATGTGGCACCAGCTAGGGATAGCCAGGGTACGGCAGGGATTGATTATTGGCAGGTCAGGGGCACGCTTTGGGCGTTTTATTTAATCAATCATGGACTTGTTTTGGCTTGATATTATTCCAAGAATCAAACCAGGGATGTATTATGAATCTCTTAGTGTTTTATCAAATACCCGAGTTAATTCACAGTTTGCCATGGATTCTGGAGAATTTTTCAATTGAAAGTCAATGCCACGTCATGTATGTGGAACGTCCTGTTTTTAAAAGTTAAGGATGTATCCCGGATGGGCCAAAACTGTATCATGAGTTTAGTTGAGGTACAGTTGGTACTGCCAGAGATTGCTTTCGAAATTACAGTAATGTTATACTCACTTGAACGACGACATCCTTAGATTGTTTTTATGATAAGTGTGTGCTCTACGGTCTCCGTCTATTAAATACCTTACATATCCCTTGAAGACTATATAGAATGCTCAAGATTTCACGGAAGGAATTAAGAAACAACTCAAGGAAACAGAATCCTTTATAAACAATTGTTAAGAGTACGGTAAATTGTTTGTATGCAAGTCGTATCTATAAATCTAACGCTGAATGTGTGTATACAAACAGTGCGCATGTCGAAAAGGAGTCTTGTACAATTAAGAGGTACCTAAAGCTCTGTATGACACTCATGCGAATGCTTGGGTCACGTGTTTGATCCCCGGTGGTGACATGCTTTTCTATTTCTCTAGTGTTCTTTTCTAACTAACATTTCAAATCGTCTCTTCTCGGTGATACTTTACTAACTAACTAAACACATAGTAACAGAAGAAGAGAGTAGTAGAGCTATAGTTTACATTCAGAGAATATGTATGTTTTAGACGGAGGAAGACTGTCTTAAGAAGAAGCTCAAATTCGGAAGAAGCTGAGGCGAGAAAAGTATAGTTAAAGGCAGAGAGTGGATAAGAACAGACTTTAGACGATTATTCGAAAATGGAGGACTAGAAAGCGCTTTTCAATCAAAGGCGAGACTCTCAAATGATCCGATACGTATCTATGAAATTGACGTATCGTCTGACCTAGATATACTTCAGTACAAGATTACACATGAGCGTACTAACTTAGGACTTCGGTCCGTAAACTGAGAAAAGTAAGACGAAACGAGCAGCGGAAGATGAAACGAATGTTAGCTTGAAGATAAGCAGGGGAAATGAGTTTATTGAGTTGTGTGCAAAGCATGAATGAGTGGAACCCTGTAAATAGTAAAGCAAAAATATGAATTAGTGACGTACGCAAGATATTCGAAGTGGGGGTAGGGGGAATGTCAGATCTAAGGGGTCCTTTGTTAGCGTTAATCACTCCACTCAGCGCGTGATTTAATAGCAGCATACGCTTTTAAACCCAGAGCTGGAACGGCCTTGGTTACGCGGTGGCAACGACATACTTAGCACGGTATTTTTTACAAGATCTTAAAAATATTTCTACAGGTTTGAGGTATTACCTGTAAAAGATTCCCTCGACCAAACTACTTATTAGTGAATTTGATCTTTCAAAAATCTTAAACATATGCTTAGCAATACATCAATTAGTATAGACATCTCTGTAGCGGCCTTAAGAAAACGCTGCATTAATCAATCCGTTGCTACCACGTAACCAAGGTTGTTATGACCTAAGGAGCTTTTCCGGTTTAGTTGCGTATGCTTGTATACACTTGTTCTATAGCACGGTTTAATGAACAAGGACGTTGCACATCCAAATTTGCCTGCGTATAACCGCCGTCTTTAAAATGTGATGGCCGACTTGCCACGAAATATCTCGGTCGGGGATTGGGAGCGTAAGTGATAGCTGAGGGAGATGCTGCGCCCGACAATATTTATCGGGCAGTGTGCCTTATATTCGGACGTGTTCCGACCTTATTAATATCCCTAGCCTCAGAATCAGTAAGATTTAAGCCGCTAGAATTTCCGTGTTATCCCAAATTTGCCTGCGTATAACCGCCGTCTTTAAAATGTGATGGCCGACTTGCCACGAAATATCTCGGTCGGGGATTGTGAGCGTAAGTGATAGCTGAGGGAGATGCCGCGCCCGACAATATTTATAGGGCATTGTGCCTAATATTCGGGCATGGTCGGGCCTTGTTAGTATTCCTAGCCTCAGAATCAGTAAGATTTATGCCGCGTTTTTTCCGTGTTATCCCAAATTTTGCCTGCGTATATCCACCAAAGCCCCCCCCGGATGAGCAGTGGGGCCTAGTAAATGGCCGCAGCAAATGAATTATATTTACTCTTGTATCAGAAAGGAAAATCAATAAAACTCACCTTACCGAATGTTAGAACGGCCCATATAAAGTAGCGGCGGGTGGCCCACCAACTGAGCTAGGTGACTTCTCGATGATACTTTCTACTTTCAATGGGCTTTGGACAGTATGACGTACCGATTGGCAGTCCTTCCTTGGTCAAGTCACATGGCGTAGAGAGGCTGGTATCCTATTGTCTTGAGCTTGATGTCGATGTCCACCGGTGGATAATTGGGAGGTAATGTGGCGACTAGAGAAATAAAAGCTTACATCGGAGAGCTTTTTGCTCAGTTGATAGAGCACACGCCGAGAAGGCCGTTCGATGCCCGGTGGTGACATATTTTCTATTGCTCTTGTGTTCTTTTAAGAAGTTAGAAGGAATCAATGACATATTTTGAGGCTGTAATTACATGTAACTAAACTTCGATAGGATGTCTACGGTATTTCAATGCGCACAAACATGTTGATATCGCTCTTTGGGTTTCCAACAAACAATAATATTATTATTTCATATTATATACTGTTTTAATTGTGGAATGGGAAAACGGCTTTGAATAAGCAACATAGTCGCGGTGAAAAGCAGTAACCTCGTATCGGTTTTCAGACTTGTAAATACGCCACTAAACAAAAGTTAGAATGGTCTTGGGTACGAGCTGATAACGTCATGCACAGCACACTATTTTTTACAAGATGATTCCACAACATATTCCCACAGGTTTCGAGTCATTACCTATTAAGCGACTCACACAACCTAAAGCCGGCTCGAGATTACATTGGGTATGAAAATTAATCATTTTTTTGTATTTATGTTTAAAATTTTCATGAGCTGGGCATTTCCGTTCATCATGGATGAAAGTTAATCACATTTCTCTCTATATTGCATTAGTTAAGAGGCAATAACATCGCTGAAAATGGTCCGGGAAATAGGCATTTTGGGCTACATAATCCACCAAAATCGAAAATTTTCCGACCCCGCTGGGGGGCTTACAGCGCCCACCAGACCCCCAGCTGAATGTACTCGCATCAAAACAACTGGTTCGATTGAATTTCCTTATTTCAACCCCTGCCTAATATATTCGTTTCTTAATTTGATTTATCCGAAATGTTTAACACAACTTGCATGGCACCATCAACAAAGTAGACATTCTTGCGTTGGCATTTTAAAAAAATCCTGTATTAAGCATGCCGTTGCCACAATGTAACCAAGGTCATTACGACGGAAGGAGTGTTTCCGGTTTAGTCGGGTATACTGCCATGATGCTAGAAAGTCTAAAAAACGAAACGGTCATTAATTACTTCAGTTGACAAAAATGCAGGAAAGGATACATTGGCCGACAGAGTCCGTGATGTCTGGCCCTGGTTTAGCCAGCGTTTTCAAGTACTAAAATAACAAAGAATGGGATACGATATAGAATCAATCAATAGTTATCAGAAGGGGTGCAGAATAAACACGGTCGGTAAACACCGAGTACACAAAATCAAAAAACACTAAATATTGTTGACATTACGAGTGTAAATTTCATAACAAACTTTCTTAAACCCAAATGATGCAAACGAGAAAATGGCAATACTCTTCACGAAGAAAAGGTGCGATTAGCATGGCAACGAAGGTGCTTTTGTTGAGATGCAACCCGGGGATGGAAAATTTAGTATCTGAAAGTATGGAAGATTAAATAGGTATGTCACGAAGGAAAGGTGCGATTAGCATGGCAACAAAGGTACTTTTGTTGCCATGTAACCCTGGGATGGAAAATTTAGTATGTGAAAGTATGGAAGATTAAATAGGTATGTCACGAAAGAAAGGTGCGATAAGCATGGCAACAAAGCTGCTTTTGTTGCGATTCAAACCGGGAGTGGAAAATTGTGTATGTGAAAGTATGGAAGATTAAATAGGTATGTCACGAAAAAAAGGTGCGATTAGCATGGCAACGAAGGTTCTTTTGTTGCCATGCAACCCCGGGATGGAAAATTTAGTATGTGAAAGTATGGAAGATTTAATAAGTATGTCACGAAGAAAAGGTGCGATAAGCATGGCAACAAAGGTGCTTTTGAAGGACTATTAAGAGCAAGAGAGCAAAGAGTACTTTAGGAGGAACCCAGGGATGGAAAACTTAGTATATGAAAGTATAGGAGATTAAATAGGTATGTCACGAAGGAAAGGTGCAATAAGCATGGCAACAAGGTGCTTTTGAAGGACTATGAAGAGCAAGAAAGCAAAGAGTACTTTAGGAGGAACCCTGGGATAGAAAATTTAGTATATGAAAGTATGGAAGATCAAATAAGTATGTCACGAAGAAAAGGTGCGATAAGCATGGCAACAAACGTGCTTTTGAAGGACTGTGCAGAGCAAGAGACCAAAGAGTACTTTAGGAGGAACCCGTGGATGGAAAATTTAGTATATGAAAGTATGGAAGATTAAATAAGTATGTCACGAAGAAAATGTGCGATAAGCATGGCAGCAAAGGTGCTTTTGAAGGACTATGAAGATCAAGAGAGCAAAGAGTACTTTAGGAGGAACCCAGGGATGGAAAACTTAGTATATGAAAGTATAGGAGATTTAATAGGTATATCACGAAGGAAAGGTGCGATAAGCATGGCAACAAGGTGCTTTTGAAGGACTATGAAGAGCAAGAGACCATACAGTGCCTTTTTATGGATGTTTCGGATTCTAAGTGCAGCTCCTTTGTTGCATCTTATTGGGTTTGTAAAGTAACCTCATTGGCCTCTCGCAACGGCTGTAATAAATCTATAATACCAATTTTGTTATACCTTTATTCACTTCTGTTTGGACGTCAAAAAAATTTATACTGCACCAAAAGAAAATAAAAATCTTCTCCTCTTGTTCTTTCATCTGATAGGTAGAAGATCAACGGCGTACTTTCGTTACTGGTGTTTCTACTCAACCTATTTTTCACAAGTTAAAATTTTATTATTCAAATTAGTTTTTTTTGGGCGGGGGAATACAAAATTTTGGTGCATTGCCCCTGTTATCCGCCCATAGCAAAGGCCTGTATAATATATTCTCATATTGGATTGAGCAAATACGCTTTCAAATTAAATGGTGGCTAAAGAAAGTAATGGGTGCATACCTGCACAGATGTGGATGTTGCACTGTCTTATTTGCTGGCTTATTCCAGTGCAGTTCTTCCCTGATGAACGTGGTACTGGGGCGTCACATTGTCGCACCCTTTTTTTCTCTCCACCTCCACATTCTTTAGAGCATTTGCTCCATTTGGACCATGATGACCATTCCCCATCCATTGTTATGTTAGCTACCATGTGAGAAAAATTTAAAAGGACATTAGTGGTATACAGTCAGGTGGATGATTCTCCAATGAGAAGGAACGTAAGGATGCGCCAACAGTGAAGATACTACTGCTTATTGAAACTGGAAAATCCCAGATAGGAGGTTCTGCATCTGTTTCTTCATAGCCATTATTGTTATTATGGCATGTACAGCATAATGCATTCCGATAATACTTTAGCTGGATTGACGAAGCAATTTTAAGCTATGCGCATCATATTAAAGGGTTGATAACAGCTCTTGGCAATACCTTCTTCAGACGAACAGCCTCGAAGTGGGTTACCAATAGCTCCAAAAACAAGCATTTCATTGTACAAAGAAGCCAGGTAGAACGAGCAAACCTGTCTTAAATATGTCAAGCATATCAGTCGATATTTTTGGAAAGCTTACCATTCGAGCCCTCTAGGGACTGTAAAAATTCAAAATTTCCCCAGCCACCAAAACCGTGGTAAACTGGCTTGGAAGGAAGAAGGGGAGGGAAAAGGTTTCGTTTTGAATGTGACCCCCCCCCCCACCTCATCAGAATTTGACTGGCTACGCGGCTGAGACCCTGAGGCATAAACTTGTGTCTTACGAATATACAGGGAAAGAAGGGTCGAATAACCTTAATATTTGGACATTGGTAAAGTTAATAATGCCAAAGTCGTTAAGAGGCAGTTCTTGGAATGTAGCCCCAAAGGCTGTGCTTTTCACAAGAGTTTTGTTAATCAGCAAGTGTTACTATCGGGCCATATTATTAAGTGATGGGAATAACCAACCTCTGTAAACGTTTTGCTTAGCTGTGCAAAAATCTCGAAGGATGGAAGGGTATTAATGTGACGTAGCTATTCTGCGTGAGCGTTGCCGGAGACTATTACAGCGGCTATTTCTATCAGCCCTTTACGCATGCTCAGTGTTCATGGTTTTAAAATGGGGACTTGCTCACTTGTCTGAAATTGATATAGTAAGCAATGTTATGGTCAAAACATTATGTTAGAAGGGAGGCTCTAAAACAGGATTTTTTGGATGAAAGGCGGAGGTGCTTGCCCGCAAAATTTTGAAATAATACCTTTAATTTTAAACTCGCATAAAATGAGTCTTAAATACTATTAGAGTATTGAACATTTGCCTGAAAAATGAGACTTCAGTATCTCTGAACCGAAAGCAAATCAATTTTCATTATAAATCGGGAGAAGAAAACAACCTGCAAGAGATAAAGTTAACTGCTACTTTTACAAAAATTTGACATTCACAAGTAGGCTGCGCCATGGAGAATTAACAAATTTCGAGAAAGAAGCGTCACCCCCGTGCTCCCCCTCCGAATTACTACCATTGTGATTAATAAAATGAAGGGAAACACCTCAAAGTGTATAAAGGTTTCAAATTGTTCAGAGTCAGAGAGACCAAAGTCTTCACTTGAGTCAAACGAGAAGACATCTGCAGACTACCAAAATCCCGGGGAAGTAATTAAATTCAAAAATGGCAAGTGACGACTTCCCAAAGGCAATTCCGCTTTCGGAATTCACGGTCTTTCAAATTGCATTTCATAAAGCAGAACAACGTTTATCATTGAACAACGTGAACGTAGTGTTCATTTTTGTCAGATGAGAATTCCCCTTTAATTGATAAATTAGATAACTATTGATACTATTTTCTGTGCTGGGATGAAGCAGTTCACCAAAGTGGAAGTATTTTTTAAAATACGTGTAGGCCTAATTATCGGGTTTTTTTCAAAATTCGTTTAGTGTGCTCATATCAATTGTTGAAGGCCCCAGCAAAAACCTAATAAAATGTTCCATACTGATGCAGCTGAAGAGTTTAGATTCTTACAATTTAGCAAAATATAAGAAACTATTATATCTAAAAGTGAGTGAATGATAAAAAACCCTGTTAACTACAAATAAAATATTGAAAGCGTACTTAACACCTTTGACTATAGTCATTCACTTTGCTAACCATTCGAACAGGGGCTGCACCATCATATTGGAAGCATATACCATATCACCATATACAAGTGAGACAAGTAGATTATTTAAGATTTTCTATTTAAGTCGAGGTGTTAAAGATAACCTCCTACAACGAGTAAATAAGTTCATATAATGCTCATATCATACTTCGAAACCTAAACAAATTAGTTTGATTTCTGTGTAGTACTACTCTATATTATTTCTAGCTTAAAAATAACGAATCTCTTTCTTTCCTGTTATCAATTCACGAGCAGGAAAAGGATAAATTCCTTCTCTGTTTTCCATCTTTGGACACTTGGAAACGTTTCACTTACAAGGCAGGAAATATAAGTAGCGGAACCCCTGCACTTCAATTTTGGAGAGATATAATTCCGAATTTCTGTTTAACGGTGAAAAAATAATGTCAAATAACACTTCTATCAATAATTATGCTACGTAAGCTGAACAATTCTAATAATCGCTGCGTGAAATAACTAAAGAACGTTTTTCGAATGGCTAAAGCTATTTAATTTCTTTATTTGAAAGTGGTCAGTAGATGCATTGCTTCTATTTTATTGACTTGTTGTCAGCTTGCTGTCTTTCACTCCAGTTGTTTCTGTTTTCTGTGCAAAAGGTGAAGTCTCCCTGCACATCTTAGACTTGACGCTGCTACATTTATCAATGCCTTTAGCCAACACTATC
Organism: Alatinidae sp. Z8VKAUB7J3; assembly: GCA_010016025.2. Lineage (NCBI taxonomy): Eukaryota > Metazoa > Cnidaria > Cubozoa > Carybdeida > Alatinidae > Alatinidae sp. Z8VKAUB7J3. The sequence goes on from JAAAKM020073195.1 coordinate 138,571,166, forward strand.
ATCATCTTCCATCTATCTTAAGCTTTTCCTTGTCCTTATTTCCATGTGATGGTTCTCCAATTCAGCGCTGTGTTATCTGCACGTTCAGAATGACGATGACGATTTCCAGAAGCTTCCATTTCTCCTTGCTGCGTACATACAGATAAAATGGTAAAATTCTCATTAGGAGTGGCATAGGGGATATCATAGAACCAACAGAAATTAAGAGCTTTTCAGTAGCAATCTTGTAAAGTTAACAAGAAGTATATTTTGTCAAATATTTTGTACTTAAACATTTGCATTAAGCCATCCATATACTAGCGTTGTTTAATAATAGTGCTATTTTAAAGATCGTCTTTGGCTATTGGCAGTTACTTCTTGTCTATTTTTGTTTCTTTGCTTGTGAAGCATCTCAACCTCTGTCAATTTTTCTATGGCCCAAGGGTTTCTATTGACAATTCAGTTCTACTTTTTGTCCCTTGTTTTCTAACTACCTGTTTCGAATTTCATTTTCCAACCTTTGACCAGTAGCACTAAGGAATGAGGCGCAAGGACAAAACTCCATAGAAACATGGAAGGGTGGGGGCAGTTTTGGATGGCTGTACCGTGAATTGGTATGCCATCTCGCCTGCTAACAGACCATATTGTTTACTCCAAGTAATGTATAAAGCACTGGTGAGTGTCACATTGTATATTTCTTTCTTTTCTTTTTTTTTTCTTATTTACTCCGAGTAATAAAGTTGGTAAATTGTATTATGAAAGATGACACATGAATCTATGCATTAAGCCCTACAAATTTGTTTGACCAGGCTTCTTGGTTGATTAGCGGGTGCATTGGACATGATTCAAAGAAAGATTTGGTAGGCAATTAAAATGAGGCAAGAAAGGAGAGTGCGAAAGCACAATAGGGACGTTATTGAGAGGGTTTAACCTAAGCTCTCTAGGGAAACTTTAAAGTCTTTTGGGTTGGGAAGAGCATTTGAAGACCATAAGTTTTCCTACTCCTCAATCAACTCGAGTGCTACAAGACTCTTCACGCAATGGATAGAGTGAAACGGGCTTCATTAGGAGTATAGATGTTGCGTTCCGCGTGGTCGCTATAGGCTAGAACATGTTAGACATCCGCGAGGACAGTATTATGTTCTGAAAGAATAAGGATGCACGATATGCTTTCTTAGTTCAGTTATTATTGGTAGGGAAACTAATCATAAAGAATAGGGACGAGTGCCTCGCTTGGCGTGATCCTTTTATTGGGCTTGTTTGGTGGTTTTACTGTTCGCTTGTAGTAGTTTCAGTGTGTAAGATTGTTGACTGACATCATTGGCACACAAAATTATTTGACCATAGTGCGCAGTACAACATATGAGAGGAAGGTGGAGGACTTACCCACTTCTCTCGAAGATCTGATTTTCAATTCGTCCAAATCTGATACGAAAAATGGAATCTTAGGTAGAGGCTGTAGTTTTGTCTTTTGCTCAAGCCTGTTCCACAAGCCTTCTTTCATGCACTCGTTATAATACTGTTCTACTACGTAAGTGATATCGTGGCATGGAAACGTTTCACATATTCTGAAAACCAGATCCTTGCCAAAGGGAAGTGTTTTGGCGCTGTCTCTCAACGCGTAGTTTATGCAACCAAAAAAGCATTACCAACCAATCACAATGATCGTGTGCCTTCCACAAATTCTAGCGCTGCAGTTTATCAATTTTCAGGCCAGTGCGAGGCTGGCTATGTTGGCCGCACACTGGTTGTCCGAATTAAGCAGGATGTACAATCCTTTATTCGCCGAACACCAACTCCTGAATGTAAAAACCACTTCGAGTTTCGAAGACCAAAAGCAACATTAAGCAATGTGACTGCCATAGGGCAGTACTTTCTTGAGCACACAGACTGCCAAAGTGAACACGGACGATTGCTTGCGTTCCATAGGCAAGGCCAGGTCTGCATTTCATTTGGCCGATCTGGAGTCAGACTACATAAAAGCAAGAAAACCTTTGCTATGAAGACAAAAAGGATTCGTTTTCTTATTGTGGAAAAGGTGGTGGTGGGATTCTGTCTCTGAATGAGGCGGTGGGGTATATCTGGAAAAGTAGCCCCTCGTGTATCATTGGAAGAATCTGTAATCAACGAAAACAGATAGTACCCCCGATCCTTGCCAAAGGGTTGTGGGGTATTTATTTCTTCTGTCTCCCATTTGACGGTACTGCTATTTCTGGGAGGATGGATGCTGGACTGGGCCACTTAACTTGAAATGTAACAGTACACTTTACCACAGGTGCTTTCCTGGTTTCAGTAAAAGTACACGACATTTCAACTGCATAACTTGACATGCTGAAAGAGTTCCTTCACGATACCTTCATCTTTAAAGGCGTTAAAAACGTTTTAAAAATGGGGTTTTGGAATTCCTTTCGATAATGTTGTAAGGGCAATTGGCAACGGTTGCCTTTCATTTATCGAACGGCACTAATAAAGCTAACAATCTCCTGAATATATTCGTACGTTTTGCCGGTAAATAAGTCGCCAAAATGCAGAAGTAAAAACAGGTCTTTAGTAACAGAGTAAACCAAGATACGGATGGGTGGGCATTGTTCTATTATGTTTTGCACCGTAAGCTTCGAAAACCTTGAACTAGTTGTTAAGGATCATTGGAAACGTAGCACATGTTAAATCACTACGCCTCGCACGGGAAGAAGCTGCAAATGAAGTATACGTGAACATATTATCAGGAGTCAATACATCTGCTATTGGATATGCAGAATATCGTTTAAAATCACGCCTGCGACACAACAGCGACATCTCTCTGTCAATAAAAACAACCATGTATTCCACATCAGCTTTAATCTTTTTTAAATTCCCAGTTATGTATGTACAACCGTTAAAGCCTGTTGTTGGACGGAAACGTATTGTCTTTCAAATTAAAGCTATATCAGTTGTTTATAAAAACAAGCTGTCTACTCTCTCAATCAGTATTGCCACATCCGACGAAGCTTTCACTCTCGACAAACTGGATTTGACCGTCTGCCAGGTTGAAACTACAAGAGAGGAAAATGATAAAAAAGAGATGAATGAAAACTTGCATTCTTTTATTATAAGGACCAAGAGCACTGACGAATCGAATATACTGCATTTGACATAAAAGAATTGCCCTATCTGCCTTACGTCTCCTAATATTCTGTCAAATACAGCATTTGAGAGTAAGCGCGTTGTAGCTTCAAGTTTTTCCTGTTTGTTTCCAACAATGTAAAGGGAAGTCACTACCTCGATTATTTTAAGCTCCCAAGTTTTCCGCTTTGATAGGACTGTTCCATAAAAATAAGAACATTCCTTGTCATCTCTAATTGGTAAATTAACTTTGTCGAAAATAACATTGACTTTACTCACAATCCTGTGATTGCCTGTGTTGTTCTAGATTCAAGCCTTAACATCAGTTTTTGTATAAGAAGACGGATTGTCAGAGTAGTGCGATTACGAATTGTTTAACACCTCGATCAGCGAGAGATGTCAGAACGCCTTTTAAAGTCCTCCTTCTCAAAGTATGAAGTGGGCCTGGATGTCGAAAAATTCGTAGTGATTCTTTACGTTTTGAAAGGCGTTCTGCCGAGGATATGTCCAGTTCAAATAAAGCCCCATTAATTTTATCATAGTGAAACATACAGCCACTCCTTGCTACTACTAAGTAGTGGGTGAGACGAAATTCCGCGGAATCAACCTCCACTCCCCCACTCCCACCCCCTTTTACGTCTTTAGCAATCTTGTGGAAAAGTTCTTACAAGATACTAAAACTTTCTGTCGCAGCAAAATGCAATTCCCACGAGGGAAACAGCAAACAATTTACTTATGACTTCTCCCATCCTCTTTTAATGGGACTCATTCTTTGTTTTCGTAGCAATTTTTTTGCAAAATTTCTCCTCTGGACCTACACACGTGGCTGTTGATCTGGGCAGAAAACTTTCTAAGTACCATCAATGAAGTACCAGCGCCTTTCTTTTACATGTACTTTCCAAGCACTACCTCGCGTGCGGCGTAACAGCGGTTGCAGACATACAGTAGGCGCAATGAAAAATGCGCGATCTCAAGATAAAAGGAAACAACAAGGTAAGATCCAATAAGTTCTCTGTCATAATCTGTTTGACGTCAGTCTAGCTTCAATTAATGTTGTTCTTTCAATGATTGTATAGAGATACCGATGCCCAAACACCTGATTGAGTTCTTTGCAATTCCACATTCCGATAACAATAAGTGGTACATTATTGATAATTACATCGCACAGTCATTACTGCAAAACCAATAAGGTCTAAAAATTTATGAATAGTTTTCTTCGCTGTGATAACGTACTAGGATAGATATCGCATCCCATACTTTATTGGACGATTTCAAGCCAAGACAGCACTTATGTTAGGGTTGAGACCGATGAAGGTATGTATCTCTGACCTTACCTAATATGTCACGTTCTCCACTTTGAATCATGGTTTACATTGTTGTAGAAGATTAGAACTTGAAAGCAGGACAATGATATTGGTCAATCGAAGGAGGGTTCCATCTTCAGTCGACTTGTCTACGATACGTTGTGAAGCAAGATGGTGTTGAAAGGAAATTTGAAATGCATCCCTTTTAGTAAATATATGACTTGTGGAAATGTCTTCTTGCCCATTCTTGATGGCCCTATTTTACCTCGATGGCATTAAAAAAAGATCGATTGCTTGCTTATCTTCAAGAGTTTACCTAAAATGTTTGAAAATCTCATGTCTTTCTCTTATTATCTGATTATCACTAGAAGCCACGTCTATCATGTTTTTGTCACCTCCAAATGCATACATAAGGCATTTAAACTTTTGGCATCTTAATCTAACCTGTACTTACTCTTCCAGTCTGTCCCATAGTTCATCTCCAGTTTCAGATTCAATATCAAAATTTTGCATTAAGCGAATCTGAAAAATTAAGTTTAGGAGGGGGTTTAACTACTCCATTTGTTCTTAGACTGGGATGATTATTAACGTCTGTCCATTTATGTGGTCCCGTTCCTTGAATCTCGGATAAGCACGCTTAGATTTAGTCTCTGTTACAATTTTTTCACCCCTGAGAACACTAATGGCAGTTTTATCGAATATTGATAACATTTCGTATTAGGAAAAAACCAGAAGCAGGAGTGAATATCTATGTTAATGGAATGGAGCTCGACCAGGTTAAGAAGTTTGTGCACTAAGAATGGCTGATCCTGCATTGGTCACAAGTAAGTAACACAGGGCCGATTAGAATAACCTCAAGTTCATTCGGATGGTGATCCTATGGCTATAGATTTACAACCCATCTAACGTCAATCACACAAACTCACCTGGTCGATCTCATTAACCGTAATGAGGGAGACGAAATTATCTTGGCAATGTAAATGAGCATAGATAGCCGATAGAACTGGCTTCAACCTCATTGAAGAGAAAGGAACAGGTAGAACACTGGCTACATTAAAGACTATTATCAAAATCTGTAATGACACGATGCTTTTAGACTAACTGTTCGGCCAGTCATCCACATTGAGTGTTCAGAGTATACGAAGCTGTTCTTTGAGCCTAAACTTACGAAAATACCAAAGGCTCTGATCAAAGGATGAGAAACGGTAATAAATCCTCAATGTTCTCTCCTGTTAGTTAGAATTTGTTCTCAACGAGTCCTTAAGGCAAAGCGCAAAATTGTTGTTCACTAAGGCTTACTTTTATATCGATTGTCATGGAACGGAATACCGAGAATAGTATCCAAAGATCATGGAACCATAGTTGGAAGAATAAACTCTTTTTTTATTCCTCCAACTATGATGGCCCCGAACATTTATAACGTTGACATAAAAAGAGAGTTTGGTAAAAGGTGTTTATTGGTTCATTAAGATATACATAGGAAAAGTAGTGATACTTTGAGTGAACTTCGGAATGCTCTATACGCAACAACCTCCCCATGTCACAGTGTTTGGATATTTTACTTCTGACTGAAAGTGTATCATGTTTTCTTGGAAGCATCTTTCTATACACTCTTGATGCAGAACATTTTGGTTTGGAAAAGAGAAAAAGGTCTCCTGGGACCCATCATGGCTGGCAAAAAAGCCCGTTTCAATCGAACTTTCAATATTAGACGGTGCAGTTGTATTTCATCTTCCTGCCGCCTTAGGTCATGTTCATATGGCAAATATGGAAATATTATAATATATATATATATCCTCCGATCATGAGAATTCCAGTGAATCTTTTTATATCGAAATGACTAGTTTATTATACATTCTTTTGTTTAACCCATGTAATGTATTTCGGAACTGGAATATCAAGAACAAAAAAGACTTTACACTATTTAAAGTTAAGAAATTGGAAGGCTATTTTAAATTTCTAGAGACATGTAAAGCCTCGGTCGTTCCAAATATTATCAGTAGAAGAACACGCATAATGTAAATCACGAGGTTTCCAACAGCAAAGATAATGAAAATAAAGCTCTACTTCATTTTGGTTGCTTGCTTTAACTCCAAAAGAAAAAAACTCTGAAGGGCTACATGTCTACTACTCTGGTCGCAGCACTCGTTTGGAGTGAAGTAAGAAAACGTTTAGCAAAGAATTCAGCTTCACCTCTTCCTTATTTATGCCAAGATCTGTTTTCTCTAGCGAAGTAAACAAAGAAAACAATGAAACAAGAAAGAAAATAGAAGAGAATCCGTTATCGAATCATAATGTCAAATGATGCAAAATATTCTCTATTTACCGTTTGGAATATAAAAAACGGAATCTTTGGTTATATTTCAACTCCCGCTTTGTTTAACTTGGTGGCAATCTCTGAGTGCAGCCCCTGATAAGCAGTGGGGCCTTTTGACTTGGTGGCAGTCTCTCAATTTAAGACCCCTGATGAGCATTGGGACCGACATTGAAACTACCCTAAATAAAACCACCAAACAAGCTAACTAATAAATAAGGAGCAGCTGGGGCGTCCAAGGGCAACGCCCCTAAATTTAGGGTACCCGGCAGAGAAGCAAGCGATGAAGAAGCCTCAACTGCCCAGTGGGACCGCCTCTCGCGGATTAAAGAAAGCATCTGTCATCACTGAGAACAGATACTACATTCATTCCTTGCCAAAAGGCCGTGAAGCGGTCCCATCCTTGTATAAAACTTACAATTGCGACTGTTCAGGCGCTGGACATACTACCTTGTCATGTGCAGACCCTTTCGCTTATAAATTTAATAGCTTTAAAAAGGTAGGTAAGATAATTGAAATAATGCCCTCTTTTTTGCAATTAAGTTCACGTCTGATGCCCCCTGGGGTTTAACCTTCACCTCGACTTCACTTTCGAAGAGCTTCGAAACCAAACTAAAATTAGACATGACCGAAACATAAATTTACTTATTAGGAAACGTTTTGGAAGCTCTTTGCGTGACTCCGCTAAACATATCGTCAATCTCTCTGATTATTCTCTCTCTGACACTGAAGAATTTGTTCTCGGTCATGGCGGTTTTGTATCCCCAGCATCGATATTAAAAGAGAAGAAGTTTTTGCTGAATTTAAAACTCTTTTCAATCAATTATCAAAACACAGACCTATATCGGACGAGGCACTCATCTCCGTAAAAGGCAGGCTGAGTGATTTGGCACATGCTTATTGTGGTATATCTTACCATCTTACTGATTTCTATATGCACAGAGAACATTTTCAGGCTATAATATCACTTGACATTGTCATTACCAAACCTGATAAAGGGTCAGAGGTGGTTATCTTAAATAAGGCCGATTATCTTGCCAAAATGGACAACATTTTAGGTGACGCTACCAAGTTTACTATAATTGGTGAGATTTCCAATCGCGACAATAAGGCAAAAAACGAGGGTAAGCTGCGTAAACGTCTATTAGACCTGCTAAAAAAACAAAACTTTGCCACATGAAATTTATGATCGAATTAGACCTACAGACTCTCAACGACCTCGCATGTATGGGTTACCCAGAACACATAAGGAAGGTACACCACTCTGGCCTATTTTGTCAATGATTGGCTCCTCGCAGCACGAACAAGCCAAGTAGTTGTCAGAAATTCTAGAACCCGCACAGAAACATTTTTCGGAAAGCTACATCAAAGATTCGTTTACAATTGCCAAAACTATGCAAAATCTAAAGATCGACCAGCAAAATTTGTTCATGTGCTCCTTCGACATTAGTAGCCTATTTTTCAACGTGCCTTTGTCTGAAACTATTGAAATTTGTGCAAAGACGTTGTACAATAGAGACGTTCATAGCCCTCCTATTCCCAAGGACGTGTTCATTGAATCGATGAACGCTGCTACTAAGTCGGTGGATTTTAGTTTTAATGACACAATGTTCAGACAGGTTGACGGAGTTGCTATGGGCTCCCCCCTCGGACCAACTTTAGCCAACAGCTTTGCATAAATCTACATATAATAAGCTTAAATACGGTCTTACCATCTTCATGTAATTGAGGCACAAAACTTCTGCCATCAGAGTCTCTCTGTTCATCAGTTACAATTTTGATGTCTGACCGTAATTGATCTTTGTCCTTTTTATCCTTCCTGGATGACCTAAATCATGAAGAACAAGATGTTTCAAGATATGCAAAACGTACTATTTTAGCTGTACCATAAAAGATTGTCTTGCCATTTGCTATAATGAGTCCTAAAGTACCTTATCAAAAAAGAACAAGTAAAGACTACAAGGCTACTTTTTAACTGATGCTCATCATAATGTGCCAAAAGGCAAAAAATACCATCTGTTGCTCAAACAAAACATAGTCCATGCAAAAATATGTAAAGTATAAATTAGAGAAATTAACTTTTCCATATCCTATAAATGTGGAAGTAAGCTAATATGTCTTGAAATCTTGAAATTTGGTGCTAAATTACTATAAGACCTTTCTTCTTCACTAAAATAATAGGATGAGTAGTAGTCCTTATGCTTGCAAACAAACTGAGCCGCAGGTGATGTACTTTAAGAAAAAGAAATCAGTTGACATAGACAGACAAAGATAACAACAAATGTAACTGCAAAATAGTAAAAGAGTTTCCCTGTCAGCAGAAGCAGTTGATGTATTGTCAATTCATCTTTCAGATATCTAACCTCTAGTATCTGAAGACCTGACAACGTCCTATCATAGAAGAAATGTTGTAAAATTGTAGTTTCCAGTTAGTTGTTTGATTCATTGTTTGATTAAATTGATGGCGGTTACTACAAGCTGCTGCACAAAAGCCACACATGTCAGTTATCATAAAACCACTGTAAAAGGGGCTGACTGTTAATTGACGTGGTGTGGCTTACTAAGAACTGCCTAAAATCTACTTAAAATAATTGAAGGTTTTAATTATCATTGCACAAGACCATCTTATGATCTTTTCATAATACAAAACTGAGAAAAAATCTTCCTAGTAATTTCTTCCAGAGGAGTGCATTCACCAGGTTTTAACAGAGTGTGTGCATTCACTGATCTGTTATAGAGACTATAATAAAAATAAGCTAAAATTAATAAATATATTAGCACTGGAAGCTAAGACTAATACAAAATCTCACTTTGGTTTCCATAGAATGTAAGGGATGGTAAAGGTAGACTGTAAAGGCAGAGAATGGCGTATGACTACCCTGACAGTCACACGTAGGCAGATGGGAGAAAGCTGACATTAATGAACGATGATGATGATGATGATGATGCTGATGATAATGATGATTATTATAATGATGATAATGATAATGATAATGATAATGATGATAATGATGATAATGATGATAATGATAATGATAATGATAATGATAATGATTATGACGATGATGATGATGATGATAATGATAATGATAATAATGATGATGATAATAACAATAAAGACGATGATAATGATGATGAAGATGATAAGGATGATATTGATGATAAAGACGATGTTGATGATGGTAATGATGATGATGATGATGATGATAGTAGTGCTTCAATAGTTGCCCTGAAATTCCTTCGGCAAAGTAGCAAACTAAGACATGCCTCTAAGTAGGAAGTGTAAATCTCTCGTCCTTCCACAAAAGATGGTAGTCTTCCTGTTGTATTATCATAAGTACAAATTTTAGTGATCTACGGCTCTTCTCTGGACAAAAATGTAGTTGTTTCTATTTAAAATTTTGTAGAATAACTTTTAAAAGGCAAGTTGTTGGTTTTGTTTAGTGGTGTCTGTTCAGCAAGGCTCGTCCCCAGTACTCACTGTTGATATGTTAATGTCCTCTAGCAGTAACCTAGGCCCCTCAGATCAATCCATCATGGGTACTGCCATGTGATATCTTCTATGTTAAGTGTGTGTTTGGGAAGACAACTAAGGGAACAGTGTTAGGAAAGCATTCTTTGTATTTAGGTGTTAAGTTCTTCCGTCATGTATTGATGTGTTTAATTGTTTCCTTTGTTAAGTGTCTCATTTGTTGACTCCATCATACTTTTTACTGTATTGTATTGTTTTTTATTTTTTTCCATTATTGACTTTATCATATTGTTTACTTTATCATATTGTTGACTATTACATACGGAACACGATCTCCAAGCTTTGGGGCAGATCCAGGGTCTCTTTTTTTCATTCTAAGGAAATTATAAAAGCTATGTTGAGGCATTTGATCTAAAAAGAATTGACGCAGATAACGGAAAATCTGACAGCCACGAGTGGTAGGAAAGCCACACCAGTAGATCGTGTAAGCGAGTCCGGCGAAAACAGTAATCATTTATACTGGTGAAGGATGAAATTAAAAAATTGTAAATGTAAGTGAACAGCAAAACATGGCGCAACGTGTCTGCTTTGAGTGCTGTGGTGGGAATCTCTGTTAGCAACATTTCATTTTCATAGAACATGAGAGCTTAATCTTGAAAATGTACCACCTTGCTACGTGCATAAATCAAGAATTTTTCAATTTTAGAAAGCTCAATATATATGCAGATCGTGTATGCTGACCAACGTGCTCTCACTCATGAAACTGGTAGTTGAGATAATGTGCTACCAGATCGTTTTAAAGATCCTTTTAGTGGCTCACATCATATCGTTCAGAGGAATTTTGTGGCGGTTGCTTTTTTTCTGATGGTCTTGAAAACAAACTACGTCCTTAGAAGCAATCATACAGCCTATAAGAGGGTTTGGGCGTTAATTACCCTCCCCCTTTTACTAACATTTTCTATATGGGAACGGGGCCATTTACGTGTGGTTTGATTAGCATGACTCAAATAAAAACAGTATTTTTATCATGACCAAACACATGCACCCATTTCCTACATTAGCTTAGTTTGACTTACCACAAAGGTAAAAGTCCATGTTACCTTGGTGATTTACTGGTATTTCAAGTCTTTGCACTCAAAGCTACTGGTGACTATTTTTCACACCAAAATCCCCTACTCTTGGCCAAGGCAACTGCCTGAAAGCCATTAGGTTTCCATAATGGGTAACCATATTTTAGTTGTAGGAGCAACACGTATTGAAAGTATGGGGTCTGGGTTAGAATCTAAGTGGCGTCATTCTTTGCTTCTGTAATAATTTTGCAGATAAAGTTACAATGTGCACTCTGAAATATACTGTGCTGTTTTCTGATATTTTTATTTTTTATGTTAGAAATAAGTGATAGCCATTCAAAAGTTATGGGAGAGTAAATTCCCCGAGATTGCACCAGTACAGGTTTTGATTCCACTACAAAAAATTGATACGAAAGGATAACATTTTCGTCCTATTTACTAGCTACGTTTCCTAAAACTTTTACGTGTCAAGGCCACGTAGCTACTCATGAATACTTATCGATTAATACATGACAAGTAATTTACTTACTATCTAGAGGTTATTTTATTGAATGATTCTTATTTTAGAATTACGAAAGAGGGAACATTTGGAGGCTGATGGTAAGTATACATTAATGTGTTGGCGTGAATCTCCCCACTCATTAGCTATAAAGAGAATATATTTATCTGATTCCGTTTTTGAAAGCTTGCTTTCACACTCTACTCCTTTTTAACTCGATAATGTCAACTGTTGACTAGATTAGGATGCAGTTGACGCTCTCTATATTGTTTTAACGTTTTTGACTACAGCCCGTTGCAATGCGGCACTAAGAATAAGGAGTTGTACTTTTAAAGTGAATTGCCGGTTAAAGATCGATTCAGCATTTTTTAAGTGTTGAAAATTAACTATGTTATTTCTTTAACCAACAAATGAAAAGTAAAGGAAATTTTTTCTCGGAAGCGTTTACTTCCGATAATATATACTTTCCCTCTTTTAATTTAAAAGGCGAAATGGAGGATTTTAACGAAGAAGAAGAGGAGGAAGAGGAAGCTAAGATTTAGATTTTGATACAAGCTCTTTCCACCTCAGAATGGAATGTTTATTTAGGTATGCACAGTTTCAAGATACTTTTAATCTAATTATTTATTACCCTCTAACAAACAACTTATACCATAATTCTAAATCTACTTTTGAGAATCAAAGGTGAAAACTGCTATTCACGTTTGACGTACGGGCTCTTATTATCACTTTACTAAAATCTACGTTTACACATTACAACATATAGTATAATATATATGAAGAACTTTCACTATGACAGAAATATAGCCAATTGCCATGCTAGAAAGTTAAACAAATTAATATCTTTTGGTTTCATTAGACCATTACACAATTATGATCGATGGTTCCAACGGCTCAAATGACTACCTTTTGCATCTTCTTATTCATGTCAGAGCAATTAGATTTTACACATCAACTGAGTTGAACACAAGGAATTATTTTCAGAGTAGTTCTTGGCCGGGCTGCTCTTTGGCCTGTATACTTAAAAGCTAACGAAGACAGGCCAAACAAACGAACACCAATACATGCTAGGAAGGAACGAGGAATTTCTGGCATAGGCCTACAAGATCAGGTGTTCTACTGATCTACCCTACATTTATCCGTCTTTTCTATACCTCTTGTGTCCTCTACAAACATACTTCAAATGAAGTGACTGAGTAACATCATTGAATGCTTGTATTACTACAATTGCTTCTGAATTTTACTTTTTAACATAGCACGTCCTTGCCGGCGTCAGCAGTTGGCAGGTAGGTAAAATTTTACTGTCTGCTTCCTCTGTAAGGTTGCATATAGCATTTTTGATGGCACGCCAACAAACTTAAAAATCTCGGTCTAAACGATGGTACTGGTTAAGGTTCTTAGGGCGTTAGAATTTACGTTAGTAGAGTCTGATGCTCGCAACGTTAGTTCAGAGGACTGTAATTAAATATATCTCATGTCCTTGGGCACAACTTTTTTGTAAACTGAAATCTTCGAAGGTAAAATGAAAAGTGTTATAAAAAGGATACACCTATATGGACTTTAACATGCGATCTTCCGTCGATGTTTGGATGACGGCTCAGTTATCATATGATATTTATTGGTTTAGTACGAGTTTCAAAGAGATTGCTCATTGAACGAATCCAAATAAACCTCCAAATAGGCGACTTATAAATATTATACACTGAATCTTTGCTAATTGTAATGACTAGTCTGTCCTTTGAAAAAAGAATCTTGTGACAAATTTACAACAAAACCATGTTGGGATTAAATATTTTCGAACTATTCATGCGCTTTTTGGTGTATAGCAAATGAAATTAAAAATCCATTTACTCTCTAAATAATCAGTATCCTCACTCCTGGCTTGAATATATTAACAGTTACTCCATTTGAATATTGCGTTGAGTCATAATTCTCAAAGAGTGGAGCGTTACCACAATAGCTTGCAATTTAACGGCGCTGACCCGGGACCTCATGATTACTAAACCAATGCCTTAACCATTGAGCCATCGAGACTTTTTAGGGTTAAGGGGGATTTGAACAAGTAAGAGGGGCCTGTTCCACTCACAAGGGTCCAGGGGCATTTTATCAGATATTAAATTGTTCAAAGTTTATCCTTTACAAAGTTTCTGCATACAATTGTGTATGCTGTATGGCTTTCTTGCATTCCTTAATAAACTGGAAAGGGTAATGAAACGGAAAACCACTCGATCTTTTTTCCCAGATTATCTCTATCTCTAAGTTCAATTTGCACTTCAGTGTTCAATATAAGTAAGTTAATTTGATTATCTTTATGACAGTGAAAGTGAATTTGTTGGTCTCTTTCATGAATATGGCATGCAAGAGAAGTAGGCCAAACAGCACTTGCTTAGCTGGTAAGGAAATTAAAGAGATTGGGGTAGTGGCCCGAAAGTAAAAGTTCCTTCAACAGTATGCCTTCAAAATGAGATTGGAAACTGAAAATTTTGGCTTTAGTGAGGATTTGCCTCAATCCAACCTGATAACTCTTTATCTGAATTTGCCCTCATGCTCGAGAAATTTAGTAACTAACCAATAATAACCATCAGTAATATTCACTGCAATATCTTTTCATTTAATTTCGATCTACATTTTGTTGCATCAGTTGCACGACTCCTGTTCTTCAGTGGCCAAGATCAGAGGAATGTCCTTCGAATATAAGGGTCAAGAATTGATAAATATAATTCCAGGGTGATATGAGAGACCTCAGATGGGATTTTAAGAAAACTCTTTGTGATACCCTGATGTCTTCCACTCAGGGAAGGTAAAATACTCTTTTATCAATTTTTTCTACTTTAACAAAGATACCAGATACCTGACGAAGATAATATCGAAACGTTGAAGAAAATGTGTATTTTTTGAGTTCTATATAATATTTATACGCATAGGAGGACGTAGGCTTTTGAATATATATATATATATATATATATATATATATATTCTCAGCAGAAATAGGAATTATCATAACAGAGTCTGGGCTTAAGGGTATCGTCTTAAATTTCTCCGGAAAGCATCTTAAGCGCTTTAAAAATATGATTCTGTGTTTGAGCTCCCCCAATTTAAGGTTTAACACTACACTATTCTACACAGGTACGCACAAAACACATTCAAATATTTGCAATTCGAATAGAAGAATCATGTTCAATGTAATCGCTACCTTATCAACTCCAAAAATATGTGTTACTTTGTCGTATCCTCCTCTCTTTAATACGGTTAAGGTTATAAAAAACGTTAAAACTTTACAAGGTGCCTGAATGCAGTTGTCTGCCTAAAATATCTTTAAACATTTAAATGCTACATGTTTTGGTTTTTATGCAACGTAGTGCGAGATTTGGATAGACAGAGTAAAACAGGAAACCACACATATATGAAAATGATGGAGGGAGTGAAAAGTCTCTTATTTCTTATTTTCTGAAGTCTAATATTGCTTATCTATAATCAAACACTAAGAAAAAGGAGAGTTATGTATGTATCGTCATTGCTAGGCTATTTCTTATTCATAATATGCACGTTCATTTAAACATCCATTTTAATGTACGAGAAACGTTAGATAGTGCATGATATACAATTAACCAAAATTGATTCAGGTAACAAAGATGTAATATCTCATCTGTTCAAAACTGTACAGACAATTTGTAAACAAAATATGTTTAAAAGGATATCATAGGATTTTTGGTATGTCTTACCCTGGATTCATCCGGGAACGTTTCTATGGCACTTTTGTCCCTTCGTTCTTCCTCGTCTTTGCTAAGAGGCCGAACTCGAACATAGACCTTAATCAAAGATCTCCCTGAAGAAAAAAGAGATCAATACTAGGTGACTCACACATATAACGCTCAAAAGAGACATCGGAATTGGGGCTCTTGACACATAGCTGTCTAAGTTACTACATTAAACGAAAATGTTTCATATATGTTGCAGTGAGTGTCCTGTTCCACTTTTTACGTAAGCAGTGTGCATAATCAGTCAATCAGCATCAAGTGATTTCTTGCACACAAACATTATTATTTAACACGAAAAGGAACAGGGCTTCCTCGATTTCACCCCGAAACAGTTTTGTGTGGGCGAGTTATATTCCTGTCTATCCTACCTTTCTATGGATTTAGCATTATTGAAACTATGAGGACACGCTCATTCCAGTGCATGAGTAGGTTGAAATTCTCCCATTCTCCGAGAACACGCTTCTTCTTAAAAAAGTCCAAGATTCATGTTTAAAATTGTGACCTTTCGCGTTTTGAAAATACTGGTGTAAATGCAGTTTCTCCTCAATTTGCTGACCATGATGTAGGGCTATTTCACCTAGGTTATTACCTATGGTTCTGATATTATTGTCAAATTTGCCGCTATGCGTGGCTAGCCACGGGCAACCTACAGGCACCTGTAAATGCAACCTGCCACAGGCTTTACTAAGGATTCGGGGGTGGGAAGCTGCATTTGGGGTTCACAGACACCCTGAATGAAAGCGGTATGCCAGTTTTGTTGTATCTGCGAGAAGATCAATCACTAAGAACACAGATCTTACTCTTGTCTTGAATCTAATATTTCTGATTACAACTCACAAAAACAGTCGCTTAAATACAAATACTAAGATTACGTCATTACATATATTTACATAAATTACAATTATTTAACGATATAACAAGTTTCAACCTCTTTTATAATACATGTACTATCATGTTTAAAACCGGTAATCCTCAACCTTCCCATCTCCGTGAACCATTTCTGTGATTAGGCTTAGGACAGTTCGTCATTAGGTCAAAAGCATGTATGTATGTATGTATGTATGTACGTACGTACGTATGTATGTATGTTTGCATATATGTGTGTATATATGTATATATGTATGTATGTATGTATGTATGTATGTATGTATGTATGTTTGTATGTAAGTGTTACGTACGTACGAACTAGCCATAACAACTTGTTCAGAATTCAAATTTTTGTTACTTAAGTCAGAAATAACGGGAAAAGTATCATTGACAACAAAGTCACTAACGGAAAAAGAAGTCAGAACGGACACAAGTTATTAGCAGCATTATAGGAATGTGTGCCAATAGCAGATGAAATAGAATATTCTAAAACCTGTGAAAATATCAGAAATGGGTTGTTATCTAACTCCTGTGAAGATTAAATTTATTAATGACGACGACTCTATGCTAGCAACGTGGACTTCACTATATTATCTGACACAAGATCAGTCACTGAAATTCATCACCGGAGCAGGAAGTGCAGATGGCAATAGCAATGACAAAACACTATCACAAAATATCTGTAGAACCATACCTGTATTACCAAGGAGTTTAGAGTCATTAAAAATTGTTGTTGCTGCAACTGGGGAGGATCAGCTTTTAATCCAACGCCAACGGACTGATACAAATAGCAGCGGTTCCCGGTATTGCTTGGTCGAGTCTTCAGATCCAATTGATAGCTTGGACCTTACACATACTATGATGACCTCAAACGAACTTTGCTTTGCAGTAGGTGGTATGAAAACTATGGGGCTTGGAAAGGATGGAAAACTGTATGAGGTTTGTACTTCCGAAGACGATGAATTCAGGGCTAATCAATTGACCAGGTAGGCCTATGTATGCATGTTGTGCATGTGCATGGTATTACAATTGATCATCGTCATCATTATCATCATCATCATCTTCGTTTAACGTCCCTAGGCCTATGTGGGGTAGGACGGGCCATAACCCTTCGCCACACGTCTCTATCCTCCGCTGCGTCCTCCTCCCAGTAATTGCAAAAGAAAATTAAAGCTCTCTGTATATTGAATGCATTGTGTGCGTAATGCAACTGATAGTAAACGTTGGAGATACCATCACTCGCGCGAAAGCATACACTTATTTATAACTTATTATAGGCCTCGATAACTCACGATCATGATGCAGTGGTAGCATATCTTTACAGAAGTCAGTGTTCGAATTTCTGGAGCCCCAAACATTAAAGTCAAATTCAAAGTCAAGCAGTTTTTAAAATTATCGTCAAATTTGACGCAATACATGTCAGACCGTCTGTATAATTTAACAGGGAGCAGTTTCCCTCTCATCCTGATTCTTCCCCCTTGATTCTGGACTTTTGGTGATCTGAATTTTTATAGGAAGCAATGATAAATACTTATCTGTGATGTTTATATTTATATGTGTGTACTTGTGTATGTGTGAGCATGCGCAAGTGTTAATTGACAATAAAAGTGTTAAATGGATATTGACAATAAATTGATTTGAAACACACCTACCCAAAGGCCATGCTGTATCTTGGGCTACTAGTATGCTCTGTGTTGAAATTTCAGTTACAACATTACAGACAAACTTAATTTAGGATGCTATTTTATTATAATAAATGAGGGCAGATACTTTTGTCTTGCTTGTTGGTTTCCTATAGTCATGTCATCAATTAGGAATAATTTTTGTGTTGTCTCTAAGTGGCTGCATAGGGTTTCACTGAACTTTCACCTACCTTGATCTGTCCTGTACTTTCTATTTCAGTGTCTTCCATGGTTCATCTCCAGCTCTTCATCTCTTTGTTTACATCCAAGCCTCTCTTGGTCTGCCCCAGCTTCGAGCACCCTAATGCTTCTCCAACTAGGTCTTACCATCTATAGACATGCCTCAGCCATTTCCATCACGATAGCCACGAGGTGTTTAAATTAAATCATATATATGCAAGATATTTTGTAGGGAAGGTTTTAATAACGATCATCATAAGTGATCTACTTAATGTCATTAAAATTGATAACACCTGTTGACTTAGTTAAAGTTTACCAATCATTTCCCACTATTCCAAAAGTATTGTTAACACTGTCTTGGTAACTTCCTTTCAAGGTTTGCACATGCTATTATGTGGGACACAGGGACATCAGTTGGCGTTGTTAGTGCACACAGTGCATCAGTGAACCAAATTGATGTTAAACCAAATCGTCCATATAGAGTGGTAACAGCTTCTGAGGATTACAAGGTTGCCTTTTTTGAAGGACCTCCCTTTAAGTTCAGCGCCCAAAAAGAGGTAAATTCTGCTTGTTTGTTTTGAAAGTTTGTTTTAAGTTGTATATTTGGGTATTTGTATCTGTGATTCAATCAGGTATCCTGAAGTCCTAAAATCACTTATGATATTTTAACATCTGATAGCATACACTATTTTGTTTGTATGTATGCATGATTTTCTCTTTGAAAGCAAGGTTTATTTAAAAAAATATACAGACACAAGAATATTTGACGATGTCAGCACTTTTTGCAGGTTTCTTTGGTCATTTAAAGTGGTACAATATTAATGTATTAGAGATCAGAGTTCATCATTATTTTATTTTGATGTTTTATTGGATCTTTATTGAATTTTTTGCATACGTGAGTTAGCAGTAGTCTTTTATTCGTACGCAAAGAGAATAGGATTTGCCAAAATCAACCCAAAATCAACTCACATTATCAAATTTTTCCCTAGAACGTTGTTGTAACTAAAAACTCAAGTATTTTCTTCTAATGTTATTCCATAGCAAATCATAATTTTAAGATCCTTCTCCTCTTATAAATATTCAGATATTAATGGGAGACTTTACAGGGTTTAATAGTAAGACCTGTTGCGTTTCAGATTGAGGTTCCCTGTAAGTTGTCACCAATGAAATTAATGAAGTTTATTATTACCTCATTGGGTGTCACAGATGAGGCTTATTCATAAAATAAGGAAGGCGTTTTTTCCAACTCGAAAGTGGGGGGGGGGGGGTTATTAAGCAATAACGGGGTTAAAACGTTTTAAAAAGTGAAAAATAAACACCCCACAATTAAGGTCAAATGAAGACAACGTATCAACAAAAAATTGTTTTCAAATTTTTGAGTGGCAAGCTGAAGACCAGTTTAATTTGAAATTCGCTCTCTTTCTCTCTCTTCTACATGTCATGTCAGCTTGGTTTTTGGTAAGAGCAAATATTACTATATAACAGTCACAACTGAAGAGTTTCTCCTTCTTCTTCTCCTTCTTCTTCTTCCTCTTCTTCTTCATCTACTTCTTCTTCTTCTTCTTCGTCTTCTCGGTGTCCTACCCTTCCAGAGCGTTGACAATCATGGCCTTCCACTGTCTTCTGCGGTTCGAATCGTCTCTTCTGTGGACACTCCAAATCGCCTTACCGATGTTCTTTAAGTACTCCACTCTTTATTTTCCTCTGTCTCTTTTGCCTTCAATCATTACTGTTAAAATGAGCTTCTCGAGTTCGTCTTTCCTGATAATGTGCCCTAGGAATTATGTCTGCCGTTCTCATAGACAAACAAAATTTCTCAGATCATGTTAACGATGTTGTCCAACAATAGACGAAAGACATCTGTTGCTGTCCATAAAGTACAGATCCTTGCATTGAAATAGCTAAGCCAATAAGTATACGTCTATTAAGTTTTTGGGATTTTTCCAACCCTCAAGTTTATCCCCCCCCCCTCTTCTATTAGGCATTAAAGAGTACTGTGCGGTAGAGAAACCTGACAGGTTATCAGAGCAGGCATCGCTTTTAGCTTCATCCCTTACTTCGGTCATTGCCTTACTGAACATTTATCGACATACACCTCATTCAGAGATCTCAGGCATCTCAGACTTTTAAGAAAATCCGAAATACAGATGTCCAAATGAAGGTACTCTCTTTGGTCTCTAATAGAAGCGGGGGGCGTTTATAAATTACTGGCTAACTTGTTGCAGCTAGGGAACTACTCCAGAATATATTAGTTATTAAAGAGCAAGGCAAAGTAATTCTTTTCAATATTGCTATGCACTTGGTTTTTTTTATTGCTGGTTTGCAACTCCCGCGGTTTTATGTCTAAATAAACTGCATACTTTTTAAAAATTAAATCTGTCGATGCGCAGTCTTCATTTTTTTAAGATAGTATTTAAAATCGGTTATTTTTATCCCAGATTAGATTCGGGCCCATTTTGGAACTCCCTACTATTCTAATCCCTAAGTCTTAGGCCCTTTACCCATGAGCCTCCTTATTAGATTCAGGCTCTTTTCTCGCCGCCCTCCAATTTCTGACGCGAAACTAGTAAGTGGCGATGAGCGAAGGTGTGTAGAAATACAGGTGTCGTGAGTGGATCTGAGGGGGAATACGATCATCTGAAGATTATTATAGGATAATTTGAAATTTTGTCAAAAACAAATTTTGTCAACTCGTAGCATTTTGAGATTTCCAACCTCATTTTCCACGTAAAATAAAACGTGTACTAAGTACTTGAAAGTAGGCTACAGGAAATACTAAACGGAAAACACTATGAAATGTACGGTACAAAAGGTCAAGTTACTCACTGTATACCAGTTTTGCAAATTTACATATGTACGCCTAAAAGAATGTAAAATATTATAATGTTAACTATGATGAAATTCGGCTTCCAGCGGTAGCTAAAAATCTAGTAAGAGAAAATCGCGTCTTAAGAAATGCAAAATACCCGTAACTCCTAAAACTAGAGTCAGATCAAAAAAAAATTATTATTGGAACCATCCTTTCCAAACCAGTTCAATACCCCTATACATGTCTTCTGAAAAGATCCTACTCCTCTAGAATCGCAATAATATGTTAATAATCTTATATCTATAACTTAAAGTGTCAATACAGGGATGAGGAGGGGGATTATCTGACTTCCCTTTTTGTTTTCAATTCTGGGGATGTTATAGGAGGTTATATCTTTTATTGATGCTTCCTGGGAGATGTAAGACTTATTTAGGTATTTCTGATAAGATTTTTCTTCTCTCCCTCATTAGAGTGGGGGTTGCAATACCTTATTTTATCAAATCACTCAGCTTAAACTTAAGAAATTACGTAAGTAAAATGCTGATTTTGCCATTTATTACAGGACAGACAAGTTCTAACCCTTACCTATGGGTAAACTCCTCTTTTACGAGGGTGACTGCGGTTGGGTAGAAGAAGCGGGGTCTCATTAATTTATGAAAATAGCTCATAGGCATCATCTTTATTTTCGTTTTTAATGTCCTCCCCGTACAAGGTGCTTATCTTAGGCTCTCTGTTATTTACACTATTTATATAATTTCCATAGCTTAACAAGAGCACAAAACTGAAGATGTTGGGATGGCTGATTCATGGAAATATTTAAGAGACATCTGTCTATCTATGCGTTGAAAATACATTTTATTTAATATACTACATAAACAGGCATTGAGTAGAACTTAACTACCCGGTTGAAGAGTTAGCTGCTCCCATCCTTCTTTCTGTCTCTTAGCAAGGGGTATCCTTTCCTCTTCATTCACAATGAAGCACTATTTATTAGCTTCTGCTAAAGAATGAGGCCAATAAAGAATAAAGCCAAGAGGCCTAAATTCAGGTCGAAATTGGATTTGATATCATCAATTCTTACTCTAAGAAAGGGATATCTCTCTTTTAGGTCAATTCTGCTTTGTTTATGTGTTTATTCCACCTCTTAACGAGTGCTGCACAATGTAAATTCATGCGTATTGTAAATGCTCAATCTGTACATATATTTACAATTTGCCTTATTGAGAATAGTAGTAAGAGGTCATGGGTTTATTTCTTTTAGTACTTTACAGCACTTGTATTTCTATGTAAATATTACAAACTAACAAAAGCGGCATTGATTGCCATCTTCTACCACCAGCCAAGGGTAAGTTCCCAATTTTCTCTGGTTTTACATACAACACAACCATTGGCCTTGATCCATGTTGTAAAGATTTTCATGTGTGGGGAACGATGGGGGAACAGATTGCAGGTCGTAGGTATTATATGACGTCATTGCATTAGAGTTCAGTTTTGGTTATCTACCCTCCCAAAAGTATTTAAACCCTCGCAGAAAATGAAGAAGGCAGCTGTCTAAATTGGCAAATCTACATCCAGATTGATTGCACAATAATTATTCGACCGGAGAGGTCTTTTCATTCAAACTTTAATTACCAAATAATTCGGACTGTTAAATTTTGGACATTAAATTTTGGACAATTTTGGACAAAAATTTCGGACAAAATTAGGAATTAAGCACATTTCGGACATAATTTGATTCAAACTAATTGAAACTTGCAACAAAACTAGTGCCTCCTGCTGATAACAGGGGCCTAACAATTTTAAAAAATTAATTCAAAATAGAAGTGAATCCTTACGTTTGACTCCTTCCCTTAAGGTAGGGAGTCTGAGGTCGGCTTTGAGGTTTGGGTTGATTCATTATGTTGGGGTTGCATTGATTCAGGAACTTATTGTGGAATCAAAAATTTTCTTTCGTGAGAGATATTGCAGAGATATCGATGTCCGAACTTGCGGAGCATGCTCCGAATCAGACCATTTACCTTGTCGGGCAAAACTTTGTCGGGCGAAAGTGATGAGTTTTTGTCAAAGTGGCAAAAAATTTGCCCGAGGAAAAGTTTAGCCTGGTAAGGTAATATGTAATAAATTGGCCAAAGTTTAATCTTTCTAGACTTTTTGATCAATAAAAAGGCCTTTCAAAGGGGTACATCTCTGGCACGCCACTTAATTAAAAGCATGCTAGAGGTTTCAGATCTAAAAGTCCCTACTTCACAAGCTTTTAGTGCATCATGACATATGAGTGTTTTGATAAATCTAACTTCGGCTTATTGTCAACGGAAGGACCCTGTCAAACTATATTTAGTGATTCCAACACTGAGGACCTTTTGAATTAAGAAATTTGATCAATGTACTACAGTTGTGAGCTACGTTACTGTTCTCACAAGCTTAAGAAATGATTTACTGACCAACAATCTTGTCTGCGGTACTGAATGATGATTTGTTATGGTTACCTGTGTGCTGCAATAGATTTTGCCGTCTTCGTGTTAATTACTATTATCAAATTTAGAGGTTGCGTGATTTACCTTCATGACTCTCTGACCTAGTTAAGAAGTGATCCTTTCAATTATTAGAAGCTGTCATCTAGAATGGTTTGATTTTTTGCAGTATCAGTAAGATAGTGATAGAATCCTAAAGGCGTACTCTACATTAACTCTGATTAAATACGAGAGAAACAGAAAATATGTTATTAAAAGGATTGCTCATCGTGGTGATATACGGTAACAATACAGTTAATCATTTGTCTCACGAAACGTTGCGTTCCTGAATGACAGTTACAATACAGTGAGACAAATGACTGTATTGGTACAATAGAAAATACGTCACATCGAAGATTGGAACCAATGACAAAAGCACTCGCGGCCTCTGTTTTATCAGCTAAGATTGTGAATATTGATGTTCAGTTATTCTATTTATTTAGTTACCACATTAGCTCCCAACCATCTACTGGTGAACACCGAAATCCAGCACTACGAATTTTAAAGACCAGAGCCTAGCCCAAGGAAGGACTGCAACCCTGCATGTGATTCTGTCCAATGTCCGATGAAAGTTGTAAGGCATCATCGAGAAGATGAGATTTGCAATGACCATTTCTAAAAGATACCATAGAAATAGAAAATGCATCACAATCGGGATTCAAACCCGTGACCAAAGCATTAGCGGCATATGATCAACCAACTGAACGACAAGAAATCCGAACCTGGTTTATGATCTTAACTTTCTTTAAAAGTGCTTTTAGCAAAGGATAACTAACAAACGCCACCATCCTCCCATGCTTCAATATCGTTAATTTATGAAAATAGAAAGCGACTGTAACCAACAGAACTAACACCTCGTTTTAATCAAAAAGCTTCTCGTTGATTCTCGTCAGTGAATCTACATCGTTAATGAGCATATGCATAAGATGCTATTTATATCAAAGGAATACAACGGAATATAAGTTACAGCGAAATGCGGACGTAGGCGAATTTTCATAATCAAAGTTGATGGCGCGCGAAAAACACTGATAGCTAAGAAATAGATTCTATTTGTCCGCACAAACTAGGCTCAGGACGTGAAACAAAAACTGGTAAATAAAACTCCGATCGTCACCTACAAAAAAATAAAAATTGTTCGTTACTGTAATTTATGTTCGTGCTGGGCGGCTCCTTATGGTGCACTTACCACCCTTGCATAAAGCATAGAACTTCAACCTGTCAAAGATCCCTGCATAAAGCAACGTAATTTATAAGTAGGCCAAGGAGTGCCTCTGTGGGGAATGTAGGTGTTCCGTACATCTTAAAGGCTCCTTGACAGGGTCGAGTAACACGTTCCTCATCGAATACGTGAAAGTCGAGCTGTCGTCACTAGGAAACAACCAGATAGATCAGTAAACGTAAAAGAAACAGTGGAAACAAGAAGCAGATCGGCCATAGAGGACCAACTAATAGGAAATATTGAGTGCGCGAATAATTACAATAACAAACATTTTACATATTGCATAACATCGACCTTCTAGATGCTTTAAAATTGCCATTAAGGACCAGTTTTAGTAAGATAAAGCAATGAAATAAACTCACCCTACCATATATATGATGATGTACTTTGAAGCCTTTATGGAGACCAGAAATCAAGACCACCTTCACAAAAAGGACATCTGAACTCTGAACTCTTTGGACAATTTGAATATTGGATGGTGCATACCATCTGTTTCTGGTCTCTCGAACGTCACCAAAAATCATTCCTTTGTTTCCGCAATTACTTAAAAATCTTAACATTTTGGTATTTGTGCTTGCTATGACTGGATCGGGCATGTGAATCAGCAGAAGTAAAGTAGAACGATCTCCTTGTTTGCCCCTCCTCTAAGACCTAGGGACGGATTTTACTCCTATGTGAACCAGGCTTAACTATTTGCCCAAGCAGCTCAAGAAATCTTGTCAAAAATGGATGAGATTAAATAACACACATTAATATTGTAAGACAAGGAGAATAATAAACATTCTGTTACAAACATTAAACAGAGAATGTGTACATATTCTATCTAATATTTGTATACATCATATAATACAAAAATTAAATTTGGAAAAAATTAAACAACTAAGAAACTAATTTCATTACACATATATTAATGTAACTATGATGAAATGTATAGAACGTCACAAGATGTTATTATTTCGAAATTCGAAAGAAACAGCTGATATAAGAGAAACATTGGGAACTACCTTTTAAACAAGGCGTGTGCACCAGTAGGGCATGCTTATTACTTATGAGCATATTTTAGGGCATGCTTTATAAACTTAAGGCGCACATTTGTCGATATATCTCTGCATTTTAGAATCATGAACAGATCTAGGTGTGCAGATTTGGTATCTTGGAAAATATATATGGAGCAGGGTATTCAACAAGTCTGATAAATGCTCTGACACATATCAAAACTCTAGGGCAGACGACCATGAACTAGGGATGCTATTTTACCTTGAAGTCCACTTCTAGAGGAAGCATACCAAGCATCTTCCTGTCTACGGAACTGATGTTCACATTCTCTAAAATAAAAAGGTTTAAAAAAAGATTAGTTTCACTAAAAACCTGGCTAAACTTGTCACTTGGCAAAGTCACGAATTTACTAATAAAGTTTCACTACAAGAGAGCTGTGTTTTGCAACGTTTACGATATAAGTGCGTGACTTGCTGTAAGAACCAAAACTCATGATTTGAATTATAATGAAACGAAATCTACAGTTTCCTGCGTGAAGACACAATGAACTACAGAAATGGAACTTGTCACAGTTGATAGTTGATTTGTGATGTGATTTGGTTTGCAGATATTTACATTTTCTTTCAAATACGATGAATGGCAAAATATTGGCAGAACATCGAAAGAATGGCAAAATATTGAGGGATTGGAAAAATAGGTTTTGTAATTACAGCAAAATCATTTTGATCACAGAAATTGAAGCTAAGAAAATAGACCTGATTGTGATATTGAGCTGAAATAACTATTCTCGATACATGCGTCTGTATCTTTGATTAGGCTTGCATAGATCACAGAGACACTTGTTAGAGACACAACGTGTTTTTTAACATTTATATTTTTATATGTATGCTTAGGCCTATATAGTATATGAATTCCTTTTATGCTGCTGAAAATTCATGTAAAACGTCTGTAGACCTACCGGTACCAAAATTTGGGCCAATGATTTTTATTTGATTTCACTATCCAACTGCCTAAACTGCGAGGACAATTCTATTATTGACAGACATTGCTTAAAGTTAGTTGGTAATCTATCCGAAAATCATCTATTCTTGTACATGGTATGAATAAAAAAAAGTGTTGACTTTAATAGCTGCATGCTCATGATCCAAATCTTTGTTAATCTAGGCCTATTCATGTGATGTTGTGTGATAGTCCACTTTCCTCGCCAGGAATGATCTTATTAATCAAGAAAGGGGAAATTATGCTTTGATCACGGTGAATACTATAATAAAATACTGTAATAAAATGGTAAGATGTAGGGGTACAATCAGATTTAAGTACCAAGTATCAGATTTAAGTATATCAGACACTGTAGTTGTTACACTTGAGCATTTCAAGTTCAAGTGGATAAAGGAAGTAAGCTAACAAAGATTATAGTATGTTTCGGAGCTTCTCTAGAAATATATAGTAAACAGAGTAATTACCTTGTATGAAAGTGTAAAATACACGATACTCTCAAAAGTATTTGAATAATAGCAGAAAAGGAAGTTGGGAGGTGTGAACATTTTCAAATCGCAGAAAAGGAAGTTGGGAGGTGTGAACATTTTCAAATCAACATGCGGAGTGACCATAGAACTAAGAGGACTAGAACGAGTGCAGTATCACGTGATAGGGTCCAATCATGGCCAATCAAAGATGGTAGCACTTTTTAAAAATATACTGTCCATCAATCTGTACCGTCTACTAATGGGAACTTTAGGCAGTCAACATAATAAAATGTTTCTCATTATACGAAATAATCAATCTATTATGTGTTATCTGATTTGAAATAACTGTTCGAAGGACTTATTTATAATTGTCTTACTGGATATATAGAAATAATAACATTTTGATTAACAAATTTTTTTTTGATTAACAATCAGTCGAACACACTAATATCTCTTTAAATTTCATCACCTCATCATTCTGTCTATCTAAAATATTTACTCCCACTCTCTTACAGAATACAATGGCAACCGCCACTCTGTAAACCATTTTAAACACTACCTTTTTGGTTTTCTGAGTCAATAGGAGTGCCCGTCCCACCCCTACCGTAGGGAACCCAGGCCGTCAAACAGAAGATGATGATGATGATGATGATGATGATGATGATGAATACAGATATAATAAAACAAATTATTTAAATTGTTCTTGCGCGTTAAGTGCAGTTGACATCATGGCATTCCTTTGACGAACTCTTTATTTACATATGTTATGCATTCTTTTGAGGCGTCATACTAGGAATTAAGCAATGCAAAGAAACCCATTTTTTGTCTTATGTGTCTGTTTTCCTTTTGATTTATAATTGACTTACTTTCCTTTGATTTCCAGCTACCCAGTATTAGGCTTCTTCAAACACATTGACAAAAGCCTTACAAGCGTCGCTCTTCGTTTTCATTATATACAATGCAATTGCGACTTCAGCAACCTTTTTGACACTCCGTTTGACTTTTGCTGTGAACCTGAAACATCTTAATTAATGTGCTCTGTTATATATTTCTGGCAAGTATTTTTCAATTGAGCTGTATTGTAACAAATTTGCTAAATCAGCTTAATATATAGATTATACGGTTTTTAAATAAATCTGGTTAAAATGCATATTCGCGTTCTGTGGCTTCCAAGTAATCATCTGTTTTGTCTCTCACATCAGCAGTAAGGCTCAACGACAGGATCGCATTAAAGATGACAATTCGAAAAAGCAGGCAACAATTATTTTAACAACGTCTAGACTCCTCCTTGTAATTTTTTATTTATTCCAGAAAGTAAATCTTGTAAAGATAAGAAAGTAACATTTCTGGAGAAAGGTGATGCATGTTGCCGAAGAAGCAAGTGCAACGTTTATTAGTTGATCTTAGTAAGTATACATTTAATCTTAATTACCTCGCACTTTCATTATATTTTATCTGTCTTTTTTTGTAATTATTCTCATTAGACCACCCCCTCCCCCCTTTTGTGTCATTTTATCATTCTATCTTCTTAAAAACGTTGTTGTTAGTAGCATTGTAAATTTTTTTCCGTAGATGATACAAATTAGAATCGAAAGCGAAGAAAAATATATACCGATATGTCTCCCAAATTACTTGTCTATTTCATGGGTTTTTATATTCCTTATTCAAGTACACATTAAACAAACTTTACAACCACAAGTATTATTGCATATGCTGCTGTTCTCGGCACTGTAAATCCGGGTTTGCAAGTGAATGCAGAGCATTAAAAGCTAAAAGCGTAGGTAGCGTAAGCATGGAATAATTAAGTTCTTTGGGTATTATAAATTGCTATTTCGCAAGTATTTTGGCGAATTTTGCCTCAAAATATATCAATAGAACATGTTCTTAAATTCTGACGATAGAGGGTCTTTACGGCTAGGAGGTAAGTTTATCCAGGGTGCTGTGATCAAATATATTTTGAGCTAATTAAATCCACATGACAAAATACGTTAAACAAGTTCAACAAAACAATCAAGCGAGAAGAACAGTCTGATGGCAATTATAGCAAGAGGTATTAAGGCGTCGGTGTTCGTTAACCCCTTACATTTTTAGTGCCCCTAAACCAACTTTGCTACATTAGTGGGTAGTAGAGTCTTTGAGGATTGTTGGACATGGTGGTTTAAAAGGTGATGTTCTTCCTCCATTTCTACTTGCTATCATAGTTGATCATATTATGATAACAGCTATCACATTATGTGATTCTTTTGTGGTCTAGATTCAACCTTTTTGATCAATGAGATACCCCGTAATAAACTCAATGATCTTGATTTTGCTAATAAAAACTATCATCCTATATTATAATATTGCAGTGGAGCATTAGGGAGTGTTGTGTCGCTAGTATTAGTCAATGTATGAGGTCATCAAAGCCTTACTGTGCGGAAACGGTTTGGCCTTTAATGAATAAGTTAACTCTACAACAAGCATCCATGAATTTCAAATAGAAGAGAGACGTCGGTGAATCCAAATTTGCCATCCTGTTATTAAAACCCAAGATAACTTGGTATTGGGGTTTTTCATGAGCTAAGTGGTATGGAAGCAACGAAAGTATATCATAATGAAAGTTAGGTAAAAGAAGCCGGATATCTGTAACGTTGAAGATACACATTGTGTGACGGGTGTTTATCACATTTGAGAATTCATCCCATGATACTGTCAAACATATACATCAAGGTCCTAATGGTATTTAGAAAGGTATTTAGCAACCTCCATATACATAAGGCTTTCGTTGGAGCAAAAAGCAGTTGAGCAGGGAATACCACACCTTGGAAGAACCCAACCCTCTCATACAGACAGCGAGTAAATTATCAACTCGAATGGCAGCTCAATGTCCCTCGCATCTTATAATTTAATAAAACGTCTCACGTTCCCCTAGTTTCTCTTTTACCAGGACATATCACTCCTGTATTGCTAACGTGTCCTCGACCAGTACAAATCCTTGAGTTGCTATTAATTGTTATTTGATCAGCATACGTCCGTGGTGTAACCGATTTTGTTCAAAGTTTTCACGTAAGGATGAGACAATGCCAGGAAAGATAGTCACAGAAAGCAATAAATTTCTACCAAATCGAGTTATGTCTGAGACTTTAGACACTAGGCCGTCATTATACCAACACTAAGGTTCCTTCGGTAAGGGCTTACCTTATCAACTCTGTCTTTTTGTACTCCGTACTTTCCACCAAAGCCTTTTGAGTAGTCTATAATTAAGAAGTTGATAAGGAGTTCGTCACATTATGCTACTTCCTTCCAAAATGTATTACGCACATCACAAATGCGCGAAAGCGTGGGTCACGGGTTCGATTCCCGGTGGTGACATATTTTCTATTTCTCTACTGTTCTTTCAAAACTAACATTTCAAATCCCTGACAACGATTTATTCAACCGGAGATGTAAGGACTTAGAGGGTTGGCTGTTGGCTAGGGGCTATAATAGTAAGTTGTTATCTGAGCAATTAGCAAAAGCAAGTGCAGCAGATCGTGACGAACTTCTCACGCAAAAGGAATCCGTTCAAAGTTTACAAAAAAGGGATTCCAGGGAGCTTCTAACTTTATCTTATCATCCAGCGTTAAGTGGTACTGTACTTAAAATCGTTTCCGATAACTACAATATTTTAGAATGCGATGAGGAACACAGGAAAGTTTTCGTCTCTAAACCTATGGTTTCCTTCAGTAGAGCAAAATCTCTTAAGGATAAAATAGTACGTGCTAGATTGCCCCAGAGAGGGGACATGGCTGATAAAGGCTGTGGTCCATGTAGGCACAGAAGGAATTGCGATGTCTGTAACTATTTAGCTAAAAATACTACATTTTGTAGTAACGACAAACAGCGAAATTTTACCATCTGGAAGGCCCTTTAAATTGCAATTTTGGAAATGTGGTGTACTTACTACAATGTAAAACTTGCAATCTTCAATATGTAGGAAGTATGACTACGCAATTTCGTACACGATTCAATAACTACAAATCCCAGTACCGCAATTTTTGCAGGTGTAGAGGCGAAGAAAAGAAAATGGTAGCACAAAGTGGTCTATTGGAACACTTCCTAGATTCGAACCACAATGGAATGTCAGACTGGGAATTTAAACTAATAGATGAAGCTGAGACATGTTTACGGCAGAGAGAATCTTTTTAGCAGCACGTGTTAAAAACGGGATGTAACAACTATATAGACAAGTAAGGTTTACAAATATGACGTTAGCTTCCGACCACCAAGACTGGGGATCTCAAGACGGCTACTCTCATAGTATGAAGGGGTTCCTGACCGCCACCTGTCATGCGAAGTGACTCTTGCGGCGTCGGTTTCCCTATTTTAATTAAGGGCAGTACCTTGATGGCGCTATCGCCCTCCCACAGGGGCGGGGACCTCATGACGGCGCCTCTCCATACTTTGCAAGTAGCCCGACACTTCCCAGTCTCTCGGTGGCTGAAAACTATCAGAAGGGTCATATGTCCGCTGATTCCAAGGCGATATCTCGTATCGCTTATGATGTTTCTTGGTGCTGTTACCTTCGTACCTTTCCGAGTCAATCTGGGTGTAACCGTTGTTGCTATGGTGGGGAATCAGACAAAAAGTGGCAATAGTGGATCATCAGAAAATGTAAGTAGATAAACCCATTTAGTTAAATAATAAGTTTGTTCTATAAAAGAAGCAAATGATAAAATCATGTTTACAGGATTGTTGAACACGGGAAGTCTGATTTTAAACACGGTGCTAGGTCTGATAATGTAGTTTTATCGAGGGGATGTGGGACCTTCACCACCAAATTGACTTTTAAGTCATAGCTTTTAGCAGTTGACATTCTAACTAAATAGACCTCGCTCTTACGACAGATTTCAACCATATGAACGTAAAGTGTGGCCTACTATCCTCTATCCTATGTCATTCCGAGCTGCCTTTCAGCAATCAGGGTAGCGTAGTAGTAACAGAACGAAGAGAAAGCCAAATACGTCTCTGTTGTCAAGAACATAACTGCATTGCACTTGCTAGGGGCGTTTGTGAGCCGCCGTGCGGCTTACCTTTCCGCTATTTCGCCCTTTTTGCTCTAAACTTTACTTTCATGGTGTAAAAAGGGTTGCAGCAACAAACAGCGTGCAATAGACAAGGCATTCAAACACACACCCTCTATAGGTTGTGATCTTTGAGTAGCATAAGAGTTTACATTGATGATGTTAATAATTTTTGTGCTTTCTACTTTCTTTATACTTTTATAATATACAAGTAACATATGATGGCAAAGTCAACTATTAAGACCTTGTGCGACAATACAGTCAGAATCGAGCAGCGTATCCAAAAACGATTACTTAATCTAGTTAAGCAAGGCCGTCTGCCTCGCGATGTTTACGTTAGGATCGGACCCTCTGGGTCACAACGTCCACGTATGTATGGCCTCCCTAAAACACATAAAGAAGAACTTCCTTTTCGACCGATTCTTTCTATGATTGGCTCTTCACAACATGAAATGGCCAAATGGCTTTCAGAAATTGGACATTTTCCTACTTGATCAACTTGAATCATAGGCACTGCAAAACAGATCCTTTTTTCTACCTTTCAAAACACTTCTTAGTGGCTTCTAAAGTTCTAAGATGTGTTAGGTCTGAATATTTTAGGTATCTAACAAAGGATACTTTTCATTGCGTTTCAAAAAGTAATTAGTGGCTTCTAAAATTCTTACATGTCTTAGATCTTAATGTAATAAGTGTCTTACAGAAGAACCTGTTTATTGTGTTTCAAATATATAAATAAGCTGCTGCTTAAAACAAGGACATTTTCCCACTCGATTAAGCATTGCAACAAAGATCCTTTTTTCTACTATCGAAAGTGTTTTTGATGTCTAACAAAAGATACCTTTCATTGCGTTTCAAATATATAACGAAACCGCTGCTTAAAACATGGACATTTTTAACGTGATCAACTGAAAGTATTGTAATTGTGGTTTCTAAAGTTCTTAGATGTCCTCGGGCTGAATAATACCTTTCATCGTATTATAAAACACAAATAAACTGTTTCATTCGTTTCCATTTGATCATTGAACATGATCGATACTGCAGAAATGATAATTATATAGTAACGTTTTGAAAACGTATTGATAAGTTTTAATTTTCTTACTGAAGAAATATTTTAATTGCTTTTCAAATATGCTGATAAACCTTAACTTTAAACAAGGAGATCTTTCCATCTGATCAGCTTAAAATGTAGGTATTGAACAAAAGACACGTAAGTTTTCGTAAAGAGCGAAAGTATTTTCATTTTATAAGGTTTTATCGTATATGTTCCACAAGAGATGTCTTTACTACACATAACATTAGTAAGCTGTTGCTCCAAACTACCAAATCTTTTCATTCGCTTAAATTATAGCAAAAACATGATTACACTTTACTATCAAGATGGGCAATTCAAGAGATACCTGCACTCCATTACACAACACTAGATATCGCAACGTAGATTCGTTTAAATGCATCTAAAAAACACTATTAGTTTTTCGATATACTGCTCAAACATTGCAAAAACATGATTACACTTTACTATCAAGATGGGCAATTCAAAGAATCCGAGTCGTTAGGATTTCATTCGCCGTTGTCTAGTCGCTTTTTTGATGTTGTAATTCTTTCTAGATCAATTACTCATTCGAGTTCAAGAATAAGTGGTACAGACAGCTAACAGCGACGTGTGTGAAGGATTATTCGAGGAAATACGGGTATTGCAAGGTTTGAGAAAACCCGGCGTTTTCGTGAGTCTTAAACTGAGAAGGTTCAAGTAGTTTTGTAATGGCCATCATAAGTTTCGGATACGCCAAATCGATGCGGTACGCTTGTGACCAAATTTTGATCCATAGACGCATGCGTATTCGAGGAATGCACTTATTAAGGGGGATTAAGGGAAACTAAAAGAATAGTTTGTTCTGCTTCTCATCAGCGGTTACCCCTATGCAACTGTAACTTTACAATGACTATTAATATTAGAAACACTATACTAAAAACCTGAAAATTACAAAAAATCTCCAAATGATATTTCTCAACTTTTTATTTTCTGTAAATACTAGTCGCGACAGAAAGTACGTGGAAGACCTCGGACAATTTTGCGGGACATTTAAAATGCTTTGTGAAAGTGAACAATTTACGCGAAACCTTTTCCGGCCGTAATCTTGTCAAAGCCATGATCGTCTAAGTTCGAAAGTTTCGAATACGGCACTGCAAAGAAAAAGACGAAATACTAGCTGAAATACCCGTCGTTGTCCGGGTACTTTGAGACATCACACTCATTAAAGTCACATACTAAAAGAATTTTTGCCAAGCGGGACAATTTGCAAGAACTGCATTTCAATAATAGCAGTAATGGGAGTATTTCTTTCTTGTTGAAAAGATGCTTTCCTTATACAAGTTACCCCTAAATACTCATACACACTATATTTGCATCGGAATGACACAAGACTGCTTTCGATCAGAAGGGTCTAGATAATGTTCACTTATTATATTATTATGTCGTATGTAAATATTATATGTTGATATATTTTGAAGCAGCTATCAACGCAATTGACATTGAAGTCAGAAACGACTTCGCGAAACCCGGCTGAGAGCGTTGAATAATCGAACCATAAAAGCCTGGTGTTGATTTTTCTCCTGTAAAAGGGGTCCACCACATCATTATTGGCAAGTTCTTTTCTGTTATATACTTTGTCTTATTTTTTATTCCAGTGACTACTCGATCTATGTCAAATCTGTGATACATCCCATCTACAAGAGCAATACAGACAAAAAATAATATTCCCTATTCCCTGGCATCAACTGTAAGTGAACAAAACAATAGGCCATGGTAGCTTGTATAAATTAAAAGTTCATGACAAATTATCTTCACCAAAATGTTACTGATATTTCATAGTGAGAAGCTGATTGGCACCTCAACAAGAAAACAAAAAAATACACCAATCAGATCAGGCTGGTAACCATATTGGGGCTTCTCCGCAAACTCACACATTAAGACACATCTATAGACTTTCAATATATACACATTCCCAATATTAAGCAGCAAAGATTTAAAATAGCCCTCTGTAATCAGGATCCCACTCACTCCAATTGAATTTTTGACCCAGTGCATGGCTTGCATCAGAGCTATGAAGAGTCAGTGTTACCATCTTCCATCTTATAATCTACATAAGTGGTTCTCAAAGTGGTTGATATCACAAGACAGGGGATCATGAAATCATTCAAGAGATCCATGTAAAGTAGAGGGTTGCAAGAGGGCTGAAGAATTACATAGGGTCATTGTATGTTAATATTAGGTTCCCATGGAGAATCTAAAGCCCCGATTTAGGGGGTTATAGGCCTATAATAACTAGTCTGAATTTCATACATCACTTGATACCCATCAATCAAAGAACCCTGATGAGAATTGGGCCTGATTAATTTAGAAACGACGTTTCGAAATAAACAGTTAGATCGTCAAATGGGCTAACTAATAAGCAGCTAAAAAAGGAAACGGACATACTCGGTCTGCAATGCTACTTTCAAAACACTTGCTGGGTGAAAAAGACACTTTAGGGTCCGTCATGGAAATAGTGACACATAACTTTTTATTGCAAGAAAATCGTTAAACTCGAAATCGAGTAGACAACCATCATGTATGTATGTATGTATGTATGTATGTATGTATGTATGTATGTATGTATGTTTTTTTTATTGATGTCTTGTAAAGGCAACGCGAGCTTGAACGGTAAAGACCTACGCTATTGCTCATGAAAGTATTATTGAGAAGAGTCTTAATTGGTTACTTACCATGCAAAGAAGAAGCCGCGAAGTATTTTAGTTTGGAAAAAATATGGTTTGAATTTTCGCATTTTATAGCCGAAAAGACCATCAAATGGCTATCTAGCGTACAAAACCTCATAAATTCTGACCCACGTCAGATATATCTACGATTTCTTAGAAACAAAAGTTCGTTCACTTTGCGTGTCTTAGAATTAAGGAATTTTTTTTCCAATTCAAAGTGGCGTTAGTTTACCCTACCCCCCTTCGATTCAACCGTCAGCAGACCCGTCGATTCATGTCCTAATAATTTTCGGACCAAAGAGTATTTTTTCGGGAAAAGAATCCAACGAACCCCCTAATATTTTTCGTCCGTTGCGCCTATGGAGAAGACAGGATTTAATATCTTAATTTAGAAAAGAACACTAGAGATATAGAAATTATATCACCACCGGGGATCGAACTCGTAACCCTCGGTATCGAACCTTGTGCCCTACCAACTGAGCTACAATCTTGGACATACATTAATATAAACTTGCCTCATCCTCCATTCTAACTTACTATGGATTTTGAAATTCTCATTTCGGTGACTTGCATGTCACATCTCCTTGTTGATAGAAGGTAAGGGGCAGATAGCGTGTAATACCACAAATAGGAGCTCCTTTCCTTTACCAAGTGTCTTCCGTGATTCCGGTCATTTTCATCGAGATTAAGTAAATGTTTACATTATTTTTGTCCCCATTTATCGGTGAATCGTTGATAGGAGGAGCAGAGTAGATACAAAGTAACACCAGAAACTGGAGCCCCTATCCATCTTTAAGTGTCTTGTAAGATTTGGATCATTATCATTGTATCATGATTCAGTAAATGTTTACGTTAGAAAAGTTCGAGGTTGTAGGTTGCAACAAAACATATTTATGTATCTTCATTCCATAAAATTAATATTGCAAATAGGAAATAGCTGTTGTTATTTACTGGCAAAGTTAGGCCTTGGTAACATTTATGACCGTATCGACGACGGAACCGAACCAAACCAAAGCCGAGAGCGTTGTCAGGCAAGGGTAATTTTGTTAATTTTGTTTTGGTAAGACTTTCGTTTATCGTCACCTTTATTCCTAATACTGACAAGTCATAAACCGTTACTGTTCATATAATTGACACTCGTGTGCAGCTTGTGTTTCTGCGAAATAACTTTTGTTTTCTTAACTTTATATCCAACACATAACTGCAGCGATATGAAAAGGATATGATTTTTTAACCTCTATGGATCCGAGCACCTTTATTAGAAGAGATATACATTTAGATCCAAACTCCCAGGAACAAGATACAAGTTGCCTCCTAAACCCTTTTTGTGCAGGTACATAATAAATTATACATTTTTCCATCGTTATTTGCTGACACTCCCTTATTAGTGGTTATTTACAAAAGGCGGACTCTTAGGACCTCTTCTACCTCTATCACACCTTGATCAAGTTTAGACCCTTCCTCTCCTGAACTTTAACTGTGTCGTGGTGCAAATTTTACTATAAAAGAGAATATGCAGTTTTAACATCTAAAAATTCGGATGCCTCTATTGCTCAATTGTCTCACTCCCCCTGTGTCCGAGTTTGTGCGAATTCGATATTCCCCTCTCCCCTTCTTTTGATTGGGCAACCTTTTTAAATTATTCTCCGACTTAACATACATAGATATAAATTGTAAATAACTGACAGATGTCAATAGCATTTAGCACACACATGTCTATGGTTCTAGCGTAAATTGACTTTCAGGTTAGGGTGGCGTTGTCACATATAGCAATAGCTGAAAAATTCTACAAAAGGTGTTCAGATATCCTGGACAAAGAAATATATCAGCTTCGAACTCCACTTTCTTGGGTTAAAAGCTAGAGCCCTGACGTTTTATTGATTTTTTTG
This sequence comes from Alatinidae sp. Z8VKAUB7J3, assembly GCA_010016025.2. NCBI lineage: Eukaryota > Metazoa > Cnidaria > Cubozoa > Carybdeida > Alatinidae > Alatinidae sp. Z8VKAUB7J3. The sequence continues at coordinate 138,609,080 of JAAAKM020073195.1, forward strand.
TTAAAAATTAATTTTGAGGCCAGCTACCTACGACTTTTATGAAGACTTTTTTGGCGAGTATTTTCTCGCAGTCACTTCTTCAAGGTCGGAAGCAACACCATACCCTATTCATATCAACATAATTTCTATCAAAGTGTGATTGAATTGTTGGTTGCACAACATTGAGGAATGTGTTGATATGAAGGCCCACACAACAATGTCATGTCAGTTGAAGTGGACTTCTCAACAAAACACTGTGCTTATTAAAATGATCAACTCTTTGCATCAGGTCCCCCCAGAATTGGGTGACATTATTCAGGTCCCCCCCTTTTCCAAAATTGTAGCTCTCCCCCATAAAATAAGAGATTTCCAAATGTTAGGTCCCTCCAGAATCAGGGGGGGACGGGACCATGTTGTTAATCCATTCATGTGATATTGTGTAAAAGTCTACTATCATCATCATCATCATCATCATCATCATCATACATTTAATGTCCATTGGTCTTACTAATCTTACTAAATTTCTAAAAGAAAAATAGCAATGATTGCATTGCCAGAGCAATAGTTGATGAAAATAGGAAGAGTCTGCACCTTTTGTGTGATGATTCCCTGGCTTAGAGGTAAAATGTTGTTGCAAAATGAACGGAAACCATTCATGATCTACGTTGCCTAAATCTGCTGTGATACTATATGGCAATAAAAGAATTGCTAAAAGAAATAATAACGAAAAAGCATCAAAGCTTTACTACTATCCTACCCGATATTGTTTTGATTTAGGAAAAGGCCCAGTGTGGACAGATTTCAAGTTGATTTTTGTCAGAACTGATTTGACAACCATTTTGACTAAATCGTTGTGATGTGACAATCATTGTGAGGGTGAACATGCCTTATGATGATGCCACAGTAACCACATGTCAAAAGAACTGAACAAGTGTAAACGTCCCTTAGAAGTGTCTATACTTCCACTTCTATCTTATTTGAATCTACCTACCTTGCCTATAGACTTACTGTGGGCTCCTTGCCTTATAACCAGAAATAACCATAAGACACTGAAGTTTAATTAAAAATCTACATATATTAACATATGATAAAAGATGGCACGCATGGGTCAAAGCTCAGGTTGTAGCTGAAGACCGAATATTGTTCAGATGTTTAGCAGAGGTCTAATAAATATGCCAGACAACCAGGTGGAAAGCTAAAGCTGCTAAAATTATAGCGAAAACATTGTGTACTTAAAAGCTTTTTCGTCTGACACTCCTCAGAGTACTAACGTCAGAATGATGGAAATGAAGTGTGTGAAAGAGCATACCCAACTGTAATTTTGAAGGAGCCAATCGGAATTTGGACTGCCTTAATGGCTTGTGTTTTGGATCAATCAGCATAGGCTAAAACAAGATTAATTGATTAGGCCTAGCAAGAAAACGAATTCTTTCTGTCTGCACAGCAAAGGTTTTCTTGCGGCTGGTTGAATGAATTAAGCAGCATCCTTAATTCGCCAAACATCAACTCCTAAATGGAAATACCCACCTCGGGTTTCAAAGACCAAAAAATACCATTAAGCAATGTGACTCTGCCATAGGGCAGCACTTGCTTGAGAACCCACATTGTGCAAAAGTGTACACGGACGATTGCTTCTGTATCATGGGAAAGGCCAAGTCGGCATTTCATTTGGGCGTACTGGAGTCAGTCCATATAAAAGCAAGAAATCCAATAAACAATGTTTTTGCTATTTCGTGCAATATTGTTTTTTTGTCTCACAAAGAAACTATATGATACGATATATGTTGATACCATACAAAAAGATCAGAATTAGGCCAATTACAGTTTCGTTTACAAAAGATAAAATACGTGGATCTAATAATACAAGATATAAACTTAATCAACAAATAATCAGCTTTAGGAATATTACGTTGATTTAGCATGAATGGAAAGTCTTTACTATCCTTTTCCATACCACCTATGGCAATGATATTCAAATTAATGAATTTGAACACTTTCATAACGTGATTCCAGATCTTTGTATAATATTTCATACTTAATATTTGATAATTTTTTAATAAATCAATGCCTTCATTGGTAATTTTCACAATTCAATAACATTTCCCGCTGTTTTCCCTGGTACGGTACATGGGACAGCAGTACTGTATATACAGGAGCATTAAATTTGCATGTTTCAAATATTGTTAATGATAATGATAATTTTTAAACTTCATATATTTATTTCATTCCGAATAATGCAACCATTACTCGCTTTACAGGCATAACGGTTACATTATACATATGCATATGCTAAGAAAAGTTTTCTTCTTTATCTTCCATATAAACATGCAGCCCAACAAAAGGAGTTTTACGTTGGGTTTAAAGGACGAGAACTCAGCTTTGTGGGAAACTATTTCGTTATCAGAAGAAGGCAGGATATTTAGAGTACGCCTTACCCATTTCTTGCAAGAAAGAACAAATAGAATGACAGAAGACACTTGCAGTAGGACTGATTTAATCAGCTTTGTTGTATACATACATACATTCTCACGGTTTGTTGCGACCAGTACGAACTAGAAGGCGTGGTGGCAATCGGCGTTCAATTAGGTCACTTACACTACAACATGTTTTATCTGCTTACAAAAAAGAGTTCCTACGTAATTGTCCAGCAGAGTTTTGTCTTGCTTTTTCTTGTAGAGTTGTTGACAGTTGATTCCTTGTCATCAAGTGTTACTTGGAAGAACATTAGAGAAACATACTCTCTAGTCGCCGAATTAGCTTCAAATTATTCACCAGTGGGCATCAACATCCAGCTCGAGCCGGATGACAGTCCCTCGGTCTTTAAGTCACATGGCGCAGAGAGGCTAGTCTCCAATTTCGTTTGAGCTCAATGCAGATGTCCACTGTTGTATGATTGAGAGCTAATGCAGCGACTAGAAAAATAATTGTTATGTTAACATCGGAGATCACCTAGCTCAATCTAAATAGCACACGCTGCAAAAGCGTCAGTCACGGGCTTGATCACTGGTGGTGACGTATTTTCTATTTCTCTATTGTTATTTTCAAAATAAACCTTTCAAACCTTCTCTTCTCCATGATACTTCCAAATGTTTTTCATTTTTGCCGTTCCAGAATTTTCTCAACTAACAGTATACTTACATTCATTTCATCTATAACGGTGAAAAGAATGGCAATTTGCCGTTAATTGACTTTTCCAATTCGTTCATGCACCCCCATTCGTACTTCTTGATTTATGTGCTTACAGGTTACTATGTTAAACATTTTCTGATCATTGTATTGTCTCCAAACGTAATATCAATTTTATGCTATTTTTCAATTGATCATACTCGCTGTTTCTGCCGTTACATGCAGAATCGGGGCAAGTAAATTGGTACACTACATGATCTTGTCTGCTGTTCGTCTTTTTTAGAATGTTGCCTATTCTGTCAGAGCGGTAGAAAAAGTTTATTAACCAGATTGATTACGAAAACATGTGATATTATTGATTGAAATTAAATCGCGAAGTAACATATTTTAGAAGGAAACCAATTAACAACAGTAATGAAGACAGAGACCAGTCTCTTAATATGTGTTTCTATGCATCGCTCTTTGATACAAAATACACACGCCATAGAACAAATACTAGAGGGAAGCAGTAAATTTAACCCAACAGGAACCGACAACAACAACTTTACAATACTTCCCAAAATATAAACAAATAGGTCCCCAAAAAGTGTTTACCACGGTGAAAACACGTGGAAGTACTACCAATACAAACGGTTCGCTTATGAAGCAGCTTTCAGTCTTTATATGGCAACAACTGGAACTTAACTACGTACAATACATATTAACGACTGCAAATCGGTTACATGTTGGGTTTTCTACACGCATTTAAGCATAAACAGATTCAGATTGCTGAAAAAATAAGCATACACTGACCATATTGCCCAGCCTGTTTTTCTGAGCCGTGGCATGCTCGTGATTGTGCCAAAATAGCGGACCTAAGGTTTAAATTCACGTGCAATGCTTTCATTGTTGAGAGAATTTGGAAAGCCTATATCTACCATGGAAGCCTGACATTATTGTTGAACAGTATCCGAGTTGAATTTCTGGATTTGCATTTTACTCAAAATAAGCATATGATAAGATATTTTGAGCCTGAAATGGAGCCTTGCTTAAGCGTACCCGAGCCTGTACCCGTACCCGAGCCTGTACCCGTACCCGAGCCTGTCTCTGAAAAATCATATGCTTATAAAACAATACAACAAAAAAGATGTAATACAACAAGAACAGTAGTTTCATATAAATGGAAATAAACAAATCGGTGCCTCGCCGATTACTAACCATATCTGTCTCTTAACCGAGTTGGGTGAAGGAAAAACACTAAGTCTCGCTTTGTCATCTGGAAAGAAAAAGATAGAAAATGCAGTGCTTTTCAGAAGGAGACGTAGGTAATAGAGCATCGAATACAAACAAATGAAAGACCTTGAATTGTCAATCAAAATCCACGGATGTAAAAAATCGATTGAAATTAATTGGGGCACGATGATCAATAAGTCGGTATATAAAATTCAGTTGATCATTGTATTCGAATTCTTTAAGTAAGTTAGAATTAGTGAAACTTTAAGAACTGCAAACAAAATTAATGAGATAACGGGAAGGATACTATGGACCCGTACGCCACCATATTAGGAGTGAGGGATAGGGCCATTGCATTGCCACATGTGGACATAGTATTTTGTGTCTATTTTTCTACTTGAATCTTGCCTATGGTATAATGTACTTTTCATCCCCAATATCAAGTTTACATGTACTGTATTAATAAGAGGGAAATAATCCGGGCTAGCGCCTGCATCAAGGACCGCCTACACCAAAGGGCCATGCATCCATATAATTTCATGGAACGGAAAGCTGAAAAGCTCTGGAAGCTATAGTATCTATCTTCTTCAATTTTGTAATGATTACAATCTCTCAATCAAACACCCATGATGAGCAGTGGGCCCTACATTGAAACTACCCTAAATAAACAGAAAAACCACCAAGCAGGCTAACTAATAAATAAAGGGCGGATGGGGCGTCCAAGGGCGACGCCCCTCCATTTAGACCACCGGGCAGTGAAGCAAGCATGTTCAACCACTCTCGCTGATTGTGGAAAGAATCTGTCATTGGCGAGAACAGATACTACATCCATTCCTTGCCAAAAGACCGAGAAGCGAATGTGCAATGATTCCACCCCTACAAATAGTAAGAGCATTCCTACAGACTTATAAACATAATAATGAAGGCACAGGAGGATAAATGACTACTGTTTTACTTGAAACTGCTCCTGTTAGCCTAAATTCTTGAGGGTTCATTTACTTGTTGATGATAAAGGAGAACGAAATTAGTATATGTAGGGAGCCAAGTAAAGTACAATATGGAGTGAATTTCGGTTCAAGGTCAGAGCAGAATAAACTTTCTGGGAGTTGTTTACCTGGATTGATGCAATGCTCAATGAACGTGCTTCTCTTCTGGCCAGAAAAGAAATTCATATGTGCGATAAACACTTTCGAGTGTGAATGGGTGGCATCTCAAGGGGGCAACTGACCAGTAGCACCTCAGTCCGTCTTCCCAGGCGTAACAAAATCTTGTCTGAAGCAGACCGTCACACCATCACCTCTTTATATCTTGCAGTCTCTCAATCAAAGACCCATGAGCAGTGGCCTGACATTGAAACTACTCTAAATAAACAGAGAATGGCAGCCCGGAAACAACGGTCTGAAGAGATGGACACAATTTCGGACTATTTGTCATTTTGGAGCGGTGTTTAAGACAAATATGGAGAATATAAGACTGCCGTGGATGGCATCAACTTTTTTGTCTCAAAAACTGATGTCGGTGTTCGATGATTGTTTTTTTTATGCTCTCTCTTGACATGTTTCTCCTTTTCTGCCATTATCCCTTAGAATTCTCCCATATTTCACAGGCATACATTCAGTTAAAGAGGTCACTGATTTGATAATACTCGTGCACCAGCTTCAATTAATTGTGTGCGGAAATGTGAAAAATATGTGCACATTTATCTCTGATGATGCAAATATTTCCACACCTCTTTCAACTGATTCCCCGTTTTAGCCCCAATTCCAATTTCATTTGGCACATTGTCGGCGTAAACATGTTTGAGGTGATCATTTGTAACTTCTGACCGACTTTTAAGAAACTTTCTGTTGAGTACATGTCCAGATACAACATGAGTTACATTATTTCGAATGGACTCAACTTCTAGGACCCGAGCATGGAGTTTCCAGTCCTTTCACTTAAGATGTCTATGCTTAGAGCTCATACGTTCGTTTGTTACTAAGGAGAAAATCTTTTAGATAAACTGGTGATAGTGAGTTGCAACTAGGAGGAAGACAGGTGCCAGAAGGTAGTAAAATTCTGGTAAAGATGGTTCTAATGATCCTCTCGTACCCTATCGAAATTCGTTTTGTCAGCCTTATACCCAACGAATGGTGCCATCATCTATACATTATTTAAAAGATGACAGTAACCCGACTACTTCTACCTCCCTACTCCTACCTAACTACCTCTCTACCCCTGTCTAACTACTTCTATCTCTCTACTCCTACCTAAGTACTACACTACCCCTATCTAACTACTTCTACCTCCCTACTCCTACCTAAGTACTACACTACCTCTCTACCCCTGTCTAACTACTTCTACCTCCCTACTCCTATCTCTCTACTTCTACACTACCTTTCTACCCCTATCTAACTACTTCTACACTACCTCCCTACTCCCACCTAACTACTACACTACCTATCTACCCCTACTTAACTACTCTACACTCCCTCTTCACCCTTTCCACACTACCTGTCTAACTCTACCTAACCACGTCTATACTACCTAACTACTACCACATCATGCCTACCCCTACGTAACTACTATCTACACTGCACACAACCAAACTACTTCTATACCAGATTTCTGTACTTCTTCTTGCGTTTTGCCCTAATTACCACTATGCCTAACTAATCTATGCCACTTCTTCAAAGTTATTCGACTAAAGTATGTTATTAATTTGTCATTCATCTATTATTTGCATGCTTTGGTTCCGGCTACTACCCACAAATTTTAAGTTTGCCTATTTTTAAATGTCCACAAGCATCAGTTTTGTAACTCAGAGAGCTTGAAGCCCCGAATCCAGTGTCAAACAAGTTTTAACAGCCGCAAGTTAATCAATGTTGATAAGGTCCCTCAATCGCCAGATCTCGGCAAATTTGGATTTTTAAAATAATTTTGAATATTATCCAAAAATTGCAAAAACTATTGATGCCAAATACAAAATCAAGCGCTGATATCATATAACACTGACGCTTGTACGTTAATAAGTAATAATAAGATAGCGCGGAGTGGAATTAAGAAAAGGGCAAACTGAGGATGGGTGTAGAAGAAGCAAGAGCAAAAACAACCGCCGAACCTAAGCGCCAAACTTTCCTGATGCTTCAAAGGTGCAAGATACCTGTTTTCTCAACACAGTTGAGCTCCCACCCTGGGAGAAATATGCACAATGTATTGATAGCTGATTTACAGCACACTCCCAAAAGGAAAGCGTCATCTTTACCGACTGATCTGGGTGATATTGTTATTACAATTACTGTTTTGTTCTACACCAGCTGGGATTTCTCTTCTTTCATTGATCAGTCCATTTGCCCTAATACAAAAATTTGAGCGAGGGTACTTTTTACCCTCTAGTACCAAAAGTGGTACTTTGCGTTGATATTTTACCGACTCAAATTTTTCACCCGACTGGCTTGAAACACATAGGTAGGGCTGTCTTCCCTCCACCCGTACGTGACACCTATGTCGACAACTATAGTGTATGATACCAGTTCACCCCTTGCAATCGAGTACATGACCACTAGTTGGGTATCAGAAGGTTTTTCTATTCGAAAAGCCATTAAAGGGTAATTTTTTTTACTTAATTAAATAACAGGCAATCAGACTTTCAAGTCAGAACCAAGCAAATTTTGAATTGACAGATCTTTATTAGAACTAAGCAATCAATAGTTTAAACAAAGAAAGTTTTCAAAAAGTCATCAAGCCCTATTCAAAAAAAGTATTGGGTATCGTCCAATAGACGTAAATCAGAAGATTTTCCGGTCTTGAGAGACTTTACTTGAACGGACAACGTGACTTTTTACGAAAGAATGCGCAAAACGCGTGGCATTACTTCCTCTGCAACCGGGAAGCTCAATATCTAGTTTTTATATACTTCTAAATTTAATAGACTATCTCGGAATTTTAAATTAATAGCAATTTAGTCCTCAATGGAGCGAAATCGTAGTTTAGTGCCACAAATTGGCAGAAAACGCTACTTTCTCGTTGCAGAATCTTTTTGATCACTTTGAAAGGGCTTTAGATCATTTTATTTCCGTTCAAAGAAGCCCTCTTCCGATATCCGAGGCCGTCGGTTTGATACAATTGCCCCAGGGAAAAAAAATAAATAAGCACGCATCCTAGATCTTTCATCTGGAAAAAAAATTCTACGTTTTTGTAGATTAGAGCTTGAAACCACCATAGTAGGGCTTTCTAATATTCTGGGATTTTCATTAATATTTTGTGCCTTTTATGGAGGTCTCTCCGAAGTTCTCGACAATCAGGCAAATTTTCTTTGAACCTCGGCTTTGCGAGCATGTGCAATCGAATTCGAGGTCCCTCCATAATATGGCAATACAACAAGGCAGGTCGGCATAAGATCATAATATATCATAGTTGCCCCCCCCCCACCTCCCGTTTTCGGCGGAGGTAAAGACAGTGGACCATAACAAAGATTACTATTACTATTACATTTGAAAATTTGAAACAAGTTTAACATTGACTTACCATTGCTCTGCACGTTCTGCTATGTATCTTATAAAATAATTGAAAGTTACGATATAAAAATCCAATATTTCTGTCTCAAAAAAACACAAATCGCTCCTAAATGATGATTCACGAGAAATTATCAATGGGCTTCAACAGAGCGGCAGATGACGAAGAAGAAGAGCTCGAAACGTTCGATTTTTCATGAGAACCCACGTCTTACATTGAAATCTTACGGTATGTTGAAAACAATTAATGTTCTCATTTTCGTCTGTCATCTAATTCTAGTAAGACATGCAAATTACCTTTCAGTGTTTATTCATTTATTCTTATTTTTTGAACTTATTTTCTATCATTTACAAAATTGTCCGAAAGGACTCAAGCCACTGCTTCTCTTGACTTGCAAACTACAATCAACGGGGGTCGCATCGGGTATCGAAGTCATTCCCGCTCGGTGTTGCTATTCTGGCTCCAGTCTTCGTTGTCTACCATTTACGAGCGATTTGTGTTTCTTGGCGAGAGAATTTTGGTCTTTTAAAAGACATTTGGGCATCACCTTGTACCAAAACTGGAAGAACGTAAGGAGTATGGGTAAGTTAATAGTTTATTTGCACTTTTTGCATTCTAATATTTAAATGTCATGACTTAATTGAACTAATTCGGGTTTGGCTTCTACAAGATAGTTCTACCCGAAAAGTTGGTTTGTGGTACAAAACTTAAATATTGCGTTGAGTAACGGATTCATTTTTCTAAATGTTTTCGCCATACACTGATCACAGCAATCGTATGGAATGAATTTAGAAAGCTGTTACGATGAATTTATAGGAAACGAGAAGATCCTAGAAAATAACGGTCACGAGAGCGACACGTTTTTAATGTTTAGTGGCTAAAATGTAAGTTGAGCCGCCCATTTTTTTACTCCGCCGCCCCTGCCTTGCTTTTTAAAAGGCTCACCGATTTTCTAGAGGGCATTACACAAAAGTTACGTTAATTGGTCTACAGGCTGGCCCGTACACCTTAAATTTATGAAGCATGCCCGAAAATATACTCATAGGTATTAAGCATGCGCTACAGTGACTAGGTACGGCACTGATTCAGATTGCCTTCCTTCGGTGCTGTGTTGCAATTCATTTTTGCTTTATCGTATATTTGCATCCCATGTATTTTTTGGCAACTTGCCTCTGCAGGCCACCAGTATTGTTTGCAGTGCATGCAAATGTTTTATGTGGTTTGTTGCATGGTTTCTCATGAAAAGCTTTCCAGTGTTTGTTGCTTCATTGATGTGATAAAAGCAAAAAGAAAATTCGCCACATGATATGGAAGACAACTCAGGTGCTTGTGATATGCAGGCTTTGTTTTTTTTATAATCATGTGTATTCCTTGAACTCAGATCTAGTTTTTGTTTCTAATTAACTATCTGAATCGTTCACATAGTATTTAGATAAAATTCATGCTGATTAGGAGTTTGTACCGATAATGTATATGACTGATATGGTGGTTTTCCTTTCCTTGACTTTGCACGGCATGAATAAAACCTGCCCGGCGAAGCCAGAAACACAAATTGAGCAGAAAAATTACTGTGTGCGCACAGATGAAATTGGAATAGTTCCTAGCAATCGTAGAATGGGACCTGACCTTAAAACCAAATGATCCAAAAATTCAGAATTTGTATGCGTTGGCGTCGATTGGGTCACATGTGACCCAAATATTATCTCTGAAACGGCTGGGTCGATTTTCCTCAAATAAAAACTGATTAACATTATTTCATCTGAATTGCAACATATGAAAAAATCATGTCTTTTGATCAAACAGAAACCTTCTGGGCTTGAAAGGGTTAACTGAAAATAATTTTCCATTTTGAATCAAAGATCATAAACTGGAGAAAAAGAAGACTCTTTATTTGAAGACGCTAAAGCTCAAGAAAATGGGGGCCTGGACTTCAAATCAGAGTTTCATGCGTTTGATTCCTGCTTGGATATTTTTTTTCAGTCATGGTTTTGTCCCTTGTACATGACTATTTTTCAGATAATTCACTACCTTTGTAAATGCGATGCGCAAGCACTTATTTTCAAACTTATGAAGTATTTTGATTCAAAAGGGAATAGAGGTCATGCAGTCCATGGCTTGCAACTAAATCCTTAGTAGATCACTAGATCCATACCCCAACCAGTGAAATAATATCGTCAAAATCCTGAGGGGTGGCAAAGTTGGAGCCAAATTTCCCAAATCAAGTAAAAATGACACAGAAAACTGAAAAATTAGCCATATTAAAAAGGTAAAGATGTACTGAAGAAAACTGACCTGTTTCTCTGGACGCTTAAATTATGCAGGCTTATCTTAGTTTTGACAATATTTTTGGAGAAGCTAAACTTCAGCTGAGGGAAAGCACACTGTATCTGTTGCAAGAAAGACTTAAGATGATCTCAGGGTAAGGCAGCGTTGTGGAAGCATGACACAACATCGGCACACCTAACTAGTGAGAAAGCCCAGATCTTAACACAAAGAATGTTATCTGTGAGATCTCACTTCCAACACAAATCAGTTGAAAATCGTTTGTTGGAGATTGAGAGTAAAATTGTATGCCTCCTTGTGGAAACTGATTTGCCTTACAGCCTATGAGACGATTTCACGAAGTTAGCAAAGTCATTACCAAGGCCAAGCCTACTCAGTAGACTTGCTGTGGGAAAACAAAAGTGACAAACGTGGTGCGTCATGCACTTTGGCCACTTTTCAGGGAAGACCTAGTGGGCATGTTAAAACAGTACTGCTTTTCTATAGTGGTGGATGAAACAACGGACATGTCTGCTGATAGATAGCTGGCGATTTATGTCAATTTTGCCGATGGTAGTTCAGAGATGAAAGTTGATATGCTCGATATATTCTTTTTCCCAGACAGTACTGCAGACGGGATATTTGACAAACTAAGGTCAATGTTTGCATGCACTGGATAAGGAAAGCGTTGACTTACAGAACTGGGTCGGGTTTTGTGTCATAAACGTACTATCTACCTCACAATAACAACAGTTTACGAGGTGCTAAACTTTGCAATGGTATATAATCATTTTAACATCTCGTGTATTACTACTTATGACACCAGGGTATTAAAAGTGTAAACCTTGTTGGTCGGTAAGACTTTTCATGTGCTTACCCTTAAGAGCAATAAGGCTATGTTCCCCCCTTGTCGACCCGAGGTATATTCCTTGTAACCAAAATCAACGCTGAAAGAATTGCCACCTCAGTATGAAGAAATATATTAACCCCATTGGAGTAATTATGAGAAAGATCAGTCTCCACACTCTCTGTATGGCATTTGTATCACTAGTGTGTTGCCAATTTCTTTAGTATCATTACAAACTGGAACTACGAAAATGCGATTCTTCATCCATCTTATAGGGTTTGAACTTAAAATCTCTTCCATGAAAGCTTGATATCTACATATGATCTGACATTACATAAGTTTGGAATTTGTATCCCACATTCCTCCTCCCCTTACACTTACATAGCACCGAACTGTTTCCGTCTAAAATTTCATTCCACTACCTAATAAAGACTCTCAGATACCAATATCCCTATATGGTCTTACCACTCCGTCCAGTATAACAGCATCTACTAGTGACGCATCGCTTTTGAAGCAGTTTATCACAAATGATATGAACACGCGTATTTTCTTGTGATAAATATACTATATCAATCCAAATTAACGAGGGGAAGTCAATCCCAAACAAATGCCCATTACGGAAACAAGGTATTTACGAACCATTTTAATGCTGAAGACGCCATCTTAAACTACAAGGAGGGTGGGGGAGGGGGGCTCCATTTATCAAGCGTATAAATATAGCTTTTGATATCTTCATATATCAGTTCGAAAATCCTTTCATCTCGATGATAATCTTTTTGTATTTTTTCATATTCTATTTACATATGCGATAACTTGCTTTTTTATATTTATTCAAAAACACATAAATACATACTCTTTAGTACATGGGCACTTATTTGGAATCTCTACCTGACTACCAAAGTTACTGTTCCATCAAAGGTGAATGTTACTACTGCAGCGGCATTAAGAATGCACTGTGCTAAGCATGTTGTTGCCATCATGTAATTATTGTCATGATTGCCTAACAAGCGTTTCCGGTTTAGAAGCGTATAACACTCCGTTGTTTTTTAACTATTTAGGTCTCAGTACAGTAAGTAAAGGTTACAAAATGAAAGTATGGTAGTATGATTATTACTTGGCACTTTAACTTTGGTTATGACAGTAGATGAATCAGTCTCTATCAAAGCTGGTTCACCAACCTACCTACGGTCTGCCACATTTCTGTCATCTCGAACGATGCATCTTTCACGGCAGCACAGGCGGACATAGGAAACAATAGCACATACGAAAAAGAAGAAGAAATTGTAAGAATTTCCTAGAAGAAGTTTTAAGGAATTCTTCATCGGTACACATTATCCATATTAGATTACAAAGTCTCTGCCTTACTTTAGATTACAGCGTAGATGATTTGGGGAAGTTAAACTATCCAAGGCTTTTCATGCTAGCAACTTATGCTTACAGATCTCCAGGTTTCTACGAAAATTTGAGCTCTTTTATTCGTATTACAATAAAATAGTAGTTCAGCTTGACAGAAGGAGATATTTCAACTTGACGGAAAAAGCTTAGTATGGACATTAACAATCGACTGATATGCGTTAAAGGGTAGACGTGGTGTTTGTTTAGAAACTCAAATTGCCCCAGGAGTGGAGATATTCCGAATCACCATTTCTGTTGCTTGATATTTAGTTGCTGTCACCTGCAGACTCAATGATGTTGGTTTATTTGAGGACCCCTTGCAGCCCTTCAGAAATCTAAGCAAAGATGTCTCTCTTCTCCCTTTCTATACATGCTCATAAGTTTGTGTTGACGCGAAAAAACACAAGGTAACTCCTCATGGATAGTAGATACATAGCAAGCCTGTGGTCATTTTCCCTGAAGTGCTGACTAGTTAAAACACAATTTAAAACTTGCAAATAACTCATTAAAAGTTACAGAGCTGTGTTTTTCTGAATCGCTGACTTTAAAGTCATTAGTCACTTGGTATTGTTATTTTTACTGAACATGCAATCCTGTTATAACCACGTGACTACCAATACTAACATACATATAGCACTTCCCTATGGATTTACGTAACAAGTTTTGGCGTTGGTTTTTGCTTATGTTTCGTTAAATTTGAGGTGATGCCGATCCGTGATTTTGAGTGAAAATTATAAAATGGTAAGGTATTCGACATTTGTCTCATAATGTCTGAGGCCCTGTGCTTAAAGTAGGCGATGCATTTGGACATCTCGTGAAGTAATGTTCAAGCGGATTTTGATTATGAATATCTAATTCTGATGTTGCCAGAGTAGCCTCAGGTTTGTATACAAATTTCAAAATTGTCGTAGTTACTAAAGTACTCCTGCCAGTTAACGATTAGTATTGTTGAAGTGGAAAAACATTCCACGGGTGATTTCCTTAGGAATCAGCTCTTTTCAGAGTCAAATTCGAGTTTCTAGGTTTTTGTGTTTGTTCGTCTTTTTTATAATTCAAAGCATTCATACTTTGAACCACCTGTTTAGTAGCTTAAAAATGTCTGTCGTAAATAAGTAATATGTCGTAGAATGCACTATATGGGCTCTATATCTTTAGGCTAGGCAAGAAAGATGATTTTCTTTAATAGTAATGTTGAAAATTATGGATACTTCCAATAATCATTTTAACGTAGCTTAAGAATTTCAGTATAGAGATTTGTAGCTTAACTAGTGTATTTCTGCTTATGAATTTTTCAATTGTAAGGCAGTCAGAGTTTCTTTAGATTTTTCTATAAATTGTACATTTTGTCATGGTTACTTGAGTAGTGCTACATATCAACTCCCAGGACTATTGGAGAGGAAAACCATACTGTGAGGGATGTACTCATGAGACATCTCTTGTAAAGAGGGATTAGTTTGAGTATCCAGGGGTTCATGGTCGTCTTTTTTATTACGTTTAGAAAAGAGTTTTGAATTTTTACGAAATTCTGCGTAAAAATTTGGGAGTTAAGTGTCGCAAGCAAGAGATAAGTGTGCAAATGTTTGGAATAATTTGAATATTCATAGAATTAAACTTTTAATTGGATCTCATATAACTACGGACACATACCACCACTTATTACAATGTCTTTACATGTAATTCTTGTCAACCGCTTCACTCGATGAAGGAGGGCACCACCATCTAATACAAACTTTGTGTTTGCCTCCAGCTTGCTCACAGAAATTGCAGTGGTCAGAAGGTGTTTTAACGTAGCTTTGTCTGTCTTCCTCATTTGAAAGTTATTGAAAATTGAGGTTGGAAACAGCGTCAGTTCAAACTTGAAGAAAGGTTTTATGTCATCTTTCCTCTCGAGCAAAATGAAAACCCTTGCAAACAGAGCATTCGGGTCAACATTAACGTTCTGTCTCTCTATCTTCATACATTTGTCCAACTGACTGAGTCTGTGAACCGGTGCGTTTCTTTTCGGTGAAGTTTCCAAAACATTGACATTGTTAAGCTGTCTCTGTATGGAATTACCAATCTTCTCAACATCATCACACTTTATACCATCTCCGTTGGAAGCTATCAATCCGGATGATACTGAGCGTAACTCTGGCTTACTTGGGTCAAGAGGATTGCGTTGCGAGATCTAACTATAGACCTTTTTTATGCCAATGAAGTCTTACTTTTGGCGAGTACTAGTCATGTCTACATGCTCCTCACTTGTTCTGTGTGCAATACCTGTCACTGAAGTCATAGCATAATGTACCCGTGCACGTGTGTGCATGCTTTATACCCACATTAATCAGAATGACTCTGTAAACCCTCGTCCTCTCGTTACTCTCCCTTTGCTCTTTATGGACCTCATCACCTGTTCAATGATGAGATCAGTTGGTAGTCCAGCAGAGTAACGTTCACTGCGTCTAACACAGTGAAATCCATGCTCTGAGAACCGCTGATACAAGCATAAAAAATTTTCAGGCACTTCAAGGATCCATTGCAAATATAATCGATTACTTTTGGCATAGTTAAAATGCCCTGTTGCTGCAAATAGATTCAGCATACGTCACAAGATGCAAATTTCAGTCTCCAGTTTTCTCGGCACACATAAATAGTTTGATTGTTGCAATGTAATCAATATAAACCAACCATAGTTTTTCTGCTCTTGATTTTGACTTCTTGATTCATCAAATTTTGAGGTATTTTTCAGACTGTTACGTAACGGTGATGGGTGGGATTATGCTATCCGCTACGGTGCGTTACAGATGGGTGAGTGGGGCTGAAAAAAGCTCCTAGGCCATAGTGCAATAGTGAAATAGCATATGCGAGAGAAAGCAATGAGATAGGTGGGCCTAAGCAAGTATCCTACGTTGTCTATGGAATCTGTTTTATAAGCAATGCTCTGCTAACGCATTTTTATTACCACTCTATATCATTAGGTAAACGGTATTTGCAGAGTTACAATTAAAAAATGGAGGCATCAAGAAAATGTAGTCCAGTATCAACGTACCTATAGCACTCAGATGAAAACATAGGATAGAACATTCAAATTTGAAGTCCTACTAAGTGTTTGGTGCTAGAGATAGGAGAACCGTTTTGATCAGCAAACTCTGGTTAAGTTGAGAGAGATACAGACTCAAATTTTACCCCGAAGAGACAAAACATGGGACGTTAAGCTTGAGCTGATTCCACTTCAAGAGTTGACCTTTACTGCGCGATGTTCTAGAGGCCTAATGCCTACTCGTGTTTTCATCAGCAACGCGGTTACTGAGGTGTGAAGCCTCGATTTTGTCCAAATCCAAACAACAAGCTAAGCAACTCGAGGCTTTAAAATACAGGAGAGAAAATTTTTAAAACGCGTGAAAGACAAATCAAGAAACTTTTTTGAGTAATAATTGATCACAAACATTTCAAACAGTTAACAATGTGTCAAGAAAAGAGATCAATGATTCAACCATCATTCGGTATTTCATCGTTTACAGCAAGCTCGCATCTCTCATATCTTCGTCTCGTTCAAAGTTGTCATAAATTATTGCATTCTCGACATCGCCATGGGCATCTGGTGGAGTTGGTGCAATTGGGAGAGTTGTTGCAGGATCAAGAACAATGGGAGATGGAACGACATATCTAAGCAACTACTCAAGCAACTAATTAAGCAACTCCAGGCCTGATTTTGGAAAATTGCTAAGCAACTCCAGGCCTGACCCCTAAAATGGAGTTGCTTATAAAAAGAGAACGTGTAAATACGTTTTAGGATTAGTCCATGACGTTCTTGGTCTTCCTCTAGATCTTCCCCCCTCTATTCTACCCTCAATCAACACTCTCTGGATGTTTACACTTTTTATAATATGTCCATAATATGTTGTACACATTTCCCAGTTAATACGAATGTAGTTTGTAAGACTGATCAGGGCCACAGTCACCAAAAATCAAGAAAATTACCAAGTATATAGCTAAGCCTAAAAAGCGTGTTCCTAGTTAAGCACGTGAGGGGAAGATGCTAAGCATTAACTGAGTATTTATGATTGTGATTGTGTTTGTCTTATATTATTATAACTTTTTGTATAAGTTGAAAATAAGAAATAAATGTTGACGTTTAAAATTATTATTATTATTATTATTATTATTATTATTATTACAATTGTTTTTGTTGTTCTTTAAATAATTGTTGATGTTGTTTTTATATCTCCGGGATAAATGTCTATCATAACAGCTTTGGTATGGCTATTTTAAGTGAGTATCAAACTGTTTGTTGGTGTTATGCTTAAGTAAAGAATTGAGTTTATAAAATCATCCTTATTATTATTACTATTACTATTATCATCTTCCTGTCTCTGGTATGATGTTTATTATATCTTACTTACTTTGATGTTAAATAAACGTTTGCATTTAGTATTATTGTTTTACCTCTTTAAAATAATTTTTACTTATGGCTAATATACCTTTTTAATCGTCGAAAGTAATAAATATAATTAAAGGACTCACAATATAAGTGCAATTTGCTACAAGGAGTGGCAAAAAGAGAGTACCGTATTTCCTCTAACTATAGACCCGTCTATAATTAATTGAGGGCACCAAAAGGGGAGTCTATAATTAGAGGGTGTCTATAATTTCCAGAACAAAGTTTTCAAAAAAACCCAGAGCATATAGAGTTTCAAGTAAAACTGCGAAAGTACATTTATACATTGACTAAACAATGATTGTCGGGGACTGTCCCGAGAATACAAAATCCACACCTGCCGCTTCCATATAGATATAGAAGGGGTCTGTAATTAAATGAAGGCACCAAAAAGGGGGTCTTTAATTAGAGGGGGTCTAAAAAACCGACCTCAGAAAAAATCCCCAGGAAGAAAGAATTTAGCTACATTGTAATTTTAAACAATACTGGTCCATGAACTTGTAGCTGTGATTGTTTTGATGAAAAATAGTGTGTATTTAGAATAAAGTGTTCATGGAAAGTCCTTGAAATTTTGTATTTGTCTTAGAAACGTGATGTTAGAAGCAAGGTAATGAATTTGATGAAATGTAGTAATGTGGAAGCCAAAGCATGCTCACATGCAACCTCATCTGACACAACCATGAAGAGGTTTAACCCTCCCATAACCCTCCATTCCTGAAAGCCGAAATATGTACCCTTAAAAATTCCACCCTCTGTAAACTGTATAGAGTATTTTGTTTAATCCAAAAATAGCTTTACATTTCAAGATCTAAAATAGATGTATCACATATTAAAAAATTTAGATAGTTCTGTCTGTCGTTGCTAAATAATTATTTTCTAAAAATTGGTGAAAATATACGTCTAGAAATGAACCAGTAGAAAGAAATGATAACAAAGCATACCTTTCTCACATGATTCATGTCTTCTTGAGGATTCTGTTGTAATTGAAAAGGTGTTTGTCCATTGCTGTTTTCCCATTGCTGTCGACATTGGGTTGAAAATCTTTAGGTTTTTACTCATATATATAAATCCCTTGTTTTCCTGTCTTAACCTTTGCTTACTGTCAAATTTCAAGAGCTTAAATATATATGGCCATCCTGTTACAGTCAATGCTGTTATGAAATTATAAAAGTATAAACTATGATTGTTTTGGGGACATATAATATATATATATATATATATATATATATATATTATATCAAGGAAAACATTAATAAATATAACAGCGTTTGTCTCTACTGGTTTCTCTCCTTCAAGGGAGTTCTTCAGGAATGAATAAAAGCGTTGTTTACAATCAATTTCTGGACCTTCCGAATTCAACGTTCGACGCAACTATCAATGTTCGACGCAACTATCAATGTTCTATTGCTATTTACAATTATGCATTCTCTAATTGTGCATTCTACAAATTCTTAATACAGTTTACATTCTTAATTCTCTTACATAAAATTCTTAGCCACCTTATAGTAACTGCAAATAAAAGTGTACATTCAGGAGGAACTATAAGAAGAAGAGACTACAACCAGTAGGGACTACAACAAGGAGGGACTACAACACGAAGAGACTACAACAAGGAGGGTCTACAACAAGGAGGGACTATAACAAGGAGGAACTACAACAAGTAGGGAATACAACAAGGAGGGACTACAACCAGGAGGGACTACAACAAGGAGGGACCCAGTCTATATAAAAGAGTAACGTACAGACAAACGGTGTAGCTGCTCTCCAACACCGAAGGGGCATTTTTTTAGTTGTCACCATGTTGCAAAGTCGTTGAAACTAAAGTAAATGGCCTGATCGAGGGCTAGATTACAGTGCACTTACCACTTATCACCAAAAGCGTGGCTGGATTGAATTAATGCTCCAACATCTGATTTCAAGGACATAGGATCAAAGATCAGTTATACTTTTACTCCGGATCTTAATACGACGAGTTTGTCTAAAAGCTCAAATTTTCTTGAGTTGCCATACTCAATACAACTCCCTTTTGCTGAACGACTATCCGTTGACATTCTTCCTTCTCCTCCTCTTTCTAGGTGTTATATTGATAAACGCCAGTCACAAAACATTTTTAATAATAAATTGCCGGACTTCTGCATACATAGAGGCAAATGTAGTTATGTGGGGATCCACCTTTAACTCAATTCTATTAAATGTAAGAAAGCACAAGGGGTCTAATGATGACAATCTAAGATATCATTAAGGTAAGAAAGAAAATTCATTTCCTGGGTATTGCCAGGTTGAGGCACCCACAAACTTTCCGGAACTTTTGTTAAACTTACAACAACCAAGAACGTTATTGAAAAATGTACAAACAATAACGAAAGAGTAGTAAACGACATTCGAGCACTTAATCCTACCTAGAGGGGCTTTTTTATCATTTTTAAGAGATAAATGCCCCAATACAGGTTTAAACGTTAAACTCAAACGGTAAACCTATTACTTATATTTCAGTTACTGGAGTCTTACATTGTCTTACTAGTAAATACTGGAAACCATTGATTTTATTGTACATAGATTTTTTATTTAAGGACTAGGTTTTCAACTGTTCAGTGCCTGATGAAGGAAACTAGTTTCATGTTTCCAATCATCAGGCAACTGCCATAATATTTAACATACTCTAAGTTATATATTCATCTATTGTTAAAATTTTGTGCTAACAATTTAGTCCGATAAAGGCTGGTTTGCTTACACCTTGATTTAACCCAGTTGCAGCCTGGCATGATCCTTAATAATAGTATACCTACAGTGGCTACTACATGACATTATTATTGGTACACAAAGAAAATATTACCTGGAGAACATACATTCTTGAACTTCCTCCAAATTTTATCACAAACCCAACTCTCAGTCTAAAATACTTCCTAGGTTTGATCTGTACTTTATTAACAAATGTTCCATGTGTACTTTCCAAATCATAAATGTAAAAGCCATGAGTGTCATCGGATGTGCCTTTGTATTGTATAATTGCATGGTACCTGGATGAAGATGGGTGCTCAAGTTTTATATCACAATTTTCCAGACGACCTGCAATAAAAAACGACTTATTGTCGAGATCAACAGTCTTTACCACACACCCACCCTTAATAACTTCCAGGAAGTGATGTTCTTCACATTTGGCTCCCCAAGAGGGTTCAGAATACGGAACCTCCGGTAATTTTTGCTCCTCGGTTTTCTTGTCTATTAAGTCTGGCTTGGATTTTTGTTTACTATTACTGTCAGCGTGCCTTGAATCGACTTTCTTTTGACGTTTATCTACTGAACTAGAAACTGGTTTGTCCACGTCCATAGCTACAATCGTCGCGTCGTTCACGCTACTTTCGTCTTCTTTCCTTTGACCTCCATTAACTTTGCTTGTTGTGTGGCACAGTGTACTCTCAGAGTGTGACTGAACTGGCTTTCTACTTGGAGTTATTGGCATTGCCATTGGTAACTTGAAGACCTCTGTCGGGCCCGTCGCAGAGGCTGGAGTATCAACAATTCCTGCATCTTCTTTCCCGTTCTTAGGATCTTCTTCTCCTTTATCATTCATTTGGTTGGCTTCCATGATAAGCTGTCGTAGGTTAAGTACAAGAAAGGAGTGGAACTAGTTCAACACTTGATCGAATATTATTATGCACAGTTACAGTAAGTTCTGCTTTTGTAAACCATCTTTCCATTTGTTAAGACGCTGCCAAACAAGGAGGCTGTAGGCATGACCATTTCGAATTTTTAGCCATATACACCGAAGTTTGGGCGGTTGAAATTACGACGATGTTGTGTTCCCTATTCTAACTAGTAAGAAAGTATACCACCAAACACTCTATCAGTCGCCATTTCTAGTTGTGTATTTATTTTAAATGCAGTCTATATTGACAGAAACTTTGTTGAAATGTGACCTGGAGGACGAAAGTTTCCCCATCTAAAAGCTATAGCGTTTAAAACAAACCTTTTTTTACTATTTTAGTAATTAAGCATAGTACTAAAAGTGTGGCTTGGGATCACTGTTGCAAAGTTACATTAGGGGATATCGATACCCCCAGAAGAATCATATGTGAAAACTTGCGAATCAGAAGCGGATTACAGCTGTTACACCTGAATTTGTAGCTTATCACATAATCGCCTTCCTTTCCCGGGAGCTGGAAGCCACATTTGCAGATCCTATGAGAATTGAGGTAATAGGACATGGAGATGTCGCTATGCGTAGAAAGCATACCAGTAACTGAGATTAACACTTGTTCCAAAACTATAGGTAAATGATAATGAGGAGTGTTGGAAAGTCTGGCTATAGTCGTTAGGTTAGAATACATATGCCGCCCCACCCAGGTTGTGTGCCTTCGTCGTAGTAATTATTTGTTTATTATAGTTTATTTGTGTTTTCAGGCCTTTGGCTGAGGTTGCCAATGCCCAGATATGTATGATGATGTAGTCTAAATACTGAAAAGACACCTCCTCCCATTTTTAAGTGGAATTCGGTACATTGTGTTTGGAATGAAGCAAATATTGAAATGATATTGAAAAAAATGGTGACTTACTTGTAGTGCATCCGAGGAAGTCTTTTTATAAATAGGTTGTTGTAAAATACAGTTCCCTGTTGACGTCTCCTTTTTCAAAAAATTTTACTGGGAGGTACAATAAATATTAATTCTTCCGCGGTTTTTGTTAGATCATTAGCCACAAAAAATAAAGATGTATCATCTGCAAATATGGATGCACCAACCGCAAACAATTAGACATCACATTTGACATCGTCAACGAAGTCATTAATAAAAAAAGAAAGACCGCGAAATGGAACCCTGTAGTATTCCACAGCAGATTGAACTCCAGTCAGAGATTTGACCGTTCAACACAAAACGATGATGGCCATCAGTTTTTTTAGAAGATTTAGGAGATTTTCAGTGATGCTATCATACTCTAGTTTGTAGAGTAATCCTTCATGCCCAACCCGAACAAGAGCTTTTAAAATATCAAGCAGACCGTCCTAATTTATTTTAAAGTTGTACCTTCAAATGCTTGATGATCAAGAGTGAACTTAAAGATTTAGTCCCCAGGTTGAAACCAGAGTGGTAGGGGACCAAAAAATTGTTTTTTCAGCCATAGCTTTCTCGAATATCTTGCTAAACATTGGTAACGGTGAGATGGGTCTGTGATATGTTTCTATTTGTCTTGCTTTCTTGTCGATAGGGATAATGCTGCCTCATTTGCAAGTTGAGGGATAGACACTAGTCTTCAAGAATGTTTACAAATTGAGCAAGACGGCTCTACGATCGAATTATCTCATAGGTTAACAACTCAAACAAAAAGCGTCGTCACACCATGGACTTCCTTTGAATTAATTTACCTGACTAACAGAAGCAACTTTTCCTGTAAAATACAGACCATGTTTGTAATAGAGAGGAGCATCTGAGAAGAAAAAAGAGTGCTTAAAGACCAAATATTGCAGAACATTATAATTATTTAAGGCTGTTGCCTACTTCATGCTCGCGATGAAAGAGCCATATTTTAGCAACGGTGGCAGGTTTGTGTTATTTTTGTTTAGCAGTCTGATGAAGGCTTGCCAGTAAAACATTTTCGCTTTTGTAGGATCAGCTTATTTGCAGTCTAGATTTCTGTAATAGCTTTCGGATGCATGAAGGACCATCTTAATAGTAAATTATGTACTGCTTTAACTTTCACCCAATCCTCAGCTTTTCGGCATCTGACCTTCCCTCATTTATCACTGCAACTGGGTAAGCGGTTTATCAGATCTACTGGTGCATATCGCAGTGCTATATTTAAGCAACCATCCAAGACCTGGAAGTTGTATTTGGAATATTTTTTACATTATGGTCATAAACTGCTTTTGTAAAAGGAGCTTTTTGAAACTCAAAAGAATAAATAGCGATTTGAGAAACTTTATGTAACGATAAATACATCACTTTTGGGGATTCCTGATTGAGTATCAAATTGTTACCAGGTTGACATTGACAAAATTATTGACGAGTTTGCAAGCTTAAAAAGTTTTGTTAACACATTGATACTTTATAGCCTATGTCACAAAATAATGTACTGATATTATGAAAGTCATATTCAAACAAGATTTTGCTTTCATTGGCATATGTTTATGGCCACTGACCATAAAGTAGCATTGAGAGATGATCCTGCAACCTTCCACCATCTAAAACTATTTGAAATAGGAAATAGTTTACATAGAAAATGGAGGACGTAAGAGAAGAATGCCATGTTCCATCTTTGAAAGGTCCTGGATCTACTGTATTCTATCTAAGTGTTTTTTGTATTGTGTTATATCTATCATGTTATGAATGAAACTTTTTGTTCTAACTTACAAAATGTATATAGTGTCATTCATTCTATTTTGTGTTATACCGTTTCTGTCTATTTTGAGGTATTTGGAATCATTTAACACCCTCAAGTTGTTCCTAGGTGTTATTATAATGTGATTTCTCTTTAAAAAGCTTTTTTTTCCTTTGTTATTAAGTATATTGTTTATTTAGGACACTGTGTCCTTAAATATCGTACCCACTGTTCAAGTTTCTTATACCCTGAGGATGATGTGATAATACATCGAAAGCTTGGCTATCAAACATATCGTTTTATATGTTCAATTTAAATCTTCAAAATGTTTCATCTGCGCATTCTTTGCTGGGCGTTACTATTCGTTACGAAATGAGCTTTTTTTCATTTTTTCTGAGGGTTTAAAAACGCGTGGTTGCCTAGTACAACACTATGGAAAGTAAAGACTGCATTGGTCAAGAAGGCAATAGGTAAAAACACGGATTTTCCCAATTCAGGTAGATCGATCTATGGTAGACCAAGCTATCAAAATCCATTATACATACGACGTACCTCATGCTACCTTGTCTACATAGATCGATCTAGGGGTAGACTGAGGGGTAGAACGTGTTATACATCTGGCCCCAGGAGCAACAGAGTCTTCGCAGAACAGCTGTTCTCACCAGTCCAATTAAGAAAATATACATCGTGTACCGTTCCATCTTTGAGTCAGAACAACGTAAGCATACAAAAAAACCATTTGGGATTAAAATACGCTTCTTTAAAACTTTTCAAGAAACGATCTAAAAGAACTGCCAGCTAAAATTTGATCTGACGAAAATTCCCCTCAAGAATGAGGCCTTAGAATGGAATGAGTGTTCATCTATCAATTTGATGTAAAATATATCTCGCAAAATCTTTGAAATAATTTACAGCTAACACTTATCTTCAGTTCGATTAATTCATTTTACACCGAAAACACACTTTTAGGTCCTCTTTAATGTTAGGAGTGATGCTTCATCATGTACAAAGAATATCGCTTTCCACCGATTCCTCTGTTTCTGTTTAAATGTGCAATAAACTTGAAAATCCACCCTGCACATGAAGGTTACGCAAATGGTAAAAGACATTTGATAGCATAACAAATTTAGCTAGCCGCGAATCACAGCTGGCTAAAATTTTCCATTGTTGACTTCTGACTTCACACATATTGAGGCCCAAACCATTCTTTACAGTAGCTCTATGTATCCCTCCAGCAAATTATGTGGAACAGTATGAACATTTGCTTTGAAGGGACTCCAGCTGCATATTTACTCATCTCTTGTCATGTCCATATTCAGAAAGTACTTTATACGTTCATGACGCATCTTTCGTAAATGCTTGAAAATTTTGGGAGTGCCTTCCTTTTCTTCCAGCATATCCAAACATTGAAAGAGAACCAAATTAATACCCTTGACTTGCTTGATCCAGTGTTCATTTTCTAAAAATTACGGCATTTTTATTAAAACAACAACTCTGAATTTTTCAAGAGAAAACTTTGTTGAAGGCCTATTCTAAATACCTGAGAAACACAAGTATTCGTGACAAATATCGGAACCAACAGTGAAGATGAGAAGTCTCAACGATCGGAGCTGAACCACTTTAAACAGAATACATGTTACTATATGCGTTCTTTAGAACAGTAACATGTGGTTATACTTGTTTTAATGCCATTTTAGCCTTATTTATATATTTAGGACCGTTCTCTATCGTTTTTACATACAAATTTGTTAACAATTTGGAGTTAGGAGTGCAAATATGCCGCCATTAAAATCGATAATTACCCGCTAATTAATGTTAATTAGCTTTTAATTGGCATTAATGAGTTTAAAATGTATTAAGAACTTCATTTTAGATTATTCTACAAAATATTTGTAAAATTCATGGAAAATATCTCGAGTTATAGCCCTTTGAAACTTTTCACTATCTATGGTCAACTTTTTTATCAGAGTCACATAAAAAGGCACAAGGCCGTGGCGGCTAAATGGTCGAACTTGTCTTTTCATAGGGAAGACATAATGCAACTTTTGGCATACGTAACATTGCTTCCCTTTTGTTGGTTTCTGAACTCTCTCCACGGATACAAAGGACATTTTGGCTATGAAAAAACCATCTTATTGCCTTCTTCAATCACTGGAAATATGATTACTCATAGTCTGCCACATTCTCCAGTTGTTGATTTACTATACTTATTTTGAAATCCGGAACATTTGATAATTTTTTTATGATAATACGCCTACTTCATGATACATAATTTATGATTACGTCTACTTTTTGCCCTTTTTTCAACGGCCGAATCTGGTATTTAAGTCAATTTTTATCGAAACAGAAGTTGTAACATTATTACTCATGTACCTTAGATTGTTGTTGATCAATTTTTTTATTTTAAAACCTCTCCATTCTATACCATGAATGTGTCTCGCCATCTTTCAGTAATCCAACATCCATTTTGATGTCGGATCAATGTAGACTTTATTTTACGGAGTTGCTTCTTTGGGACTTAAAAAGGACGTGGTGTCAACTCCGATCTAACTATGGTAATAATAACGTTGGTAATTGGACGTCGCCTGTGCCGAAACGCTGTACTGCAGACACGGCTGTACCGCTGTACTATCCAGGGGCAGACTACAACACTGATCACACACCTGTAGTAAGCACTGTCAAGGTCAAACTGCAAAAACTAACTGCATCTCGTCAGCCAGTAAAGAAGGATCTTCGCGTCTTAAATGATTGCAAACACACAAATTTGCGATACAGAGAACATGTGAAAGAAGAAATTGCTTCGGTGACACCTCTTTGCGACATTGACAGTGGCGAGGAGTTGGACTCACGGGTGTCTTGCTGAGTTCCATGAACGATGTTATTCCACCAGTAGAACGGAAGGCAAGACAAAAGTGGATGACCAATGAAATACTCGCGCTCATGGAACAAAGAAGAAAGGCTTAATTCGGAAGAAAAGAGGAGGAGTATGCAGCCATGAATAGGGAAATTCGGAGCAAATGTCAAGATGAGAAGGAGCGGTACTTAAATGGTAATTGTAATGAGGTAGAACAACTGGAGAAATCGAAACAACGACTGATGTACGAGAAGTGAAGCAAGTGACGAATGTCAGAGCCTGCTGTGCGACCCGCTGTATCGACGCCAGGGATGTAACCATTCTACTAGAAAAAGAGAAAATCCTGAAAAGATGGGAGGAGTATATAGAGGAACTGTTTGCTGATGACAGGGAAGACAACCCGGTGGTTATGAAGAATTAGGAGGACATCCTGTTACCAAGTTACCAAAAGGGAAGGCAGCAGGCCCAGACAATATCTCAGCTGAGTTCATCAAGGCCCTGGACGACCTCGGAGTAGCAATGATGACAAAACTTGTCCATGTTATCTATCAAGAAGGGTGAATACCGAAGGATTTGAGCAAATCAGTGTTTGTAGCGCTCCCCAAAAGGGTAGGTGCCACGAAGTGCGAGATGCACTGCACGATCAGTCTTATGAGCCACATCACAAACCCAACCTGAGAATTTTACTGGAAAGGGTGAAAGGCAGGACGAGTGGGGAAATAGCTGAGGAGCAGTACGGTTTTGAGCGCGATAAGGGAACTAGAAACGCAATCTTTGTCTTGAGGAGAATCTCTCCAAACTTACCCGAAGATTTTATATTTCTATCTTATTTGTTGCTACCACGCTAACAAGGCAGGTGCTACTAATAGGCATTGAGTTCCCTTTTATACTTTGATGCATGACATCAGGGAAACGTACTCCAAGACCTGAAACATTTGATGACGATTTCACAGGCTAAAATCAGATTTGAGGCGGAATAACAAAGCCCTGTTAAGGACGATAGTGGATTTAAACATTTCTTTACAAAGGTCATTGGGTTTGTGGCTGGCGACCTGGACTAAGTTTTCTCTCCTCAAATTATTACTAGTAGTTTCATAAATGATAAATACCAACTCTAGTGATGAAGGGGAATGATGAATAAATTACCTATTCGTCGTTAATCAACTAGAATTTATATGTTTAAAAATTGATATTCAAACAGCTCTTTACGTAAACATCGTTCAGAGTATTATAACATTACTTTTATCTGATGTAATTTCTTTATTTACATGGGGTTGCGCTTTTTAGGTACAGGCGCGTAACAACAGTAGTTGGGGCCCCGAGGACAGTTTCACCATGGGGCCCTCCGGGCAAATTAGTGCAAAACGAGGACCTCCCCTCGCATAGTGAGTGGTTATACAGCTGGGTGTCTGGGGGGCGTTGTAAAGTCTTCCATGGGGATCTGGAAAATTTTGCAATTTTGACTATTTCATAGCCCTGAAACCCCTATTTTGAGCCCTTTTTAGGGCGGTTTCAATCCTTTAAAACATACAGCTTTTAAGAGAAAGTATATACTTTAAGACGTTAGATTGTTCTCGGCCTCCTGAAGATTTTTGATGAATATGAAAAATCGCATTTATGCAGTTTCTTCACAAATCAGCAGATGCAAATGGTGTCCAGAAGTAATTATAGGGACCTGAAAGTAGGAATTCATTACATTTTCTATAAAAAGTTTATCACAAAAGTTTGAATCAAATGTGATATTTTTAAAGATGTCCTAAATTCTGACAAAATAAGTACCCAAAATCAACGACGTAGCCAATGTCAAACATCGAACACAATCAACGAAGGAAACATGGCGAGAGAATAACACCCAAGCCCAAGGAATGTCTGTTGATGCTCTCCAGTCAAACAGCCAAACATCGTATCCATGACGAACAAGGAATTCAATAATGTTCTCTTCGATGGTGTCAATTGCTAACGCCCGTCCTGACATTGCCATGCCGGCCACGACGATGATGGGTCCTCGAGATCCACCTTCATAGCGCGTTAACCGCAATTCAACCTAGCAAGCAGAATGAAGACAACACAATTAACAACACCAATGATAAACTAAATAAATGCATCCCTAATTAGTGATCTAGGGATACTGAAGAGGAACTATTTTGCAAATAAGAAACGCTAGAAAATCATAACGAATTGTGACAACGGGTGCAATAAAAGTATACTTTGCCGAAGGAGCATCAAAGGGGTAAATAGATTTGGAATAGTACTTAAAGTGACCTTGACAACAAAAATACAAATAGTGACCATAAAACGGGTAGCTGGAATAAATGAATATCACTACAATTATGTAAATGGGAGTTTCCACTTTTTTATCTCGCAAAATCAGATCAACACTTCTCTCTTCATTCTCTGCTTAGGTGATAAAATGAGCAACGTAGTTATTTGGAAAGCAAAAATGTTGGCCTCATATCAAAGGAGCAATAGATTGCTAAGATCTCAACAAACAATACATGAAATAAAAATACTTTCATGTAATTTAACGTTTAGTTATACTGATTGTCAGCTCACATTTTCTACTCCAGTATCTCTGAATGAATTTCAGATGCGGTCACAGAAAACAAGCAACGACGCCCAGCACTGGAGGGGTTCATCATCTGTGGGGAGATTTGAGCATATCTGACAGTCCTACTCATAAACAACAGGCAAAAAATGCCCATTAAACGCAATGCTTGAGCCTTATTTAGAACTAGTTAAAGGTTCTGTATTGTAGAAGTAGTTTTAAAATGCAAAAGAGCTTAACTCAACTTTACCATGTCATCTGTAACGAAGTGGAAAATCTCGGGGATTCTACCCCCAAGATTTAATTCTCTCTTCTTCCTCGGCAGGGCCATAGAATCATACTTTACCGCGTCCGAAAAACCACTGTATAAAGATGAATCATTTGCAAGTTTCATTTATTTGCTACTTATAATTATATTAACTAAACCCAAGTAACATCTAAGGGTAAAAATTGTAACTCAATCCCGTAGCTAAACAACTGCCCATATATAATGAGATCATTTTAGGCTACTTATAAAAGAGGGGCAAATAACAGCAAAAAAGTGTACGTGACCTCTTTCTTTAGTGATTTTTTCTTTGAGTTTTTTACTTTTTTCTGATTTTTAATTTTTTTTTTGACTTTTCGACCTTTTTCCTGGCTTTTTTCCTGACTTTTTGACTTTTTTTTCTGACTTTCCCCAAATTGCGTAAGTGACTTTTTTCAGTTATTTACCCCTCGCTTTTATAAGCAATGTGATCAAATGGTGAGAGCAGAGAGATCGGAATTCGAGTTTTATGGGATACTGAGGATCTAGTGCTGATCCTGCAGTCGTACCATTTTGAGGCGAACTCCATTGTGCCAAGGTTGATTATTAGCGTATGGGGCATGACGGCAAAAATACGTCAATACCGTGAGTGCGATAGCTGTATGTCTACACGACCATGCTTCAAAGAACCAAAGCATTGCAGCTTGGTTGACACTTGTTAACATAAGGTTAGTGATTACGCACGGGAGACAACTTGGTAGGGCCTACGGGTGTGAAGTTTATTGGGTTTGTATATTTAGATATTTAGTTTTATCAGCAACTTGTTGCCCCCAAATCTTGCTTTATTGTTCTTTATTCATTCTAGTTTATTTTCCTATTACTTTGCGAGTTTAGATTTCATCAGCAACTTGTTGCCCCAAAATCATGCTTTAATGTTCTTTATTCATTCTAGTTTATTTTCCTATTACTTTGCATCTTTAGATTTTATCACCAACTTGTTGCCCAAAAATCTTGCTTTAATGTTCTTGATTCGTTCTAGTTTATTTTCCTATTACTTTCAATGTTTAGATTTTATCAGCAACTTGTTGCCCCAAAATCTTGCTTTATTGTTCTTTATTCATTCTAGTTTATTTTCCTATTACTTTGCATGTTTAGATTTTATCAGCAACTTGTTGCCCCAAAATAGACGGCGCCCACGTCCGCTTCGTCCGTATCGGTAAGGTTTACGGTGAAGCTCTGCGTGGAGGTGGATCCATCGGAGGATGTGGCGGTGACAGTCACCGAATGCGAGGTTGCGGTCTCGTAATCGAGCAGCGAGCTGTCGGCCACCGATACGACGCCTGTGTTGGCATCGATCTGGAAGCGCCCGCCGGCATTGTCCGACAGGCTGTAGGTGACCGTGTCGGTACCGTCGGCATCCGTGGCAAGGGCGGTGACGCCCACGGCGGTGCCGTTGGCTGCGCTCTCGGAGACCGTGTTGGCAGAGGCGTTGCTGTCGGAGACAGCACCCACGTCCGCTTCGTCCGTATCGGAGAGGTTTACGGTGAAGCTCTGCGTGGAGGTGGATCCATCGGAGGATGTGGCGGTGACCGTGACCGAGTGCGAGGTCGCTGTCTCATAGTCGAGCAGCGAGCTGTCCGCGACCGATACCACGCCGGTGTTGGCGTCGATCTGAAAGCGCCCCCCGGCATTGTTCGACAGACTGTAGGTGACCGTGTCGGTACCGTCGGCGTCGGTTGCCAGGGCGGTAACCCCCACAGCGGTGCCGTTGGCTGCGCTCTCGGAGACCGTGTTCGCCGAGACGTTGCTGTCGGAGACCGCACCCACATCGGCCTCGTCGCTGTCGCTCAGATTGACTGTGAAGCTCTGCGTCGAGGTGGACCCGTCGGAGGACGTAGCTGTAACCGTCACCGAGTGCGAGGTCGCTGTCTCGTAGTCGAGCAGGGACGTATCGGCGACCGAAACCACACCGGTGTTGGCATCGATCTGGAAGCGCCCGCCGGCGTTGTTCGACAGGCTGTAGGTGACCGTGTCGGTACCGTCGGCGTCGGTCGCGAGGGCGGTAACCCCCACGGCAGTGCCATTTGCGGCACTCTCGGAGACCGTGTTGGCGGAGACGTTGCTGTCGGAGACGGCGCCGACATCGGCTTCGTCCGTATCGGTAAGGTTTACGGTGAAGCTCTGAGTGCTGGTCGAGCCGTCCGATGAGGTGGCGGTGACGGTTACCGAGTGAGAGGTTGCGGTACTTCACTACTGTATTACTGTATTGCGTCCCAAAACAAGTTTCAAGAGAGTATTTGGTTATTTGATATTCTTACTTAGGGAAGTAACTGGTATGTTACAACTCTCAATCGTTTACTCTAGGCAATATTACCCATTCTAAGATGCAGAATTAACCTGCATACACGCTTGCATTACTGCTGTAACAAAGACCGTAAATGGCTAACGGTCATAACGCGAAGACAGCGAATAAATGACCCATGTAAGTAATTCGACATCAATTCTACTAAGACACGTACCAACTGGCAACCATATATATCTATGTATGGGTTTGTACGAAATTTGCTAAGTTTTTACAGACCACTGCGGATTACTATGCTGCAGTCCTATCTCCACTTATGGCAGACTCTCAATCAAAGGCCCCTGATGAGCAGTGGGCCCGACATTGAAACTACCCGAAATAAACAAAGAAACCACTAAACACCACTCATCTCTGCTTATGGCTCCATTGCTCATCAAGGGGCTGCACTGAGAGACAGTACTAAGACTCCGCAAGCTATGCAAATGCCCCCTCATAATATACTGCATACCCTAGTTAACAGATGGGCGCATACTTTCTCACCAATATAAAAGTTCTCCCCACTTCCATACCTTTTAACCGCCGCAAGCTGTTAGGAACCCCATCCGTTTAGATTTAGGATTTATCAGCTTCTTTTATTATTCTGAGGGTAAAACACAACAATAAAAAGGTGCCTTTTAATATTTGAGACATCACTGAAATCTGCTACTGCAACATGTTTGAAATATTTGCCTCCAAATACTAGCCTATGCTTAATATCTTGCCCCTGATATCTCCCTGGGGGATTGAAGTGACAAGGAAACTCAGAGAGCATGTGAAGTAAATAAACTAAAACATGACTGGTTACTGCTCTTTATCATTTCATTTCTTCATCTCTAACATTCATTTATAAATAAATTTACCTTAATACATTTTGCAGATGTATCAATAATTGATATGCATATGTACTCTTGGGTGCCTAATAGACGTCGTCCCCCCGCTAATTAATTTTTCGGAAATTTTTCAATATGATGAAGTTGTGTTGCACTACTTGATCAGTTGGTGTGACTCCATTTGAAACCAGTTAAATGATCTTTATGACTTCAGTTCCACATTACCCAACTTTACCAAGGGAAAGTGAGGGTCCTTTGATACATTTTCACTCTCACTGCTTTTGTATTTAAATCTTGTAATTCAGCAAACCTACATTTTAAGGACCTCATAATACCTATAGATGTTAGGTAATGAAACCATTTCAAGGTGCAGTTTCAGAGTTGCCTTTCTATTCTTTAAGTGTTTTGTAGAGCAGCTGCTGATTGGGAGGTATATACTCACTGATACCCTTACCACTCTGTTGCTGTTTGAACAAGTAAGCTTGTCTTGTAATGTACCAGACAAACTACATGATGGCAAAATTTTTTGAAACACTTCAGTAAGAATGCAAGGACTTGTTATGTTAATAATCTTTGTCAAATGCCTGTATGTTTTGTACTGTACAATAAATACAGTATGTGATGTAGGAGGTTGGTAAACAGACCAAGTATCATCAGTTTGTTGCATAGCTGGACATTAATGAAAATCGTTGTAATGGATACATTGCCCTGATTTATTTTCATACCATTTGCAAATTTTCAGAATTGCCATCTTGGAATTTGCTAACAAGAACAAACCTCAATTACACATTTATAAGGTTAGTCTTACAGAACACTGGTTTGTTAAATGGTATTAAATTAGCAATTTACAAATTGTATATCCATGAAGACATTTTGTCAACATTTACTAGACATACAAACAACAAAATTCAACTTGAGCAATCTTCACTGCTAACATTCAAAATGTAATTGTTAACAAAATTTTGAATAACTAATTTGAATCCTTACATGTATATAATGTTATATATGTATTGGTAGTATAATAAGGATATGGTCAACCATAAGGCAGTCCAACCCCCTGTAAAGAGGAAAGATGGACGTTAAACCAACATGATGATGATGATGATGATGATGATGATGATGATGATGATGATGGTGATGATGATGATGTTCACAGTTTCAATTCAAGAAGTTTATTAAGTCAAACAGTGATGATAATGGTGATGATGATGATGATGATAATGGTGATGATAATTGCCACTGTCTGTTAGTGCTAACATGTTATTTTACGGTAAAACAAATAGTTTCAAATTCTCATTTTTGCATTTAGATTGGCAGAAATCCTATTGGCGATGATGGTGTCGAGGCAATCCTGGCTGCCGTGAAGAAAAATAACAATATGAAAGAACTGGGGCTAGATGTAAGCAAATGAGATAATATGATATAAGTAAAATTTTTAAACTCATATTTCTGATGCAGTAGTTTGATGTTTAGATTGTAACGTTTTAGGGATTTGTTATAGTAGATGAAACGCCAAATAAGGAAACTGTATTGACAACGTTTCGTCTTTTGGAATACTTCTTCAGGTCACCAACCACCATATTGTTACTGAAAAAGTGGCTAAACGGAACTGATAGGGCTACAGTACAGATGTTAAACCTAAACTCGAATTGCAATCTGGACTTACACCAGAATAGACGTTAAGATCAGCAGAGGACAGAGGGGTGTCGAGAGATGTTATTCGTCAGAGTACTGCAGCGCCCCAAGGACGTTCAATAGTTACGGATAGAGAAGAAGAGCAGAAAGAAGAAGAAGAAGAATAATAATTAATTTTCCCAGCTCATGAAGCTATGAATTCAAGTAACAAGGTTTTGATAGGCATGATTCAAACTCTACGATATCTCGATGATTACTCAAGATATCGTTGTCTAATTTGGACTGGTTATCCATATCAATTGTAAAAATGCAACTAGTTGAAAATTCTACCGAATTTCTAAAATTCATAAAATTGTGACGTCACACTCAAGTACCCTATTGATCGCTAATTGCGCTGGGGCCAAGCCAGTTTGCGCAAAGTAAAGCCCGAAATTATGTTATGCTCGTAGGTCTCTCAAGGACACTGTGAACTCACTATATCCATCCACTAAGTGCTAGATAAAAGAACAAGTAAGCTTATTTATCGAGAAACGGAACTGTTTCGCAATGATCGAAGTAACGTTTTAAATTCCACGCGTTGGAACGTTTGCGAATCAAGCCGAAGGTTACGGTATCGCAGGCTAAGAAAACTAGGACCTTATGGCCTATGCAAAAAAACTCATGCTGTCAAGACGAGCAAATAGGGCTTGTCAGTCAATCTATGCCCCTGGTATTAGCGCAGATGGCAGTGGTCTGGTATAACTGGGACAATTCTAAGACCCTGTTTACACGGGTACGGATCCAAACTGGTATGGATCCAAATGTCAGATCCGTACCAGTTCTACATTTGGATCAGCAACCGTGTAAACAGGATCTGAAAGTTGTTGGTCAGCCTTAAAGCCAAGATATCTTGCACTTAAAAGCAGGCACACATGACAAATACATTCAGATAAATTTGCGTGTCAACCCACTTATTTTCATATTTTCCATCCAGATCTCGCGTCAGGACAGTTGTTTTTTTGTGGTCTTTAAACTTGCTTCTTCTTCCTATACCCTTTTTCTACAAGTTATTTGTGTACTAAAGTATTGGAGTCCTCATGTTTCAATGCACCACTTACCAAAAAACATGATGGAACATATACCAAAATGCTCCGGGTTGTTTACAACGTGTCTTTTGCGACATCATATTACAAACAAATCACTATATGGAAGCCTATCAGCATTTTCGGATGTTGTAAAACGCCAACGCTTAGCTCTAGCAGGCCATGTATCCGGTCATGATGAACCTGCGTCGATGGTGCTTTTGTGGACCCCACCCCCAAGCCCCAAGCTAAAAGACAAGTTGGGGGACTCCATGTTACCGTGAAGATACTGATGGAGAATGACACTGGTCTCTCTGGAACTCAACTTCTTACTGAAATGGAAGAATGAACTTCGTAGTTTGAGAACTTTGTTAAAGTTTCACCATAAACTGATTGATGACCCAAGTCCCGTCAAAGTATTTCTTCAAGTTAAGGATAGTTCAGTTTGTGGCATCCGTGTGGACAGGGAGACATTATTCCAATGTCTTAACCGCCTCTGGCACATGACAACCTACTGTAATATATTCGTAGGGCAATGTTGAGCAACATCACTTGAAAATTGTTAATTATTCTAAAAAGGGAAAAATGTGCATTAAACTGAAACCGTAATCAATACTTCTCTCTAACGGCATTGAGTTGGATGTCGGTGTCCACCGGTGAATGATTGGGAGCTAATGTGGCGACTAGAGAAATATAGTATGTTAACATCGGAGGTCACCTAGCTCAGTTGATAGAGCACTAGGCACGAAAGCGTGGATCACGGGGTCGATCCCTGATGGCGACATATTTTCTATTTCTCTAGTGTTCTTTTCAAAACTGACATTTCAAATCCTTTCTTCTTGAGAAAAGGCTGTGTAAAGCATGTCGTTGCCACTAAGTAATCAAGGTCGTTATAACCTAACGCGCGTTCTTGGTTTAGTGCACATTATAGCAGCTGAGGTATCTTACTTTGCATCATGGTTTATAGAGTACACAAACAAAAAGTACAATTCCTGTTCAGATTATGATGTCCACAAAGGCGACCATAACTCCAGTAAGGCCCCAGCACTGCGCACGTTTACAGTGTAGAAAGAGCTGATTGGATTTCTAATCCGCGTACTATATAGTTCTTAGGCTTAGCTTAAGAGGGTACTTGTACCATGCATGATGCGTGGTGTTTACTGTGCAGCAAACTCAAACATGTGAAGCAAAAAGGGATTTGGTTGTTAAATGACTAAACTGTATCTACGTACGTATTTTGCATAAATAAAATCATTATACCTTAAATGATCGTAGGAATGTCCATAACATTAATCGAGTAGAACTGTCTTTAGCCAATACCTTTATGACTCTCGCTACTCGGAAAATCCGGAACAAACTAGTATCAACGAAGTCGATTTGTTTCTGTTAGGAGTAAAATAAGAATACATACTCATTGTTCAAAAAACGGAGATGATTGCAATAGACGCCATTCAATAATTACGTAAGGGTCATATGGGGGGGGGGGGTTAGCTAATTTTGTTACGCACCGTTACACTATTTCAGCACGGGTGAGTGGGGTCTTATGCAATATATTATTACAATTTATTGCTCACAAAAAAATTATACAAGAGATAGAAAGAGGTTCAGTGAGGCGAGAAAATCGTGATCACAACTTGGGTTGTAGATATTCTAGAACAAAATGTCGAAATTTAACCTGGCCAGAAAATCTCAGGGTGTCGAATTAAAAAAAAAAAGAAGAAGAAAAATGGAGTCGTGTTCCAGAAAAAATTATAAATTCATAAATTTTTATATAAATAAATGCATACACTGCTGCTGGTTTAAAGATATAGATATATCAAAATACGTCATCACATTATTTTACATCAGATTATATATATATT
This sequence comes from Alatinidae sp. Z8VKAUB7J3, assembly GCA_010016025.2. Lineage (NCBI taxonomy): Eukaryota > Metazoa > Cnidaria > Cubozoa > Carybdeida > Alatinidae > Alatinidae sp. Z8VKAUB7J3. Next base: position 138,646,496 of record JAAAKM020073195.1, read on the forward strand.
TTGATATCTATGCCTACATAGACAAACACCCATATATTTTCTATTTTTTTTTTCCATTCTGGAGTTGCCATTGTTGTAAAACTCATTCGTTGTTTTACTTTTCTTTATCGACAAAAGCTTATGTCCCTAAATTTAACGCTGGAGAGATAATAAATCAACATAAAACAAAACACTGGCTTAAAAATGTTATCATATATTGTAAGTAATGACGGGAGTCTATATTTTCCTTATTTTGAAGTTGCCATAGTTATTAATATGCAACCTTACTTGATTGTTATTTTGTTTTGTAACGAAGACCTACGCCCCTTAAATTTACACCATAGGTAATATCCTTATTTAAAGTGAAATATTCGCTAGAATCTAGCATAACATGCTTTGTGAATTGCACGGAATTAAGGAGTTATGTGTAATAAGGACTTTTTCTGGAGATGGTACATCAAATAAAACCAAAGTGACTATTTCGGTTATATAACCAATAACTATCCAATGTGAAATAAAAGAAAATAAATAGAAACAATAGCAAATCCAATTTGTGACTGAAAAGCCCATTGATAAAGCGAACTAACAGCTGGTACGACTATTGGTCATGAAGCTGTTATATACACTTGGCTTTTGATATTTTTTGTCGTTCTTTGCATAGGCCAAGGAAAGCCATTAGAGCCACCGTTGCTACCATTGTGAGCAACGGTAAAATACCGTTGCCAGCAGTATTTTACTGGTTTTATGACCAACATTGTACCACAAACAAACAAAATGGTGAAACAATAGGGAAAATCTTTTCAAGACAGTGGAAATCAATTCTGTGAATATTTCGGCCCTATGTCCAAGGGCCGTCTTCAGCACAATACGAGAACAAGAGAGAAAATATGTATATAATAATTACCCACTTATTAATGCTAATTAGCTTTTAATTAGCATTAATTGGTTTTAAATGTATTAAGAACTTAATTTTAGATCATTCTACAAAATATTTGTAAAATCCATTAAAAAACATTACGAGCTATAGCCCTTTGCAATTTTCCACCATATTTGGTCAACTTTTTTATCAGGGTCACGTGACCAGACCACAGGCCGTGACGGCCAAATTTTTCTCACCAAAAGTTTGCCAGATAAAAGTCAGGAAAAGTCAGAAAGTTTCAGCAACTTGGAAAAGTTATTAAACAGTATTCACAGCCGCGGGCCTACTAGCCCCCCACCCCCAGCCCCGTGCTAGGTAAGGTTAATGTTCTGCATACGACTTTCTAGTGCTTGACCATTCCATACTTTATTATTTTGTAGGTAATGTAATGGACTTTTTGTACTTCCTCCTCTGTACCTATCCTATACTAGATACACTGCATTTGACTCTTTTGTACTTCAGTGTTTGGTACTTTATCATTTAGTACTTTACCATTTACTACTGTACCATTTGGTACTTTACTGTTTGGTTGTTTACTATTTGGTTTTTTACTATTTGGTACTTTCCTATTTGGTACTTTCTTATTTGGTACTTTGCCATTTGGTACTTTACCATTTGGCACTTTACTGTTTGATACTTTACTGTTTCGTACTTTACTGTTTCGTACTTTACTGTTTTTGTACCTTACTTAACAGTATTCTACTGTTTTGTACTTCACTCTTTTTAATGTATTATTTTTACTATTCTGTTTGAGTATATATAACTGCACTTAACTTCAATATATAACACGGTACAAAACTTGACTACAATATACTATATAATTTTCGAGCTTGAGTTTCAGTTGAAAAAGCCGAAATACATATTTCACGACGATAAGTCGGCGGGTATACGTTAACTTTTTTTGTCATAGATAATATCTTAAACATCTTCTAAAAAACTGAACAAGTAATGTATGAATCACTTTCTCTTTCAGGATTATTCAGCATTTTGCGAAGCCGTAGAACAAGATCGACTGGAGGAATTTCTAAAACTCATATAGGTCACCATCAGCGCCGCCAGGTTGTCGGCGTGCTGTGCCGCCTTGGCCTTGAGGTCGGCCACGTCCACGTTGCCCGCCTCGTCGCAGCCGACCACCACCACGGTGAGGCCGGCCATCATGGCGCTGGCCGGATTGGTGCCGTGGGCCGAGGCCGGAATCAGGCAGACGTTGCGGTGGCCTTCACCGTTGGAGTCGTGGAACTTGCGGATGCACAGCAGGCCCGTGTACTCGCCCTGGGACCCGGCGTTGGGCTGCAGCGAGACCGCATCGAAGCCGGTCACCTCGCAGAGCATCTCCTCCAGCTCCTCGAACAGTTGCTGATAGCCTTGGGTCTGGTCGTGCGGCGCGAAGGGGTGCATGGCGCTGAAGTTGCGCCAAGTGACCGGGATCATCTGTGTCGTGGCGTTGAGCTTCATGGTGCAAGAGCCCAGCGGGATCATGGCGCGGTCCAGCGCGATGTCCTTGGCCGCCAGCCAGCGCAGATAGCGCAGCATCTCGGTCTCGGCGTGATAGAGCGAAAAGACCGGATGGGTCATGAAGGCCGAGGTCCGGCGCAGCGGCTCGGGAATGCACTCCGGCACCACCGCGTCGATCGCCTCGATGGAAAGCTTGCGGGTCGCCTTGGTGGCGAAGACCCGCCAGACGGTCTCCAGGTTCGAGCGCTTGGTGGTCTCGTCGAAGCTGACGCAGAGATGGTCCTGATCGACGACCCGTAGGTTGATCATGGACTCCAGCGCCCGCGCCGCGATGCGCTGCGCCTGGCCCGGCACCCGGACCTTGACGGTATCGAAGAAGCTCTCGCTGACCACCTCGAAGCCGAGCCGGCGCAAGCCCTCGGCGAAGATCATCGCCATGCGGTTGACCCGCTGAGCGATGGTGGTGATGCCCTCGGGTCCGTGGTAGATGCCGTAGAGTGCCGACATCATGGCCAGCAGCACTTGGGCGGTGCAGATATTGCTGGTCGCCTTCTCCCGGCGAATGTGCTGCTCGCGGGTCTGCAGCGCCATGCGCAGGGCCGCCTTGCCCTCGGAATCGATCGAGACGCCGATGATCCGCCCCAATAAGTTTTAAATGCTGCATACTAGGTGGATGAAATTCGCCCGAGACTGAAATTTACTCTAGAGGATACTTCTTAAACAAGTGGTAGGTTTACATTAGCATTTTGCTTACAAATTCAACAACTGCTGTGTTTTCATGTATCTAAGAAAAGAGTATATCATCAATTTCATTAAGTTGCTTGAATAAAATAAAAATATGTGTTGTTACACGTTCATAGTATTCAAGTCGAGTGTTTTGGTGTATGAATTGTTGCTTAAAGGGTGACAGTAGGCCCTATATACTTTTACTCGTTTATATCTGGATCATTTCATACATGAATATATATAAACCTTTTAATTACTGCATGTGGTAGCTTATGTGCCATAAAAGAAATTGAAGGTACATTTTGGTAATTTCTCAGCATGTTTACTCTTGTTATTCCAAATGTTTACCAAATAGTCTATGCTTCTGTAGCTGCTGTATGGCATAGGCACATCTGATAAAAGCCAAATTTTCTACATATCTCCGTGTAAAACCTCACTCTTTTATGTTTTGAAATTAAAACCAAATGTTCGTTGTATTTTCAGTAGACACCATATTTGTTGCTAGGGTTCAAAAACGTTTGGCAGGGTAGTGTAGAAAACTAAAAGCTAAGGCCATTTATTTTTACAACTTCCTTCAGAGCCCCATACTTCTAACTGAATCCCCGGGTCCATAGCTAGGCAACCACTTTTTTACGATGCATAGTCTCAAATAAAATGCTGCCTTACTTTCGCAAAGTTTCGCATCCTGAAAGATTGAAGCAAATCTTTTGTCAGGTATGGGCCAGTGTATCTGTACAAGACGATATTTTAAAATTTGGTCTAAAAATCTCATCGTGGATTCATACCTTTGGCGCTTTGACCCCTAATTGCGCACCTAACCTCTTTCAAAATTCATGAATCTGGTCTGGCAACTCCATGTCAATTAGCAATCTCTCAATCAAAGACCCCTGATGAGCAGTGCAGTGGGCCCGACATTGAAACTACCCCAAATAAACAGAAAAACCACCAAACAGGCTAACTAATAAATAAAGGGCAGACGCGATATTTTGTATACGGGTATTTGGTGGCAGGGTTAACACTGTGATATAGTTATAATTGCGATTCCTCGAAAAAAAAAAAAATTATGACGTCATCACTTTGGTACTCTATTGCTCGACAGTACAGGGGAAACTTTCTTTAACATGATTTCATGTATTATCTGATTCCTTTGACTCCTAAGAGCAGCATTTGAGATCAATATTGAAAACACATAAAAAAATAAGTCACCATATCAACCCGTAACCCAAGCTTTCGTGGCGTGTACTATACTATACCAACAGTTTTTTTCATTTTGCTGCAAAATGGCCGTCAGACGTACTAATTCCTATTATTGGAAATAACTATGGCTATACAGATATTGACATATCCTCATCCCGCATGAAGTTGATAATTCAGAAATTTCGCTTCACAATCTGCAATT